>JAESVG020000009.1:0-1200000 GCA_017309325.2 Elsinoe batatas
CCTAACCCTAACCCTAACCCTAACCCTAACCCTAACCCTAACCCTAACCCTAACCCTAACCCTAACCCTAAGACATGCGGATTTCCTTGCGTTTCGATACACGGAGTACGGACGCATCAAGCTAAGGCTAGATGTACCCGATCCGGTGCCCGGAACGCGGAAATACAGGCACAAACGCTCCGGAGAAGCCCCCGCCGCCACCGGCAAATTTCGACCTCTCTCGCACAATTTCGAGCTTCTCCGTCGCCTACGCTACGTCCCGAGGCCGCACAGAGTAACCCCCGACGCCGGCAAGCGTCATCATCGCCGCCGCCAGCCCGAGAACGTGCACAACCTCGCCCCCGGCTAGATACACCGCCGCCGGACTTTCCGAGCGATATAGAGATCTCACCGCTACACCGACAAGACCGGGCAACGTCACAAGACGTCCGCCAACCGGTAGCGGAGGTACTCACCGAAAATGAGCCCGAACGGACAAGAAACGAGCGAGATATCACCTTGTCTCGAGAAGACCCCCTCTCTCGCTTACTCCCTCAACTCACTAACCGCGCACCGCTAGCCGACAGCCTACCACCTCCGGACCGGAATTACGAGCCGAAATCAGATCTGGTCTCGGTTTTTGACCACGGCGAATAGGCAAGACAGCCGGCGAGAAAATGTCGAACGAGAGCGAAAGTACGCCTACTCGAGAGAATACCTCCCCCGCACCTTCCCGGACCTCCCCGCCTAATAGACACCCGTAGACGGATATACGGCGACGAGAACACCCTCCCCAGATCAGGCCCTCCGACTATTCGCTTCGCGCTTCGACCTCAAGATAGATGTCTACAGAGGCTATTTAGCTTCCACCACATTCAGGTCGATGATACGATTGTTCGAGGGAAGACAGCGATCATATTCCGCGCCGCAGCAAAGAAGGTAGCCTCTCTCTTTCTCCGAATCCGCCGAAAAGCAGCTTCGACTTTCTTCTTCTTCCGAAGGTAGGCCTCGTTATCGGACATCAGGATCCAAACCGGACCTAAAGGCTACGCTACGGCACTATCCGACATCGAGATTACGGCTCCTTCGGAAGAAACCCTCGCCGGATGGAAACAAACAAGCGGAAAGAGCGATAGACGCCGACGCTTCTAGAGACTCGCCGGCGGCGAGCACAACGCCTCGTCGAACGTGGGTTTCTAGGACGGGCGGCTAGAGCGTTAGCAACCCTCAACACTCGCGAAAGGGTCGGACGATGTACGGGCGAAATTACAAGAGAAACACCCGCAAGGCGAACCGCTGCGTTTTTCGACTACCGCGAGCCCCTACCCTGGTCCCCCCTACTCCGAGGACATTCTCGATGCTCTAGCTTCCTTTCCGACTGATACGGCGCCTGGACTTTCTGGATGGACTGTCCCGTTACTAAAAGAGGCGATAAAACAGAGAGAAGTTGTCGAATTTCTTGTGAAACTCTGCCGCATGTTTCAAGAGGGAACGGCGCCGGGTAAGCAGCTTCTAGCTACTTCCCGACTCGTAGCTCTCGACAAAGATGACGGCGGAGTACGCCCGATTGCCGTTGGATGCCTTATCTACGGTTAATGGCAAAAGTTGCTCTACTAAAGTCATTTCAGAAAGAGCAACTTGCGCTTTTCAACTTGGAGTAAAGAGCGCCGGCGGTGTCGAACCGATTGTTCACTTGCTCCGTGACGCCGTAGAAGGCCGTTTACAAGGTTACACGCACGTAGTTACGTGTGACTTTAAAAACGCCTTTAACGCGACGAAACGGAGAGCAATCTCGACGGAATTCGACAGTTCGCTCCGAATTTGCAAACTCGCTCGGTGGGCCTACGAGGATCCTACGTCCCTTGTAATGTACGACGGACGACAATTATCTCCTCGAAGGTGTACGACAAGGCGACCCGCTAGGCCCGTTCTTCTTTTCGCTTATGATCCGCATAACGCTCGAACGGCTTCAACACGTCTTCGCGCCCTCTCTGACCTTCTACGCCGCCGCCGATAGTCGTCGCCTACCTAGACGACGTCTATATACTCACGGATCTCCTCTTCGGTCGAAACGGTCGACAACCTTCTTAGCAGCGCCGATCTCGCTAAACGCGCAAAGACAAAGTCTACGCCGCTAAGCGAGATTAAGCAAACCGGAATGAAGGTACTAGGCTCTTTGTCGGCCCGAACAAGCCCGACGCGAGTTCTTAGCGTCAAAAACGCAGGAACTTCGTCGTGTCGCTTCGACTTACAGAAACTTCCCGGCAGCATGCACTTCTCCTCCTCCGGTCTTCTACCTCTATCCTACTCCGACACCTCCCGGACCCTTGATAGCGCGGGAATTGTCGACAGTTTCGCCGAAATCGACGACGCTCTCGCACGGGCTATTAAGGACTTCCAAGGCAATTCCGAGGTTACCGAGCCAGATAGAGACCTTATCGCTCTTCCTCCGACACGGCGGCTCAGGAATTACCCTTTATAAGGAAATTTTGGCGCCTTCCTTTGTAAATGCAAGGAAATCGCCGAAACAACCCTAAAAGGGGTAGTCTCTCTCCGCGCTCACGGACCTCCTCCTCGTCCCCGGACTTACCGCCGGATCTACGGGCTCTAGTAGGACCTACTACTGCCCCCGAACTGCCGGAACCCCGCCGACGCGCCGCGAGCGCTTCGAAACCACACTGTTCACACAGGTGCGCCGGGCGCTATTTCGCCCCTCTCCTCTCCCCTATGGACATTCTAATGGATCTACCGGACGTGGACGACGCTAGGAAACGCTACCGACCCGGATCCAAGAGCTCCACCTCGCTAGACTCGCGAGAATCCGCCGAAACCTCACGGAAGAGCAAGAAAGTACGCCGATCAGAAAACGCAAGTTTTCTAGGCTCCCGCTGGCTTACTACGCTCCCTATGAGGCGAGACGTGCTTCTTAGCGACCCAGACGTCGCAGCAGCTCTATCGATTCGCCTCTTAACCCTGGTAGAGAAGGCACAAGAACTTTGTCGCCACTGCGACAAAGTTACTCTTCGACACGAGGATCGTTGCCGGCGCGACGCGCAAACTAGGGTTAAACACGACCTTATTTGCCACGCACTAACCCGTGCAATTAACACAATACCGCAAACGCAAGCTGTATTAGAACCGCGCGGCGAAGAGAATTCCGATCGACGTACCGACATAAAAATCGATAGGCCGACCGGAACGACCTTTATCGACGTTTCTATTGCATCCTTGACGAGGAATTCGGCGCGGACGACCCCCCTCGAAACCCTTAGAGGCGTAGAGGAGGATAAGAAGCGAAAACACGCCGCCTTAGGGCGCGGGTTTAAGCCGTTTATTTTAAGTCAAGGTGGCCTCCTTGGGAAAGAGACAGCGACGACGTTTAGGGAAATTCAACATTCCCTATCCTACGGCACGGAACAATGGCTATTAGGCTATATATCCGTGAATCTAGCTCGTATACGAGCTAGAAATTGGGCGGGATACTTTGTCAACTAAAATTGACAATATCTCAGGAGTTCTTATTGATTTTGCTCGCTTAGTTTATTATATGCGTAAAGAGGTGGACTAATTACGGTGTAAGTTTCGTAGCAAGAAGGCTACTCGTTGCTGTGTTATTTAGTTTTGCCACCGATTTGGATAGAGTATATCATAGTGGAACTCACTGAATGAATGCTTCTAACCCTAACCCTAAATCGATAGGCCGACCGAACGACCTTTATCGACGCTTTCTATTGCATCCTTGACGAGGAATTCGGCGCGGACGACCCCCTCGAAACCCTTAGGGGCGAGAGGAGGATAAGAAGCGAAACACGCCGCCTTAGGCGCGGGTTTAAGCCGCTTATTTTAAGTCAAGGTGGCCTCCTTGGGAAAGAGACGGCGACGACGTTTAGGAAATTCAACATTCCCTATCCTACGGCACGGAACAATGGCTATTAGGCTATATATCCGTGAATCTAGCTCAGATACTGAGCTAGAAATTAAGGGATACTTTGTCAACTAAAATTGACAATATCTCAGGGAGTTCTTATTGGATTTTGCTCGTTTTTAGTTTATTATATGCGTAAAGAGGTGGACTAATTACGGTGTAAGTTTCGTAGCAAGACGGCTACTCGTTGCTGTGTTATTTAGTTTTGCCACCGATTTGGATAGAGTATATCATAGTGGAACTCACTGAATGAATGCTTCTAACCCTAACCCTAACCCTTAGGGATTCTACTACCCTCCTGGCTCTGGCGCTCTTTCTAGGTCCTTATCTGTTTCTAAACCTCACCGCGGAACAGGTGGTAGGCCTGTTTAGGCCTAGAAAAAGCAACACTACTAAGGGTAGTATTCTGTCTTGTTTAGGTAGCCCTACACTACCTTACACCTTCTCTTTCTGGATTTGGGCTTTTATCCTACGAAAACTAGCTCTAGGGGAACCTGGCCGCCTTAGGGTAGCCTTAATACCCTATCTATTAGTAGTAGAACTACGACCCTTCTTATTCTGGACTTCCCCCTGGAATATCTTGGCTCTTTGTCGACATTTCGGACCCGCTGGACCTTCACGGAGTATCTACGGAACTAGACCTACGTCGTCGATGTCGAATCGTCGTCGTAGCTTATCTAGTTCTCGAGATATAGCCGAAACCTGTCGACGCTCGTTTTCACTTCGAACGCTCATTTCTCGGTCATTTCTGGCCGAAATGAGCCCGTTTTTGTTGCGTTCTATTCTAAAAGAGGAGGACTAATTACGGTGCAAGTTTTGTAGCGAGAAGGCTACTCGTTGTTTTGTTATTTGGTTTTGCCACCGATTTAGATAGAGTATATCATAGTGGAACTCACTGAACTTCTAACCCTAACCCTATCCTAAAGCAACTCGTTCGCTAGAGTAGGTCACGGAGTGTATAATCGTATCCCTCTATTAAGCATTAAATTGTTTATAGTTGCTAGTTAAATGTGTCGGCACCGTGTTTATAGCGATAAAGACCTAATAAATAGTGTAAATAAGTACCCCTCCGTATAATGTTTTAATCGCGAAGGGATATAAGGGGGTCGTAGTGTCTACCGAAGAGGTAGTTAGAGGCGCTATATATACTATCCTATTGTTTTCTTTAGGTAATTCGTGATCTTTTTTCTGACCCGAAAAATGATTATAAGTGTTCTATGGGCAAGCTAGGGTGCTAGGCTTAATTAGGATTTCCTAGGGTAGGCTACTATAGTCGCGGGCGCATAGATATAGAGCGACGAGCAATACCTAAGGTACTACGTCTACGCGCTAGAAGCAATAATTTAAAACTTGCCGGAATGATTCGTAATATTATGTATAGTACTTAGCATAAATATAAGGCAATTCTAGTTAGTAGGTCTAAAGATCTTAAGGCCTGAAATTTAACAGATTCTAGCTATATTCCTTGCTAAGGATTAGTAAAATTACTACTATAGATATTAGATTTAGGCCCTGAATCTACTATAGATAAGAGTTAGGTCTTAAAGATAAGATAGAAGTATTTATCTTCTCTAAGAGAGTTAAAGTACTTTATATAGTAGTACTATAGAGTTTAGCTAGTATTCTACTAGTATTCCTTTAGTAATTAGAGTCTTATATAGAGAATTTAACTTCTCTAAGATAGTAGAAGATCTTACTTCTAAACTACTCTAGAATACTAGCTAAAGTAACCTCTAGAGATATTAGTAAATTCTTATCTATTAGGGACTCTAGCTCTAATAGAATTTTAATAACTTTATAGCTATTATTAGCCTTATTAACTTAACCTACTAGTTAAGTTAGATTTACTTAATAGTTATTACTTATTATTATTAGCTCTATAGGCTATAACTAAAGAGAGCTATTAGAACTATAATAGTAGTATATAGTAATATATAGAGCTAAGCTATCTATAGGCTAGATAGGTTATTAAACTAATAGCTACCTTTATTTAAATAGCTAGAGGCTATATAGATATACTATAGAGAGTCTATATTACGTAATAGAACTATTCTAGTACTATAGAACTAAGTTTCCTCTTATATCTATATACTTAGCTTATATATAAGTTATAATCTTAATAAGTATACTTTAAATTAAATCGGAGTTATTAAAGCTAGCTATTAGTATATACTTCTTAGTACTTTAAATAGTAATAGCTTAGTCCTCTTTAAGAGCTTAACGTTAGTAGTAAACTTAATTATAGATAGAGTAATAGACTAGTTAAGGTAGTAGTAGGTAGTATAGATAATCTACTCTAATTTACGACCTTAAGACCTCTAACTAGCTGTCTATTTAAGGGTACGTAGTAGTTAATAGCTTTAACGTAATACGCGGGATACTCTAAGACCTCTTCTATATATAGTTTACAAACTAAAGCCCTCGATCGGAGTTAATAGTATCGCGTAGGCTATATAGCTTCCGCACGTATATAAATAATAGCTTATCGTTCTTATTAGCTAAGGTGCCTTTATTTCTAGAGAAGTAGGGGATAAGATAGTACTCTTTAGCTAGGTAGTTAACTACATAGATAACGGCGTTATACCTATCTACTAGTAGTAAATTAGTAACGAAGTCTATAGTAATATGCTATAAGAGCTTCTCTAGTGTTAGTAGAGGTAAGAGTAGGCTAGCGAGTAAGCCGTAGCAAGCTTTAGATTACTTATAGTCGTAGTAGTTCGCAACGAAGCTCTTAACGAGGCTATTATACTAGAGGATAGAGGAGGCTAATAGAGAATATAAAGGCCCGAGGGGAGAAGCTATAGAAGAAGGTAGAGGAGTAAGGAAAGGTTACGAAGGCGAAGAGGCCGAGGGAGATAAGTAGAGCGAGGGAGCTAACAGCTAGGGAGGAGTAAGCTAGGTAAAGCGCGGACTAAAGCGCGGACTAGAGCGCGGAGAAATAGGCAGAGAGAGGTAAGAAGGAGAAGACAGCGAGAGATAAGGTAAGCTAGGAGGCCGAGGAGAGGCGGAAGAGTAGGTATAATACTAGGCATTCTCTTGTAGTCTATTGTCCGTCTCGCCGTAGGGCTTCTTAATCTTCCTCTACTTACTAGTGTCTCGCGGTTCTCTTCGGTATTTACCTAGCGCTCGATGCTCGAATTATCCTCTAGATTCTCTATTAGGTAAGATAATGCGTAGTAAAAGCAGCCGTTACATCCGTAGGACGTTGTAGCCTAAAATGTAGTTAGTAGGAATAGCGTAAATTAAGACGACGCCCGAGTACTCGAGAGGAGTTTATAAACTAGAAAGGGAGATAGTGTATCTTACCTAGGTGTAGCATAAAAAGCAAATAGGGACATGTGCCTTATAAGAGGCCGGACATAGAGTTATACTAGCCTCGTGGTAGTGTATAGGACACAGCTTACTAGATAGAGGTCGCGGGAATGTAAGTCGCCATGACGAAATTCGTATGTTAGCTAAAATATGCGAATTTAATAAAGGTATTTTCAATCGAAAGTTGTAAACATACATAGCCGAGACCTGGAACGTCTACGGGGCGGGAAGTAGCATTAGCTTCTAGCTCAATTTCCATCGGCGACGACATGTCTAGCCTGCTTGTCGTACGCCTGGAATGAGACTTGTAATTCTCTTCTACCTAGCTCTTGCGGCATCTCTGTTTAACTTTCTGCGATCGCTTGCTGCTCGGTGACGGCCTTATTTCGAACAGTATTAGAGCTTCCGGCATCCGACATGCATACAACCTAATTTCCTTTTCCGGCTAGAAAATACGGCGGGCTACTACAGCATTGCCACATTCGGTGCGAGACGGTTATCTACACTCTGGCTGTCGAGGCTTATCGGCCATCATGAGGAGTACCCTGACAGTATGTCGCACGCATACAGTCTATATCAGAGGGAGGACCTCGTGCATCAATACGTGACCTTTGGCCACTACGCTTTGCCTCGCAATGTCTTCTATGCTCAAGTACATCGGCCTTGGAGCGAGCGCTCCCGAAGCTGCTACCCAGCCTGCTCCCACCCGTGCACTCCCAGGGTCATGGTACACGGCACCAGAGATGTACCAGCTTGAGCGTCGCGCGATCTTCTCCCGCCGCTGGATGTTCCTCACCACGAGCTCGCGCATCAAGGAAGCCGGTGAGTGGCTTCGCTACAACATCGCCGGCTTCGACATTGTAGTCGCCAGGGACCGACAGGGTAAAGTCAACGCATTTCACAACGTCTGCAGACACCGGGCATACCCAGTTGTTGATGGCAAGGATCAGGGCAAAGCACAAATCTTCTCATGCAGATACCATGGCTGGTCATACGGGCTCAATGGTAGACTCGCCAAAGCGCCAGGCTATCAACAGTTTGACAGCTTCGACAAGGATCAGAACAGTCTCTTCCCGATTCATGTCAAGATAGATACGCATGGATTCATCTGGATCAACATGGACGCAAAGGAAAAGCCAGAAGTGACCTGGGAGGAGGAATTTGCAGGTGTCGATACTCAAGAACGATACAAGCTGTACAACTTTGACGACTATGATCTCGACCACACATACCAGATAGACGCCCAGTACAACTGGAAGATCGCATCCGACAACTTCAATGAGTGCTACCATTGTCCCACGACTCATCCCGACATTCCCGCCTTCCTCAACCTCGATGACTTTGACAGCGAACTGAAGGACGGGCACATCCAGCACCAATTCGCATCCACACCTGAACAGCAAGCCAAAGGCCTTACGGTGGCCAGCACTTACTTCTTCCCAAACTCATCCATGTCTGTCTCGTACGTACCCTTAGCATCCACGTCGATCTCATCTTTGACTCTCTCAGACCACACTTCATGATGATCCAGAAATTCTTACCAGAATCATCCACCTCCACAAACATCACATATGAGATCTATAAGAATCGCAATTCGTCCGAGGAAGATTTCCGACTTATCGCCGACATGTACGCCCGCGTCATGGGGGAGGACAAAGTTCTCTGCAACGCAGCCCAGAAGAACCTCAACGCTGGGGTGTTTGTCAATGGCCAGATGCATCCCAAACTCGAGAAGGCACCCTTGTTCTTCCAGAACACCGTGAGAACCGTCATCACTGAACACTTCAAGAAGGAGAAGGCGACTGGGAAGGAGATTTGGCCGGCCCGACAGGTGATACCGCAAGGTGCGGAGGTGAGTCTTGAAGACCAGGAGATCTGCGAGGGCATCATGTGCTCTCCACAGCAGCAAGCAGGCCTTGTATGGTAATTTGTTATTCAAACAGACTGCGTTATCCATAGTCATTGATGCATGCTACGAATTGCTAGGATAGAGAACCGTATTCAACTTGTTGTAGTCCTCCTTCAGCGTCCTCGGTGCCGTGAAGCGCATGAGTAAATTGGCACTGCCAGCTTTGTCGCAAGTACCGCTTCCTCTTGAGCCTCCAAATGACTGTTGCCCGATAACAGCTCCAGTCGTCTTGCAATTTGTGTAAAAGTTCCCCGCGGCATAGCGGAGGCGGTCTTCAGCTTGCCGGATGGCAGCGGTATCGTTGGCGAAGACGGCTCCAGTCAATGCAAAGCCTCCTCCTTGCGAGTCAATCCTGTCCAACACTTGACTGTATTGAGCGTCCGGGTAGATGTGAGCGACGAGGACGGGACCGAAAAGTTCGGTGTTGAACAAGTCGTGATTAGGATCTTTCGAGATATAGATGGTGGGATCAATGTAGTACCCAACACTGCTATCATACGTCCCGCCGACGACCTTCTCCAGCGATGGATCCTTATTAGCCATGTCAATCGCTTTGGTGATCTTGTCGAAAGCCTGCTTGTTGATGACAGGGCCAGTGAAGTTCGTAAACTCCTCAGGAGGGCCTGTCTTGACAGCAGCGAGTTCGTTCTTCATGTGGTCGAAAAACTTCTGCGCTTGGCTCTCAGGGACGTAAATTCGTGAGCATGCTGAGCATTTCTGACCAGCATATTCGAACGAAGCTCGGATAGTGTGCCTGACTGCATTGGGGATGTCGGCGGACTGGTGGATGAGATGGAAATTCTTTCCGGAGGTCTCACCAACCATGCGAGGAATGTCACGGTACTTGTCTTGAACGACGCCAGTGGCAGCTTTGCTGTAGAGTGACTTGAACACTGCTGATGAACCAATGAAGTTAAGGGCGGAGAACTCCCGGTTGGCAAAAACAGTGTCGGTGATCAATTCAGCATCGCCGTTGACAAGCTGGACAACTCCAGGTGGAAGACCAGCCTCGAGCAGGATCTGGTGTACCAGCCAGCTGGCATGGACGTTCATTGGCGAAGGCTTCCAGACTACGACGTTGCCCATGATGGCAGGGGCAGAGACCAGGTTGCCACCAATGGCGGTGAAATTGAATGGCGAAACGGCGTAGACGAAACCCTCAAGAGGCCGCCAATCCGTTCTGCCGTGGTGTCCTTCGGAGTTTATGGCGGGTTGCTTGTCATAGATGTCCTGGGCATATGCTACGTTGAAGCGGAAGAAATCTGCCAGCTCCGCTGCAGCATCAATCTCGGCTTGGAACGCATTCTTGCCCTGTCCGAGCATGGTAGATGCGAGCAACTGGAATCGGTACTTGTTTGATACTAGGTCTGCAGCTCTGAGAAAGACAGCTGCCCGATCTGTGAACGGCGTGTCTTGCCACGCCTGCTTTGCCTCGAGTGCACTCTGAATCGCCTTCTCAACGTCGGCTTTTGAGGCAGAACCATACTCTGCGAACGTCGTGCCATGCTCTGACGGCATGACGGTGGGAGTTAGCCTGCCACTTGCCCCGACATTGCCACTGACAAGACCACCAACAGATGGCACAGTCATGGGCAGCTTGGACCTGAGGTCTTTGAGCGCCGCCGTAAGGCTTTCCCGCTCCGGAGAACCATGCTTAAACTCATACTAGGCTTGGTCAGACTTGAGGTCTCCTCGACATACGTGGTCTCACTCACATTCTTCTCGTTGAATGGTTTGGGGACGACAAAGTGTCCACCCGTTGCCAGACATCGCACGAGAGTCCTGCAGGGAACGCGAAGCTTGAGAGTCGGTCTGGATGCTTGAGCAGACAATCGTTGTACACCCTTCATCTTGTGCGCAGTCGGTGATATCAGTGGTAGCGACAAGAATCAAAGTGTTGTATTTCAAGGACTCATCCAACTCCACTCCAATATCATCGGTTCACAAGTCCTGTATCCCTACTCCGACACGATACGGCAAGCAGTCTGCGGAGTCAATTAGGCCCGGCAGCGTTCCCGATCAAGCTACTCCGTCATTACCGGAACAGTGCTTTGCTTGGGACAGGATTGCCATTTTGGTCGAAAGCGAACAACCTTCCATGTCAGGAGATGAAACACGGGGCCAACTCAGAAGAAGAACTCACAGAAGAGATGCAGTTCTGGATCTCGAAATGGATGTTAATGCATCGTGTGATATCTGCACTGCACATGCTGCACCGACATGACTTGTTTGAATAGAGGTAACGTAAGAGTCTTATTCATGCTACCACCACCTGTAAAATCTATGAGGTTGATATCGCCAGCGCCTCATTCACCTTCACACATGCTTAGACAGAGTTGGAGTTGTCGGCACAAGACCACGCCGCTGATCCACCTGACGCACGATAGGTGTCCATAATACCAACGACACTGCCATATGTTCCTGCAACCATCAAAAAAGTTCCAGAGGCAATGACGAAGACGCTCCAGGCGACCATCAGCTTCCATCTCAAGTCACGAATGGGTCGATTCCAATGGTCATAGAGCCACATACAGCCCATAGGTTGAAAAGACATGAGTGTGCCCAACAGAGCGCCAATCAGAGATACCAGACCACCGAAAACTGGGATGGCACTTGCGATGATATAGGATATCATGGCCAGTCCAAAGGTGCACCCCAGCCAGGACGCCCAGTGAATGATTGTATTTCCGGACAGGTGCTTTGATCCGCGCAGTGCACGCACGAAAACGTACTTGGCGGCAATCTTGGATCTGGTCAGTCGACGATACCGCACAAGGTAAATATGCTTACATGGATGACAAGCGTCGTTGTTACCAATAGTCCAGGAAGTGCCAGACCATAACAAACCTTCTTCATGGTCACACCGGCGGAGCCAAGTGCTGGGGAGGCCACAAAAGAACCACAGAAGTAGTAGACGACCACACCGATGGAGATATACACGGCGGTCACGCCTCCCTGACAAATGACTAATGATCGGGTATAGTGACGAGGATCGCGCATCTCCGAGACAATGGAGAAGAACGCCGGTGTACCGGCATAAGCGAAGACGAGAGCAGAGACGGCCGAGATGGCCTCAGTGAAGGAGGGATTGCCGAAAGCCTTGAAATCCGATTCCCATGGACCATCCTGAGGAGCTGCTGCAGGGCGATCCTGGATGCCGACTGAGACAGTGAGCGTGAAGACTAAAATCGAGTCAGTCATATCATTACCGGTGTGTATGAGTACACTAACTCGCTGCCAGGATACCGAAGAGTCCTACCCAGGCTAGCCATGTAATCTTTCCCAGTGTCTGGATACTCGAAAGCATAAACCCGGCCAGGGCAGCGACAGCCACGAATACAGCCGTACAGGTGCCATGGGTTGAGAGCGAGTTCAGTGCAATCGAGATACCAAGCATTCCGCTGCCAGCAACGAAGACCCAGTCTAAGTTTATTAGCTTGTCAATCGATCACGGGTCTCCGAGTACTCACATAATACAAAGGCTGTCCCAAAGACTTCGCGTCCAACACGACCAAACATAAGCCGACCAGCATCGTCGATGCTATACACCTCTTCATGTCGAAGCTTGAACAGACCAACAATCCAGTCAGACCACGTCGTGATTATTGCGATAATGATGAGGCAAATAAGTCCCGGCACGACACCCAGTGTGTCAAAGACCGCCGGAATCGACAAGACTCCAAGGCCGATTTGTGTCTTCATCATCAATGCAACAGTCCCTAGCCAGCCGACCTGGTAGTGTTAGGATCCTCGAGGATAGGCACTACTCCTGATGAACATACATTGCGGTAATTGGGACCACCTTCTGTTAGATCACCAAAGACGGCGTCGTGGACGGTGTAGCCTGGGACATCGTTGACGTCGCCAACCCTTCGAGACTCGATTGGCGAAAGCTTCTCAGGATCTTTGTAGGGGGAGGACATCTTGAACGCTGCAAGAAACGAGAAACGTCATCAAGGAGGACCTGGCCGTTGGAGGTGAGGTAGTGAGGTCTATATCACCGCCAGAATATGAGAGGACCGGGTTGAGCTCGGACCGGAAGTAGGTAGTCAAGCATGGTCTTCGTCTACACAGTCATGTGCCAACCTGCGTCCTATGTTTCAAGAGTGATCATCGTTAAGCTTCGAACGAGAGTTTGACCTGCCCCAGCCGCTCGATGGCTTTGGGGTCCTCATGCATTCGGGAAGCTTACCGATGGTTCGAGATCAACGATAACGGACAGGCAACTGCTTTCATAATTAGGACACTCTAGCAATCGTTCTCTGCTCTCGACAATAATATCAGTCTCGTCCCTGCAATCATGGCAAGTCCCTGGCAAGATATGAAGTTGGCGGTGCTCGGATGTGGTACGTGTCGTGCTCTGCTTATCTGACGTTTCTGATTGCGCATAGGCTTCATGGGGACCGCGATACTGCAAGGGCTATCCAAGGCTGAATTGCATGACACCCGATTGCAAATGACGGCTTGCGTCAGGTCTCGGAGCTCGTTGGCACGACTTGAGAAGATGTTCAATGACGCACCGGTCCAGTGTCTCCAGAACAATTTCACCCAAGCGTCGGAACAGTCAAACGTGATCATCCTCGGGGTACCCCCGGACCAGCTTCAATCTCTGCTCGGCAATGACGGTCTGGTGCAGGCTTTGCGGGGTAAAGTCATCATTAGTCTGTTGGCCGGAGTGTCTTGCGAAGACATTTTGCAAGCATTGACAACAGGAAATGCAGCGGAGCGGCATCACTTCAACGTCGTCCGGACGATTCCGACCATTGCGTCAAAGTTCCTGGACTCTGTTACGCTGTTGGCGCAGACGACAACGGCTGGGGAGGAGCATCGACGCGTTGCCGAATGGCTTCTGGCGCAGATCGGGACAGTCGAGGTTATTCCAGAGAGTCTGATGGACACAGCGACGGCCATGGGCGCGGCCTGTCACGCTCTGGCCGTCGTGGGCATCGAAGCCGCAGTAGATGCCAGTGTCGCCGAGGGTCTGCCGAGAGACCTGGCCCTTGCGATAGCGGCAAAGAACATTCGCAGTGGAGCGGGACTGGCAGTCTCCGGGATGACTCCCGAAGGCATCAAGTCGGCCATGTCTATTCCACACGGCATTACTATACACTCCTTCTTGGAGCTGGAGCGGGGTAGAGTGAGGGGAGGTATCTCTGATACGGTCAGACATGCTATCAAGTATACCAATAGTATGTCGTCGTAGATAGTACTGCTTGTCGACGCCGGCCGGCATAGTGTGGTTTCCCGTCCGTTATCGGCTTCTCTGAGGGTTCAATTATCGGATGTCTCCCGGTCTGCTGGCCTACTCTGTTGTCCACGTTCCGAAGTGATGGAATCTGCGCCTCCGCCCCGCCGTCGAACAAAGGATGGTGTGAGGAAACGTGCACCTACTGCGTACGTCATGATTGCTGTCCAGAAGCGTCTGGCCTGACTCGACTGACTTTTATACAGATGCACAAGGTGTAGACAGCAGAAGGTGCGCTGCTCTGGTTCCCAGCCATGTGTGCAGTGCGTCAAGCGAAAATTGCAGTGTCACTTTGATGACAAATTTGAAAAGGTCCTTGTCACCAAGAGGTGCGTGGATTCTTGATGCTTGTTGACTCGTGTTGATTGATGATTGATGACTTCCATGTAGCTTCCTGACGGATTTGGAGCGACAAGCGGCACGTTCGAGTCTTGCTCCAGCTCCAGAAGCGAGACCCGATTCTACACGAGCGACATATCATCCGGTGCATCATGATGCAACAGAGATCAATGGTAGGTGAAAAGTCTGTGATTGAAGTCATGTACAATACTGAGGTCGAGCCAGATGTTCAACCTGAGGCGGACAACGACATCTCGTTGTCACCACATGATCGTATCCTCGATGATGATCACACAGACTCCGAGACTGATCCCGACTCGCATCCTGTCAGTCGTGATGATGACCAGCGACATCTTACAAATCCACTGATTGGCACCGATTCGACACATACTGCCTATCCGTCTGGTAGGCCATGTAAGTTCCGTAATCGGTTCGCTGGGCAGAGATTGACCTGTGACAGCGTACCTCGGGACATCGTCCAATTGGTCATTTGGTCGGCGGATATACACCATGATACATGAGAGAGTGTACGGTCGTCCTCCATCTGCCGCAAGTCTGCTATTCGAAGGCTCGAGTTATGACCTTGGGTGGGACGGACGGAGGACCACCATGGAAGACGACACCGCCGTCTTGCCTACCGCCGACTTTGCTCTATTTCTCATCAATGCGGTCAAATTCCACAGCGGTCAATTATTCCATCTCTTTGACGAAGACTACTTCATGAGGAAGTTCGCTTCGTTTCACGGGACGTCCAATGATCTCGCTTCTGGGGGGCAAGACCGTGATCTCTGGTATGTCCACTATGTACTCATCTTGGCTCTTGGGAAAGCTTTCATTGTTCGGGTTGGGAAGGAGCGTACACCACCCGGTGCGGATCTGTTTGTTCATGCCATGAGACTGCTACCGGATATTACCTACCTTTGTACGGATCCCATACAGTCTATCGAAATCCTATGTTCGGCAGCACTATACCTCCAATGTATCGATATGCGGACGTCGGCATACAATTTGGTAAGCGCCCATCTCTATAACATTCATTATCCATTCACTGACGAATGCAACAGCTCGGCCAGGCGATGCGGACAGCAGTGGTTGAAGGGCTGCACACGGATGTCAACAGTCAGCACCATAGTCCCGCCATGATTGAACGATGCAGAGAGATCTGGTGGACAGTGTATGTCCTTGACTGCCACATGTCGTCACTGATGGGTACCCCATTAGCCTTGCATGAGCAAGACATTTCAGCTCGACTGCCGGTCTTCGGTGGTGCAATGCAAAAGTCGACAGCACTTGGGATTCATGTCCAGCTAGCCAAGATGACTGCGTCGATACTACAGAGTAAGTCCGCACACCGGTAATCCGGCAAAGGATGAAGATGATTGACACAGGTAGCCGTATACTCAAAAGAAGGGCGCATGGACGACCGCTTCGTACCGAGCATCAAGGTAGCCTTGAAGAGTCTTGCCAAGATCAACGATGAGCGCAACCAGGCATTTCCGATCAACCTCAAGGATTGTGCGGGTAGCGTTTCTCGCCTAGGAGCATATTTGCATCTGTTCCATCACACTGTACAACTCCCGAAATGTCCCGAGATCCGACGCTGACTCCAGCAGTGCATCATGCTGACCGTCCGGCCCCTGCTCTATGTGTTCTTACAAAGACGTATGCAGCGAAATGACTCACGAAGGGTCTCCTCGGGAGGGGGCGTCAGGTCATTGCTACGGGTCTGTGTTGCTTCAGCTCAGAGTAGCCTCAAAATCCTCATCTCGTTGCAGTCCCAAGGCTTACTTGGTGAGTTGTGAGGTCTACTACGACAGCAACTACTTATCTTCGTCAGAGAGCTTCATCCCTTTTGACCTCGAATCTATCTGGTCTTCTTCTCTTACATTACTGGTAACGAGCGCCGTCGACTCCACATTACTTCGCGGCGAGACAGCCTGGACTCAGAACGTCTACGGTCTTCTGGATGAGATGATAGCTAGAGGTAATCTGGTAGCAGGCCATCGCAAGAACGAATTCGAGCTCATGGAACAATGTCTGGATCAACTCAAAGTGACACCAGCCTCTTTGGTTGTTCCGCATGATTCTGTCGTCAATGGCAACAGCGACACCAACCTGTGCGGTCAAGTAACGGCAACGCAAGAGGAAGCGACGCTCTCTCATGGTAGTTTCGAACCCCTGAGAGGCTGGGACTATGAGGACGGTTTGAACGGCGAGCAATTGACAGCCATTGCCGATTCACTAGAATTTGGAGATCTTGACTGGTTACAATGTGGTCCTTTCGGCCAGCTCGATGGAGATGTCCAGCTGCAATGAAGACAACAAAATCCGGACCCATTCTAGGAGAGGACTATTCCGACCGCTGCTGAGCAATGACTGTAATCTGGAGGATGGAAACAGGATTACCGCATCCGGTCAAAAGGTCCGTCATCGAAACGCTTTCGGGAGTGACAAGCCCTGAGCAACAGCATAACCGGACCCGGAACTCGCATACTATCGGTCACATGTGGTTCCAGGTGCAGATATTGCGGGGTAGTCTACCCCGCCGAGGCGATTCCGGTATCACAGCTCTGTACCAAGCTCTTGATATCGGCATTACAGCCGAGCATCCAGATCAAGAGTCATAAGGTCCAGTACGACGGTCATGGCATACCGTAGGTACCCATCATACCAAGCATGCATTCACGCACATCGCTACGCTGTCTTCCAATCCTCGCCAATTTTGATGTGATCAGCATACGGTCAGGTCTGCGGGGGACCAAGACTGTCTACCAGCATCGGCTCAACACAACTTCCGCTCGATCTGTATCAGACGCCTCATCATCACCTCCACCGTTGACGAGCCCTAGTGACCAAAGATCCGCATTGGCTCGACTACCAACCACCGGCATCGTTCGCAGTCTTATACTCGGCTCCTTCCTCGCAAGTCCACTCTTGTTCAACCCAGGATTGGCCTTCCTGCAAAGGATCACGAGAAGCAAGTCCTTATTGTTGAATCCGGACCGGAACTGGCTCCTGCGTGCTGTCATCAAGCCTCTTATCTACGACCAATTTTGTGCTGGGACACATGAAGCAGAGATCAGGAAACGAGTGGCGGCGATTCGGGACCTAGGATTTTCGGGTGTCTTATTGGCATACGGAAAGGAAATCCAGATCTACGAGAAGAACAACACATCGGCCGAGCAGGTCGTAGCGGCATCCAAACACGACGAGGAGCTCGAGTTATGGAAGAAAGGAAATCTGCAGACGCTGGACATGCTGGAGGAAAATGATGTTCTTGCCATGAAGTAAGCTTCCGTGCCGACGCTCCATGACTCTATCATTGACGCCTGACAGGTTCTCGGGGGCTGGTATTTTCACTGTGGACGCGATGCTCAAGAACGAACCACCCTCTACCCAGATGCTTGACACTCTAGATGCTATCGCACAGGCAGCAGCCCGGAAGAAATGTAGGATCATCGTCGACTCGGAACAGCAATCAATTCAGAAGTCTATCGACCGCTGGACTATCGACTGGATGCGCAAATATAACCGTGGAGACAGGCCCGTCATCATCAATACCCTGCAAGCATACTTGAAGGAGTCACGGGATAAGCTGACATATCAACTTGGTCTGGCGGAGAAGGAAGGCTGGACGCTGGCCATCAAATTGGTCAGGGGTGCATACATGTCCAATGACCGCCGAGAACTCATTCACGACACAAAACCCGAGACCGACCAGTCTTACAACAGTATCGTGCACGATGTCCTGACGCAATCACTTCCCGGCTTCGACCGTCAAAAGTTTCCGAAGATGACAATCTTCCTCGCCGGTCACAACCAACAGAGCGTCGATAAAGCTACGAGCCTGGTAGAAAAGTTGGACCGAGACGGCAAGCTGAACATTGTGCCGGAATTCGGTCAGCTACAGGGCATGGCAGACGACCTGGGTTGCCGACTCTTAAACTGGAACGAGAATCGAGTAAGCTCCAACGAGCTGCGGCCCCACTGCAAAGTCTACAAGTACATGACCTGGGGCAGCACACAGGAGTGCATGGAGTATCTTGTGAGGAGGGCTGTGGAGAACCGTGGTGCGGCTGACCGCATGAAGGACGATATGGCTGCCATGTACAGCGAGCTCAAGACGAGGATGGTCGATGCACTGATGGGCCGAAAGGCCCGAACCAATTGATGACAGGTGATGATGAGCGGAGTAAGCAGGAGTTTGGGTACACACCATTTGCACATATGGTGTACATTCGCTAAGCAATTGACGGGTCTGATCGGGATCCTCAAATTCACACCGCATCTTTCTCCCGTTCCGTACCTGTATGTGTGATGACTTCCGTATCTGCTCAGCTCGGTTGACCTTGACCCCGAAAGGACAAGAGATTCGGCTTTGGACTGATTAGTCGTGGTGTCATGCTTCTTCCGAGAATCGACTCGCCATCGGAACTTCTCCTGAGGGTGTATCAATGACCGCTTCCGAACTCCGTACGTCCAGAGGTTCGTCTTGCATGATCCCGGGTCGGCATTCCGTTACTACCGGCCGATAGATGGAATTGCATGATATATGCCAAAGCAACAGTGTGTTTCTGTGCCCGCAACCAAAGGGTCGACCTCGCACAATCATCCCATAATATGGTCTCAAGTCAGGTGTCTGTCCCGGCGGCTGGGTGCTACGTTCCAGCAATCACTTTTTTTGATCCAGAGACAGATCGGTTGGACTTGCAAGCACAAAAAGCATACTATGCCTACCTAGCGAATACTGGACTGAAGGGTCTTGTCATCCTTGGGACCAATGCCGAGACCTTCTTGCTGAGCCGTGAAGAACGAAAGACATTGCTGCAACTCGCTCGCGAAGCAGTACCCGCGGGCTTTCCAATCATCGCTGGTGTTTCCGGCCATTCAACCTCACAAGTGCTCGAGTACATCTCCGACGCCTACGAAGCTGGCTCCGACTACGTCTTGCTCCTTCCTTGTGCTTATTTTGGCAAGCAGACAACCCCAGCGGTCGTCAACAAGTTCTTCGATGAAGTGGCAAAGGCCTCGCCTCTCCCTATTATCCTCTACAACTTTCCGGCGGTCTGCAACGGTCTGGATCTTGATTCGGATATAATCACCGACATCGCGAAGCGCAATGCTAATGTGGTGGGCGTAAAGCTGACCTGTGGCTCGGTCGCGAAGATTGCTCGGTTGGCAGCCACCTTTTCTCCTTCCCGCTTTGCTGTCTTTGGGGGTCAGAGCGACTTCTTGCTCGGAGGACTCGCGGTCGGAAGCACAGGCTGTATCGCCGCTTTTGC
The DNA here is from genome assembly GCA_017309325.2 of Elsinoe batatas. Classification (NCBI taxonomy): domain Eukaryota; kingdom Fungi; phylum Ascomycota; class Dothideomycetes; order Myriangiales; family Elsinoaceae; genus Elsinoe; species Elsinoe batatas. Next base: position 19,992 of record JAESVG020000009.1, read on the forward strand.
CAACATCTTCCCCAAATCAGTGGCAAGACTTTACGATCTGTGGGAGTCTGGACGACAGGATGAAGCGCTCCAGCTGCAGCAGACCTTATCATTGGCTGAGGCTCCAACGAAAGCTGGTATTGCCAACACAAAGTATGCTGCTGCTATTATGACTGCCCGTGCTGCCGGAATCCAGAACGCTGCTCGGTTGCTGGCGCCTCGTCGGCCGTACGAGGAACCACCCGCCGCTGCGAAGAGCCGCATTGAGAAGACGATGGAGCCATTGCGGTATCTTGAGACCGGAGCTGGTACTTCCAGCATCGCGTCGCAATCGACCAGCTCAGAGAAGTTGCGTCCACGACTGTAAATATCCATTGCGAAAGATCTTTGAACAATTCATGACATTCGTAATGACCTACTTGCCACTGTGTTGTCATTTTCCTACCGCAAGCGGATGATTGATCAGATCCTACGCATGAGATTGATCCTTACTTTCGTATTCACCACACCACCGATACCAAATGCCGGAAGTACTCTGCACATTCTTGCGACTGCAGTCCTTGGCCAGGCACGTTTTACTGCTGCCCATCTGTCACTGATGGGTGTCCTATGGTTACGGTTGTAGAGATCTAACCCCAGAAGATGCAGAGGCGTCGCGAATACTTGCATAGCCATGGGAAGTGATAGCTGGGTGATAGTCGATCGGCTGACATGGCTATCCCATGATGTTGGCAGCAAGGGAGCTATTCTCGATGGCAAGTTGAATGAGGCGAACAATGTCATACAGTCTCTGACCATGTAGATACCGAGACTAAGTGGTGGAAATGCAGTCGGGGCGGTGACACCAAACATCTTCGCATACTGTGTATCCTTGAAAAGAGACAAGTTTAGATTGACAGCAGATGTAGCCAGGAACTTGGGTACACCCGCGGTGGTCGTCTCTGCCGGCAATTTCTTCTGCCGGCTTGTTGCCGTGTCTACGAGATTTGCGCTAAGATATGTGCTGCTGTAGAGGACCAGCATAATGGCAAAAGGTCTGGCGAATATGTATTGGTGCGGACGCAGAAGAAGTGTCCGCAGCGATGTCTTTACAGAATTCATCATGGTCGCCCTTCCAGACACGGATTCGGTGACGGCTCTGTCGTTTGTCAGGCTTTATGCGAAATGGGCTGCAAATTGAACATGATACCTATCGATGATCGATACAGCTGGTGCCACCACCATTCCCGCCGTCAATGCGCTCGAAGCATCCACAGCTAGTGTGGCGAGCATTGATTTGAGCTGGACGGGTTCTGCCTCCAGCTGCTCTAACATTGCCTCCATGATGGCTGTTTTCGAGCTTCAGCAGTAATCATTCGCAGTGACGTTGCGGGTGGACGGTCTTCATGCCTGCAGTACCATCACCAATACTCCAAGCCGGCATTGATCCAAGTCATGTCAGGCATATCGGGACACGACTTCCTTTTTCGTCCATCTCCGTTGGGCGATCCGGAGCTTGCGCGTATGGAATCCATAAACAGCGCACCGGGAGTGCTGCCGAAACATCTTTATCGCTCTCCGATACCGAGTTCCGGCACGGCCGGCTTGCACCATCGCCTGAGTCGGAATAGCTCAAGGGCAGATGGCACCGATCAGACGCGGCAGGGTTGCACAGCACGGACTGGTAGACATATAGAGCTTCTGGCAGCAAACACAAGCATGGCACCACGCACGAGTGGCAACACAACATGGTAGACCGGACATCACCTGTCATTATCGTCGGCGGTGGGGCATGGGGCTTGTCTATAGCTCTGCATCTCAACGCAGCTGGTCACTCCAATATCACAGTCTACGAGCGCGGTGAAAGTATCCCTTCGAGGTACTCTGCAGCATGGGACCTGAACAAGATCGTTCGTGCCGAGTACGAGGATCCATTCTACACGGACCTTGCTTTGGTCAGCGAGCCCACTCAGATACCATGGGTATGGCTGACATGATCAGGAAGCAATAGAGGAGTGGAAGAAGCCATTGTGGGGTCCGTACTTCCACCAGACTGGATACGTCGTGGCTGCGACTGGCCGGGCGCCACAGAAAGCCGTTGATCATCTCGAGCATGCCTTGTCTTCTGTCTCATCACATCCCGCCTTCGCTTCGGATATCAGACGTCTCAGCGGCGCCAAGGATTTCAAGAAATACACCTGGCAATACAGCGGACCATTGACTGGGTTCAAAGGCTACTACAATCGTCTTGCTGGATATGCTCATTCTGCAGACACTCTCAAGGGCATCTGGGAGCATCTTGCACGACGCGGAGTGAAATTTGTCCTCGGGGAGGAGGCCGGTAAGGTTGTCGAGCTTCTATATGATGATCGGTCACAGTGCTGTGGCATCAAGACTGGAGATGGCAGGACGCACACTGCCGGTCTGACGATATGCGCAGCTGGAGCGTGGGGAGCGTCCCTCGTCCCAGACATGGCAAAGTTCGTCGTGGCAAAGTGCTGGTCTGTTGCTCATGTGCAATTGAGCAAGGCCGAAGTCAATCACCTCAGAGGTATACCTACCACCAACGTCCGCGATCTGGGATTTTTCTTCGAACCGGATCCAGAAACTGGACTTTTCAAGCTCTGTCCTCTAGGCGCGGGCTACACCAATCCAGATAAGGCAGGTACATCATTGCCGCCAGCTGATCAATTACCGCCACCGCAGGACTTCATACCGTGGGAAGATGAGAAGAAGTTGAGACAGCTGCTGCGGGAGACGTTTCCCTGGATGGCCGATAGACCATTTGTCGATCAGAAGCTCTGCTGGTTCGCCGACACCTCCGACTCCGAATACTGTATCGACTTCGTGCCCGGCACCAGCAAATCGCTGATCGTCGTCACTGGCGATTCTGGACACGGCTTCAAAATGATGCCCACGTTTGGCAAATTCATCCTCAATCTGCTGAATGAAGGTGAGCAGAAACGTCAGCAATGGCGGTGGAAGACCGAGGACGAGCGGACCAAGGACTGGGGTGCAGCAGTAAGCTGGCGAGTCGGACAGCCGAGAGAGCTGAATGACTTGATAAAAGACCATGCCAAGTTGATCCAAGCAAGGTTGTAAATTGTTATAAATCCTTTATGCTGCACATGCGCAAAGAAGAAAGGCTGGAAGGCCGAACGAGAGGTACAAGACATGTAGTGTGGACATCTGCCAGTGACCATGATGGGTCAGCAGATAGCTGTCAAGATCCGCCACCTGTCCTATGATCTGTATGCAGAAGGAAGAAAGTCTGTCTCCTGACCCACGGTGAAGCCCTTCTCGGTCCCATCTTGGTGACGACATCGAGTGCTTGCTTGTTGTCGGTATTGTAGTACGCGTCTAGCAGACCTCGCATGATTTTGTGTTGCGTGTACCAGGGTGCCCAAGTATTGGTATCCTTGTCACCTCCATAGACGGCCCAACGAGGAGGCCCAAGTCTCAGAACAGTGTCCTCTGGTAATGACCTACCTGTTTTGGACCTGTCCCGCGTCTATCATGGAGTCGCATGATCATACACGATCCGCGCCGTCGCAGATCGGAGTGGTGGGCTGCTTGGGCATGTCTGTAGGAAAGTGACGAAACTTGAAGAAGCAGAAGAGGCCCTGGTTCATGATTCCATCAAGATGAGATCGACAAGGCCACGGTGATGATTCGGCCGTCGTCGATTCACCAGTACTGCGAGATGGCAGTCGTGGCCTGGTCCAATAGCCGCACGTGACATATCAAGCAATGCACAACTTCACAAGATCAGAGTGAACCACTCTCTCCTTGCTTGAATAGCCCTCGCTTAGAACCTCAGCGTTATTGACGGCACTACCAAAGTGGATCTCTCATCTCTTTGCCCCTAAACTGTCTTTTTGGTTGAATCTCCTTTTCCTACAGATCTTTTTCCAAAGAAACCACTCAAGGGTCCTGCAGAGCCCCGCGAGACCCACGTTATGGGTCTCTTCATGAAGTTCATGCCCGTTCCAACCACGCTTCCAACGCGATAAGACCATCTTCCTCCCGGTGAATGGCGCTATCAGACACAGAGCCTCGGTCCTTTTCACGCACTAGGTAGGAGAATCGTGCCAAACAAAATGAGCGTGGGTTTTCTGCCCTATCCAAAAGTCTGTACAAAGGTCTCCTTTGCTGCACTGCTTCCTTTTGCTAATCACCACAACCATGTCTACCATTGTGCTGACTGCTACGACTGCACACCCGACAATTCGTGTCCGCGGTGTATCACCTGAGCAGAAGAAGCTGGATCAGGATGCTCATCCAACCCTCCAACAGATTCGGGATGCCATCCCCAAAGATTGCTTCGAGTCGTCCCTTCCAATTTCTCTAGCCTATGTGGCTCGCGATCTCTTCTACGCTGGCGCCCTCATCTATCTAGCATTACAGATACAGCACATCCCGAGCTTACCTCTCCGTGTCGCTGCTTGGAGTATCTATGCCTTCTTCCAAGGCTGTGTGGGAACCGGTATCTGGATCCTTGCCCACGAATGTGGCCACGGGGCTTTCTCTCGCTACCAAAAAGTCAACTCCTTGGTCGGATGGGTCCTGCATTCGATCCTACTCGTCCCCTTCTTCTCCTGGCAGATCACCCATGCTCGACACCACCGCAACACTGGTCACATCGACCGTGACCCTGTCTTTTCCCCCACCAAGGAGAACGAGCTCCCTGAAGACCACGACCACGACGCCCACGATCTTTGGGAGGATGCCCCGATTGTCTCAACTGTCCAATTCCTCATCCACCACATCACTGGCTTCCAGCTTTATCTCCTCACCAACGTCACCGCGGGTCCCAAGTCTGGACCTCCTTCTCACGGTGGCCGCCCCTCTGGCTCTCATCTCAACCCATACTCCGATCTCTTCACACCCGATCAGCGTTACTTGATCGCCATGAGCACCCTCGGCTTGATCCTCACTTTGACCGGCGTCTACAGCGCCACCTACGTGCTCCCCACCTCAACTGTCGCTCTGCTATACTTCCCACCCTACATGATGGTGCATTTCTTCATTGTCGCCATCACCTACTTGCACCACACCGACCCTGCGACACCATACTACTCTTCCTCAACATGGAATTTTACCAAAGGTGCCCTCTCCACCGTTGACAGAGATTTTGGCTTCATCGGTCGTCACTTCATGCACGACATCATTGATCACCACGTCGTGCACCATTTGTTCAGCCGCATCCCCTTTTACAAGGCCGAGAGAGCGACCAAGGCCATGATGCCACTGTTGGGCAACAACTACAGGGAGAGAAAGGATGTGAGCTTCTTTGGAGAGTTGAGCAAAAACTGGGCTCAGTGTGGGTTTGTTAGAGAGGATGACCAGGGAAGGTGGAAGTGGGTCGTCAAGGAGTGAGCATTGTATTCTACTTGCATGCATAGAATGGTGCGTACGTACATGGCTAGCATGAGACATAAAGTGTACGCATAGAGCATAGAGAAAGATAGATGGACATTAGAATGCGCTCATTCATTACTTTCCCGCAAAGTGGTATAAAGCTACATGGCAGGACGAGAACAAGAATGCATTGCTCAAAGGCATCCGTATACCCATCTCAGTCCTCGTCGAATATCGAATACGTGTTGAGAAGGATCGTGTCAATCACTCGAGCTTGCAGGGCAGAATCCTGGATCTGTGCTCCGCCAGAGACGCCCATCAGGCTTGGACTATAGTAAATTAGTATTACTGAGCAGGACAGTCGAAGGAGACACTCACGCAAAGCAGATGGCCAAGTTACTGCTGCTCATCCTGTTCTGTGCTTGGTGCTCTTGGATCCTGTTAAGATGCTACATCTTGTCAGCGACATGCAGGCAACACCGTGAGCGCTATTTACCAAGACAACCGCTCTCAGTGTAGCATAGTTGGCGTCAGGCATCCCGTTGATGATAGCATGCAAGGTATCTCTCCTCACAATATCGTCATCAATTCGGGCCGCGCTGATGAACTCGCCATATCGTTCCTTGGTCAACAGCGGATCCGGCAAGTCCCTGAAAAACTGCTTTAGTAGACCGGCTACACTATTGACGTCGTGATTGAAGCTCGCCGGATTCCGAAAGTCGACTTTCGATGCATCGTTGTCAAATTGAGCCTTGAGTTGGGTAATGTGCTGAGCAGTACCGTTCTGTCGATAGATACCCTCAACGCTGAGACCGAACGACTCTACTGCCTGCACACATGTGTAGACGACCAAGGGCACGGCTGAGCCATCTCTGACAAACAGCTCATCGAGATCCACCCCAAAGACGGGTCGTGTAGGAGGAGGTAAATTATTCGATGGTGGCGGCGCACCGACTGGCCCTCCCATTGGGGAGCCCGTACGAGATGGTGGACCATTATGGTATGGTATCTGAGGCAACGGAGCTTGCGGTGCGTCGAGATTTGAGGGAGGGCCACCTGTAGGGTAAGGTGGCTCATTGTATTGCGGGCCTGGCGCGGAGGGACCTGTCGGATATGGTGCTGATCCTGAGCCCTCCCTCGAGTGACCGAAATCCTGTGGTGGGAGTGATGGAGGACCCTGCGAGTAAGGCGCTGACGGCGGAGGCGCTGGCTGGCCAAACGAGTATGACCTGCTATGGTCTTGTGGTGGCGGTGCGTAAGTCGCCTCCTGTTGCGGAGGTGGTTGTGCTTGTTGAGGTGGGTAATTAGCAGACGGCTGTCGGCTGGAAGGGGCAGGATTCTGCGTCTTGGGCGCGAGTGTCTGGTTCACTGATCAGCCCATTGACGCGCTAGAAATGCGCGGATTGCCACAATACCGGATGCTTGACATATTCGATCCCGGTGTTTCTCACGGGTACTTTCGGCTTGTGCGAGATGACATAGTGCTGGAAATCGGCATCGTTGTTTACGTCAGACATGATATCGCGAAGGCTGCGGTGAGCAGCCTCGTTGGGTAGCGGTGTGATCAGGACACCGTTACCAATGAGTAACTTCTCCGTGAAGGTGGCTACGATGAATCAGCGCCAGCTCAACCAAAGCCTTGTCGACCTACCATATTTCTGTAGTTGCATGGCCAGAGCAGAGTCACATTCCCTGATCAACTCCAAGACCGCTTTCACCGCACGAGGTCGCATCGTTTTGATCAGCTCATCTCGCTGTGACTTTGCAAGCTGTACCTTCTCTTGGTAGTCGTTGTCCGCAACCTGAAGCTTTTGCAGGACACCCTCCTCATATTGGGCAGCACTTTTGGGGCCTTTGATGAATTTGGCCTTGCCCTTAACATCACCCGTCTTTGCACGGTCATAGTCGTCTGCGAGACCATCGTATTTTGTCTTTGCTCGGTTCATGAGGGCTTCGGCATCGCTCGCTCTCTTCTCCGCGCTGAGCCCTTCGTGCTTCCACTCTTTCCGACCTCTTTCCATGTTGTTGGTGAGCTGGGTAAGATCTTCGTGCATCTGGCTGAGGGACAGAGCAAAGCTGTTTGTATTGTTTGCCATCTTCGCGTGCGTCTTGAGCGACTCTTCTATTTGACGTTTGTAGGATCCCTGTCGCGACTCGGTGTGGTGCAGGGCTTCCTCGGTGGTCTTGACTAGCCGCTTCATGGCCTTCTGGTGGTCATCTTCCATGACCGATCGCTTCTTGAGGAACGTGGCAAAGTCCTGGATACCAATCAGATCCATAGCGGCTTCCCAAAACAGATGACCTTACCCTCGCTGACGCGATGCTCTGCTTCAATCGATCCAATAGGGTTGCAAGCCCAATCTGGCGCAGTCAGTACGACGTAATTCCGGGCCCAATCCCTAGCCCAGCTTACATCTGAATACATGACATGGTCCATCTCTTTCATGATTGTTTCCGAGGGCCCAGTCGCGGGTGCTGAGCCATTCGCTGGCAGTGCGCCATTTCCGTCGCCGTTCATTGGAAAGTCTGCCATTGTAGATTTGATGTCGGTGAAGAGCTGCTAGGTCCTCCGGGAGGTCAATGTGTGCATGGCGACAGTTTTTCTAAAAGGTGGGAGGGCTATGTTTGAAGCACACGCAAGCACACGCAGGGACGATGTCATTGAAGCTTGGCATTTCCCGCTGTTGCCTCGGCTCATTTTCGGTCTTTGATGCTCCGCCGTCTACCCACTCCTAGGTACACTGTATGACACCGACCGGACTCATCTCAACAACACAGGCGCACTGGGCGCGCTTCAAATACCGCCAATGGCTCTGGCGAGGTCTCTCGGTTCTGCGCCGCGACTGACAGGGCGCTCCCTCATCCTCCCAGCAGCACGGCGGCAATTGCAGTCCTTCCCTGCCCGATCGCAAACTGGCGTGCCCAATGACATTGCTTTCGCATTCGAGTCTGTTCCTCATGGCCGCCGCACGTCAGTACTCATTCTGACGGGTCGACAGCATTGATGGCGTCCTTCTCAGATCTTCGGCACCCTGCGGCAACTCGCCAGCTGCCGTTCAGCATCTCCTCAAATCCCAGATCCCCTGCATCTTCTTGACCAATGGAGGGGGCAAGTCAGAACTGGCACGCATCAGTGATCTGAGAGCGAAGTTGGAATGTCCCGACCTGGAGGAAGCTTCAATTATCCAAAGCCATACGCCCTTCCGAGATCTGTCACATTTTCACGACAAGAACATACTTGTGGTAGGAGGTGAGGGAGACAATTGCAGGCATGTTGCGCAAAAGTATGGTTTCACAAAGGTCTTTACGCCAGGCGATATTTGGGCTGCGAGACGCGATGTCTGGCCATTCTCCAGTCCCTTCAAGTCATACTACGACAAGTTCGCCCAGCCACGGAACATCCCAGAAAACTTAAAGATTGACGCAATCTTTGTCTATAATGATCCACGAGACTTTGGTCTAGATCTACAAACTACGATCGACTTCCTCCTTTCCTCCCAAGGCATCCATGGCACTCTGTCCAAGAAAAATGGTGACCAGAATCTGCCCAACAAAGGCTACCAACAGGATGGGCAACCACCGCTATTCTTCTCCAATCCGGACTTGTGGTGGGCAAACAGCAATCCTCTTCCACGACTCGGTCAAGGCGCTTTCCGAGAAGCACTCGAAGGGGTGTGGACAGCTGTCACAGGCGGACCCAACCATGGGGTGAAGCTACACAAGACGGTCATCGGCAAGCCGCACCAAGGGACGTACGAGTTTGCGGAGAAGCAGCTGCGGACGAATCGTGACAGGATCGCCGAGGTTCACGGCGCCACATTACCTCCTCTACGGAAGGTGTACATGGTCGGCGACAATCCAGGTGGGTACCAGAGCCGCGACGATGAGTTTATAGCTAACGTTCGACAGAATCGGATATTCGGGGGGCGAACAGTTTCCAGAGCCTACATGGCATCGAGTGGGTCTCAATCCTGGTCAAGACGGGTGTATACAGAGGTGGAGAGCCAGCTCACAAGCCAAAGACAATTGCGGAGGATGTGTATTCTGCGGTTCAATGGGCCCTGAAAGATGCAGGGCGGTGAAGCATATAATGGCATCCGCATAGTCAGCTTAACAGCTGGACATGATTAGACGACCACAAGATACCCATACATACAGACCAAAGATACATAGAATACAAACATGCATTATTCATAATCGCTCTGCTACTTTTGAGACTCACCCAAAGGTCCGTACACCGGACCAATCATCATCCGGGGTGTTTCTCGCTCTTGCATTCTCCATCAACCAGTCATCCAGAGCATCACAGTCACCCTCGAGCTTCTCGCCGGTCCAATTCAACGATCTTGCCACTGCCACCCTGACCAACCTCGGAACCATACCATAGTCGTCGGCGTACATCAGCACATCCAATGGTTCAATCTTTTCCGTGTTGTCCCTCTCGCCGCTATCCGACAATTCGAGAGTGTCCAATTTCACGATGCTTCTCAATCGCCGCCTCTTCTTCTGCTGCTTCCTTTGAATCAGGTCGCCAGCAGACGGAGCGGACGTGCTTGCCGCCCAACCGTGACCATCTGGCCCATTCAACATCTCCGGCTGCGTCTCATCCTCGTCGTGCCCAGAGTAGTACTCCTCTCCATCACTGAGACATTCAATATTGCTCGAATCGATTCGCGGTCCAGGTGGATTCAAGACTTCGGGCGTGACATAGTCTACGCTGACGTCCAGGGTCAACAAGAAGGGGAAATAGTCCAGCACGCAGTCAAGTGAGTCTGACTGCAGCAGGGGAAGGTGGGCAAATGCGAGATGCTGAATGTGGCAATCCGATGATATGAGCGTGTCGAAGAACGCATGGAGGCAGTCATCGTCGAATTTAGGGCAGTGTGTGACGCTGATTACCACCAGATGGTTAGGAAGGTGGAATTGGCCCGTCCAGAATTGGCTGTTCAGACCTCCTGACAATCCCAGGCTGCGGAGATTGGGTGGCCACTTTATGGTTGCGGGATTGATATTGTTGCCAAAACCAGAAGACCGAGGCAGGTCAAAGTCCTCTAGGCTCTCCAGACCTGCAGTCACTTCGAAGAGGGTCTTCATGCTGGAGATTTCCGAGACCAAGGAGAGATTCAGCTCCTTCAGGGCATGACACTTTGATAGAGCTGGGTAACAGTTGAGGCTGAAAGATGCTTGTGGCGCGGTGAATTTCTGTAGCCTCTCCTTTGTCCGACCAAGCAGTCGAGCAGTGGTGGACTTGCTCCCCTGATGTACTAGCAGGGAAAGATCGAGCTCACGGACGTATGAGGATAATGGTGACTTCCGTACATTGAGATTGATCGAAGGGCAGATCGTTCGCGTGAACTTGTCGTAGTTTGAACCCTCCAGTCGTGGAGAAAAGTAGAGTACTGGTGTAGCAATAGCATTCCACTGAGAATTCACCAGACTGAATGCATGTAGGTCTCGCTGTTTCTCGGCCTTTCCATAGTCATATACGAAATTCTTGGGATCTAGGTAGGAAATGATCTCAAGTAGTATCTCGTCCGGAAGATGCGAGTAGGCTTTGTCAGGGTGTCGTGGCGAGTCTAGTGGCGTTGTCGTTGTCGATTCTCCGACACCAGCACGAGACTTCTTCTCAGCATCGGCGGTCCATCCGTGAGGAGCTTTTGCGTAAGCGACATGCAGGGGGACGGCTCGGTGAGACATTTAGTAGCTTGAGCGCATGCGGTTGATGGCGATCAAGAGAAGTGTCGAAGCGAAATGGTGCTGTGAGAAGTTTGTGCTTTGGTTGCATCACTTTCGCGGCGCACATGACCAATCCGACACATTTGGCTTCTTGTAGTCTAAAAATACACGGCCTTCCTCTCCTAATCCCTCGAAAAATGCCAGAGCTTCCTCGTAGTCTTCGTTGTTGGTCCATCCGTCAGACATGACGAACCCATCAAGGCCTTCCCAAAACTCGGCTTCGGTATTCCAACCCTCTGCATCGGCATAATGCTGCTCCAGCTCTGCTTCGGAGAAGCTGATAGGGCAAGGGCCATCACCTGCTATGCTGGACCAATTCCTGCATTCAGTCAGTTCATTTGGATTTGTGCTCATCTCCGACGTGGCTCCTTGACGGCGACATACTGTTGAACCCTCATCAGACACTGTCTGAGCGCCAATGACCCCCGGTGTTGCATGTTTTTCGCAAAGTGAACAGTCTGTCGGATGGTCTTTCCGTGAGGTAGGTCAAGCAGTGAGCGAAACACCTGCTTGGATCTCTTGATCTTTGCTTCGAACGTGTACAACAGAATCGACCTTTGAACACGATCTCTAACCTTCTGTTTGGCCACTTTGTCCACCATGCTCTCGTAGTTGTCGGGGAGTTTCAGAAGTAGGGCACCGTTATAGTCTACTATCGGAGGGTGCTCCACTTGTAGAAACAAAGGACCTGCCCAGACGTCCTGCCAATCAATCAAAGACGTGATCTTATCACCTTTGACAAAAATGTTCTGGGTTCGGAGGTCCCAGTGCCAGACGACGCTTTCGTTCAGCATAGGATCTCGCGAGCACAGGGAATCCACGATCTGGAGATACTTGTGGTACAGGGACAACACTGTCCGAGGATCGTCCGTGACATGGCAACCCCCCATAGAGTGGGCGATGCTCGTCATCCCACATTCAGCAATAGCCCTAAGAAATCCGCTGGGATGGGACCCTGTGCATTCCATCAGTCATCGTATTCATGTATGCGGCAAAGACGTACAGGGCCCTCTGTCCAGATCTAACGCGGCTCGGCCATCCTCCCAGAATTCGGACGCCACAGATGGTCCAAGGACGAAGCGTGATGCGAGCTCATCTTGCAGTGACGGTGGCAATTCCGATGCAGCGCGAATCTCGTGGTGTGGGCAGGGTGAGTCTGAACGGAGAAAGAGATTACCGGAGCTGTGGCGCAAGATAAGTGACAAGGGACATGAATGGCGGCTGTGGGCTGCCCGACCTCGCAAAACGTACGGACGTCATGGCGTTCGCGATTCCGACAATTTGCTCTACAATGGTCGTCTGGGCCTCGAGATCGAGACGATGCCACGATTTGGATAGTTGCTGCCCACTTGCCTCCTCCATGATCATGTAGCTGATACCCGCTGGATTGTTGTCGTCGCCATTCCATGCAAATACCTTTGGAACTGGCAATTTCAATATGCAACGAGCCTAGAGTTGATCAGCCGGAAGAACGCGAACGGGACATTGAGCGAACGTGCATATTCCATAGTTGCAACTTCTGAAGCCATGACCATGTGGGTACGAGCTTCTTTGACCATAGGAACTCTGACAATGACAGGGCCTGTGTCCAGTAACAAGCGGAACACCCTATTACTCCCGCCTTCGGCTATCTTCTCGATTCCATTGCAGGTCTTAGCTCCAGCCGCTTCTATGGCGAGCCTTTTGAGTGCATCGACGTCAAATCTACGGTACCGAAGTCTTCGTTGTCTTTCTTCGTCCCATAACCAGCGGCCGCCCGTATAACTGAAGAGATGCTCGTCAGAGGGGGACGACCTGAACATAGTCCGCACCCTGGGTGCAAATGACGCTGAGACTCGAAGTCGTCCGCGAGGCAGTGATGCAGAAAGAGAAGTGCAAATACGGCAAGCCAAACCAAGTGGCATTGCTCCCGCAAAATGTGACCTGGAACCTGGCAGTTGGTGAAAGAAGCGAAGTCGATGGTGTGGCGCAATCTTGTGTGACGGCAACCGCCCGGCTGTCCGGCCCGTGAATTCCGGGCATATCCTGGCCATTCCCAATCTTCATCTCTCGTCACGACGCACTACAGTACTGCTGATCCGTGGGCACGCAGGTTGCTCCGCCTCAGCCCCGCGTGCGGCTTCATCTTTCGCGTGATGCCATCCATTCATGTAGACGCCTGCAACATGTTGACCACTCGTTGGTCGGGAACGCATCTCGGTCGTGACTGCCTCACCGACCAACATGGGTCGTGACCCTCATAGCAGCAAAGCTCATAAAGTTTGTATACTCGCTACCATGTGCCTCTCTCCTCGTCTTCACCTTAACGAAATACTTGGCTCCATCTACTCCATTCTACCAACCCATTGGTCTTTCGCCACACGACACAATCTCTATCCAGCCTAGAGTGTCATCTTCAGATCACTATGACGCGCACCATATCCATCAAAGCGCTCGAGCAGTTCCTCTCCAAGCTCAAATGGACGAAGATTAGAAGAAAAGCAGAGACAGCCAAGCGCGGCGAGCGCTTGTTTCCGAGCAGGACACCCAAAAATGACAAAGAGCTCAATTTTCGGGCCGACATGGGTTCTAAAGTCAACGGCAACCCCGAGATTATCGTACAAGCAAACCGTGAGGCAGAGAATCGAGGCGTCAGAGAAGCGGCCATGGCGGACAGCCATGCGATTATCTGCAAGGCTGTCATTGAGAAAGGCGATGAGGATGAAGAAATAGAAAGAAAATTGCGGTCTGATTTCCAGAAGCGACAATGATAGAGATGAGAGACGAGGCAGGTGGTCTGGCCATGGACAGAATATGGTAGCACAGCCTATACATCGCTCGACCTACGCGTTCCCACAATACACAAACAGCATGTCCGAGTCGGCATTTGCTGGCAATCATCCGGACCCTAGCCAGATAGGAATGGACCATACACTCGTTCCTCCCAGATTCGGTTTCTCACCTGGTTCGGCCGTGTTGTTCATGTGCCCAATAGCTCCGCCACTTGTCATTCTTTCTATCCAAGAGCGGATTAGGCCAATTTACATCAGCGTCGTTCGTTTCAATTCTCTATGACCATGTCGAAGGTCGAATCGCTGTCCAACCCACCTCTCGCCACCGGCGCAAATTGCGGCCTCTTGTAGAGCTATAGGCCTGGTGTTACCTATTCGGCGCACGCCACGACGCCACGCATGCTGGGAAAAGTTCGTTCCAGCTGAGACCAGGGGTTTGATCCCTTGAATCGACAGCAGTCTATAAAGTGCGAAGGATTGTCTCTTGAGCACCTACTCCCCAACATCCTTGCTCCCCGACTCGCATCTTGATGCGATAATGAGTCCTGAGCAGGTATATTCCCGCCTCAGTGACATGGACGGATCTGCTATCGCGGCCAGCCAGCATTGGTGTCACATCAGCTGCGGTGATCCTGGTTGCATTCGCAATGGGCTTCGGTCTCGGCAGATCGGACGTCGCACATGAGTGAGTCAGCTGAACGACCTATGTTATGATCAGAGCAATCAGGCCTTTCCAACTTCATTCGATACGAGTACGCGGACAACATCATCGAAATGCCATTCGAGGAAACCGCTGGTGGCAAATTTGTCAAGCACTACTGGGGCGGTCTGAAGTATCGTCTGAAGGAAGCCTGCTTAGGAGCTCTTGTTGGGCCTCGCGCTGTGAGGAAGGCAAAAGAGGAACTCGATCACAGCTGGATTTCCCACCACCAGCAGATTCTCGACTGGCAGTATCAGGATCTTCTGTCTCCGCCCGGGTCGGAACAAAATGCCACAAGCGATGCAGCAGTCAAAAGCGCTCGAGTCGAGGAACATGAGGAATATGAGGAGCACGAGGAGCATGAGGAATACGAGGAGGAGGAGCATGAGCAGTGATATGCCCTAGTCTTCCGATCAATTCGATGCCCATTTCTTCATAATAATGCCTCTCTGGACATGATAAAGAACCCTCGAATATCCGCAGGACCACTGGTGGATGACTAAGCATGGCCAGCGAAACAGGGCAAGAGTGTTTGTCTTTGGATACCTCGTCCTCTGATCTTGACTCATAGGAGATCCCCCAATCAAGATATTTACCAGAAAAAATGGCCATGTTGCTCGGTAATCAGATTTCTAGCTTCACTTGCCAGTGGGCGCTCATTTCACGCCCTTAGCCCCTTACCGTTACTCTTTCGCTCTCCTTGCTCTTCGATATATCGCGCAATGTTGTTTCGTTGCAAGGCCGCTTACCCGGGGAGTCATGTTCTTCGCCATCAGAGATGTAGATTCTGTTCCTGCTCCGTCATATGATTGCTAATCCACCCGACGGCACGCTTTGAAATCATTGCTTGGCTCCCCTGACCACCGTCCAGAGATGTGAAGTATACTGTCTAGTGAGTAGAGAGGCATGTATATAAAATTGCGAGTAGACTTGCATAGGCCCACTTTTGTCACAACACACAAACCGCATCCAACCGATTCCTACCACATTGGTCAGCTTGCTTTGGTCTCATTTTTACATACCAGAACAAATATGGTTCAATACGAGGGTCCGTACAGCGGCCAGCAGACATTTCGATCTTTCACCAAGACCTGGCACAACAAACCCCATCCAGCCATCTCCCCTCTTCGCTCCGAGCTGAGTGCAGCGGGCAGAGTAGTCTTCATTACTGGTGGCGGAAGCGGAATCGGTAAAGCGACGGCAATCGCCTTTGCTCAGGCTGGGGCCGAAGCTGTCGCCATCTTCGGACGTCGTCTCGAGACTCTCCAAGCAGCCGCTGAAGAGATCAGAAAGTCCAACCCCGAGACCAACGTCATCGTCGAGACTGCTGATATCAGCGATCGGCAGTCCTTGGAAGCTGCTTTCGCGAATGCCCTCAGCAAATCAGGTCAAAGCAAGGTCGATGTCTTTGTCAACAACGCCGGCTCCCTCAAGCCACCCAAGCCTGTCGTCTCATACCCCGAGGCTGACCTCCGCGCCAGCATAGAGGGCAACTTGATCGGCTCATACAACGCAACGCAGTTGATAGTACCACTACTGTCGCCGACCGCCAACTTGTTGAACATCAGCTCTGGTATTGGTCACATAAAGCCGGTCCCCGGGCTATGGGTCTACTCGGCGCTGAAGCTGGCCACGATCAAGATGTTCGATTACCTCCAGGTCGAGAACCCAGATCTTAATGTCTACAACATCCAGCCCGGCGTCGTTGATACCGATCTCAACAACGTTTCCGAATTTACAGGAGAGGACGATGGTAAGCTACATTTCCCCCATGACGACCATGACATTTCCACCTCTATCAATCACTTTACCTTTGACGGTATGAGCTGATTCGTGCTTTAGTAAATCTACCAGGCCAATTCAACGTTTGGCTTGCTTCTCCAGAAGCCGATTTCCTAAAGGGCAAATTCGTCTGGTGCAGTTGGGACGTCGACGAGTTGAAGTCTCTCTCGACGGAGATCAAGAACTCTATGCTCATGCGGGTGACTTTGCAGGGCTTGCCGATCTAAAGTCTGTAGCGTCTGTATATTCAACGCAATTCATTGTTCAAGTCAAGAGGAGAACAGTACGTGCCCAGATCCTGGCTATCGACTCGATAACGGTATCCACTTCAGCAACTCGAGTACATTATACGTCAACGCCTCGCCCATCTCTCTTTGATTAAAACGAGGACGATGCTCATTGGAATGGTGGCAGGGGAGACATCAATCGCCAGTTTTCTCAGCATCAATCATCTGAACCATATCAGAAGGATCCAGTGCGTGACATTTGCATTAGTTCCAGCTCTACGCCCTTTGGTATGTCTGATCGCCGCCGGTATGCTACCTGTGATAGTACAAGAGAAACAATGAGCGTCCAATTCATGTTTGCATCGTAGGGTGCTGTGATCCTTGTTCCATCCTTCCATGCATTCCTGTTCCTTGCCCAATCATAGATACTATGATACCAAACGTGCTTAGTGATCGATTTGCTCTTCTCGCCCAGCCAACCGCGAGACTGATCGGTCGTCATATATCGCCTCCGCCCTGCTGTCCAAGCAGCTCCAGCTGACTCGTCCAGAGCTGACCTAGCACCCAGCCAGTACCATCAAGCAAGCCACAGATGCTTGCTTCGACGATCGGCCAAAGAATGGCCGTGACCACGCTTGTGGCGACCAACATACCGGGCACTGATCGACCCTCGGGAGAGTCCTACTCGTAGGCGAGACTGGTAGTAAATCAGCATGAGCTGATTTGGCTGGAATGGTACTTCTGCTTGAATGCAGAGGAGTGGATGTGAAAGTGTCGGAGGAGAGGATGGAAATTCTTCACCTCTTGACAGCTTCCCACCCATTCAACCACCTCATGACGACAAGTCCCAGAACGACAGTGCCAAGTGCGGCAGCCCCAGGTAGCCCATGGTATCGTACAGCCTCCCAGTCTGCGCCCTCTTCGACCAGTCCCTCCCTTCTGAGTACACCTTGTAATTTGGCAGCTTGCTGTCTGGTGATCATTGCGCCTTCTTCATTCTTGATGCCAAGTCCAGCTTGTTCCAAGAGGGCGGCGATGGGGATCGGTCGTCCCTGCCTGCCGTGTCCATAAGGTCGAATCGTATGTCCGTTCAGGTCCGGCTTCTCATCGAGATCCACATCCGGCAATGACCTGGTGCCTTTTGTGATGACATCATCGGTCATGGCAGCCCGCTTGTGTTCAATCATCTCCTGCAGACTCTGCCTGGCCTCGTCTCGATCATTCTCGGCTGTCTCTGCACGACGGCGGTAGTCCTCCATCTGCTGCTTCATGTCGACCATGTTCGACTGTAGTCGGTCAAGTTGTGATTGCAGCTCCGACATCGAGAACGGGTCTTTATCCTCGTTACCGCTCGAATCAGATCCGCTGGCTTTTGACATGTCGGCATCAACTCCATTCGGCTCGGCAGAGTCCTTCCTAGGACCATGCTCTAGCTGATACGCGCGTTCCTCTGCGGTCACTCGAGCGACACGCTCCTTCTCGAGTTGCTGTTCAAGAAGAACCACACGATCTTGCAGAGAAGGGATCTGATCTTTGGCAGCCTTGAGCTCCCGAGTGAGTATGAAGAGTGCGTTGGTGTGGTCGGAGGTGTCGAACATGGAAGGTCTGGCGGTATCTGTACGTTGGAGAAGAGGCTGGATAGCTGGATCATTCAGAACTTTGCTGATGTCTGGTTTTTCCGGGAGAGGTTGCGAGGGCGGTGGTGCAGGAGGTTCAGGGAAATGGTTATTGACATCCGGTCGATTCTTCTTCGGGGAAGACTGCGGTTTGGCATCGAGACCCTTCTTCTCGTCGACCTCTTCTGTTGGAGGCGCTTCGCCCTTCATAAGGAGATCCAGTGATTGTTTCGCACGAGCAATGTCTTGCTGCTGTTGCCGTGCCAGATTAAGCTCGCGCTGGTGTATGTCAGTCTCACGCCCTTCCGTTTCCGTCCCTCGACACTCACATTGAGCCTTTTCACAATCTGCTCTGTTGAGATTGGCTGAACCCACATCCGTGACCAGGGCTGCTGCTGAAAGGTGTTGGGATCTCTAATTGCCGACACTGGTCCAGTCATTGGACCTGCAGTCTTAATGCTGGGAAGTCCTGGATGTCCGCCTGCTCTCTTCAGCTGCTGGACCTGCACAATGCCATTGGAGGCTGTTGGACCGAAGTCACCGAACCCGACATCAATGCCCGGGGAATAAATACCTGCGTGTTCAACCCTCGCGGCGACCTTGTGGTGTGCCACCGTCTTCTGATCCTCGCTCACTATGTCGATACCCAATTCTAGGACGTCTTGCTCTCTAAGCTCATGAGGTTCCGACTCTTTGTTTTCCGGTGACAAGCGCTTGCCATTGACGAAAGTGCCGTTGGATGACTTGACGTCGCGAATGAATATCCTCCCATTTCGTTCCGCATATACCTCTGCGTGCTGGCGGGAGAGCACTCTCGAGTCGAAAAAGCCATTTGTCGGTGTGGGTGCAGTCTTTGCATTAGTCTGTCGTCCAATTCTGAGGACGTCCGGGTAGTATGGTACATGTATTGTTTTGCGCTCAAACGTGCCGTTCATGGGAAGCAAATACAAAAACGCCGAACCTTCCGGTGGTGGGCCGGTCCTTGGTGCGCCATTCTGTTGTACTTGGCCGTTTGCCATCTGCTGTGAAGGAAGGAGAGGGCCGTGAAGGGCTGAGATGGCGGATGCGGCGGTCGGGCCTGAAGACACAGATGATACAGACTGAGGTCGAGCTGTGCTGAGTCCGGATGTCGGCTCCGACTTGCCAGGAGGCCAAATACCTCGAGTCGTCTTCTTCCGCGCCCAATCGTTGCCAGAAATGTTTCCGTTCGCTGTGACCGAAGAAGCAGATATGGTCGAGGTAGATGACGAGTTTGAGCTCAAAGATGAGGAAGAATTTGTTCGTTGCGCAGTCTTTCGTGGACCGGCCATGAACATCTTACCCACCTCTTTCTGGCTCATGTTTGCGAAACCGTTCTGGCCACCATTAACGGAACCCCATCCTGTCCTCGATGGTTGCTGAAGTTGGACTGGCGGTGCTACTGCGGTCATAGTCTCGTCTGCGGAGGAAAGAGCGGATCGAGGCCTTGGGTGCGAAGACTTCACTCAATTGAAAACTTGTTGTTTCTCCACCGCAACTCCTGGCCTGCAAGCACCCAATGTCTGTTCCGTCTCATTCAATTCTCCTTCCGCCAAATACGTCGTCAATCACAAACGGTGTGAAGCAGATCCGAGTCGTGTCTGCGCGATCCGGACGGTGATTCGGCAGGGTCGTGAGATATTTTATGGATACGGAACGACCAGGGCAAGGCTGGACAGCGCGAAGACAGGGAGCGGTCGTCTTGGAGTGTGAGAGAAGCTGAATTATCGATACAGGAGAGCGCAGAGAAGCCGAAGACCAGTGACGAGTGTCGTGTGCACGATTGAACGTCTTTCTCGTCAAGGAGGGACCAAGGGACGTGGATCTTTGGAAAATGCACGGACTCTGGACGGCGGAAGCGGTGCCAACGGCGTCCAGCGCTGAGCGGATGAGAGGAACTTGGCCACGTCCTTTCACATTGATTCGTAGGTGGCGGTGCTTGAATTATTGTAGGATGATGCTGCAAGTCGTTGAAAGTGCAGAAACAAGCGGCAAGTGGATACAGAAGTTGGCTCAAAGTCGTTTCTCCGCTTGCGCCAAAGAAAATGGACGCAACTTTGTTGGCCGGCGTCACTGGTGGAGTACAAAGTGAAAGAGCACGTGATTTGTCGCAGAAACACTCATCGTGCACATCAGTGCAGACGCTCTCGCCACAAGATACGTGTATATCGCTGCATGTCGTCGTCATTCATGCTTACTGCTCTTCAGTCTATCCATCGGGCACACACGTAGGTATTGGAACATGGATGATTTTTATATCCATTCCTGGCTTAGTTCGACTCATTTTCCTCCAAAAAGCTGTTGTGAATTCCGTTTCAGGAAATTCTCAACTCCGCACTTCTGCATGTCCAAGTGCTTGCTTCGTTGCCCCCAGAGCTACACATTGTCGCAATAGACATAAGTCCACACAAGCCAGCAACATGCCCGTCCCAGTAGGAGCAGGCGGCGGCATGGCCGGTCCCTCGACCTTTGACAAGCGTATACCACCCTCTATTCGGTCAATCACACAATTCAGCTAATGCATCCTAGTCAAGATGGGCGCCATGATGGGCAGCTGTATGTCCGTCCCTCTCACTGCAGCTAGCTCACCCTGACATTTTCCTCAGCCGTCGGTCTGATCATCGGCTTCATCTTTGGCGCAACAAATATCATTCGCTTCGGCCCCGGACCAAACGGAATGCTGCGAACCATCGGGCAATACATGGTGGGGTCGGCCGCAACATTTGGGTAGGATTTTGTACATTGTATCGAAGCAAATGCTGAGACGAGCCAGGTTCTTCATGTCAATCGGTATGACCATACGGACAGACAGCTCACCTGTCATGACCGAGGCTTTCATTCGAGCACAAGCGGCACAGAGGAGTCCGGCGATCATGGCAAGGAGGAGATTGGAGCACATTCGGAAGGAGAGAGGCGAAGAATCATGATGGTGAGGGCCGTAATGATGAGGGTCGGAATGATGAGGGTGAGGTGGGAAGGGTAGTCAGTAAGCCGGCGAGGGAGGAATCTAAAGAGCAAGGACAATCACATTGTACAAAGAAATATCACGAAGCTCAGTCTCGAAGATCCCCAAGTTATCTGGGGCTGTATTAGATTTGTTGTACTTTTCGTGCTCTCCTGTGACGGCCAGCGAGGCACACAGTTCTACCGCTCCATCACATTCCGCATCTTGCTTCTTGCTTCAAGCATATCTGTACAAACACCTTTTCCACGCCATATGCCTCCAAAACAATTCCAGCTTCCGTCTGCCAAAGCAGACTTTCAAGTCGAGATCCTCTCGTACAACAAGATGTACGCGACCTTGTTGTCCTTGACCCCCTCCCTGCGCGGTGTCCTCTTCCCTGCCGTGCTTGGGGTCGCAGTGCCTCCAGTGGCTGCTACACCTGCCCACCTCTTCTTATTGTCCACCCCGTTCACATCATTCCAGGCCTTACCGTCATCCTCATTCTGCTCATCGCCGTCCAACCCTTCGTAAGGATTACGCAGGGCAGACTCCTGTTCAGCCTGATGACGCTTGAGTGCTTCGGCAAGCACCTTTGGATCTTCTTCGGCGCCTGCTTCGGCAACATCTTCCGGGCGGATACGTCGGATCAACGTGTCGTCCACCCTCACCCATTCTCGCCTGTCTTGCCTAAGCAAGTCAACAGTATAGTGGCCACCCGCCGCACTCTTGCCGTGATGATAGACGACAGCGGTCAATCTATACCGTGGCAGTCCGCCCTTGACAGCGAATCCGCCGCGTTTCGCTGGCGGGAAGACCTCTTTCGGTAGCTCAAAGTCCAGCGGGTATCCGATCCTCTTCCAGATCTTTTGCGTGCCCCCAGACGAATCGTACTGGAAACGCTTGAGATGTAAGATGAGAATCGGTGGTAGAGACTCGATGAAGACCTGCTTTGTGGCCGTCGTGCCGGGGCCTCTGGGTGAATGGAAGTCGCCGGTCAAGCTTTCCGGCTTGGTCAGACCCTTCAGGGCCTCGGTGATATTGTTGATGTTTGGTGCGCCAATGTCAAGTTGGAGTGGCTGGTAGGGCTCCAATGTGACAGAATTCTTCAAGCCTGGGACACGTAGTTCAGACCGTAGGGCGCCTCCGAATATGCGAGTTACAGGCGAAGAGTTTGTGGTATCTCCGGACTGTCTTGTGATCGCTGCTTTCTGCTTCGGTCCAACCTCCAGCCACCCAGCATCTGCAGTGCCTGATGTGGTAGAGGCTGGCGACGAAGAAGCCTCCGACGGCGCAGGCACACCCAGCGACCGCATGACGGACGCGCATTCGTCATGCAGCCCGGCAAGAAGGAAGCCAAGGAACTCCTCGGCATCTTGTTGATGACCGCGCTGGTACTCGTCAGTGGATGTAGAACGATGATGGTATCATGTACATAC
Organism: Elsinoe batatas; assembly: GCA_017309325.2. Classification (NCBI taxonomy): domain Eukaryota; kingdom Fungi; phylum Ascomycota; class Dothideomycetes; order Myriangiales; family Elsinoaceae; genus Elsinoe; species Elsinoe batatas. Next base: position 42,541 of record JAESVG020000009.1, read on the forward strand.
CCTCATGGAGGAGAAGCGTGGCAGCCGATTGATCACTCCATAAACGTATTCGGGTATCAATGAGTCGCCATACTGCTCTAGCTCGTTGTCCTTTAGGCGCATTCGTAGCTTTTCGGCTGACTCTGCGCTGTCGATAACCTTGAACTCGCGCATAAACATGATCATGGCATCAAGCAGAGGGGTATCACTTTTGAAAGAGTGCGCTGCTCGTTTACCAACCTGATCAAGGAAATCGTAGAAGGGAACGCAAAAGACGAGCACCTGAAGAATCTACAAATGATTAGCAACATCAACGAGCCTCCAAGGATTAGCTTACCGAATTCATGTAGCACATATTCCCAGTATTGACGAGGCCGCGAGGCTCGAGGAAGGCCATCTTGTGCTCACCCTGGACATCAAATTGGCCAAGTACCTCACCAATAGTACCGGATCGCGAAGTGGTAGCACCATTGATGGACGCATTCCCGTTGACCATGGCAGCCTGTGCATTCGCTGCCGCTTTGCTGCGGACCAGATCGGCCCATGATTTCGGCATCGACTTGACCTCAGACTCGTCCAGCTTCTGTTGAGCAGAGTCGGGTTCAAGGGTGACTTCGGACACTGGCTCTGTCGACGCATTCTGTGGCACCTGCGACGTCGCCTCGCCATTCGTGGTGCCGGCCGTGGTCGATTTGGATTTGGATGCAGGCCTATGCGGCAATGCAGGTATGATGGGGATTGCTGGTCTGGTATCTGTCCGCTTGTGTCCGTTCACTTCCGAGGGCTTCGGCGACGATGCCGGCTTTTCCGAATCAGTCCTTGGTTCTTGAGGTACAGCGTCGATTTCGGACGGGGCCTGTGATGTCACCGGAGTCTCTGGATTCGACTGTCTTGTGACGGTGGAGTGGTCTGAGTATTCCCCATCAGCATCCTTCTCTTCTACCGTCGTCTGAGTTTCATCTGCATTTCGGGAAGGTAAAAGGACGGTATCGTTTATGGTCTGCAAATTTTGTCGTCGACGCTTCTTTGACGCTCGGGAAGGGAACGAATCCTTGGAATCTGGTGATGAGTACCATGGAAGCTGCCAATATTAGCGTCGTCTTAGTTTGAAGAGAATATCGGAGCCATACCGTAGGATAGAAAGGCATCCGCCGAATTGCCTGTGGTTGGACCACAGATGATGATCGTCTTGAGGCAGGTTGAGGTGTCGAGCTCTTGGATGGAGGCTCCCTTGGAGATGATATAGGCTGTGAGATAGTTGAGGGTGCCGGTGGAGGATTCGAATATGGCGATTGAGGTGGTAGGGGCACGTGAGAGTAAGGCATTGGTCGAGATTGCGGTTGAGGTGGCATGTGAGACATGTGTGGTTGAGAGCTTACAACCATGGGAGATCTTGGGGTATTGTACATCTGAGGCGGGATGCCGTACGGCGCATGCATCTGTTGTGGGGCCCATCGTGGCATCTGATATGGCATAGGCGTCGGATGTCCATAGTAAGGAGAGGGATATGGATATGCGTAGGGGTTGTACGGCGAAGGAGAGTGTGGGGAAGCTTGCTGCTGGTATTGGTGGTATTCCTGATGCCGTCGTGACTGATGGGGAGTGTGCATGTTCTGGGGCGGCGGGGGCCCCGGAGGATAGCTTGGATTCATGGTCGATCTCTAGAGAGTCAGGTCTGGTCCGAAGTGACCAGACGTGCCGAAGGGACTGCTTTCTGGTGAAGTCAGTACAACTTTTCAAACTTTGAGCATCCACCCCGCTCAAATAGCACGAGGAAAAAGCTCCATGTGTTGGAAGAGCTTACCAAGCAGTAGATGTGGAGACTGATTCTAGGGGAGGTTGAGCAGTTGAGTGCGGATCGTGACGCGTGAGCGACAAGACCACATGGCGTTCAGGTATACCGAAGAGCTCGAGAGATACTACACTGAGATCATTGCTTGCGCGAGAGGCGCAAAGTGCAAAGGTCAAGAGTTGTGAATGCGGGCAAGAGATGAAGCTGTGATGTGATTTTTGCGATTGCAGCGGACGACGTCGAATGTCTTGGCACTCCGCTTCGCGGACTTGATTTGATACCTACTGCGCATCCTAACAGGACACGGCCTCATTCACTACAAACCGCCAAAATCCACAATGACAGGCAAGAAGGATATGCGAAGGCCGGACTTGGGTATATATACGAGGCAGAAATGGCTTGTACTCTGCTAATCCAACCACAGTCGTGCCATACATCGAGCCAGCCACCAAAGAGAGCAATGATATTTCAAGTACGCACAACTCGCGTCTATGTCAAGGAACAACATGCTGATTACCGCGCAGGTACAATGACTAGCACGTTGCCTATGGCCGCGGTATGTTGACACTAGGTCACATTTCCAAGCTTGATCACTGACGTGTACAGATCTTTACTAGAAACAAGTGAGTCCAGCACGTTCTCCGCCAATTTGACAAGAGGAAACTGACTATGAGCGCTCAGGATCATCGGATGGTGAGATTCCACCAAGATTCACAATAGAAACAACTGCTCACTTTGATACAGGACGGCAGTGACCATGGCTGTACAATCCTGGCTGCAAGAAACTCCCGAGAACAGGTCGACAGCGAGCACGCCAGCCATATTCTCGGTCGGGATGGCATGTGAGTACCCATGTCTTCCAGTGCAGGAGAATGATGCTAATGTGGTGACAGTCATGGCTTTGGGAGTGGTATGCACTCAGCCCAAGCGACTAATTTGATATCGCGCAACTAACTTTGTCATCAAGTCATACATGCAGCTATTCATGCCGCCTACTCCAGGTTTGGGTAACACCGCAGCGCCCTCTGCCACACCGAGTGCGTAGCGAAGCTCAACAATGGCTTTGTCGGGCCGAGAATTCAGAGACAGTGATGGCGAGAGCATTCATAATCTGGGGTTATCGTGCATCCGGTAAACTTTGCCAGATGTGGAGATGTCTGAAAATCATTCAACATTTAGCGACTCTGTACACTTATTTCACCACGTGAGAGCAATTGATCTATTCGCAGCATGCCAAATGCTTCAATTCATGTCATGTCCGTGACGCCGGAGATATACCCGACAGAGTGGAATCGAACCACAGGCTAAAGGGTACGGGTACGGTGTCCACGCGGGATCCGAAACGAGGCTTCTTTGGGAATTTGGGGTTCCTCGGGCCTTTCGGGGCCTCTTTGGGGCTTTTTGGGGGGGGAGGCGGGCGGAAGACGAGAGTTTAGCAAAAAGTGGCGCTTTGCCCAGGCAAGCAAGCGTGTCTTTTCGGCAAATCGGGGCAAGACGCAACAAGGCCCGCCCGCAACAGAAGCCCCAAGGAATCCGGAACGACGGCGCATCTCAAGCAAGTGATGTACAGTAGCCTCCGACGGTGCAGCTGAGCACTTGCACATCCCACGCCTCTGGGATTCACCTCGCTTGTTCGTTTGTCGCCCATCGCTCTTCCAATTGCAGCTCGCCCACTGTCTCGACTCCTCAGTCCTTCCTCTGTCTGCGGTGCAGCTACACACATCAATCAGAAACACCATCAGCTGATCGATATCCCATCACCACATCTTTCTAAATGACACCATCTGCTCGCCGCAATGACAACTTCGACATGAGCGGTAGACTGGCTGTGGCCATGTCGCCAGCTCGAGTATCCGCCATATCAGTATCATGGAGGCTCAATCCTCCAGCCTAGATCATTTGCATCTACCGCAGCCCGGCGATTATGGACATGCCTCGACCGGGCAGTCGACATTTGCCATCTCAAACTCGTCTCAAGAACAACCCAGATTGCACTCTGAATGGTCGAACAATGTCTCTGTAGCATCTGGACAAGACAAGAGCTGGAAGAATGTTGGCGACGATGATGACGTACAGATGGCATATGGAGACTCGGGCGAGTTGCAAGACGCAGACCTAGGGGACGATGATGAATCTATGAACTCGGCATCACCTTTCTCAGATGACGACGATCCACCTTCCCATATCCCGGTGCCGCTTCCACTCCCTGGTCCTGCTCATGACACTACCCAACCTGGATCTCGGTCGACTCGCAAGCAGTATACAGAGGCCCAGCAACGCGCTCAGGGAAACAAGGCGCCCACTTTGGCATTCTCCCTCCGCCCTGGCAAAGAAGCAGACTATCGACCTTGGATGGGGGACGGTGCAGAAGATGTCTTGAATGAAACTATCTTTCGTAATGGTTTCTCTGACAAACCAGCCAATGCGGGCCAGAGTGAGTCTAGCATTGCTCGTCCTATCATCTGGCAGAATCTCAAGACCAAGCATGGCTTGGTGGCTCTCTCTGCACTCTTCATCCAGACTATGGACAAACGTCAAGCACTCGGCAAATGTACCGCGCAATCTACCTTCAAACCTCCTCCACGAGTCACCCTCACAGACACCAAACGAGAAGCCTGGCTCCGAGACCTTGCATCGGCCGATGTCCCTCTCAGAAGGCTCTCTCGCACCATACCGCACGGCATTCGCAATAAAATCCTTCTCGATCAATGCCTCGGCAAGAAGATTCCTCTCGCCCGCGCCATCTGGCTGGTCAAATGTGTCGGTGCCAACGAGATCCGCGCATTCAGACGCAAGGGCATCAGCGGCTCTGTCGCGTTGTCCGGCGAAATGAAGTGGATCAAGGAATGGACAATCTGCGTCGAGCAGTTCCTGGAAGCTACCATCCGGAGTAGCGGCCAGAAAGATTGGGTCACGCACATCAGATATGTGATTCGTCTCGTTACCGCGCTGGTTGACGAGGACTTACTAGATCGTGAACACTTTCTGAATTGGATCACCACATCATTTACTACCAGCACGTTGGATCTACTACCAATCTGGATCTTAATCGTACAGATCTGCTGGAAACATTTAACCCGAGTGCAGGTAAGAGGCCGTCATCTCGGAGAAGCAATAATGGCACAGCTTTCGAACCTCTCTTCGGCCGCGCACCACTCTACGCACTCGACCTTGGTGAAAAGTCTCGACCAGCTCATTCTCAAATTGGCAGCCATTCACCCGAATGCACTCGTCGCGCTCAAACGCTGGCCATCACTGTCTTCAACCTACAAAAGCCTATGCAACCGTCATTCACAAGGCCAGATCAATACACGATTACAAAGCATAGCTACACGGAATGATCACCTGAATGTCTCATCCGACCAAACCCGAGCACGTCTCAAGAGCCCGCAATTACAGGTCTTCGACTACCTCGATCAGATAGCTATCGGAACTCATATCGATACAATTCTCGATACCTGTCAGGTTTTGTGCAACAATGCTGAGATTCTGGTTACCGCAATCATTGATTGGGCAACTACAGTCCACCGCGTCGGTCGGTCGAGAATCTACCTGGCCGTGCGCTTGCTACGTCAGCTCGCTACCTCGGGTACAAGCTTGGAAGAGCCTGTGCTCTCCTGCCTTGAGTCTACTTCTGGCAGGGCAAGAGATCGGAGCATGTTTGATGCAGTGGTGGTCGAGCTTGTCTCATCGCGACACTTCAACTTTGGGAAATACCTCCAATGGCTCATTTCGAGCGGCCATGTGTCCACCACCGACAAAACGCATGCTTCGCTACTGCATAGCATACCTCCGTCTCAGTTGAGCTCCCAGAGTCTGAGCCTACGTCGCGCAATCATTAGTCGGCTCGGTCAATGGGATGTTCAGTCTGTGTCTCCCCCTCCGCTCGAGGGTATAGTGGAAGAAATCCTCGAATCGAATGTGTCACAAGAGAGATGGGCCGCCCTTATGACGGAACTCATGGCTGCCTCAATCAGCGATCGACTTGCTCTTTCACGCAGGCTTGCCACTGTCCTCATAGAGCAGCACAACGAGAAGCGCTCAACACCTATTGCAGCGTTCTTGGCAGCTCGGGACTTGATGGAGTGTGCGGCGGACTTTCCATCAATTTATCAAGTTCTCCGCACGCTTGTCCTTCAAGCCAAACACCAAGATGTGGCAAATTATGCCGCCACAATCCAAAGACATGTGGATGTCTTTGACGCTATGGGTGTTCTGCAGGAACTGACAGTCCTTTTGCACCGGGTTCATGCGCGATTGAGACACTTGAACCAGTACGACAAAATCTTCATTTGCTCACTGCTGGACCTATCTCGTGCACAACCAAGACTTGCTACCCAAGCCCCCTCGTTGGAGCAGGATCTCATCATTTGTGAGCAGCAACACGCTGCAGCAGTCTGCTCTCCAGCATCCGACAGCATGTTGACGGTACAATCGGGCGATATAGCCTCTGACGAAGACATCGATCGCACATTGGCGAGTGGTAATATGATGGATGAACAGCTTCTCGCTAGACTTTTCTCGGCCATTGTGGAGAGGACGGTCAAGTGGACGGTATCTGGCTCAGCTTCCCTTGCGAGTCCATGCCGCTGGTTCGCTTCTCTTCGCCTTTTCGACACAACAGTATTTGACCGCCACATGAATAACCTTCTCGGAAAGCTCGTGGCCAATGCCGGCACAGACCAAGTTCGTGCCATTCTCATTGCTCTGATCAGCTCTGGATGCTTGAACCCAGGCAACGCCCTGAACGCCTTTGTCAAGCGCCTTGACATACTGGAGTCCAACAACGCTCCTCAGTTGGCAAGATTTGCTGCAGGGACACTACAAACATTCTTACCACTCACCGATCTTGACCATCAGAAGATTGGTCCGGAGATATACCGGTTCCAAATTGCACAGATCACTGTGTGCAAAGAACATTACAAGACGATCCTACGCTTTGTATGGCATGGGCTTGCCATGTTGAACGACGCCAACAACTGCCTCTTCACAAGTCCTGCAGTAGCTTGGCTGTCTACGTGCTGCGTCAGTGACTCGGATGCGGTTGCCGATGCATTGCATGTACATGAGCGAGTTGCAGCTCCCAGGGGACCACGAGTCACGAAATTGCTATGGATGATGGCACGTGGCGTCGTCAGTGATATCCCTTCTACGAAAACGGAGCAAGACGATACGACCGGTCTGGTGACGATGATAAGAGGATCGGATGAATTACGACTACCCTTCGTCAGGCTGCTCATCGGGCAAGTCGGAGGCACGAACGCCAGCTCGGAGCAGCAACATGAGCTACGACGGGCATTCGAGACTGCGATTGCCGACCACAGTGTGACATGGCCGCAACTCATGGATGGAGCAGGCTCCGAGGTTGCCAAGAGTCTTCACCAACACTCGTCGGATGCAATACTAAGTGCTGTGGCCGATCTCCTGGGCGATTCTCCGTCCAAATCTGCATCTGCAACAATTGCGGAAAATCTCAAGGTTGCAGCTATCACATCGAGCGACAATGATGAGTCAAGCATACACGTCATGGACAGAGTGGTCGATCTTTTGCAGCAGTCGTCAGAGAGGTTAGACGAGTCAAAGGGAAGAGGTGCCGTTGGTGATCGGTCTCTTGAAAGGTAATTCACACACGAAGAGTCCATCATGTCTTCGCGTCTAATCATTCACAGCATCGCCAGCCTCACCCGCTTCACTATCCTCGCAGCCTCGTCCATGTCTGCAGACAAGTCAACATCGCCCACGACACAGAAGCTGCTCGGGTCACTGTGTACGCTAATGGTTCGCGGCGACTTACAAATGCACCGAGAAGTGCAAGAATTGCTGCACGACTGCTGCGCCCTCCTCTGCCGGTCCATGTCCACAGACCAACGCTCGTCAATCTATCACAGACTGGACGACTCAACACGACAAAACGCAGGCACTCGCTTCATGTTGGGCATTGAGGAATCCGGGACTCCGTGGCTTGCGCTTGCTTCGCGAGTACCAGTGCAGCCTTCGTCAACCAGTTCTCCGACGCCGGTCCAGTCATCCTTTCAGTCTCTCGCTAGGCCAGGCCAGCAGTCTATGCCATCACCCAGGGCCTTTAGCGGCAGCACATCAAACACCTCGACACCTCTTCCTTCTCCGGGCGGCCAACCCCTCTCTGCTCAGATCCGGACACCTGGTCCAGTATCGACCGAAATGAAATACAATCACTTCCACCTCCGCAAATGGGAGTTGATGCAAGACCCAACCCCGAACATGGGCAGCAACGACACCAGTCTCAGCTTGCAACTGTTTGCAGCTCGCAAGGTGCTATGATCACCTACCTTGTGTACAGCTTCTGTTCTTTAACGACCTGTTTTGTTTTGTCCGCAGCATTAATGAATACAACATTCTCGACAGCGTTTCTCCTGTCAACATAGCGGGCTTGTAGATGATGGAGACGAGGATATGACGGATCATTGTACTGCATAGCGAAGTGTACGATGATGTACGAATTCTATAGAACCAGTTCCAACGCAATTCATTTCAAGAAGCCAACGCTGTATGGGTATCATGCATGTGTCCTCTCGCGCCTGTCAGACTCTTGTGATGACCACCTCCACCGTGCTCGCCCATCTCATCCTCGCGCTCGGGACCTCGTCCACACCCGCAGCATCATCATCCCCCACCCCTTCCTCCGTCTCCACCACATCGTCCACAGCGCCGATGCTCCCGGTCTTGATCCTCACCCTATACCCATCCCTCTGCTGAAACCAACCACCCACCCCTAATGCCTTCTCGATCGCCCTTCCCGTCCCCTTAACCACCACCTCCCCTCCTTCCTCCTCCCCTGCCTTCCTCGCCGCCTCATCCAACTCCCCTCGACCGGCCAGGTCCTCCTGCCCGTGGCCCCTCCCTTTCTGGGGACGGTGGTCTCTCCTCCCCTTTCTTACTGTGTCAAGCGCGGACTGCGTCGCTCGTTTGTCGGCTTTGTCGAGGAGCTTGAGGACTCGTTTGGTGGCTGACATGAAGGGTGTGGAGGGGGAGATGTAGACTATTTTTTGGGAGGAGGAGTAGGGTGAGGGGAGAGGGGGACGGAGGAGGGGGCGTTTGGTTGCGCGGTAGCCGGAGGGGAGAGGGCGGAGTTTGGTCGGCTGGTCCCTTGGGTAGGCGAGGGAGGGTTGAGGGACGGGAGGTGGAATGGGTTCGCTGGCGGTGGCGTGCGGCGGAGAGGGAGGTTGGCCGGAGGGACCGGCGGAGGTTGAAGGATCGCGTTTGCGTTTGATCCCCATGCTGGACAGACTCGAAAGCGTCAGGGGCGGTTTGTCATCGAGATCTCATGGTGGAAGAACGCGGTTGTAGTGTGGAAGTTGCGAGGCTCATAGAAAATCATCAAGGCAGGTGAAGCTTCAACTCGATGACCCCACCACCATCCAACATCAACAAATCACCGCTTTCACTCTCGCATCCACATCAATAGCAACGCAGTCTCAATGTCATGATCCTCCGGCACGTCCGCTTCCCCGGCCTCACCTCCTATGCCAATGCCAGCGCACTACAAGATCGCCTTGTCGGTATCACCCTCGCACACAAGAAGTCTCCTTCGTCCCTGGCAGCGCCGCCTCCAACATTGATCACTGCTCAATTCGACCCAGTCTACACCTGCGGACGACGCGACGTCGGATCTGTCACGGTCGAGCAGCAGAAATTCCTGCGCGAAGGCGGCGCCGAGTTCCACGAGGCTCTTCGAGGAGGACAGACGACCTTTCATGGTCCAGGCCAGCTCATCGCATACCCCATTATCGACCTGAAGAGGCACGGACTGACACCCCGGAGCTATGTCTGTCTGCTCGAGAAGAGTTTGATACGGGTATGCAAGCGGTACGGCGTGGAGACACGGACAACGGGGAATCCCGGCGTATGGGTGAATGAGGACGAGAAGATTGCTGCGTTGGGCATACATCTGAGGCGGAATGTGAGTAGTCACGGCATTGGGCTGAATGTGAGCACGGATTTGGCATGGTTCGACAGAATTGTGGCATGTGGTCTGGAAGGGAAGAGGACGACAAGCTTGAGGGAGCAGGGAGTGGAAGCAGAGGTCGACGAGGTCGCGGGTGTGTTTGTGGAAGAGTTCGCGACTGGTCTGGAAGGCGTCGAAGCGGTTCAAGAGATTGGGGTGGACGACTTGGAATGATTCGCTCCATGACCATCGCGGCTATGTCTACTTTTTGAGACTCCACTGCGATCCTTGCAAGACCCTCCCAATGGAGGACATCATACTTTGGCATGTCTTTGGCACCAGCGAGCTCCTAGAATTTGCTACGGCCTCGGATATGGGCGATCATCAAGTGCGGTGCTCTTTGACCAGGCACAGCTGGAGGAAACTGTAGACACCCGCAAGAGCAGAAGACGTATGCGACGCTAGGCACGTCAACGTAATGGTAGGTCAGATTCCAGTAAGTCTGAAGGCGAGTAGCTTCACAAGCTCGGTTCCTTCTTTTGACCCTTCTTTTGCTGCAAATACTGATTGCGCTTGCTTTTCCGCCGGAGTAACGAACTCTGATACTGGACACCTATATAGTCGTGGAGGAGATGGACCGACACGCTACCGTCAGTTTCTCCTCCCTCTATCACTATTTGAGTTGCAAGATCACCTAAGCATACCAGCCTCACGATGGATACAGCTCGAGCCCAAGCTGAGGAGTCCGCCTTCAACCACGTGCTGCAAGAAAGATTCGGCCCACTATTCAGCGCCGCTCACGACGGACCATGTCATCACTTCGACCGGTCAGCTCCATTAGTCTCATCTGGAAGGCGGCTCGACCAGATCCGCGGAAGTCGTGGTAGAGAACCCAGAAGCATTCCCTTGGAGACGCTTCTCCGCTCGAAGTCGCCGAAGCCGACGCGTCGCCTTCGGGTCCCAGAGACTGCAAGTCAAGAAGCACATGAGCCTAAAATCCAAGCCGAAGATAATCCCGGGACTCGACCTGCTGCGTCACCAGCCAGTGCGGCAAACCTCACGAATGGCGCGAAGAATCTAGCAGGCTATGTATGCGGCTGTTTCCCCTGGCCAAAGCGCTACGATTTGCTTGACCAAGCAGGCACCAACGCCCAAGGCGCACAGGGCGAGCAAGCTTTCGAGGACGGTGTTCCCCCCAGTCGGCCTTATGAGCAGCCCAGCGCCATGGTATACACTGATGCCAACAGCTCTGTTGTCGGAACACAGCACGTACTACCACCAGGCGATTCGCGGACACGATCGGTGACCATTCAGGAACCTCGTAGCCCTCGTAGGAGCAGGAGAGGCGTCTTCGATGTCAACTTTCCCATCCCTCGACATGGGGCAAGGATCGTAGTCGGTGGGAGGAACGGTGGGCCTGGAGTCACTTTGCTGCTTACGGAACACTGAGCGGTTGGTCCTGGTAGGAAATACAGCATTTGGTCATGACGAAGGGAAGGGGGACAATGCCCATACGGATTGAATCATGTGTATCGTAGCAATAATATCAAATTCGACTCGTTCTTGACCCGTGAATACTTGGGCGGGGTGAAATCTGTGAATGTCGTGGGCATGATTGTCTTAGGGACTCGGTGTGGACCTCTACCGACTCTGGTGAGGTTCTGAGAATATCCCGGCTTCATATCCCGGCTTCAAAGTGATGATGCGCGGTGGACCTTTGGTGTTGGCGCAAATATGACCACCGACGAGCAGCCTTGTCGACGAAGCTTCGGGGACAAAATGTCAGAAAAAGTATTTCAGCTCATAACCCCATCCCAAGCCATTTTTCATGCATCAAATTTTGATCAACATTTTGACGAGACTGCTCCGCATACATTTATAGGAACATCATCCCGCAAAATTGCGTCGTCGATTCTCCATCTGCAAACGCGTCAAGTTCGGTGGGGTCTCGGACTCTATATCAGCTTCGCAACACCCCCCCTCTCTGGGTCTTCCCAGCGCCTGCCTTTCTTCAATTCACTACCAGGATGGGGGCGATATCAGCTCTATACGAGGGGCCGTACCACTACGGTGTCCTGGTAATTCTGGTGAGATGTCCTACTTGATGTGTCCTGATAGTTCTGGTACTGAGTACTGCAAGCCTCGACCGTTACGAAACCCTCGCGGGTCCCGAGCAAATAGTCGGCCGTTTGGACGAGATTTCGTGGCGTAAAACGAGGCCAACGATTGTTTGTTGGGGTAAACAGGCAAGTTTTGCAGACATGTGAAGGGGCCAGATGTTTGAAAGGGTCTGAGACACGAGGACGACTTCAGTGCTTGGTCGAGAAAGTCACGGACACGAATGAAGAGACAAGAGTGTGGTAGAGCCATTATTAGATGCATTCAGCAAGCCGTCTATGTGTGATATGTATGCCAAAAAGGTGAAGCTCTGATCCTACCCCATGTGATATGGGGTAGGAAAGGAAGAGATTCGGTGAGAAAAGGTAATTATTAGAAGCTATGAAGAGCCAATGGTGGACAAAATCCCGCAGTGTAGTAAAACCCAAATGATCCCAAACCGCACACTCATACTCGAAATCACCGCATCCATAGCAAGTTCTTTTTGGGTCGCATCAAAGCCATGTCCCCCTTGTCGTGTCAAAGCAAGCTGGCGCTTACTCGAGGTCGACCTTGCCGGCGCCGGCGTTGGAGTACTGGCGGCCACGGAGGCGCATGGCCATCTTCTTCTTGGTGGAGCCACCGCCGACGTTGGATGGGGAGGCAGTGGCAGTCCGGGAAGAGGTGGTGGATGAGGCCACGGTGGTGGATGAGGCCACGGTGGTGGTGGTGGTGGCAGAGGTGGAGGCCGAGGTGACAGCAGAGGTGGTGGCAGAGGTGGTGGCAGAGCTGACGGAGGTGGTAGCAGAGCTGACAGCAGAGGTGGTGGCAGAGCTGACGGCAGAGGTGGTGGTCGAGGTGGAGACAGCTGAGGCGGAGGTGGTGCTGATGAGATCAATGCCAGTGGTGGTCGAGGCAGCTCTGGTGGTGGTGGCAGAGCTGGTAGTGACTGGGAGGACAGTGACGGAGTTGGAAGCCGAGGTGGTCGCGGAGGAAGCAGCAGAGGTGGCGGCAGAGGTAGCGACAGAGGCGGCAGAGGTAGCGGCAGAGGTGGCAACAGCGGAGGTCTTGGAGGACGAGGTCTTGGAGGAGGTCTTGGACGAGGAGGTCTTGACTGGGTTGAGGACACACTTGCAGGCGTTGTAGATCTGGCGGACGTTCAAGGTCTTGCCGAAAGGAGCCTGGGAAGCGGGCCTCCAGCTGGAAGTACGCCACTGCTTGCAGAAAGGAGCGGGGTTCTTGACGAGGCCGGCGAGAGTCTTCTGCTGCTTCTTGTTGCAGCTCGGGGCAGCACCGGGGCGCTTGATCGAGGCCTGCTTCTTGGTGGACTGCTTCTTCTTGGAGATACACTCGCAAGCGTTGGAGAAGCGCTTGATGAGAGCAGCGCTGTTGGCGTTGCCATTGAATGGCTTGCCGGTGACGGGGATGAGAGTGCGCTTCTCGCTCAGGTAGTAGTTGCAGAAGGCCTTGGGGTTGGTGAACTTTGTCTTGATGAAGGCGGCATCCGTCTTCTTTGCTCCCTTGCCGCAGTTCTTGGGGTTGAAGGCGGCGAAGGCAGTCGCGAAGAGCGCGAAGAAGACGAAGAGGACTGAACGATGCATTGTGAATGGAGTTGTGGAAGTGAACTAGAATTGAAACGAGGGGAATAGACTGTGCTGTGCTGTGCTGTGCTGTGCTGTGCTGTGTATTGAATGAATGACTGAGCTGGTTGGATGATTCTGGGATTAGGATGACGAGCTCGAGGATATTTATCCACCGAGTCTCTCTGGTCTGGGAGATTACTTGGTAGAGGCATTATTGATCGATAATCTCACCGACGGGTTGACACGACAATTTCGGTGCAACGTCTCCCAGCAAGAGACGACTTTGGACGACGTTGGCAAATGAGTCGGTAGGCAAAGCTCATTTGCCTGGACGAGTGTTGGAAGTGAGACGACAAGACACGGACACCGGCGCCGTTGGAAGGTGCTATTAAGCATAGCTCGCCGTGGTCTGCCCGCAGAGTGCCCGGCCAGTCTTGCCATGGTGATACGCCCCGGCGGGTTGAGAACGGTCGTGTGTACCGGTCTGGACAATGTTTGCACGAGATTAGCCGATCGACAGAGGTCGTGCCCCATTCATGAAGAGCAGGGAGAGATGGATGAAGTCGAGATGAACGATGGACACGAAAGGGAGGTGAGAGATGAGTGGGAGAGAAGACAGGAGGTGACATGTTTGTTGTCTGTCGTCTGTGCAGCAAAACAACCGACAATCACCCGGCCATGGGCACACTGCCCTTTCGCCTTCACACAAACAGGGTTTTCCTTCTCGAATACCATTACTGTAGCATCTCAGACACGATAGCTTAGCGCCGCATGTGCTCGGGCATACCGCAGCCGCCCTTGCTGATCATCAAAGGCCTTGCCACGTTCATCTCGGCACCGTTTGCTGTCGGGATGCCCGTCCAGCCACATCGAACGTTCATCCCCCAGGACCCCTTTCGGTCTCTGTAGGCTCGTAGAGTCCTCGCACAGTTGCAGATGTGGCTTGCTGAGATCCTGAAACGCACGTGAGAAGCACCACTGACTGCACATCCGTCATTGGGCTTCTCTCTTGCTGTTCTTATCTCGCAATCTTGCATTTGTGCCGTAGAGAAGACTCCAGACAAGTGGAGAACAGTCCCGGCTCTGAAATGCCACTATACGAGGTGGTGAAAAACGGTTCGGAGCATGTCTAGAGTCACTAGCAGTGTCAAGCGGCAGATGGAAAACAAACATGCGATACAAGGGTCTGGTCGGCAATGTCTCATCTTCAAACCGACTCGTCGGCAGCACTATTCAAGTAGTGAACAATAGTTCATGCGCGGCCACCGGCGTCCTCAAGGTAAGCTCGAAATAGACATTCCAAAGGGCCGTGACCAGGGTTCTTGCATCCGCTGTCAAGATCACCATTGAAGTTTGGCCAAGACCTGAGACCATAAGTGCTTTGGACTCGGCAGACCGAGGGTTCTGCTCCGACAGCCGGTGCGAAGGCTGGCTCTTGGAGCCTTCAATGAAGAACCCATAGTATACCTCCATCCGGCAGCACGTGCAATTCCGATCAAGACCCGACTAATTGCGGATGCCGTAGTACGACGATCAGTTCTGCTCGTGCTGAGAGCGCTCGAGTGTGCAGGGCGGAAGACCATACAAACACACAAAATTCAATGTCTTCCACAGCGGACATGTCTGGTCTTTTATCTATCCTTCAAGAATTCCATCGTATTCGGTCTCCCGTCATCTCAATTTAGAATCTCAACATGCAGACTAGACCTTCTACGGGTGCGCACAGCTGTCCATGCAGGCAGATTGCCCCGCCTGCACGAGGAGTTCCTGTACCTGAGTCCTGGACTGGATAGGGGCTTGTACATGCTTTTGTGCCTTCTGGCCTGCCCGCCTGCCGGACACCAGGGGCAGGCCGTTTCCGCTAGGAGCTTGTCTGTCCGATAATAAATATTCTCGCCAGACCCCTCCAGTTCCTGACCGCATTTGCCCTCATGTCGCCAAAAAGCCCTCCTGTCAGTCAAGCTGCCTGGCATCACAAGGAGCCATTGTGGAAGCCGACACGCTTTTCACAGTCGTCGGACATGTATGCTGGGAATCGAAAATCGCTTTTGGGAGGCCGCGGACCTTGTCGAGCTCTGCTCTATGTCTTTTCGTTTCTCTTTGTCGCCATCTTTCTCACAGACATGCTGCGAAAAGGAGGCCAGCAATCAAGCGCGGACAATCTGGAAGTGGCAAAGGTATCATTAATCACCGGGCAATACCAAGAAAACGAAATCGTCTTGCGGAACCACGAATTGCACAGACGGCATGACGAAAGATTTGGCTACAAACATTTTGTGCTCACTCAGCCTGTGATCGGAGGTTTCTGGGATCGGACAGTCTACATGCTGAGTCTTATTACTCTGGAACTGGCCAAACCCGAGAATGAGCGGTTACAATGGATGATGTACGTCTCTGACTGACCCTCGAGCATCAAAGCACTAACTTGCGAAGGTGGTATGATGCGGATGTCACCCTCATGAACCCAAACACTCCTCTGGAAGCCTTCCTGCCGCCACAAGATCAATGGTCGCATATCCACATGCTCGTCACAAATGACGACAATGGACTCAATAACGGGGTCTTTTTCCTACGAGTACATCCCTGGTCGATACAGCTCCTCAAGACGGTCATTGGTATCGAGATGTACGAGGGGGACGTTGACCTGGAATACAGCGAGCAGACAGCACTTGAACTCTGGATCCTTAGTGTACGTATAACAGAGTCAGTCGGATCACCGCATGCGCTTACTCATGGCAGGACTCATTCCGCGAACACGTCATGCATGTGCCACAACGGTGGTTCAATGCGAAACCGACCGAGTGGCAAGTGAAGATGGAGGGGGGATCCGTCACGGCAGAGCTGCCGGACAAGGAACTACACAAAGCGACTTTACGACAAGGCGATCTCTTCGTCCACTTTGCCGGGCTCGCTCACAAGACGCGCGCAATGGAAGCCTTTATGATGATCGCCGAGGAGGGCCGGTCGGATTGGGAGCTCGAGTTCGAGGGATCAGAGCTACAGACCGAGCTCATATCCTTCTGGTCTGGCGATGCCTTGGAGGAAGATCTAATCGTCGACGATCTTATTACGGAAATGCAGCAGAGAAGGGTCTATCGGAAGAAGCATGGCATGCATGCTACCGGCGGGACCGGTTTTTGAGCAATACATGGACATATCTACTACACATTTGCATGGATACGGACGAGCGGGCGTCTTTGTTTCTCATCTACCATCACATATAACATTGTAGACGTGTATCTAGTATTTTATGATGGAGAAGCATATTTGAAGGTGAGTGAGCCAAGTGGTGACGACAGAAATCAACCTTGTTCCTTTTTGGACCACACAAACATTCTTCTCTCCTCCAGGCTTGTCCATCTGGAATCATCGCCTCCACTGTGCTCCACAATGCACCGTACATCTTCTAGACTCAATAAATTGATGATCCTGTCGATCAAGGCCTTCCGGCAGCTCGCCGCACCGTTGCGACCAGGGATAAACTAGCTTTGATCACCCCCCGTTCGCGCTTGTCTCCTTCCCGGGCCCCCTGCATGACGAGACTCACACCCTGCCATCTGCTGTAAGTACTGTACATTTCCCTTGCCTATCGATTGTCCCATCAGTTGTGTCCATTCACCCTCCAAGAAAAAACCATGCATTCAATGTCGAGCTTGCGGCCGTTCTGGCTGCTGGCCATCATTGGCTACCTCACATATCTCAGCATCTCATCAAAATCCATATCCTCGCATGTCAAGAGTGTCGTCCCGCACAAGTTCACCAGCATGAGCATGCGGAGACAGCACGAGTGGTCCGGCAGCATCCACCGCGGTACGAGCGCTCGCGAAAGGACATCATCCCGCCACCGCAGCTCCGGTGTGGGTATCTCAGTCGCAGGAGGGACGAATATATTCACCGCTGGCTACTCAGCACGTGTGACAGAACTACTGGACCAACCATTCCCCAAAAACATATGGCAAAAGTCACCTCTGAATCTGCGGCGACGAAATACTCGGAACATCGCTTCGTGGCACAAGATGAACCCTGGATGGAGGCATGTACATCTGAGTGGTGAGTCTACGCTTGACCTATGTTCAGCTCATAATAATCCTGACGCCATTTTCCTTAGACGAAGAGAGCGATGAATTTGTCGCCCGCATCTTCAAGAATCGACCCGCCATCACCCGGTTCTGGAAACGCCTCACGGTACCTGTCGTCCGCTCCGACGTCCTCCGCTATCTTATCCTGCTGGCCAAAGGAGGCGTCTACACCGACTCGGACACCGAGTGTATGGAGCCCATTGATGAATGGATTCCGGAAGAGTACAGAAATGGCAAAATCAACGCGGTGGTCGGCATCGAATGGGATAGTCCGCCCAAATACGCCTTTGCCAAACCCGTCAGCTTCGTGCAGTGGACATTCATGGTCAAGCCTGGCCATCCGCTCATGGAAAACATGGTGTCACGAGCAATGGCCAACCTCGAGTTGATTGCTCGACAACAGCGCAAGGAAGTCGACGATGCCGACCTTGGTTTCGAGGATATCCTGTTCAGCACCGGCCCTGGTGGCCTCAGCGATTCTGTGGTCCATCACTTGCAGGATCAAGGAATCGACTTCGTTCCAGAAATGCTCTCCGGTATCAAAGAGCCAAAACAGCTTGGTGACGTCCTCATCCTTCCGGTCAACGCTTTCGGCTGGGGACAACCACACAGCCATTCTGGCGACCCAGCATATGGAAAGGCATTTGCCAAACACAAGTTTGACGGCAGCTGGTTCAAGACGGACGAACAGCTACGTGCCGAAGCGGTGAACGAGCTCGGGTTGGCCAAGCCCAACGAAGCCCCCGCCGCCGTCGACAAAGCCCCCGAGGTCAAACCCGAAGACAAGAAGGCCATCGAGAAGGTAGTCGAGGAGAAGAAAGCAGCCGCTGCCGCCAAAGAAGCCGAAGCTAAGAAGGTCCAGCAAGTCGTTGCAAAACAAAAAGAAGCCGAGGCCAAGGAACTCAAGAAGGTTGTCGCTGCCAAAGAAGCGGAAGAGATTGATCCAGAAGAAATCGACAATTCGGCGACTGAGAACATTGTTGACGCGATGGACGTCCTCGAAGAGCACGAGCAGCTCGTCGCCGAGGAAGAAGAGAAGGCGGCCAAGCAGAAAGTCATCGAAGCCCCCGGAGCCGGTGGTGTCAAACCGACCTTCGAGAAGAAGGGCAAGCTGGGTAAAGATGGGAGCCTTGGTGCTGGAAGGAAGAGTGACCCGGTACAAGAGAAGAAGGCTGCAGCCGACGTCGCAGGTGGGAAGGCCAGTGCCAAACTTGCGCCTCCAGGGCTCGCGGCGAAAGCTGGTCCAAAGGCTAAGCCGAAGGGAAAAAGCAGTGAGACGAAGAAAGGGAAGTCTGCAGCGCCGGCAAAGGGGAAGACTAGTCCTGGCCGTCTACCGGCGAAAAAGGCAGCGAAGAAGGTGGCTCATGGTGAGTTTGGATTGTAGCTTGATGAGAGTGCTCGCTGACGTTTGCATAGAGGACGAAGTGGACGAGGAAGAATTGAATGCGATGGAAGTTGCTGCTCTGTATGATTGAATGGGTTGAGCAGTCCTCTCACTGTCGGCGTTCAGGTGACCAGGGATCAAGCGAGCGTATTTTCAAGATGTGTGTGCATATCAATTCATTCATTTTCACCCCGACACAGTAACTCGCCTGTGCTCAAGCTGTAGAGACTGGTATCTCGCTATGATTGGTGCATCATATGCCAGTGTATGTATCTAGTGACTCTCGATTGTACCCATGCTATGCCCTTTATATTTCAGTAACACCAACGGTACCGGAATCATAGCCACGGCCACGAATCCCAACAACGAATTCCCCCATCCCAGTCCCAGGTCTCTGTACAATCCACCAGATACGTCTGGATAGCGATGAAGATGCCAATATTCCCCAACCCGAACAAGCCCGTCCCGATGATAGGCATGATGTAGTGTATCTCTTTCTCGGCGCTCCATCCGTACCAGAACAGTCCTATGGGGATCACAATCGCGGCGCCGATCATGCCTTCCAACCTCACTTCAGGAGGTATATCGTTGACTGTCCCACCCTTGGCTTCGGCTTTGGCTTTGAGACTACGGATGCGGCGGTCGGATGTGGCGCCGAAGACGGCCAGGCCGAGGAACATGCCGATGCCGATGCCGAGGAATGCGAGGCCGGCGATGCCTGTGGAGAAGCCGTAGGTGGATTCGAAGACTTCGGTGATGGTGACGAAGAGGAGGTAGGCGAAGCCGTAGATGATGGACAGGTACATCTAGGGTCAAGAGATCAGGGTCTGAGCAAGGAAGGATTTGGGGATGAGACTTACAGTGAAGATGAAGACGGTGGGAGACTTGACGAACATGAGCGTTGGGCGGGAGAGGGCTTTGACAAAGACGTCCTTGGGCGTGTCGCCAGTGTCGTAGATGGTTTTGTACGACGAATTGCCCGTGTCAGCCCGGACTTTCTTCGCCTTGCGTTCGAGCAGGACAGGAGCGTAGGTTTCTCGCATGAAGATCAGGCAGAAGATGGTGCATACCCCTGCCGCGATGGAGATGATCCAGAATACCCATCGCCAGCTGACGTCTTGAGCAACGAATGCGCCGGCAACGGGACCGATTACGGGACCCATGAGTGGACCCATGGAGAAGATGGACATCTTCGCACCGCGCTCCTCGCGTTTGTAGAGGTCGGCGATAGTGCCGCCGCCGAGGACAAGGGGTGCGGAACCAGCAGCACCTGCGAGGAAACGAAGGCCAATGAGGCTGTTGAAAGATGGTGCGGCGGCGCAGCCTATACTGAAGCCCAGGTAGAGGACGTTGGTGACTTGGTAGACTATAGCTCGGCCATGGAGTTCGCAGAGAGGTGCGCAGAGAAGAGGACCGAAAGCATAGCCGACCAGATATTGATCATGTTGTTCTTGTTGTGGTTCCCCCTCCGAGCTGGCGGTAGATGTGCTCTTCTGCATCGCCTCTGCAGTGCCAGGCCTACTCTCGACGTCGGGTCCCTTTTCCGACATGATAGTAGACATTATGATAATAGGTGATATGCACGGGAAAGAAAGTATACCTACATGGCTGGCAGAGGTGTTTTGAAGGCTTCTCCAACGAGATGCCGTGGTGCACAGTTATGCCAGGATTAAACAGATGCCGAGGATGATTTATGAACACACACAAGGAGAGGAAGGATATCTTGCTGAATGATTCTGCGAGTCTTGACATAGATGCTTGATATTGCCAGCGTCATGTCGCGGTGATTAGTGATGTGAGCAAGCAAGATGAGGTCTCGTCAATTTTCTATCCCGTGATTTGGGGTAAATGGAATTGGTACAAAATTGAAGTCGTGATTTGTCCATGATTAAAAAGTTGTCAAATACGTCCAAACGCTATTGAAACCGAGATCTAATAAGAACAAAGATCTCCAGATGTGGCAAGATCTGCCGTCTTCTGAATCCACCTCGAAGGAAGAATCTGCTGAATATCGCAATGTTCTGGGTCATGACATTGGCTGAGATGGAATGCACCCGCCTTGACCAGTGCCTCGACAGTCGCGTTCGCCACGACCATTGGCTTGTCAGCACAGCCAGGCGTGAGAAAGAGACGATGGCCGATAGTATCGCAGACCTTGTGTGAGGCCCTGGTCTGGTGCGGTACTTTCGAACCTGACGCGGCCTTGTGATCGGCTGGAGGAGTTGAGTAGCCTTCTCCGCCATCATCTGTATACGAAGAAGTCTGCTTGACCGGTTCGTCGCAAAGATGTGCTGCTTCGAAGCGGGCTTGACTGAGTTCTGCGTTTGGCCATGATTTACCTCGCAGCATTGACAGATGCGACGTTGGGCCATTTTTGTCCATGGATGAGAAAGCGTGCCGAGTCTCGTCGGTCAATCTCACAAAGAAGTCGCCCTGCTGCTGCACCCGGATGACATCTGAGCTAGAGATCTCTTCGTTGCTGTTGCTGTACAGGAAGGCTGGCACAGACGATGCATAGCTGTTCCCGATGACTGCGTAATGTACATCATATCCACGGCTCAGCAAGGCATCCACAAGAGCAGGACCCGATTTGAGATTATCCCGGACATCCAGACAAGGTAAGTTGAGCTCGGTGCAAATCGCTAGCGCCTTGTCGTTGGTCGCTGCTACGATGTATCGAACAACGTCTCCGTAGCGGACTAGAGTATACACGGTGTTCAAGAGCAGTTCTCGGAGTGCAGGCAGATCAGTATCGTCAAGTCCATGGAGTGTTAGAGGTAGCACGGTGACCAGGCGTTGACTGTCTTCGTCTCCTGCATGGATCTTCTCCTTGACATGCTGCAAACTCACTAGGAGTGCGTCAAGATCATTCTGCTCCTTGGGCCAACCGAATTCCGGACTGCCAGTAGGAAGCAAATGTGGCGCAGACAACGCTCTCGGAAGAGTGAACCAATCCTGTGTAAACACATTGCCTTCTTTGGTTGCCTTCACCATATAGCTCATTTCCTTGATGAAATCTGTTCTGGGCTGGTATTGTAGCAACTTCTTCATCTTGCAAGTGTCGGCCAAAGTGCGCACCAAGTCGTGCTCACGTGGTGGAAGCTTGACCTGGTCCTTAGAGACCAGATCGGCTAGATCCTGCACAGAGTATGAAGAGCCGGTACCTAGGTTGATGACTTCACCGTGAAGCGTCGGAGACTGCTGAGCTAGGATGAGACCTTCCACAATATCGCTAACGTGGATAAAGTCACGAGAGTGACTCCCGTCTCCCTCAATAGTGAGTGGCTTTCCGTCTGCGGCTTCCTTGGCAAAGACGCCAGTAACGATGGCGTAGGCTCCAGTGGTTGGCTGTCTAGGTCCGTATACCATAAAGAAGCGGGTGCTGACGGTAGGTACACCAAAGAGCTGGTCAAAAGTTTGCATCTGTAACTCTCCTTCGTATTTACTGCTCGAGTAAGGAGTGAGGAAATCCGGAGCCATGGTCTCCTTATGAGGCGGTGGTGCGTTGCCATAATATGTCGATGACGCCGCATAGATGACTTTCTTGATGTGGCCAGCAAGACGTGCTTCTTCAAGCACATTCCATGACCCCAAAGCATTGCTTTCCAAGCAAAAGCGGGCCATGTCGGGATTCTTCAGCGAGGGGACGACCTTGCTCATAGCAGCAAGATGAAAGACGTAGTCAACACCCTTGATGGCTTCTTGCAGAGCCTTCCTGTCCAGGATATCCCCAAAGAAGAACTCGACGTTCTCATGCTCCAGTGGGACGTTGCGGATAAACCCAGTATAGAGATTGTCGAATATCCTGACCTTGTATCCTAGATGAAGCAATCTATCCACAAGATTTGAACCAATGAATCCCGCACCACCAGTCACGAGTACTAGTGTCCCCTCTGTCCCTGTCGCATTCTTCCCTCCTTCGGGCAGAGCGAGCCCTTCGCATGGATCCCTCGCTACTTCCAGATCACTCGTGATTTGAGCAATGTTGTCGTATGTAAATGAGCCGGTGGGCATGCTCAGGTCCTGATTGCTGACATCGGCGCTTGTGGATGCATCGATGGTGTGCTTGTATCTCAGCAGCTTGGGGACTCGGCCGACTGATG
Source organism: Elsinoe batatas (assembly GCA_017309325.2). NCBI lineage: Eukaryota > Fungi > Ascomycota > Dothideomycetes > Myriangiales > Elsinoaceae > Elsinoe > Elsinoe batatas. Next base: position 65,482 of record JAESVG020000009.1, read on the forward strand.
AGGCTGGCAACGTCAAGAAAAGGATGGTGGCCAGAATGAGGAACGAGATTGTCCCAATGACAACCCGGCGGTGTTGTACTGGAGTCAACATGATGGGACCGACAGATGCGGGGGCCGCGGAAGAGCGACTATGATTTCCTTTGAAGCAAAAGACAATTGCAGAAGAAGATGAACCGAATGAGAGAGGAAGCAAACCTGACCGATCAGACCGTTATGAGACAGCCATGGCGCCGTCTACTGAACAATCTGCAAGATTCACGGGGGATGAAAGCGTCCGAGGTCGGTTCGGATCTGAGTTAACCAATCATCCAGATCAAGTTAGAAGTGAGGCTCCAAACGGCGTCGAAGATTCGACTGATAAGGGGCAGCTTAGCCGCCGTTACGCAGTGTACACACCGCAGAGCTGCCCCTCAGGGCCTCTGCAAGGCAATCTCTGCTTCGCTTGGATTTTCAGGCACTCTGACCGTACGGTCCATGTTCGTGAACGCAAGTGGCATTGTGTTGGTTGACACAGTAATAGCAGCGGCGAAGACGAAGGGACGCAAAGACAGATGGCGTGGTGGCGTTGATGAGTCAGCGAGCCACTCAAGCTTCAAGGGAACCCCCATCAAGCTCTTTCTGCATCCTTTACGCCTGCCACCTGTTCTCGTCGGCGTGTCTCTCGTGTCACGTCATCATATCAAGCTTCCACTAACATCTTTCTGGACCAGTGCTGGTCTGATCTGCACCACAGTTGTATCGAACGCCCTCGAACAATCTCATGGCCATGATGGCCCACAGCACAGCAGCCCAACCAAAGCGAGTCCGTGAACCACATTCTGATGCGCTTGATCTCAACAGGTAATGATCTCCTGAGCTGTCCTCGAAAGGGAGGCACCGTTGTGGTCAAATATCTGCGAAAACGTTACACGACAGCCACGACGCATTGCGAAATGATCGAGGTCATGGCTTCTCCCTTTTGCCGATCCCCTGGAGCAAACGATCACCGGTTGCAAATTGCCTGCCCACGACACATCACTTCTCAGTCTGCCTGGAATTGATTGGGCTTGTCAACGCTGGCCACTTGCAATTTGTGTAAGCCTCTGCTATCATCAGGATGGTCGAAAGCGACGCCGAGATCATGAATCGCTATCGAGACGAGAGCGATAGTGGTAGTGATCTGGCTCTACTGAACGAAGAAGGCGACGCGGAAAAGATGCGCTTCGATGGCCGCAAGAGCCGGCCGAGGGTTGCCAGGAGCAGAGTATTCATTGCCAGCTCATGGCGGACCCTCGCCGCGGTGTGCTTGATCATTTCCCTACTGGTAGCCTTGGTATTGTCAAGGTCACGACCTGGAGATCCAATGAATGCGACGAGCCCTTTCTTCGAACAACTTTACGACGCAGACATTGCGAGTCCAGCTCAATTTCCTCTCCATCTCGAGTCCGCGAGACCGAGAGATCTCTGCACGCTGTGCAACTGTCAGGCAATCGTCCCGTACTACATGCCAACTCCTCAGTCAAGCGCCAGCTTTGGCTTTCCGCCCCGACCGCTCAACACTCATATACATCCCTCGTCGGATACCGTCGACGTCAATGAGTTTGTGCGCCTCGCAATTTTAGATATATACTGCGCCCGACAGCATCTCAACAGCGAGCAAGCGCTGAAGCTCATCGGTCGGACAGCCAATCACCTTGACAAGATGATGGCCTGGTCTCTGTTCACATTAGACACTGGGAAACCGACAATCTACCTGACCACAGCGACGACCCCCGAGGGAAAGTCGGCCGAATTTCGCCCTCAGTATTTCCGACGCCACGGACGTGCAATCCGCTCATGGATGTCGCAACAGGAGAAGCGCATGCTTGATGTTGATTCGGAAGAACAACATGACGTTCGCGATTGGCAAGTGGTCTGGATCATTGCTGAGGACGATGTTGAGATCGATCCTCTCATCCTTCGCACGCTGCAGCGGACCGGTGTATCCTTCATCTACTTCGCCTATGGCAAGACCAAAGCTTGGGGCAACGCACAGAAGAATGCTCTGTTTCAAATGATCTATGCTTTGACCCGGTCCGGTCGAGGTGGTCTGTACGGTCATGGTCCTGTCTACGGACTCGACGACGACAACAAGATTGTGCCAGGCCTCTTCGATAAACTTGTCAAGGTGGTCCGTCTTGGTGTCGTTCCTGTTGGTAATCTGCTTGTTGGTCCGGACCTCATGGGTTTTGAGAAGGCCAAAGTCGACGAGGACATCGGAGAGGCTGTTGGGGGATTGTTTGACTACGGTTCTTTCACATTCAATTCGACACTTCTAGGCACTGCAATTAGTGGACCTAGCTTCTGGAAACATACCGGCTGGGGTGGTGAGGGAGCTTTCTTGGACCAATTCGGGACAGTGCGCTCGTATGAGCTGCTCTGCGGAAAGAACAAAGATCAAGACTGTCAGCTCGTCTGGCACAACGCAGAGCTGAAGCCCGTCGAGAAGTTCACAGATGACGAGGAAATCGCTTATGTTCGCAAGCATGGAGCCGCAAAGCTATTCCAGGAGCTGGGTTTCTCTCCCACACATGGCGACGAGTAGTGTCATTTCTATCGCATAATGCAGAATAATGTTTTCAGACACCTTGAATATCCGCCGATCAAGCTTTGATGGTTGACGAGGACTTGAAAGCCTCACTCTCACATTCAAACAGCCATGAACACTGGTCAGCGGAGGATGGTATTGGACTATCACCCACAGTCGTGGTAGGACCCTTTCAGCGACTGGCGAAAAAGTCTTCCCTTCCAATCGAGACTCATGTCTCGCAAAGCCAGAACCACAATTGCTATCTGTGAGTCAGCCAAAGCGGCCTTGAGTGAGCGCTTACATGTTTCATTGCGGCGAGGAGACAAGCCCCAAGGAGTCGAGCGATCGAGTGCGCACAAACAAGTCGGTTCAAGTCGTGTCTCCAGCGCCTAGACTCGAGCGTACGAGAGATAGTGCACCACTGCCATGGGGATGAGTGTGACCGGTAGCTTGGCATATTGGAAGTCATCTGGATTGCCAAACAGTCAGATGTGAATGAACTACCACCTCCATAAAAGCAAGATCGGTAGCCAACGGCACTTCAATCGTGATTAAGATACCAACAAGCCTACTTGCAACGACAGTACCGAACAACGATGTTTGTGTCTTGGCCGTTATTTCCTTGATTCGGCAATTTTACCACCAACGGGGTTGATATGTGATAAGAGCACACTCAACTATATCTTAGCTGGTAGGCTGACCACCATTCAGAGACTCACAATACCTGCAAAAGCTCTCAGCACCACCTTGATCAATATGTCTCGTCTCTCTGGTGTTGTTCTTCTCATTGCTCTTCTCTTTTCTGCTGTCCTCGCGGCTCCAAAGCAGTCATGCAATCAAACACAGGTAGCCACTGTCAAGAAGGCCTTCAACGTACCAAAGGACTTCTGCAATTGGTATCTCGATGACAAGCAAATCAAGTCTCCGGTCAAGGCTCTCACACGAGCACAATTCTCCAAGGCATGCACATGCATCACAAAGAAGAAGCAGTCCACCAAGGCAGCTAGCCCGGTCACCAATCCAGGAGCTGCCCCCAAGTGTAGCAGTGCTCAAAAGAAGGCACTCCAGAAGGAGGCCAAGAAGACATCCGAGTTCTGCAAATACTGGAACACTGCCAAATGGAGGGCCGACTCTCCATTTGGGAAGATCAACGTCCGTTCTGTGTACAATGCATGCAAGTGCTTTGCAAAGACCAACTCCACCAGCAGCGCCACGCCTCGTCCTAGCAGCTCCTCCGTCTCGACCATCACCAAGGTATCATCGACCTCCTCGATCCTTGGCAACAGCACAGCATCCATGACTTCCATTTCGAATGGTACCCTTCCCACTACCACTAGCGTCCTGAGCAGTTTCTCCAACTCCACGATCACCTCTTCCCTTAGCAGCTCCAGCTCCAGCTCCAGCTCACAGGATCTCATTGGCGGACTTCTCTCAACCAGCAGCATTGCTAGCAGCATCAGCGGCAGCACAACTACCACCACCTCGATCCCAAGCAGCTCAGCCAGCGCCTTGGTCAGCAGCAGCATCACTATTACGACCAGCTTGGAGTCCGCCACAACGACATCAGCGTCTGCATCTGCAACATCCAGCACGACCCGTGCCGGTGGACTGCTCGATGGTCTCGCATAAGCCAGCACAACGTGAATGGTGTTCGAGACGAGAGCACGTGGTCCATAGTCCGGACCAATGACCTGCCATGCAGATATAGATCCATAGTAGACGGCAGACCTAAATTTAATCCTAGTACCCAACCTCAACTACTACCAGTCCCGTGCCCGAACACTTGACCGAAAAGAAACAATCTCAGAATGTGGTACCGAAGGCTTTACCTGTCGCTGTGCATGCCCTAGAACTTTACGGCATTGGCCAACGAAACATCACCGGAGGCCTAGGGGCTGTTGCGGTGGCCTATTTCTCGATGCTACTTCGAGATTGCCGTTTGCTGGAATAATTTACGTGACGTGTGACTGAGGTGAACTTTACTGATCATGTGACTCGCCACAAGGCTGCTAGATTTCAGATAGCCAGGGACAGCGCCCTAGGCCGGGCCTCAACGCCGCTGTGAGCAAGGTCTGGAAGGCGGTCCAGCCCTCTGCAGGCTCTGAAACTGCCCATACCTGGGCTGATACTCCAGCCATGTGAGGTCCTGCTGAAGACTGTCCGTCATGGAGATGGCAAGGCTCACGGCATCAGAGCTGCAAGGTCTTGTGGCTCGCATTATTCTTCAGAGAAGATTGACTAAGCCGCCCGATGGATAAGCACTCTTCTTTATGAACAGAAAATGGACGGCGTGTCGTTTCATTTCGAGCCATCCGAAGGGACATGAAACGTCTTGGCTGAGCTTATATAGCGTGGTTGCTTTCCCTCAACTCTTGCCGACCATCGATGATCAGTTTCACCTCGATATCGACATCCTTTTCACCTTTTCGCGGAGGAAGACGTTGCAGGGCGCCGGCCCCCGTCAATATCGGTTGTGCAAAGTCAAACATGTTTGCCCTTCCTCGAGCGTAGGTCTATATCAGTATACATGAACGTTGGTTGTCGCTTCTTCCTTCTTCATCCAATTCATTCATTCTCACCCCAGTCACTCTTTCACTGGTTTGCAAGATGCTGTCGACTTTGATTTCTCTTTCTGCTGCGGCTGGTCTCGCAAATGCATATACCGTCGTGGTGGCCGGGCAGTACATGTTGAAGAATATTGATCCTCTCGTCGTGCCGGGCCAATACCGCAGTCACATGCACTCCTTTTTCGGATCTGATGCCGTCACTGTCAACACTACCAAGTCTGCAGAGATCATGAAGGGCTGCTCCACGGTAGACAACCTCAATGATCTTTCCGTCTACTGTTCGTTCCCTCACGACCACACTGCGTTCCTCTCACTAAAGTCTACCAGGGGTCCCGACACTTTACACCAATGTCAACAAGCAGTACAAACCCATCGCACCGATGCGCTTCTCCGCCTACTACGTCGCTATCGAGTCTGCCGAGATCCCAATCCCCACTGACTTCACCGCTATTGCCGGCAATGCCAAAGCCACGACTCAAGCTGACACGATCCCTCTGGCCGGCTTCTCTTGGTTCTGCGAAGGCGGACCGGACAAGGCCGCGGGTGCCGATGGCGGTGCCTTCCCCACCACTACCTGCAGCACGCATCTCCAGTCTCTCCTGCTTTTCCATGACTGCGTCAACCCCACCACACTGGAAAGCACCTACTCCGGTACCCAGAACTGGAAGGATGGATTCAAGCCCGCGAACCGCTGCCCGGCCGGCATGAAGCGCATCCCGCAATTGAGGTTCAGCATCAGGTACGATCTGCGCAAGGCTCTTCCCAACGGATGGAATGGTCCACCGCCACTGGAGTTGGCCTGCGGACCCAGCTACTGCTTCCATGGAGACTTCATCAACGGCTGGGTGCCAGAGGCCGCCGCGGACATGTTGAAGAGCAACAGCAAGAGGGAGTTTAGGCGAGTTCAGGGCCCGAATGATAGCAAGGTCCGCGGTCAAGGTGGACTTTGCAACATCAAGGACGCCCAGGATGAAGATCCGGATAGGGGAACCAGTGATCTGGCTAAGAGCAGGGAGATTCTTGCTCAGCCCTAGAGCACTTTCATGACAAACTGGCCAGTACACCACAGATCCCGGCAGGCAGAGCCCAGACATTACAAGGCAGTTTGTACATTACTTCATCTATCAACCATTTCAAGAACGCTTCTCTACCCCCACCTTCCCACTAATGACACCCATTCGTATGCCCATTCACCACCACCCTACTCGCACAATTCTTACTGCTCGGCACATCCAAACTCGGATTCTGCTCAAAGAAATCCGCCGGCCGCAGATGCACATTATGAATCTCCACCGGCATGACGGGCCAATCTTCCACCCTGGGATTATGCGTCAGCCCAAACACAGACCACACCACCACGTCATCGTCGGCGACGTTATCCTTCCTCTCCACCGCGTCGCCTACCCCGCCGACTTCGGTCCTGCTTTGCAGCGTGAAGCGGCCCCCTGCGTAGAGCTCGTCGTCGCGGTACTTTGTCACCCAGACGTGGTGCTGTGCGAAAGTGGCGCGCTTGGCTTGCAGGGAGGTTTTGTCGGCCAGGAGGAGTTGGGTGGCGGGCGGGACGAGTTTGTACCCCATTGGCTTGCCGCTGATCTTGTTGCGCTTGTTCTCGTTGACGATTTTGAAGACGCGATTGTGTTGCGGTGCGGCGTCGGCCCAGGCCGAGGTTTCGAGGCGGGTTTGTCGGACTTCGTAGTAGTTCCCCTTGGGGTTGGTGTCGGGGTTCATGGGGACGGTGTGGGATTCTTCTTGGATGACCGTGTTGGTGTGGCCTTCGATGGCGGGGTCGATGCGGATGGCGAAAATGTGTTGGTGGTTTTGGGCGAGGACCCCGGGGTTGACGACGTTGCCGTAGTCGCTGGTCTTGTTGGCGTCGATGTTGACGCAGCTGACGATACCGGTGGCGCGGGTCTCGATGTCGATGCCGCCGGAGAGGTCGAACTTGTACGCGAAGATGTACTCGTAGTTGGCGAGGGTGATGATGAATTGTACGACGAGTTCGCGGCGACGGACTACAACAGCTCGGCCGGTGCGCCAGTTGGTGTGCTTCCATTCTATACCTGCGTCCTGCTCATGGAGGCAGATGACGTTGGGCTGGTGCTGGATGCTACCGTCCGAGTTGACTGTGTAGCCATCAAAGTACTGAGAATTGTCAAGTAGGGAGCCGGTGGGAAGAGAGGTAGTGAACATACCTTGATCACACCAAGACAATCACAACCCAGTGCTAGGTTGTTGGCATAGTTACCTGCGCCACCATCGCCAAAGTCAAAGGCCTGCTTCCGTACGAACACAGGTCGGGCGTCGGCATAGGGCACCGTCATCTCGCTGATCGAGAGACGATGGAAGACACTTCGGCCGTCGTAGTGGACATCGTGGATGACGGCACCCTCGCGTGGGTTGAAGGAAACTCGGAATCGCCACTTCTGCCACTCGACTAATGATTCGTCCTTGACGGAAAACGAAGGTCCATCTGGTTGGGTGATGTCAATCTGCTTGAGGTCCTTCCTGGTGCCGTTTGGTAGCAGCTCGGGGACGTACTCGGCCGGGCCACAGTGATCGAGGACCCGTTCTGAATGTGTCAGTCCAGTCAAGCTGTCGCCCTTTCCACCCGTGGCGAGTCTATCGATCCGGATAATCTTCTCTTGATGAATGTCCATGACTGGTATGAGAGGTAGAGGGTAGGCGTAGAAGTTGGAGTCTGCGTTGCCATTATTGTTGTCTTGGGCGAAGATGAGACCTTGGAAGTATCTCTTGGTCTCGTCGGTGTCCTCGAGACCTCCGTAAGGCCATGGCTCGACGACGACCTCGAAGCCATCTGGGAGCTTGAACTCGGCAATGGCCTTTTGGAATTCCGGGGAGGCTTTGCATACTCTGACTAGGACGTCAAACTCATCCCTGATCTGTTAGTGGATGCTGCGGGTGAATGTGTCCGAACCACTTACAGCGTCAAAGCGGCATGAAACTCCTTGCCAATGACTTCGTGCTTGACTCTTTCCTTCTTCTCGACATCGATGACCGCCTCCTCGTAGACAGGGATCTTATCCGAGCCAAGGACATCATACTGGCATTTGGCTAGACGCGCTGGTCGTTGGGTCTTTGATGTATCTTTGCCGGCATGTTCGGCGTCCAAGAAGGCTACCAGCTCTGCCTTTGCTGGCTCTTGCAAAAAGATCTCTCGGAAGCTGAGTACTTTCTGAGGATACAAGGAGACGAGGAGCTCTTTTGCGGCGAGGATCTCGCCTTCTCCAAGGTTAGAGAGTGGATGAGGAGCCATCCTGAATGTGATTGATGTATTACCTTTCCGCCATGGGCATCACGTTGAAGATATAGTTTTGGAGAGCTACAGCGGAAAGAGTCCGCTGGGTTATCTTCAAAACGTAGCCCCAAAGCGTTTAGCGTTTTACCCTCGGAGCTTCACTTTTTTGCGAATCTCCGTAACTTGTCACTCTCCTTGCATCAACATTATCATTCCTACACCACTCGCCGACATCGATATGCATTATCACGGTCTTATCACGGTGTGTTCCAGAGATGAGGAAAACATCATACGCGCCTTGCAACAGATACAACATGGGTAAGCACAGCGTTGAGTATGGTCTAGGGAAATGATATCATTCCAAGATCTCAAGATCCGGCAATTCTGCATCTACCGCATTGTCTCGCCACTGTTTTCTACCTCTGTGCTGCCAATTTGGCATACCTCGGCTCGGTCCATTTCCTCATGCTCTTGCCGAAGAAGATGAAGATGACAGAGGCCCCAGTAATGGTGAAAGCCAGACATCCAACAACTATAAAAGCATTCTGCTTGCCCATATTGTTGATCCAAGGCTGGATCGCCCAGGTGATGGCAAACCCGACCACGTTGCGGATCAGGATGATGGTAGTGATAGCCTGAGTGTCAATCTCCTTGTAGCAGTCGAGCGTGTACGCCATGCTGACGGAGCCACCGACAGAAAGACCAAAACCAACGAGGCTTCCGCCGACAAACGGGACGATCCACGGCATACCGCGTGCTGCCCCAATACCGTAAAGCATCAGACCAGCAGGGAAGATGATGGAGGCAGGAAGACAACTCCAGAGACGGAACTCTGGCTCTCTGAAGCCACGGTTGCGATTGGACATCCAAAGGACGAAGCGATCGGTGACCGTCCCGGAGTAGATGGCTCTGCGAACCATTAGGAGTGTGATAGACACCGAGGTTTGACTGACTCACCCAATGCTGGCTCCGATCAATGGAGCAATCCAGAATAGACCGATCTGACTGTTACTGAAGAGATATGGAGGAGGCGCAAAGGTTGCCGCAACCGTTGTTCCCATGACTGCAAGCCAAGAGACGCAGGTACCATAGTTGACGCCACACTGATTGTGTTAGTGCCTCGAAGACGACCGACATTCACAATGGACTCACCCAGATGATAGCCGGCAGGGAGCAGACCTTGAGGGGTCGCCAAAAATCGTTCAGCACCGTGCTCCAAGGCGTTGGGAACAGCTTGAAAAACGACAATTGAAGCCGGAACTTGGTAGTATCGAGTATATCGCCAACTTTGGGACCACTTGTCGTGTAGTGAAGCTGCTCGCCGTCCATGGTGTCCTTGGTCTCGTAGTCCCTCGGATTCATCTCTTCGTCCTTCCTCACGTGAAGGTTCTGGGCCGCTTCGTGCAAATCGGCGGATCGCTCAAAGTAGGTCTCCTCAAAAGTGAAGAAAAACAGGAGAGTCAGGATACCAGTAAGGATGGCACCCCACCAGTAGATCCATTCCCAGCCTTGGCTCGTGACCATGTAGCCCGCGCAGATGGGTCCGACGAGAGAGCCAAAAGCGAGGCCGAAGATGTAGTAGGCCAGGCGTGTTCCACGCTCATGGGCATAATAGGTATCAGAGACCTGCTTCATCAGTGTCTATCCATGTGAATTCGGAGGTGTACTGACGGAGACGGGTACGAGAGCCTCGAACGGCGCGGCACCGATACCGAGCAGTACATGGGCACCCTGAAAGTCTCCGATGGACTTTGACCTGGCCAGCCAGATCTCAGCGCCCAAGACGAGGAGCAAAGACCAGTTGTATATGGCTCTGCGGCCAAACTCTGTGCAGCATTCGTCAGCTGTACCGCTGAAGCTCGTTGCAGATCAACTCACTATTGGACAGAGGTATCAGGAAGACATTGGCGACACCCAACATCAACAAGCAGAGAGCAAGACCGATGCTGAGATTGGCAATTGTGGTCTGATAGACCTGGGCAAGAACGACGTAGATGACTGAGGACCAATTGGTGATGGCTCCCATCAAGGAGCTGTATGCGCTGTGTACGTGTCAGCAGCAATTCTGATGGCAGAGGTCATATGCTTACACCAAGAGGAAGAGGTGATAACCCTTCCGCCATCTGCTCCAGCGGAGGGGATCATCGAGGTCTGACGACGGCGTGGGTACCAGCAAGATGTCCTTCTTGGAGAAGGCATTGTTGCCCGACCCATCAATGATGTAGACTGTGCCTGCCACGACTTCATAGTCTGGCACCGGGTTGACGTTGATGACATTCATGATTTGCAGAGACAAAGAACAATGACAAAGATACTTGCCGTCAAGTAGAGCAGAGATGCGACTAGTTATAGCATAGACGAGATAGCATGGTCATGCTGCGTAGCGACAAGGAGGTCTGGGATCCAATCAGGATCGACCTTGTTCGATCTCGACTCAAGAGGCTCATGGCGGGGTGTCCAGGGTGAGACGTGCAGATTATGGTTTCCGAGTACCCGTTGCAGGGTTGGCAGGTGGCAGGTTCTCTGTGGAGAGTCCGAGAGACATCGACCAGACCATGCCACGTCGGGTCTGCCGCCTTTTAGCGCAAACAGCATGTCAACATCTGCCTGGAGAAGCTAGCTATCATCCTGCACATCCGGACGACCTTTATCTCGTGCGGAAGACAGCCGCAGGAGGTGTCTTGTGAGACATTGCTGATATCAACAATCGAGCCGCGATACCGAGAGAAGACCCATCTGCCGCGTGATGGATGTTCTCCAAGCGATCAGCTGGGAAGGAAGTATTCCGTCTGGTTTCTCCACAGTCCCCAATCCGCCTGGTACTGGAACCAGTGCATTCTCCCAACATGTTTGTGACTTTCCGACTTCTTCTCTACACGTTCTGACTTTTTACCTTGTTGCATACAAAGGACAGTCATGACAGCAACACAATCAGGATCCTGGCAGGAAATTGCTGAGAAGAAGCAAAAGGCGAGGTCGAAGCTCATACCGGATGAATGGCAATTGAAAGAGAGATACGAGGGATCCAACGTCTTGGATGTACCCGCCAAGGCGGGCATCTTGACGCCGAGAGAACTTCAGATCACTTCCGACTACGATGCTGTAGACTTGGTGGACGCCCTCAAGCAAGGGACTTTCTCGGCCGAAGAAGTCACAATCGCCTTCTGCAAGAGAGCTGCGGTAGCACAGCAACTGGTCAGTCATCGACCCGAGGCGGAGATCATGGCAACAGACTAATCCGTATAGACAAACTGTCTGACCGAGATCTTCTTCGACGATGCGATCGAAAGAGCCAGGAGCCTCGACAGGGAGAGGAACGAGAAGCCAAAGGCTGGGTTACGACCTCTCCATGGTCTGCCGATATCTCTCAAAGACAGCTTCAGGATTCCCGGTGTCGACTCGACAATCGGACTAGCATGTTTCGCACATCAGCCGGACGACCACTACTCGAATCTCCCTCAGCTCCTGGTCGATCTCGGGGCTGTTCTATACTGCAAGACCAACATACCGCAGACGATGATGACAGCCGACTCGGATAACAACGTCTTCGGCCGTACCCTCAATCCCAACAACCTCCAGCTGACGGCAGGCGGCTCGACCGGTGGTGAGGGTGCTCTCATTGCCCTTCGTGGTAGTATTGCTGGCATCGGCACAGACATTGCCGGCAGTATCCGGATACCCAGTGCTTGTAATGGGATCTATGGCTTCAAGCCGAGCTCAGGCATTGTGCCGTTTGCAGACCAAAGGGCACCCGTCCCGGATGGCGAGATGGGTGTGGAGCCTGTCGCTGGACCAATGGCTACCAATCTGAGATCCTGCAACTTTCTCCTCGAGACCGTCATGCGGTCAAAACCTTGGCTTTGGGATGCGGACTGTCACCACATCGAGTGGCAGGCTCATGCGAGGCCTCTCAAGATACGGATTGGCGTTGTTCATGATGATGGGCTGTATACACCGCATCCTCCCATCAGACGGACAATCTTGGAAAGTGCGCAGAGATTATCCAGCGCAGGTGTTGAAGTCGTCAACCTGAAGCTGCCATCAATGCTCGAGGCTTTCCTTACCACGGTTCAGTTCTACTCGGCTGATGAGAACAAGGTGAGTCTGCAGCCGGTGTCTGTACCGTGGCGAACGTGGCTGACTTGTCCCTCTAGTACATTCAAAGTCTGATCAGCTCAACTCAGGAACCCTTTGTACCATCAGTGGTGAAAAAGGACCTCCCAAACACTCCTCCGATGGATATCAAGAAGCTGTTCGAGCTCAACGCGGCCCGACACAAGATCCAAGCAGAGTACCACCAGCTTTGGCTCCAGCACAGCCTAGACGCAATCCTTCTCCCAGCCGCCCCACACACTGCCATGCCATTCGATGAGTGGCTGTCTGTCTCTTATACGTGCCTCTGGAATCTACTCGACTACCCCGCTTGCATCATCCCAACTGGCAAGGTCAAGTCGGCAGACAAGAAGGATGACATATCGACGGCCAAGTACGGTGACATGGACAAACAGACCTACCAGATTTGTAAGTATCCCATACAAGTGCAGTACGAACTAGCTGATCAAGGCAGACTCGGGTCCTGAGCAGTTCAAGGATGCACCAACGTCGATCCAGCTAGTTGGCATGAGACAAGAAGATGAGAGACTACTAAAGGTCGCACAGGTCGTAGATGAGATTCTGCACAATGAAGTAGAAAGCAAGCTATAACGCCCCGATAGAAGTAATCAAGATGCATTCATATCTCTCGGCGGAAGATGTGGAAAGTTTGTCAACCGATAAGCATCGATGATGATCTTCTTGTGACATCTCTGTCGGTGGTCCTTTGATTTGATGAAGACAAAGACACCATCATCAGTTCTGACTGTGTATCTGGCATCGAGTCGCATGAAGTTTGCTTGTCAGGAACGGATCCCTAACGCACCATATTGAGACTTAGATCTGCCCCTTGTACTGTCGTTCCCCAGTCTGCACCACTCAGGTAGATGAATTCCATGTATGGCACCCGCATAGCCACCGGCAGCGGCAAGTGCTGCTGACCAGCTGAAGGCTCACCAGGGACCAGGGACGGACATGGTCACGAGATTTGCCAGGTGAGGTGAAGGAGGGCAAGATCGATGTTGAACCAAAGGTGAAACCCCTCACAGGGCTCCACTGCAACGCCTCTTTACGCACTAATTGTCGGCATGTTCCTATGTTCCTGGGGACTGCTAGTCTGACCAACTTACTTGGACGGCACGAACGACCATGTTCGATAGTTTTGATGCACAAACCGGACAACGCATAGCTCCCCCTACCAAGCAGGTCAGATCCGACCGCGGCTGCAGCGCTTGTTGTGACAACCTGGCCGTCGATATGCCCAATGTGCTGACTAGTGGTAGGTCGAAAGAAGAAGAAGAGATGTGATCTACAGAAGCCGAAATGCTTCAGATGCCGCAACTCGACTTCACGAAGCGTTTGCGAATGGCCGTATGACGACCCAGCACCGACAAGCCCCCTTGACACGACTTTGCCAGGCGTCATCGCTTTCGACACGCTGAGCTATCAAAATCAAAAGTCACCAGGTTGTGTTAACACGCCGGCTCATAATGCGGAAGTCATACCTCATCCATCGTTGAACGCCCTTTGTCATGATCCAGTGGTTATACATGCACTGCGTCTCACGCCGTGGGTACAGAATGACACACTCGGCCATCTAGCTAACTAACCTCGTCAGATCGCTGTCGCACGAAAATGTGGCGTCGATGATACAGGCATTCGAGGACGCTTGCTTGGACCCAGAAAAGTCCGGTCAAAGCATCAGCGTCATGAGTATGCAGCTTGCCTTACAGCATCCTCCACTACTGCATGCATGGCTGGCATGTGCTGGACTTCCATATGCCTATCGGGACCCTCAACTTCGGCCATTATTCTTGACCCATTACACCGCTGCCGTGAAAGGTCTTGCCGACACTCTTCCGAGAGACGGCTTTCACCCAGAAGAGTGGATGCAAGCAACAATCCTTACTCTGCACATCTTCGAGGAGCACCAGGCGACTGATCATGTGTCCATCACTCGTCAATCACACATCAGAGGAGCTCATCTGATCTTCCGAGACAGCTTGTCCCTAACAGAGCAGGCCTCCCGCCATCAGACATTGCTGCTCGAAGCCTACATCTGCCGCACATCTGTAAACTGCTTGTGCGACGGCAATGTAGGTCTTCCTTACGATCACCTGGAAGCTCCGCTCAAAGTCTTGTTATGGTCAGCCAGACAGCACGATAGTCGACTGACTACCGCTTGTCCATGGGCGGGCCCATCCGGTCCCAAGCTCACAGATCTTTGCTTCAAGCTCTCTTGGCTCCTTCAGCAATACCCGCTTTCAGGAGAAGATCTTGTGCGTCATGATCTGCTCAAGAAGCATCTGAGCGAGCTTGACTCTCTTGTACTCGAGGATTGGGACATTGATAGTCAGCTGTCACACTCGACGCTCCAGATCCGGTGGATATACTACCTAGCCTGCGACTTGTTGAGTGCAGTACTTTCAAACGTGCCTACAATAGATATGATATCCACCTGCGACAGAGGAATCAGGATTCTCGAGGACCTCAATGACAACTCCAATCCCACGCTTCAGATGATGTGGCCGTTAGCCATACTCGGTACTGGTTGCAGTAAAGAGGCTCGGCTCAAGTGCTCGGCCGTACTGGAGGATATCCGATTCAAGTTCAGTCCTGGAACTGCAGGGAGAGTCAAGTCTTTCCACAACAAGGTGTGGTCGAGAGATTCTTCCACAAGGAATGGTCCCTACCTGTTACTCGATAAGGATATGATAGGCGACCTGTTCTTCTAGAACGTCTTTGTATTAACGGCATATTCGATAATTGGATCACGGCGACGACGGCCTATTCGCACTAAGCCCATTTCGACTCGGAATTGTCACCGTCGTAACAGTGTGGCTCGCTATATCAGTTCAATACCAAGAGGCCAGACCAAGCTGGGCGTTTCACTGCTTGCGTACATCGAGCCCTAGCACGTTGTAACGATAGTTGGACACTCAGCAATGAGTATTCTCGTATTAACATCTGTCGCTGCAACGGTCGTCTCTGGTGCTGAAGCCGTTGGTCGCCAACCGTTAGGAAAACCATCCCAGGGGTTTGCCGGACCTGAATCAACCCGAACGCATTGCTTAGCAGCTGTCCGCGGGACTGTACCCGTCGAATGTTGTCAACGGTGGGGACGTATATGTCCCAAGGAACTGGAATTGGAGTGTTTCTCCGATAGGTTCTGCCTTCCAGATGTGGTGTGGGGGCTCCCGCAAGCTATCTGATCCTACTGCAGGACAGGTAGCATCAATGCTGTACCTTTTCACATTCCAGGAATCCCAGTGTGTATGCCGCTTGGAGAGACTCACTCTCCCGGCGATCAGCACGGCCATCGTCTGCTGTCCCACATGCTAGACAGCTTCATCTCGAGCCCAGCACTGGAGGAACCGAGAAATGTGCCACAAGCTTTCCGAATACGAACCGTCTAGTCCATCTGGCCCCTCACCTGTCTTACATCAGTTGGGACAGCCCACATAAAGTAGACGATATAAGATGACAACAACCCGCCACGTGGGTCTCCAGAAACAGACTCGATCGAAGACACATCTGCAACATGTCTGTTGTTATCAATCCTCGTGTATGTAGGCCATCAGATACATTGCAGCCAAGGCCTGACATGTCTAGTTCCTCCCCGAGATATGGAGTCTCTTCGCCGCCGGATCCCTGATCTTCACGATCCGCTTCATCGTCCGTATCAGATCATCAGGCGAAGGCATTCGTGGACTTGATCTGGATGATGCCTTTGCCGGCGGCGCATGGATCTTTTACTTTCTTACCGTCCTCTTGTTTGACAGAGCTTGTATGTACCTTGATCAGCCTTGCCCTGTCGGTCCTGACCATTCTAGTCCACCATGGCACCAATCTCGACTACAACCCCGCAATGACCCAGTCCGACATCCAAAGCATCACCTCCGGCTCCAAATTCCAATTTTCAGCATGGTACACCTACACCTCCATGATCTGGTCCATGAAAGCCTCTATGCTCTTCTTCTAGTACTTTGCCCCTCCCACCCTCCTCCCTATCACCACTGACCACTCCCCTCCCAGCCGCCGCCTAACCTTCAACTCCCTCCAACAACGTCTCGTCCAATGGATCGCCCTCTCCCTCCTCGTCACCTACCTGATCAACATCCTCACCATCTCCCTCGCCTGCCGCCCTTTCGTCTCCAATTGGGCCGCCCCAACCACCTGCTCACCAACCCCTACCCTCCTCACCATCTCGTCCCTCAACATCGCCATGTCCCTCGCTATCCTCTCCATCCCCGTCCCCTTGCTATGGAAGCTGCAGGTGCCCCGCAAGCAGAAGATCGCGATTGGATTGTTCCTCACTACAGGCGTGGTGGTCATTATCGCGGCGGGAGTGCGTATTGGCGCTGGGCTGGGGTTGGCGCAAACGACTGTCAACCTGGACGTGTGGGGTGTCAGGGAAGCCTTGGTTGGGATTCTGTTTAAAAATCTGCCCGTGTTGAGGCAGTTCTTCCGGGGAGCGTTCTGGAAGGGAGAGGGGAGCAGTGCGGGTACGGGCGCAGGGGCAAGGGGGTACGCTTTGGATAAGTCGGTCGCGAGGACTCGGTCGGATGAGGAGATGGAGAAGTATGGGGCTAAGGGGAGGGGGAAGAAGGGGGAGGTACATGTTCAGGTGGAGGTCATCATGGGGAGGGAGGATCGAGGGAGAGATGTGGAGATGGGTAATAGTGCGAGGGCCGCTGCGATGTGAGGGAAGGATAAGAGAGGGAAAAGCGCTGACAGAGACGAGAAGACATGACGGACGAGGGCGAGCGGGATCAAGTAGATGGGATGGCGGAGCCTTGTGATGGTCACGATTCTGCGGCGGTACATTGTACAGGGAGTGATTGGTGATATTCATCTAGCATCATCGTGGGAATAGCAGATTAGGTGATCAGTGAAAGAAGCGAGTACAAGACTCTACCGCCCAACAAACTGATACTGTAATGAATGACTGCACGGGGGTGTTATCAATAGCGGCATCACAGAACAAGAATCCCGGACGTGAAGTACTCAATTACTCAAATTCGCATCATCTCATATTTAGGTATCAAGAACAAATCATACAATCCCTTCCCTCGCTCTCGAGACCTAGACCGTGTACCTGAAAAAGGTAGCATGATCACCCTTGTCCTTCTCCAACATCCTCTCCTCCTCGGTATACTCTTCCGGCCTCTTATACTCGCGATCCCTACGCGCATTCTCCCTCCTCAAATACGTAGTCATGAACGCACTCAACAAGAACGACATGCTGATGAAACCCAGCAGGATCGAGTGGCCAGTGACAAAGTTCGGGCTGTCCCTTGGCAAGTAGATGTACGCAGCCACCACACCACCGAGGTTACCGAAGCCGACGTGCATGGCGATGCCGACGCCGCGCTTGAGAGACCCGCCAATGTTGTTGCCGTTCCAGGCGACACCCTGGGGTACGTTTGGGTAGATGCCGCTGACGGCGAAGAAGCAGCCGATGTAGCGGACGACGTTGTTGCGGGTGCCGACGAGCATGGCCCAGCCGAGGATGGCCATGAGGTCGAAGAACATCATGAAGAGGCCGCGGGTTTGTTTCTTATCGGCGAGGTAGCCGCCGCCGAGGGTGAAGAAGCAGCCGACTACGTAAGGGGGGACGGTCATGAGTTGGGCGGTGTTGTTGGTGTAGCCGAGGGTTCGGACGATGGTGGGGAGGAAGAGGGAGATGGAGTACAGAGGGGTATAGACACTGTTTGTGTTAGTATGGAAGATAATGGTGCAGTTGTGTCAGTACTCACCCGATTGTGATGAACATGTGGCACCAAATCTTCCAGTCCTTGATGGCGGCCCAGAAGAATTTCATGTCAAACTCATCTGACAAACTGCTGCGATCCTGCTTCAGACGTCTGACAATCTCCTTCTTCTCATCGGAGGTCAAGAACTTTGCAGTGGCTGGGTAATCGCTCATGACGAAGAATGCGAGAATGGCGACGGCGAATGTAATGAGACCCTCGAGGACGAAGATCCAGGCCCAGCCGTCGAGTCCTCCAAGACCATCCATCTCACTGATACCACGGGCGAGCAGTCCTCCGAAAGCACCGGCGGCTGTGGCGGCAGAGAAGAATATGGCCATGCGCAGACCGCACTCGTGGCGACGGTACCACATGGTGATGTAATATGTGACACCCGGGAAGAGACCACCCTCGGCGAAACCAAGGGCAGCACGAGCAGCCATGAGTCCTTCGTAGTTCTTCACAATACCCATGAGAGTACAGCAGACGCCCCAAGCGACCTGGAAATGAGTCAGATCAACACGATTCTCCATCTGAAGTGGTTGCATCTACCATAATAGTGGGGATCCAGATTGAAGGCCTTGTGCGCTTCATCATAATATTGGAGGGAATTTCTGCGGCGACGTAGAAGGGGAAGAAGATGGCCAAAGCATTGTTGTAGTCGAGTCCTCGCGGGTTCATGCCCAAGTCAGCTTCAAGGTTGACCAAACGAGCGTTTCCGATGTTGGTACGATCCAAGAAGGAGAGCAGATAGAGGAGGGCAAGGAAGGGAAGCAGGCGCATATCCATCTTCCGGATCATGCGCTTGGTGGCCTTTTCGTCAAATCCGAGGTCTTCATCAGATGTGTTGCCGGAGCTGTTGTTGAGGTGATCGACACCGCCATCTTCCTTCTCCTTTGGCAGGTATGTGTCGGAAGTCTGCGGTGTTGGTCCGTCGCCAGTGACTTTAGCCTTGAGGCCTTGGAAAATCGCCATGTCTACTATTGTATGTGGTCGTATATCGCACCGGCCAAACCTGAAATCGGGGGAAAGGTCGTGGGACAAGGAAGCTCAAGTAGGGAACGGATAGCAGGGAAGGATTATCGATGATGTATCCTCCAAGACCCGGTATGATGGCAGTGCAGACTCGTCAAGAGATGAACGATGGTCAACCTACAAGGGCCCGATCGATTGTCACCGGGATAATCTGGGGGAGCGACAGGAGTGGGAGAGCATGGGGTCTTATTCGAACAGAAAAGCAAGCGAACCAGGCAAAACACACAGGCCCCGGACTGATGGCAGGTAGTGCCCCAGATTGACAATCTGCCGAGACCATGGTTAGCGACCATGTGGATACCATGCCGCGATCGTGGAATGGTTGCTTCTCGTGTGGGCCTGGCCCTGGACACGGAGGAACCTGATGCGAGGAACCTATTGCGGCTTGCAGGGTGGTAGATGGTTGGCGCTCCACGGGGAAGCCCAGAAACGAGGCGCCGCACCAAGTGTCAAATGACGGAGCTTCTTGGCGTGTAATCAACGGATCTGACTGGTCCGCTCGAGAGAAAGGAGGGCAGCAATGAATCGATGGTCTGATGAGAGCTGCAGCCTTTTGAGATCCTGTCAGACGGAAGAATAGCGAACAAAGCAGGTGAAGCAATGAAATCGCGGCGGCAGGAACATGTTCCTAGTGAGATTTGCTTTCCCCAGATGTGGGTGTAAAGGTAGATGCACGAACTGTCGATAGCGGTGGTCGGCCAGGGACAAGAAACAAGAGACATTGGGCATGCGGATCGATGTCTGCCCTTGGCCCACGCAATGCCACGAGACTCCCATGCAGTGGCTCTGGTTGTTTGGGATTCATCGTTCGATGTCATTTGTCTTGTCTTCTGTAAAATTCCAAGACTGGTTCAACCTGTGGTGTCTGGATGCTGGGCTGTCTCGTCGGTCTGACCATCTGTTAAACATCGTGCATGATCTCGCTAGTCATGCAGCATCGCGTGGATGGCCTTACGCGACCTGCGTCTCACCCATGCTGGGAATGGGTGTTGAGATGCACGTCTCACGATAAGCAGGCGATGAATGGCGCGAGATTGGATGGACACCGAAGCCAAAAGCGCGAGGGATGGAGCTTTCGGAGTGGTGGGGGATTCCATTTCCGCTCATTGGACGACACATGCCAAGTCTGCCCAGACCGCCACCGACCGCCACCGTCTGATCTTATCTCCCATGCTTGGTCTTTTGGCTTTTCCCAACGCACTTTTACGTGACAAATGCCTCGGACACCGACTCTCGTGGCAGACGCAACCTCTCTTGGCCTTTCCTTAGCTCTTCTTGTTTCTTGAGGCGTACCATCCATTCCGCAGCGTCTTTCCCATTTATCCGGGCCGGATCAAGGGGACAAGACTTGTATGGCCTGTTGTTGTGGTTGAATTTCGATTTTGGTCAATTATGCGCATGCACGGCCTTTCATTTCGACGCAGGGTTCATTACTATATTTTCCTTTCAAGGGGTACCGAGATACTGGACGCCTTGTGGGACACCTCCCATCTGGCAGGACGTTTCGCTACTAGCCAGCATGGGAAGCGCCCGAGGAGGTTTAGATGCTGATGGTGAGTGAAACACACGCAAGAGAAGCACGAACAGCTTGACCGCTCCTTCTTTTGGCACGAGGCTCTGACTAAACTATGTGCGAAGCTCAGGATCTTTGTGGGAGCAGATGCTATCTTTGGACAATAGATCTGCAGCCCCCCCTCTTCTGGAGATGAGCCGGTTCTCCACAGTATCCACTCCGGGCTACGGTAGAGGCTCATCCCATACTAGCAGAACGGTTCCAACAATCCAGCCGCGTTGATCCAAGAATCTTCAAACGACGTCCTACCACATCTCTAGACTTCCCGCCTCCCCTCCTTATCCCTAACCTCCCGACCGATCCACGAGAACTTGAGCACTAGCCTCTCCAGACCGCATCGCGCAGTAGCGAGCACATCCTGCACGGCGCTCGGCTCGACGACCGCCTCCTCTCCAGTGACAAGCACACCGCAACGTAGAGGTATGCAGCCATACGACCCTCAACCTACCTCAAGTTGGCTTACCCAGCTACGCCATCCCTGCCCCTGTTTTGTCCAGTCTGCAGTGCTCATCTATGACAACCTTTCTGCTGAAAATTAGGTCGCACCTACAGCCCTCCCATCAAGCCCTGCTAGGGAGCACCTTCTTGGGTCCAACCCTGGTGTCCACTCAAGGTACGGGCTTGACCATGTCTTCCACGGGCTAACACGCGCTTTGTCGTGCTGGTTTGAGGACATGATGAGGCGTGCTCTGACCGCTCTGACTGCGCTGCCTGTGGCCATTACCAGCGATGAGGCGGACATACTCACGCCACCGCCGGGGACCCATCATGGCTGCCCCAAGCGTGTGAATACAGGTTGCTTGTAATGCAGCTTCCACGTTCACGATCGTGTAGACATGAGTGAGGTAGGACACAAAGTTCAAGACGCATGGTATAGTTCCTACCACTCCACTACCAATACTTCTCCGGATCATGCCATCGAGCTGTCATACCAGGCAGAAGCGCTAGAATCGAAGATGATATAATCTCCCTAAATAAGTACAATAGAATATCTTTTCCTCTCCCTTCCTGCCCCGTCCTCCACAACCATGATCCATTCCCCAAAAAAGTCATTCATCCGAAGCCATATGCCGTCATTCAAGCCCCCATTTCCTTCCTCTCATCCGCAGGACAAGACAGGACAAGACGCTCCTCTCATCCGCAACTCTGTCCCAGAACCATGAGTCGAAAGCATACCCTTTATCTCAGTACGAGTCCACTTGCCCTCAATACGCAGCCGGAGTCCCCCCTCTCCCACCACCTGCGCTGGTCGCCGGCCTCTGTTGTTGCGGAATAGGACTCAGTCCCAGCCCATGTCCACCTCCACTCGCAGAACGAGGCCAGTCATTCGCCTCTCCTCCGCCGACAGCGCCAGCGCTGCCAAACCTGCCTTCACGCGGCACCGCAGACGTGGGCGTGACGCCACCCGTCTGCCTCATCCTGCTCTTGCCCTGGGCTAGGCGTTGCTCGCGCCAACTTTCGTACCAGCGTTCACGACTGGCATTGCGGAGTTCGACGCGCCATTCGGAGAAGACGCTGTCGCGGAGGCGGATGAAGTCGCAGTGGTCCGGGTTGTAAGGGTCGGCCATGCCCCAGGGAAAGCGGCGGCCGACGGCGTTGAGTTCGTAGGGGTCAGGGGAGAGAAGTGAGAAGGGGATGTAGATGTCCTCGAGGGGCACGTCGGAGCCCATGGCGCCAGAGGGGGTCATGCTGCGTGAGGCGCCGCGGGAGCCGGGGCGTTTGAGTGGCTGACCAGGGGAGGGAGTCGTCACGGTGCTGCGAGTTTTGGCATTGGGGGAGGTGCCCTCATTCGGACCGGAGTCGACGTCCGAGTCATCGAGACGGGAGTGTTTGTGGTCGCCAGAGATGGAGGATGAAGTGGATTGAATCGGGAGAGGGTCGTGGTCGTCGGCGGAGGAGTCGGAGAATTCGGCGTCCTCATCCTCAGATTCTTCTAACCCAAGAGCGTCGAGCGGGTCGAGCTTCTCAGATTGGATGCTATTCCAGACCGAGCGCTTGAGGTACTCCATATGCGGACCAGTGAGTGTGTCGGCCTTGCTGATGATGGGGATGACCGAGGTCTTGCCCTGGAGGCCCTTCATGATCTGCATCTCGAGTTCAGAGGAGAGTCCAGAAGAACCGCGGGCTTGAGCAAAGGCATTGCCGTTGGCCTGCAGCTTGGATGCGCGGCATGTCTGATCGAGGTGGGCTGGATCCAGAACAAGGAAGACGCAGTGAATGTGTGAGTCCTTTGCCCCTGGTGCTCGGTTGACCTTCGACTCCTCGGTGAAAGTATCCTCGAATTTGGACTCGATGAAAGTGACCATCTCACGGACTTGTAGGTCTATGAGATTCTTCTCCACCCCCTGAGAGTCCCACAAGGTCACACCAACTCTTTCCCCGTCGAACTCGGCCTCAATGTAATGTGATGTGAAAGCGCCGTCGTGTGAAGTCATCTTTGGCGTGATCATGCTTTGGTGCTGTTTCTCTGGCGGAAGGGAAAGTGACGACTTGAGAAAGTCGATCAGGGAGGTCTTGCCAGAGTTCTTAGCGCCAACAACGAGAATACTGCGTCATGTTAGTAGTTGATGTGCACGTGAAAATGCCGAGCATACTTGAATGGTGTCGGATCCTTTCTCCTCCTCATTCTCCTCGGACTGTGATAGTTGCTGGTGGCCGTGCTCGTCACCGACTGATGCCTCAAGCTGTTCATGCTGTCCATCCTCGACCTCGGAGCCAGGTACTCGCCATTCTTGCCGTCACGGACATCTCTCATGTCTGGTGACGACTGTTGCTGCGGTGGTGGTCTGTTGAGGAGAGGCATGCTCGTAGAAGGTGACATTGCAGGATATGGCCGTGAAAAGTTGCTGGCCTTGTTCGATATAATGGCGACCGAATCTGGGCGGACGTCGTCTCCACCAAAAGTGTTGATGACGGGTAAAGGTGAAGGTGAAGGGAGCACAGGAGGAGGTCTGGCTTCACGTGCTTCACGTGCTTCGCGCTGCTGGCGAAGTCGCTCCTCCTGGTCTCGTAGCTTTTGTTTGCGCAACATTGTGTGTCCGTCCGAGGAAGTCACGACCGCGACCTCGTGTGAGCGCGATTTCGATCTTGATAGGAATCCAAAACTTCCTCTTCTCTGTCGCCCAGTGTTCTCGTCCGAGTCTATCGGCTCAACGATTGTCCCGTTCTCTTCCCTTGACGTTGCCCTCGAATGTGTCCTCCGTCCTGTCATACTGTCAGTCGCCGTCGAAGGTCTTTGCGATATGGTCGAGGCGCGGTATCCTGCTGGGAGATCTGTGGGCGGAGGTGGCAGCGGCGGAGGGACATCGGAGATCTGACGAGTGTGCGAGTGTTGTCGAGGTGAGGGCGCGGGCGGCGTAAAGTCGTCCATTGCGGTCGGACATGCAGGCGCATGCAGTGCAGATCTGTACGACCGGCAAACAAACGGGACCGGGGCTGGGAGTCGAGTCGATGACGGTGACAAGGTGGTACGGGAGCGTGTGGTGCAATTGGGAGATTGAGCGGCTGACGTGGACTTCTGTACAGGATGATGTAGCGAATGTATCTGAGGCTATCGGGCAGAGGCAACCGTCGTTGTGCAACGGCTGTCACCAACAGGTGGGAGCGACACAGGGCTGACGAGAGACGAGAGATGTTGTCTGCAGGATGTGCTGGGATCAAGAGGGGAGCTCCGATAGCTAGAGAGTGCCTACAGTACTGTATACAAGAGTTGCCAGTGAAACATGGTCTGCCGTCAACGCTCGTACATCGTCTCTGGGTATCATACATCATGCGGCATATCATAACAATATCTAGCCATTCATCCATTTCGGATCCCTACTCCGCTCGTGGTCGCTTTGCCCCATGCGGATTCGACGGCGGCGAGTTTCCGCCAGACTGGTTGTTGTTATATCCACCTTGCTGGAATCCTCCTGCAAACAACGACATCAGCCTGCATGTATACCAAGCAAGGTACCACACTTACCTCCATATCCCATGCCCATGCCCATATCCATGCCCATACCGCCCATACCTCCCATGCCCATGTTTGGCATCATCCCGCCCATCATGCCGCCTCTTCCTCCTCGACTGTTCTGGAAACCACCTCGATTCATCCCCATCATGCCTCCGCCTCTGTTGAAGCCCATCTGCCCGCCGAAACCTCCCATGCTGCCCATACCCATGCCCATGCCGCCGAAGCCATTCATCATGCCCATCTGATTATTGTTCTGGTTGTAGCCTCCTCGATTTTGGTAGCCACCTCTATTGTATCCTCCCCTGCCACCACGGAAGTTGTTCTGGTTGTTGTAGCCACCATTATAATTTCCATGCGGCTTGTCCTTGTACCCATCCTTGTTCCTATTCTGTGCGTCCTTGGGTAGCGACTTGTACGGGTTCGGTGATGAATGTGCATAGAGAACGTTGATCTTCTTTCCTGGCGCTTGATTCACTACTGAGTCGATCTCATGTTTCATGGCTGTTGCTGCCTCTGGCGTCTGAAACTCGACAAAGACCTCGCCTTTACTCTTGCCATTGACTTTATGCTCGTTGAACGTAATCTCTATGAGCTCGTCCTCAGCGTGCGCCGCGTTGGCCCAACCACGAATGTCGTCTTCAGTTGTCCACCATTGTACCTCGATGAGCTTGAGGGCGGGCAGAGCGTCCGGGTCAGCCTCGCGATGCGAGGACTCTTCTTGGTAGTCGTCATCCGCAGTCGCTAGTCCAACTTGACCAGCTGTCGGCGTAATAGTCTGCTTCTTATCGTGGGATTCGTGGTACTCTGCGTCTCTGATCATGGCGTCATCCGCCGCTCCATCCAGCCCTGGCTCCGTCTCGGGCTCTACCGGTGCCTCATCGTGGTCATTGTAGTCTCGAACTCCGGTGGCAGCAGTATCTTCTCTGGATTCGACTGGCGGCTGATCTGCTGGCTCGGGAACAAGCTCTTCCGGTCTGTCGTCTCCGTAAATGTCAATGTCAAAGTCGTCTGCGTCCGCCATGATGCTTGTTGTACAACCCCAGTCGCTGCCTTACAAAGATAAGTGGACCTGTGTTACCATGATCAGCCTCACTAGAAGCCAGAGGAGCAGTAGATGTGAGCATGATTGATAGCAATTCTTGCTGAATATCGCGTGCCATCTTTGGTATTTACAGCGAGTACCAGTTGTTTCCCAGCAGAAGTACAGGACCAAAAGCAGGCAAATAGAAGTACATACAAGAAATAGCCCTTGAGTAACGAGCAATTGTGATATAGTACAAGACGGAGCAACTCTACTCCCCAGGCAAACACAACCGACTATTCCTTGACTACTCTCTGATCCCTTCCAGACTGGTATTTGCTCCCTGACTTCCTTCTCTTGCACGCAATAGATACCAAGGAACGTTTGAGACAATACAACCCAGTAAGCGACGGAGGAGAGCCAGTGGTTTGCTATGACTTCTGCAAATTGAGGTGGGCAGGCTCGAGGTGCACTATGCGGTCAGCATTCGTTTGGCTCACCAACGTCTTCGAGCGAAGTGACGACGAGATGATTGCTGAGGTAAAGCGCTCCGTTTGAGTCGATGCGATGTATTCGTGTAGAAGTAGGAGGCACACGAATGCCGCCCTCTAGAGCTGTCCAGCTCCAGGAGATTTATTCCCGTGCAATGCCCGACCGCGGAGGTATCAAAAGCTCAACGCGAGTGATGAAATCTGGTAGGACACAACATCCACAATGTCAAGGAAGGATGATGAAGACACATCTGTCTGGATCACGCATGATGTTCTGGATGTCAAGGAGGTCATGGACAAGGTCAGAAGTCCGCAATGTGGTGCGATAGTCATCTTTGCTGGAACAACTCGAGACAACTTCCAAGGCAAAGAAGTAAAGCATCTGGCGTACTCATCATACGAGAGTCTGGCGTTGAGGACCATGCGAACCGTTGCTGAGCAGGTCAAGGAGAAACACGGTCTTCACAAGATCGCAATCGTGCACAGACTTGGAGTAGTGCCAATTGGAGAGGAGAGTATCTTGATTGCAGTATCTTCGCCACACCGGCAGGCTGCTTGGAAAGGCGGAGAGGAAACGCTCGAGCTGGTCAAGGACAAGGTCGAGATCTGGAAGTTGGAGGAGTTTGGCGGTGAAGAGGGTGGCGTGTGGCGTGCCAATCGCGATGGGCAAGCAGGTGTCAAGGTATGGCACCTTGGACCATGCTAAGCACCTTGATCCACCGGTGGACTGAGGGTCCAGGACGATACGGCTTGACGGCCTGCTTCGCAACATCTCCTACGACCAAATCGACCTTACTCGGCCAAAGCGTGATCCTGCACGTATTCCTCCTTCAGATTTGCACCACTCCTGCACTGCCGGCAGACCATCTCACAAGACCACATCTCGAGAAGATGTCCAGTCATATTACCCAGGCTCAAGGCTTCTTCAACGAGAAGCTCCCCTTCTCGTTCGCTTCCTTGATCATCTCAGAGATATTCTTGTCATTCTTGCCCTGCAGTCTCGCCAACACCACCCCTAACCACTCCTCAATGTCCTCTTCCGCTTCAGCCTCCGTCTTTCCCTCCCCACCCTCAATATCCATACCCTTCCGCACCTTTGTCCTCAACTCCTCAAGATTGCTAATATCAAATGCCCAAAGTCCGCCTCCTACAGCCATGACCCCAAAGCTCGTGACATTTAGCGTAGCCAATCCCAACGCTTCTGCTGCATCTAATCCTCCGTTCGCATCCTTGACCTTGTTCGAGGGCGAGAACATGCCGGCTGGCTGTACAGACGCCCATTTCCGGGCCAATGCTCGTCGGGTGATGACCGAGCTGAGTATCATGCATCCAGCACCAAAAGCAAAAACCGCAAATTGCTGCCGTGACCGCGAAGAAGTCCAGAGAGTATGCCAGCGCTCGGAAGTTGAGGTAGAGGGTTCGGTTGGCTCGGAGTATCGCTGCGGCTTGATTACGGAGCTGTTCGAGGGTGCAGGGAGGCCATGGAGGCGGCGCTGGCGAGCGTCATTGGGCTCGGGGAGGGTGAATGGCCACCACATCCATGCGATATGTCAAAGACCTGATCTGCCGCCGTGAATGAGATGTCGCTGTCTGTCGAGGAAGAAAAGGTGACATGAACTGCTCGAGGGTCTGGTTTGCAATTGTATGACTCGCGGAACAAACACTCATTATACGGTGTTCTCACGACAATATTCCTGCAGTGCAACACGGCTGATTGGTAGAATGTAGCTGGATGCGCCGAGCTGGATGCGCCGCATGATATGAGGCGCCTTCCTGCCGGTCAATCTCGTGGGGCAGAAATCCTCGGATGGGCAAGCATGGCAGACCGCGCCTTCCTCAGGCACAGCGCTCTCTCTCTTTGACTCTTCTCTGGCTTCTGGCTTCTCCCTCTTCTCTCTCTCTCTCTCTTCTCATCTCACATCCATTCATCCAGCATCGCTTAATCGCTTGCTGCTCTCCGTTCCATCCCCATCATTGTCCCATCACTACTCATCATGTTCTCATCTATACTCATCCTCGCCGCAGTCTTGGCGGCGGTCACTGCTGCCTCCTTCAGCAACTGCACCCAGCGTTAGGAAAGCTTCCCGGCAGTCGATATTATCGATTGGCAACCCTGCACGTCAAACATCTTCACCGAACTCGACCGTCAATGCGGCAACCTGATTGTTCCCCTCGACTATTGCAACGACTCCTCCATGTACGCCATTCAATTGAACCTGGAAAGAATTCCGGCCACCCGACAGCCAGTCCTGGGCGATGTCTTTGTCAACTACGGTGGCCCAGGGGACGATCCCTTGAATCACTTCATGTTCCCAAATGACCTGCAAGAGTAAGCTCTGAGTGGTCGCACTTGCCAGTCAACACTGACCATGCATAGAACGGTCGGTGAACAGTACAACATCGTTGCCATTGAGCCAAGGTACGAGGACGCCTCCGGGCAATGATACACATGACTGATTGCAGCTCAGAGGTGTTGGAACCACGATCGCCTTCGATTGTAGGGACAGATCACCAAGTCTTTTTTCCACGCCTCCGTCAAGCCATGATCACACCAAGCACGACTTGAACGATGTCGACTGGCACAAAGCCTCCACCGATGCGGATCAATGTTACCTTCACGAGATGGACACCGGCGATTTCGTCGGTACCACGTTTGTGGCTCGCGACATGCTCCGCGTGCTGAGTGCCTCGGGCGGAGATGGTTTCCTGCGATACATTGGTGAGTCTCAGCTTGTGCATGTACAACCTGGTCAGGCGCTCATACTCCCAGGCTACTCGTATGGCACAGTCCTTGGTGCTACCTTTGCCGCCATGTTTCCGGAAAGGGTGGAGAGAATGATGCTGGATGGAGTCGTCAACGTTCATCAGTACTACCGCAGCACGTAAGTTGCATGTTCGTTCCAGCGGCGCCCTTACTGATACGCATCAGTTCCGTCGAACGATTCGTCGATACCGACAAAGCTCTCGGCGACTTCTGCTACCATTGTGCCAAAAATCCCAACAAGTGCGATTTTGCAGATGGACGGTCGGCGACCAAACTGATGAAGGCGATCCGCGACATGGTGGGCTACATTCAGTTGCAGTCAGTGCAAATTCAATATCCAAATGGCACAGAGGGCTGGCTCAACGACGCAATGTTCAGAGGCTCCATCTTCCAAGCTCTATACGACCCTATGTCGTCTTGGTGGGATCTGGGTCGCTTCCTGTACGAGATCGAGCACTTCAACAAGGTTCCAGCGAACCTCACCGATTTCGTCACCTTCTTGGGCTCGAGCGCCTCCGACGATCATCTCTACGGAATAGCTTGTGGTGACGACGCACTTCGATCTAGCGACTTGGCCGACATGCAGAAGCGTCTCAATCAGGACAACGATGTGAGCATTCTTTGGGCTGGGCTTCCCGATATCAAGTTCCTTTGCGCCCAATGGCGTTTCCAAGCTCGCGAGCGGCCAGCGCCGGACTCTTTCGATGATATCGAGACAGCCAATCCTATCCTCTTCGTCTCGTCCAAGCATGACCCGATCACACCCCTGGTCTCGGCTCGCAACGTGACCAAAGCCTTTCCTGGAAGTCGCCTACTTGTGCAGAACTCTGTCGGAGTGAGTGCTGCTTCTCCCATGAATGAACATGTTCTGACTCTGATATAGCACTGCGCCTCCAGCATACCGTCGGACTGCACCATGACCTACATGCAAGAATATTTCACCAACGGTACTCTCCCTAAAAAACACACCATCTGCCAACCCAACGACCCTGCATTCAAGGCAGTCTGGCACCCGAGAAGAATGATTTGGCGTTACATCCTCACCGCAGCTGGTGTTGGGCTGCTTGTTTCGGGCGCGGTGTGGGCCATCAACAGGCTCTGGCGCGGTCGAGGCAAGTCCATTGAGGCTCAATGATCATGGTCACCTTCTTGATTAGCATGGTGCTTGGGTCGGCGTTGGGGCTTTGGTAATCGGGTCTGGTATTTGGGGGATCCATCAATTATCATCGACATGGTAGTTGTCACACTCGATCCTATGCTTTTTCCATCCATCTCCGGTCCAATGCCTGATCCCTCTTCCTTGATCGTAGACGTTGCCGTTCCCATGTTTCGCCGGTGGAGACCTTCGACAAGCATATCTCGCTGCGGGGCTGGTGTTGACGAGTTCTCCGAGAGAATGAACCAGTAGTTCGTGGGCCGTTGATGTGGTGGGATGGAGTTTGTCACTTTAGCTTCATGGTGCCAGCAGTGAGCCATCCAGGAGGCTGTTACGCGTGCATCCCCACTCCGGTGGCAGCTCCACTTCGGATGCGAGATTGAGCATGCTTGGTGCTAGAGTCAGCTCGGCCAGCGAGATGGTCGGTTCCGAAGGCATTCCATCCAAGCCGACATGTCGTCGTGCCCAAGCTGTCCCCTCCCACCACTCGGACATGTTCGCCTCTGGGACGGTTGATAGCATCATCCTCTCCGATAATTCCGTCACCAGTCTCTTTCCCAATCCCATAGCCCACCATGCCCGCCTGCCCATTCGATGCACCAAGACTCCCCAGTGCATCAACATCCACAACGCCACCTCATCCCCATTCCTGAATGCCTGCATAAAGGGCTTCCCCGCCAGGGTCGGCCACGCGATACACAATCCCCTGACCAGGTCTCTCTTCTCCTCAGTAAAACAGAACCTCAACCCTCTCCAAGCCTGCATATACATCCCTTCCTCCTCCCCGTTCGCCGCCTCCACCACCCTCTTCATCCTCGCCAACGCCTCCTCCGTATCATCCCCCAGTCCTTCAGGCAACGGCGTCTTCACAATCTCTTCCGCCCTGACCAACGCAGGACCATACTCACTACTCCACAAACCCCTCGCGTTACAAGCCGCCAACTCCACCATTCCCACCTGCAGATTAAAAATCTGCCCCACCATCTCCAGCACATCCTCATCCCCATACCCGGCCTCTCCCCCCACCACCCCTACCGCCCGACTGCACAGCGGGATTCCCACGTACAACGCCATGGCCAGCGCGGAGAACATGTACAGACTATACTGCAGATCACCACCCGCCCCGTCCAGACCAGGGAGATAACCTCTGAAGCTCCTCGACGCGGCATCGTAATACGCCATCCCGGCGCGGAGATACCTCGCGCTTTCAGCAGGGGGGCAAGTGACACTGCTCTCCAGGGCGGCGAGGGCGAAGAGGCCGTGGAGGAGGAACGGGTACCGTAGGCCCAGGCGAGGGAAAGTGAGTGTCATGTTGGGGATGTCTTCTGGTAGACTGGTGAAGGAGCGGTAGGTGAGGGTTGTCCAGCGGTGGAGGAGTTCGAGTTCGAGGAGGCGGGTGGTGGGGGTGAGGGGGAGGGGGGTGTCGAGGTGGGGTGGGAGGGTGGGACTGAGGGCGGAGGAGAGAGGAAAGAGACGGGAAGGGTCGTGTTGGTGGACTGGTGGGTCGGGGGAGGGATGGCTGGAGGATGAGGAGGAGTGTGAGGGGCGTGGGATGATGGCGGTGGTGCGGGAGGAGGTGGCGGGGCGGCGGGAGGGGAAGTGGCAGGTTGTGGAGGACTCGCGGGCTATGCAATTGGCGCAGGGCGGGCCTTGTTCGTCGCACTTGAGAGATGAGCTGAAGTTGGGATGGTTTTGGGATCTAGTAGTACCTTGACATGTCGCTTCTTACAATTGGTACAGCCGCTACGCGACTTTGCATGCGAGATGCGCTTCTTGACTGGCATGGTGTTCAAGACTGCACGGTCGAAGATGAAGATGGTTCATCTGGTGAACATTCAGACACTGATAAGCAAGAGCCATCAATTAGAGACAAAACACATTCCATGCACGCATTGTGTTCCGCGAAGGTTGCCTGAATTTCAGCCGCACCTCGGTGGCGTTTCAGCTGTCAGCATCTGCCGTGACGGCGACGTTCCGCGGTCTGCCTTCGTGCCTTCGCGGCAAAATATGCCAGCAAGGAAAGGGTATATCATATTCTAACCATTGATCGACGGACATCTCGACCTCTGCACCCGATCCTGGTGATAGTACCCGGTCACTCTCCCACCAAATCTAGGATCCTCCGGCTCCTTCAGCAACCAGTCCAACTTTGGAAACAACCAGGTCGGATCCATCTCGTCCACACTACCAGGATGACCGTCCGCATCTCCTGGCCAGCTCCCAGGACACATGTTCAAAAAGCCTCCGTGTTGACTACCTGCGAATATGGCGTTCGTGTGGCGAGTCAGCATGCGGTGGAACTGTTGGTCGGCTACCCTGATGCTCGGAGACTGGAATAAGAGTGGTTTTGCCATTTCCGCGGAGACCGTGAGATCTTCGGGTTGAGGTCTTGTGACAATCTGGTCTCCCAAAGGGGTGAAGTGTAGAGAGATGAGGTGATAGCTGAGTTGATCCGGGGCAGTCTCATCCCGCACCCACTTCCTGTCGTTCAGAGTGGATCGGCCATGCCATCGTTGCGTCGTCGTCCTCGTCGGATCCACTGCCAGTAGTGAACCGTCCTGGCGCTGAAAGGTCCAGGAGCGTGTGGCAATTTTTGCTAAATGATCGAGTTGCGCCGCCTTCCGACCCAGGCTCTCGATCTGCACAACGACCGAGCGGACACTATCTGGCAGTGTGGTCTGCAGCACCCATGCTGAGTTGATTGCAAGCGGCGCATCATGCTCCCAGTCGCGAAAGTCTACGTGACGAATGGTCAGGGTGACATTCCGGGGATGTAAATGCTCAATGTCGAGCAAATCCTGCAGATTTTGAGTCGTCTCTAGCAGAGCTAAATTGGCAAAGACCTGTAAGTTCTGGACACTCGGTCGCCGACCCTGTCTGACCAGATCTTGTAGCCGGCGTTCTAGGTCGAATGGGTTGGTACACTGAGGCGGTCGTTCGGGCGGCGCTGTGAAGAAGATGGTGTGGTCGAGGTTTTGATCGAGCACCCGCAGCCCTTCATCGTGGAGGCGTCTGCACGTGCGCAAGATGCTTGTGTGCACTATTTGTGGCCTATAATAGTCTAATCTTCTCCAGACACTATCTCGATTGAATTGTATTGTCGGATGATCGCAGACGGACAGACAGTATCTGAGAACTGCTAGCCGGAGTTCTGCGGGTAGTGCGGAATACAAAGGCGACTGCCCTTGTTCATAGCCAGACTGTGTTACCTCACAATAGTAAAGGCTCATTTATGCAGCGAGTCCCTCAAAGCAGATCTCAGGTCATCCACAAGATGTATCGGACCTCAATATGTGTAAGAGTTCCGACTAGGTCCGCCGTTATGTATTTGCAGCGTCATGGTGAGACCCGTTTAAGGTAACGTTAGCTTTATGAGTACATCACCGGAGCTCGCGGAATCGTAGTGCAAGGACAAAATAGAAGAAGGGAAAGTAAATGCTGGTGCTGGATGCTCAAGCTAACCTTGCGGCTTGCCCTACTGTCAGCATAATAGGGCCTGTGCTTGTACGCTATTGTTGATCACCGTGAGGGCATCTCTGGAGCTATCATAACGAAAAGAGACCCTAGTCCTTGCACCTATCGCAGCGTGCGACCGCCTGGGACACTCCGAGGCTACGAAATTTGCCTTGAGAAATCCGATCCTGAAGCGCTCCCGTCACTGCAACATTGAAAGTGACGCGACATTGTGCTTGCTGAATGTGCAATACAGATATCCGACACCGTTCGGGAGTGAATGGGCCTGTGGCACGAGGAATTCGTCTGTAAGTCAGAAAAGAGAGAGAGACTGAAGCGAAGAAGGAAGAGAGAGGATTGAAAAGAAGATGTCGCGCGTGTGTGGGCGGCGAACGGGTGGTGTGTGCGGCTCCGCCAACCAAAAACAAACCACGACTTCATCTCAACTTTGCTTCCCTGACTCCGTCCTTCATTCATCAACAATCGCGTGACTTCCTCAGATCCATCCCTGTGTGCTACTAGACGTTGCCGTACAGGCTCCTGATGACCAGACATACACAGCTTCGCCCATGTCGCGAATACAACGGCTCTACCTTTCCATCGGAACCTTTATCTGTCCTTGTCCTCTGCGACCATGATGTTTGCTGTCGATGAGCCTTCGTGCCGCCCTTTAGAGCCATCTCGATCAGACTGCTGATGTCGGTGAATGTCTTCTGCATCCGGCGCACGGCGTTGCGAGTTTCGTGAGACGAGTGATCGCATTCCTCGGAGCAGGCCTCGACGACGACAATATGCAGGCCCGATGGACAGACTAGTGAGCCGCAATCTCCTATACAGCAATTCAAGTCAATACTAGGCAATTGCCGTGCAAGATATGCTAGCAATGCCTGATAGTCGTCCGTGTTGGCTCGCTTACAGTACTGGCGTGTCCTGCTCCTCATCTGATGGTGGACATGACCGGCTTTCCACCAGTCCGTGCTGAAGCATGACCAATTGTTGAAGATCAGACATTCCTAATGAGCAGACTGACATGCCGAGTAGCAGGGGCTGCGAGTCTAGGTCGTTGCTGGTAGTGCGGCTATCCAAGGGAGCATGATGGAATCTTCTCAGAAAGCACTCCGGCGTCGGCGGACATGCCGTGTGAATGAAATGGTCATAGCTTCACCACACTCACCGTAGCATACAGCGCACGATCCTTCCCATCACTCTTTCTTACATCTCACAACATTCCCGCAGCACATCCTCTCGGAAGAGTTGTTCTGCAAGGGCTCCTGCTTTTGTGTTGCCCATGAGCGAGACGAATTGGAAACAGCCAGAAAACACAATGTCTCGTAAGCTCAACCTCCAGCCATTGAGATCCCTTCGTCTGGCTAACCGGTGCACAGAACCGATCAATATCAGACGCTCGGCATCATGCTCGAGCTGCCCTCGCCCTCCAAGCTCACACTCAGCCGCTTCAAGCCCCGCTGCTCTTGAGAGTATGCTCGGCGATCTTGACGATATGACATTCAGCAACGCAGGTTCGAGCAACTTGGACACCTTCTCGGATTCCATGTTCGATATGCGTAGCGACTCAGACAACGACATGCAAAATGAAGCTTCACGGCCAGATTGTGATGGGTCTTACGACCCGCACTTTCCCATCGACGAGTCTTTGGGCTCTGCTGTCAGCGTCGTCATCAACGGTGACAATGCTCAGCATATTCTTCCGCCAGATGCTTGCATCTTTGTGGCGAATCTACCGAAGAATATGCCTGACATGCACATCCGCTCCGAGCTCGAACAAGCATTCCTGCAATTCGGCAATGTCTACGTCAAGGTCCGTCGCGATCACACCCACTTGCCAGTCGCCTTCGTGCAGTACACGGTATGTGCCATCTCGCCTTTCGTGAATCTCACTGACCTGTTACAGAAACGCGAGCATGCGCAAAAAGCTCTCTCCGAGGGTCATGGTATTCGCGTCGGAGATCGTCCTGTCCGCATCGAGATCGCCAAGTGTGAACGTACTCTGTTCTGCAGTCACAAGCTCAAAGACCACATCGACGGCAACGATATCGAGCGCATTCGAGAGCTCCTTCAGGACTTTGGCGAGATCGAGCGTATCCAGACCGCACCTGAAGACCAGCAAGCCTTCTACTATCTCCCGAAGGGAGTCTGGTGCCATTTCAAGCTATATGGATCGTGCCAAGATGCTTTCAAGAATCTCTGCCGCCACAACACATACCGCTTCGAGCTCTTTCGCGACAAGAGCACAAGCCTGCGTCTTCGTCCGTATCCGAGCTCTCATGTTCCCAAGATGCCTGCAGCAACTCGCAACGCAGCTCATTACGCCGGCATCAAGAGTGTGGCACATACTTCCAAGCATGGTAGTATCATCTTGGTCGATGGCATGCCCACAACGACAACCAAGCCTCAGTTGAGAGAGCTCTTCAAGCACTTTGGCACAGTCACGGCTATCTCCATCCAGCATCACTTCCACCAGAATCATGGTCTTACACCGCCTTGGTTTCACGGTTATGTTTGCTTCAAGGAAGAGTTTGCCGGTCCTGCCGTGCAAGCTTTCAGCGTGAGCAAATCTCTCAGTTTTGATCTGCCCGATCTGACATTATCAGGCTCGTCACGGTTTCTGTATCCAAGATGCTCATCAGCTTGTCTGGTCTCTACTTGCCATTGAAGTCATCTTCGTCAACGCAGATCCTTTCAACGGTTGCGCCATGCAGACTTTCGACATGTCTCAATATCATCAGTACATGCAAGGCATGATCCATCCGATAGTCATAGCTCACCCAGCGTTCATGCACCACCCGAGCAAGGCACCCCATTGGATGTCGAGCACAGCTCTCGAGCCAATTTTCGACCAGGCTCGTCTTCAAGCTAGCGCCCCTGGACTCGGAGCCAAGGTCTCGATCCCACATGCACAGAGTGTCAGTACAGCCTCTTCTGTCTTCCACGAACCCAACAACGACGCTCTTGTATCGTCGTTGGGTCGCACCTACAGCTATGCCATGGCTCAGCGTCTGTACACAACGGATGACTTGGTGGGATTCATACCGCTTAATCAGCGAGATCGTCCGACCATTGAAGACCCTTCCGGGCTATCCCCTCTCCGCTGATGCATCACTGGAGATGATGACTTGAGGCGCCCACTCTTCCCTGCCGTATGACCGCGGAGGCAGAAAACATCCAGACAGGTCAGATTTGCTTTGCTTTGCAGAAAAAGGCGTTTGTACGATACCCAGGAACTTGCTTGCTGCTCACGGACTACCGTTGGGCGGATTGATATTTTGGTCATGCATCAATACTTAGCTTGGAGAGACTTGAAGATATGCAGATGTCTGATAGATAGCTGACAGAACGAGACTTGTTCCACCTCCATTGGTCCGTTTGATTCAAGCAGTGAAGCTCTATCCTTGCCCAAGCATACTCATATCCTTTCCCCCAATATTGCACAACTCACTTCACCTCCGGCAAAGCCTCCTGCTTCCTCCTCTTGTCCTCTTCTTCCTTCTGTGCTGTGCCGGGTATGAAACCGCCTGTCCACTTCCCGTCCTTCTTCTCCCACTCCAACTTTTGTAGATGTGCACTCCGCAGCACCGTCGCCTTGAAGCTCTGCAACTTACACCCAGCCTTGTCCAGCTCCTCCAGATCCTCTTGCGAAAGGAGCGCATCTTTCAGCGCCGTCGATGGCACCCTGTTGACCTATGCCCGTCAGCATCCCTTATCACCACCATTCCTGGAAGCAAACATGTACTCACCTGCATATAAAACCCCAAACTCGGACTAACCACCACCTCCATCTGCTCCACCCCCCTCCCACACTCCTTCAACAGCTTCACCACCTCCTTCCTCGTCCTCCCCGCCTCCTCCACCTCCACCGTCATCCCCACAACCAACAGTCCCGTATGCCTCTCCATAACCATCCTCAAATCCCCCAAGGACAGCGTATACAGCGTCAGATTCAACAGCCGCAACTCCCTCGGCGCCCACCCTTCTTCCGTCAAGGCCTTGACCACCCCGACGGCATTGGACTTGTTGAACGTCATCACGCCATCGCGGCCGATTTCCTGCTCCAACCGCGCTTTCTTCTCGTCGTCTGTCTCGTTGTCCTTTGGGAGCAGGGGGCCGTTGGCGGGGTCTTCCGGGTCGTTGGTGACGTCTGCTTCGGAGACGTTGAAGGACAGCGAGACGAGGGTGGGGGAGATGAGGAGGGGGAGCTCGGAGGAGTGGACTTTGGAGAGGAAGAGGGGGTCGGAGTGTTGTGTTGTGTAGTTGAGTTCGAGGGCGAGGAGGCCTTTGCGGGTGGGGCCAGCAGGGACGGGCGGAGGAGGGTGGGCTTCGTCGACTTTTTCCGGGGAGGAGTCGGGGCCGGGGATGTTGTCTTTTGAGGAGCGGAGGAAAGGAGCCACGAGGGACCAGAAGCCCGGGCGGGTGAAGACGTCGAGGAGGTGGAGGGCGCGGAGCTCGGTGAGGCGCTCGAAGAAGCGGATGGCGTCGTCGCGGGAGTCGTCGGTGATGCCGGCGAGGAGTTGGGAGTATACGGTTAGGGTCTTGGTGTTAGGGGCGACGTCGTTGGCGAGGACGGAAAGGAAGCCAGGTGGGTAGCCGAGAGAGAAGAGCTCGAGAGTGAGAGCTTCGAGAGAAGGACATGTTTGAGCAATGGTAGTGGTGCCTTCACCGGAGGGTATGGACCAAGCTTTGTCGAGGAGAGATTGGTATTCGTCGAGCTTGATGTCAGAGGTGAGGGTGAGTGCGCGGAGATATTTCGCTTCTGGCGGAAAGGGAGGGATTGTGAATGACTGTAGAGGTATTTGTGCAGCCGTAGCCTGTGTCGGGTCTACGAGCTGAGGCTGTGCAGACATGATGAAAAGCTCTGAGATTGCAATTGGAAAAGTGAGGAAGAGAAACGAATTGGAAAAGACTCACGAGCTCAAGCTCAGCTTTCCCCAGCCCTGACTTACCTGCCGCTCCGTTGGTCGCCGTATCCGCAGTCTTGTGCCTGGCATTGGCGCTTGACAAGCAATCTATTCGACCATCACAGGTCCGGTTCGGAAGAATGAGGTGACGCGGATGACGGACCTGTTGTGGAGAAAGATGCGGAGGAGGGGGCGGGACCTGGCGGGGTTCGGCGGGGTTTGGCTGCTTTGGCTGCTGAGCCCTGATCCAGAGTTCCTCTTTGGTCAAAACAATTGCCGTCGGAAGCTCAGTGGGGTCATTTGTGAAGTGGATGGTGGGTTTGATGATCTCCAGATGTCTTTGTTGAATGCTGCATCGCTAATGATACGTCTGACCTCGAGCCTTTCTTCCATCTGCAGAGCTTTTGTAAAGTCCAGCTTTGGCAGTGCTGCCTCCCATCCTCACAATGCCGATCAGATGGTGCACACCCGCCAGAACACCATCGATGACTTGGACGCCTGAGCCGACGGATTCTTCAATCATTGGCTTCAGCTTTGTCATACCAGCGCAGCCCAGGGTCAGCACATCTGCTCCTCTCTCGACCAACCTCTTTGCCGTGTCCACCATGATGCCAAAGATCTCATCCTCAGGCTTATGCTCAAGGTCAAGCACACCAAGTCCGCAGTGCTCGACGCCGGCGCAGAATGGTTCCATCCCGTAATACCTTATCGAATCCTCACCCATGACTTTGCTTCGAGCACCCGTTGCCACCAGACCAAGTCGTCCACCGAGTGTCCGGGCAGCGAATAGCGAAGCTTCCATGATTCCGATAGTAGGTTGGCTAAACTCTTCCCGCAGCATCTTTGTCAAGGGATGATCGCTGTAGCATGCCACAAGAAAAGCGTCGTACTCTGAAGCGATGGGCATGACTGCTCGCATCGAAGCGGCGGCGGACATAACGCCGTCAAAGTTCCCTTCGATTGCCAGTGGCGCCGGCTGTGGAGCTGTGAAGCCCGTGACAGAGACGTCTGGAGGCAGTGTGCTGGCGACCATATCAACGCATGCATCTGTCATTGACTTGGTAGCATTGGGATTGATGAGAAGTATGCGGATTTTTCGACCAGTAGTCGGATTCGTGGCTGTCTTCATGTCCGACATCGTGATCAAGATTTGGGAATGCCTCTACAGACTGGAAATGCCAGATTGAACTTATCAGATTTGTTCATGGTATCGGCGGTTGAACTGCAGAAGCAAAAACCGACGGCTGACTCAGCTTGAACCATTCCACCGCAATGAGCATCTACTTCGAAGTAAGCATTCGCAACTACCCACATCACACCTTGACTCTGCTGCCCAGTCTACATGACTGATGGGCGACAAGAAGACTGCAGGAATGTTTCTGCACGACCGCTGCCCATTCAACTGTCCATCGTCTCTGCAAGGTCTGTCTTCTGTTCACACCTGACTTGAGTCCACTGTGCAACTTGAGGACCTCAACATGGCCATTGACGACAAAATCAGGACTACTGCCAAAGAGGAGGGGCAGAGGGTCAAGCAGTTGACTAAGGATGCTGTTCAATCCCAGGCATACCTGTATCCCATCAAAGTACGGCACTCTACATCATTTTGATGGGCAAGTACTGACAATCATGTCAGGGCATCTACTACTATGCTTCTCATCGCGCCTTGTGGAAGCCCTTGATGGAGAAGATCGTACCTTGCATCACAATGGGCATCGGCATCTTCACCTCCATGTTCTTCTTCACCTATCTTCCTCAAGCCGCTGTTCTCGCTCTCTTCAACGGACCAATTGCTGCCGTGACGACTGCCTTGCTGGTCTTGAGCGAGGCCAGCACTATATTCATGGTCTCTGCAAAGACGTTCCTCATCGAGGACAGCCTCGTAGACACATTCGATGGAGTATGTTCTGTGTTCAGTACCGTAGATTCATGCTGACAATACTAGACACTCGTATCCAAAGGTCAGACTGAGCTTGTAGCTTCCAACCGCCAGGTCAAGTCTGGAGGCGACTCCATCGCTCGTCTCGGAAAGCTGGTCTCCAAGCCATTCCAGCGCTTCACCCCTTCCGCCATCATCAGATATTTTATGTATTTGCCACTCAACTTCATCCCAATCGTGGGTACTGGCATCTTCATCCTTCTGCAGGGCAAGAAGACTGGACCAGGAGCTCATGCCCGCTACTTCCAGCTCAAAGGCATGAACAACCACAGAAAGGAGGAACACGTCGAGCATCGCAGAGGAGCGTACACTGGGTTTGGCGTCGTCGCAGTACTTCTCGAGATGGTCCCCGTGGTCGGCGTGTTCTTTGCCTTCACGAATGTAGTGGGTGCAGCGCTGTGGGCCGCAGACATGGAAGCCGCCAACAGCACGGCGCCTGGACTGAGGGCACAAGCTAAGAAGGCAGAGTAGTCGTCATCATCGCAGCAGTATCATTCTGAACAACAGCTAGTCCCAGATCTAGCCTACACAACCAGTCCAACCATCTAGAAAAACCTCCCCTCCTCCTGCAAAGCCACAGTCCTACTCTTACTCTCCACATCATGGTACGGCCTCTCCCCAATCCCCACCGCTCTATTCCCAAACCTCTCACCAAGCCCATCATAATCAAACGTCGCCGAATGAAACACGCTCCTGTTATCCCAAATCGCAATATCATTCTTATTCCTCCACTTGAACCTGACCTGCAGATCATGGTTCTGGTGAATCATATCCAGGAACCTTTTCAGCAACTCGTCGCTCTCCTCTTTGTACAACTCGTTGATGTACTTTGGGAACCCGCCGATGGAGAAGATACTCTTCCACCCTGTGACTGGGTTGGTGCGTACCACTGGGTGCACAGCGGACAGCTCGGTGCCGGTGTTCTCTGGGCTACCGCGCTCTTTGTCGTAGAGCGTGAAGCCGCCTCGCTCGGCCGCGCGATGGAAGCCGTCACCGATGAAGGTAGCGGTCAGGCCGTCGAGGAATTTCTGGTAGGTCGGAGAGAAGCGGTCGTAGAGCTCGTAGCCGGAGGCCCAGAGGGTGTCGCCGCCTGTCTTGGGGAGTTGGACGAGGCGAAGCGATGTGTAGTCTGCTGGGATGTGCTCGAATTGGATGTCAGAGTGCCAGGCTGCGGCTTCATAGCGGCGATGGGAGGTGGTGGGCCCCGGCTGGGACTTGAGGTCGAAGCCGAGTTTCTTGCGCGCTTCGGAGGAGATTGTGGAGATTTCGTTGTCGCCGACGCCGAACTCGCGGGAGTCGTTGAGGACGGGGTGAATGTGGAGCGTGGAGGATGGGGGTTTGCCGGACGCTAGGCCGAGGCGGTGGATGAAGTCTTTTTGCAGGTCGTTGGTGAGGTTGTCTTGGGCGCGGAAGAAGACTACACCGCGGGAGGAGACTGTAGAGGTGTCAGAGAAGTGATTGTGTAGGGAAGTAGCAACGTACTCGCATAGGCCAGATCGCGAAGCAGCTCGTCTGCGTTGGGGGCTTTGAGGATGTCGTCGACTATGTTGGTTGTCTCGTACTCGCGACCAATGATTGGAGTTACTTCGACATGTTCGAACTTGTCAAGTGCGCCACTGGGCTTGATAGGCTGGCGCTTGGATGACTTGAGGTCGGTGCCATTGCCGTTCTGCGTGTGACTGTCGATGGGGAGTGCTGTAGGAGCCATGTTTGTGTAAAGAATAGGAGAAGAAGATGAGGAAGCGCATGTAGAATCTACCATGACCTATCTATACTTGATCTGCAAGCCTACATCGGACTATGCTCGCACTCATGAATGCTGCAAGCACCGTCACGTCTAATCACGCAATCCAGCTTTACAGCACCTTGAACGGATGTAGGATCCGACTTGGTGGGAATAAGGTTCCACTGACGGTGACTTGATAAGAGCTAGTCGATGATGCAAGCCGGCTCATTTGCATGATGCCAGATAGCGCGTTCAGTCGTGTTGTGCGACGGTGTTGTCTCTTCACATCGAGGTGGGATGAGTGAGGGGTAAATTTGACTCTGACCAGACCCTCTCGCCAAGACACTTCTCCCTCATCCAGTTTAGCGTGCCTTCCGTTCTAGGCT
Source organism: Elsinoe batatas (assembly GCA_017309325.2). Lineage (NCBI taxonomy): Eukaryota > Fungi > Ascomycota > Dothideomycetes > Myriangiales > Elsinoaceae > Elsinoe > Elsinoe batatas. The sequence continues at coordinate 108,110 of JAESVG020000009.1, forward strand.
CACTGCGTCGTCTTGCCGTTCTCGCAGTCACACTCGGACTCAGCCTCTGCAATCCACAACACAAATTGATAATCACACAAATCTCCACTCTTCGCGAGCAGAACTGATACAGGAATACCCTTCACCCAACAACTCACATCACAAACCAAACACCAGACAGACGGTCAACGACATCTGCGATTTTATGTCCGCCCAGATCGAAAACCTCAAGTCCTTTGGTACGTCAGAGCTCGACCCCTCTCTTCCGCATACAAGCGCCGTAACAGGACGACGGAGTGAGCGATATGGACGGCAAGAAGCATCCTGCGCTTGTCATGCCCATGGGCATCAGGATGCTTGACACTTCAACTATGTCCTTCTCGTCGACCAACATGACATCCAACAAAACCGTTGAGAACAGCCAAACTGACATATTGTGTCACAGACCCCTTCGCCGAAGCCGATGAAGATACAGGAGAGAGCAAGCAGTCTCAGAACTACATTCATATCCGTATCCAACGTGAGTCGCGATCCTACTGGCATATCTACAACACCAGGCTGACGTTCTTCGACAGAGCGCAATGGACGCAAGACCTTGACCACAGTCCAAGGACTACCCAAGAAATTCGACCAGAAGAAGATCCTCAAGGTCATCAAGAAGAAATTCGCCTGCAATGGCACCATCGTCAACGACACCGAAATGGGCGAGGTGATTCAGTTGCAAGGAGATCAGCGCAAAGATGTGCAGGAATTCTTGATTGACAAGAAGGAGGGCCTGGAGCTTGATGCCAAAACCATCAAGGTCAGTCACCATGATATTCTATTGGAGGGGAGAATACTGACATCTATGAAGGTCCACGGTTTCTAGTCCGCCCATGCCGTGCCTCACTCGTTCCAACAGGACCAGAGGAAGATCGGCCACGCCAATACAGGACTCCAACAAGACGCGCCTTCTTAACAGCAGATCAGTCTGCTTGTGGACCTTTCCGGCTTTTCTCTACGACTGTTACGAACCAGTGATGATCAATGCATGAGAGCATAAGTGCGGACAGACTATCTTCGCGAGGCACTCAGGAGGTGATCGAGTGCGGGATTGATTCTTTGCTGTAGCCGGCTGCCGCATTCAACGCTTTATCGGAAGATGTTGGCGCTGGCTTTGTTATCGTATACTCTCTTTTCTTTGCAGGTATTTGCGAGCAGATGAATTTCTCTCGGAGTCAGCAATGAGATTAAGTGTTTACAGACCTGCTTCACCTCATTGCATGTTATCAGTGACCATTCATGACGTCCACGTACCTGCCCAGACCTTGAATGCATGATGATCTGCAAATGGATCATGTTGCCACAGTGGATGCATCTGGCGGAGCGGATCTCTGCGCAAAGAGATGATAGATCTACAAACTTCTGGCCCGTGCTGCTTTCCAAAAATTTGACCTCTCTCAAGCTCCATGGACCAGAAACCCATCTCTACACATTGACCTCCCCCAACCTCATCATGGCTTCCAAATCAGCGAATCGACTCCTTCACCTCCCTCTCCGCCCCCCAAATCCCTTCACCTTCTCCCACACAGCCCACCACACCTCACCCCTCTCCCGCCGCGTCGCTCCCTCCTCCCGGCATACCTTCTCCACCTCCTCGCCCCGCCATGCCTCCGCCCGGCCCTCCTCCGTGGCCCGCACCGCCTCCAAAACCGGCGCCAACAAACCCCTCGGCTCCCCCGCGCTCATGCAAAAAGAAGCCCTCCGCAAAGCCATCGCATCCGGCTCGGCCTTTGACGCCATCGGACTCGCGCCCGAAACCTTCGTCACGCTCCCCTCGTCCCAACGACCTTCCTGGATAACCCAGTTCTCAGATCGATGGCTGTGGGAGAAAACCCGCTTGATGTCGCGGGGGAGAATGGCGTTGGTGATTCTGTACTACAAGTTCTGGGCGTTGCGGACGCGGAGTCCGAGGGAGGTGGAGAAGTTGGGGACGAGCGCCAGGATGAGGTATAGGATTTATGAGTGGTGGGATTTTGAGATACTCAAGACGAGGAAGGTGGTCAAGGGGTTGTATGAGGAGATGTATACCCGACTTGCGGACGGGGAGGTGGGGCGGTTGGAGGGCAAGGTGAAGAGGGATTTGATGGCGAGTCTCAAGGGGAGGGTCATGGCGAGGGGACAGCATGATAGGATGCAGTGGCGGTTGGAGAGGTATACGAAGAGCCCGAGATGTGTGGGCTATTCGGTGTTGGCGCCGGATGCGTCGGCGGCGTCGAAGCCGGCGTGGATGCCGACGTTATTGCAGCAGGCGGTCGTGGAGGTGGAGAGTATGCAGAGTGTGAAGAGGGAGAAAAGGGTGGCGGATGGGAAGGGTGGGTGGACAATCAAGGACGTGAGTGAGGGACCCAAGGGGCAAGATGGGTGGCCATTGCCGAAGAAGGTCAAGGAGTATGTGGTCCTGCACAAGCATGTCAGGGATGGGAAGTCGTCGAGGTGGATGATCTGGGGAATGACGAACCCGACTACTTTGTTCGATGTCAAGAAGCAGCTCAGGGAGAAGTTGGGACAGACAGAGGTGTGAGTGTCTCGTCGTTTGGGATCATCTAGCACAAAAATCCGCAGCAACGGCACCACAGTGGAGCAGCATGACGCTATCACAATGCGGAGTATCGTGTACGATACATGAGCTGAGAAGAGGAGGATGAGTAGCCGGGAAAGCCTGCACAACAGCGACAAGCGTGGAAGCAGCGTGAGGGGCATGGTGCCATGGACGCTTCCCGAGACAGTCCGGATTCGCCGGACGTGCTGGGACAGTACATTCACTTGAAGCATAGCAAAGGCTGGTAGCGTGATAGACATTGTATAGTAGTGTACAAAGAATGATACCTAATCACTCTACTCCATTCTCGTACTACACGAAACCCTCCTTCTTTACTGGGGTCATTCGTGGTACTCCGCCTCTGTTCAGCCCGTCCATCTGACCTTCTTGAAGACTGCTCCTGTTCTACTGGGTACTGGTGTACTGCTCGGTCGTCCTCGTGAGCTGTCGCGGAGAGCCGTCATGACGAATGCGTAGCAGATGATACCATAGAGGAAGAGTGCCAAGGCCATAATCCATGCCCTTCTGATCCTTCGACTGTGGCATCCGCAACATAGCGTGCAGTAGAGGAGACATACGGTTGTCCAGGGAGGAAGTGCTCTCGCGTATCGATCTTGGTTGCATTCCGTGCGAACGGGAACCAGTGACTCTTCATCCGCCAGGACTGCCCGATGTAGTCTCCAGGGAAGAATCCACCACAAGGTGCCAAGTCTATGTCGATTGCGCCTGTCGCGGAACACAATATTGCCCTGAGGTCGGTGGAATGCTGTGTCTGGGTTCACCCCCTATGAAGTTCCGTTGACCAGTCCCTCAGTAGATCCATCCGAGCTTGTCAGTATAAAGTCCCGTACACCTCCCTGAAAGTCGGCAATTCGCCCATCCTTGATCTTGACAACGACAACCCTAACGTCATCATCCTTGTCCTCACCTTCCTCCGGTCGTGTGTGGAACGGAGCATTCGGGCTGCCACTGAGCACAGCTGCATCAGGCTTGTTCGCAGACCCCTCGAAGCCGTTGTATACCAGATGTTGCTTCTTGCACCATCTCTCCACCTCGCTGCCTCGCTGCAGAACTTGTGCTGTTCCATTGATCGTCGCACTGATGCTGCCCATCTCGCTCGTGTTCATGCCCATCAATAGTGTGGCCAAGCTCGATCTGCCACCTTCGCGACCTGAAGTTGAGGGGCGATCTGATTGTGGTGGTGGGGAGGAGCGGGGATTCGGCGCCGGAGGACGAGAGGAGACCCAGTCGTGGACCAGTAACGAGACGTTCGGGTTCGATAGCAAGTTTAGGGTCTTACGCGAGGACGGGTTGGTAGTCATGATAATAATCGGTCCGTGAGGCAGAGCTGTCGTCGAGGAAGTGAACGGATGCGAGGGAAGATAAGTGTAGTTCATGAGCGAGACGTGTGGCTTGAGATCGACGCATGTTGCCAGGTGTAGCTAGCATAATGAGCCAGCGAATCTTGCGGAAAGACAGTAGACTTACATAGCGAGCGTTCTGCAGACACGAAGCTACCGAGTCTGGCAGCGAGTCTGATAGCTCTGGCTGTGTGTTCGCGGAGGTCTCCCACGTAAGTGGGGGCATTGCTTCGGTCATCTCTGTGTCGGCAAATGTAGATGCTGCGGTAGTGATTGATGGGTGGTGACTGCAAGTCGCTGGTCTTATTGGCGAGTGAAGAATGGAAGGCGTGAAGGTACACAAGGGATGTGAGACAGATGATTAGGGTGGGAGGGAGAAAGTTGAAATTCGAACGTTGACGTCGTTGCTCTTGGCATGAGCATGTGTATCGATTTGCCCCTCTTACTCTGAGCAGGCAACTTGAACATGATCGAATCGAGATTTTTGATCGTAAGTCATTGGCTATGCTGCTATTTGCTATGTACATATCATCTACTTCTGCATTTACCTCAGTATCTTCCACAACGATCGGCACCGAGTCCTTCTACTGTGACCGACTGCAGGACCGGCATTCACTCCTGAGTGACACCCAATCCATCCATAAACTAGACAATGTTGTCGTAATCTTCGTCGGTCATTCTTCGAAGTACTTGACGGCCGGTAGCTCGTCTAAGCAGAACCCTGTGATCCGAAAAGCGTGCGGTGCGAATCCCACCCAACGATGAGACGTTGCTAGATCGGCACTGGAGACATTGATTTGCTTGAGAGTTGCAAAGGCTGCTCTTGGAGACCTTCTGGATCATGACTACCAAGAACGTAGCTTTCATAGATCACATCAGGATCTTTTCGGGCTCGTCCTCCTTGGGTTTCCTTGTTTGGTCGTCCTGCTTGTTTTGCAATAAGGCTTGGTTCGAGGCATCTTGCCCATGTCGGAAGTTCGTGGCATATATCTCTGCAATGCGGATGTCGAAAGGTCCAGGAACCCGATCGATCAGACCGATACCCACACTCTTCAGCTTGTTCTTCATCATCTCCGACTGTGGTTCCACAGGCATACCGAAATTCGTCCTTACAAAGTCGCTGAAACTGACCACGACTGTCTCCCATTCTCCCGGCGTGGTAGAGTATAGTCGATGCTGATGAATGTCCGTAGGTACAAGCGAGTCGGTCTGGATGTTGATATGATATCGCCTGCCATCGCTCTTGATTTTCATGGCCAGATAATTGTACGGATCAACATCCCAATACCATTGCCCGAATATCGTGCGGCCAAAGTCTTTTGTCCGGAATGCCGCGTACCCTGACCTTTGAATGTCTGGCCGACTCGGTGGCAGTTCCGTTGATATTGAGCCCTTGAAGCGTATGTGTGCTGGGTCCTTCTCGGTCTCTGGGTGATGTGTGATGTCTGCTTTTGAGAACCCTCCTTGCTGAAAGTCACACATGAGCTTGAGCTCGTCAATCTTTCCAGGCTGGTCAAACTGTATCAGATGGTATGGCTTTTTCGGTACTTCCAGTGTTTCCATATTGATCGCTGCTTATGGTTAGAGCTGTGCTTTCTGTCAGGAAACAAACCGTACCTATCCGCGATAGCCGCTTGAACTCGTTCATACTCCGAGACCAGAAACCCGCCTGGGCGTAAAGACGTCTTGTACACTGCATCGCGGCGGTCTGTAGTGTTGCTGTGATGTGCACAGATGACCAACTCCGAGAAGACCGGCACTGATAGCAATCAGAAAATGTAGACGAAAAGCAGGAAGCAGGAAAGAGGAAGACCTGGATGAGGTTGTTACAAGCATGTGCTCGTGACGTAAGTTTGGAGAGCTTCAAAAAAAAGTTCGCTGACGGAGAAGACAGCTACACTTCACGCAACCAGTCACTCTTTTATCTTTCCTGGCATCTCTTACATGGTGGATGCGATATTTAATTTGACGGTCCCGAATGATGGAATAATTACAATTCTTCTCCAAAATTCCACTCCGACCCATTCACGACCCATAGACTCCTTTGAGCGTTGATGACTCTCAAGGCTTCGCCTCAGGCCGACAATACCGGTTTCAAGCAAGCTGCTACATTGAAAAGTCCCCTGTCGCAATCGCGGGAGACAGGAGATGTGCTGCCAGATTCCAGCAAAGATGGACGTTCGGTAGCGAGCAAGGCCGCGCCTAGGCAGAAGCCGTGGGCGCATTTTGTTGCAGGAGGGTAGGTACACGGGGTATCTGAATGTTGAGCCATCTGACATGATACAGCACTGGTGGAATGACAGCAGCTTTCCTCACGTCGCCCCTGGATGTCCTCAAAACCCGGCTTCAGTCAGACTTCTACCAATCCCAACTCACGGCCGCTAGACACGCTCGCGGTATTCCGCCTTTATCTCAACTCTCATCAGCTCAGACTGTTCGACTCCATGTGCGAGAAACGTTCCAAATACTGTTCGCTATACCCAAGGTGGAAGGATGGAAGGCGCTGTTCAAAGGGCTCGGTCCGAATCTCATCGGTGTGGTACCTGCGCGGGCTATCAACTTCTGGGCATATGGTAATGGGAAACGGATCATATCCCAGAATTTCAACAATGGTCAAGAGGCGGCATGGGTACATCTCCTCGCCGCGGCGAATGCTGGCATCGCCACTGGAACAGCCACAAATCCCATTTGGTTAGTGAAGACTCGACTCCAATTAGACAAGGCGACCGCGGAGAAAACGGGTGCGGGACTGGATGGGCGGAAGTACAAGAATGCGCTGGACTGCACGCTTCAGACGGTACGCACAGAAGGGATCCGCGGTCTCTACCGTGGCTTGACGGCTAGCTACCTAGGAGTCACGGAGAGCACTCTGCAATGGGTGCTATATGAGCAGATGAAGGGCTCGCTGGCACGAAGGGAAGCCAGGTTGGCAGCATCCGGGAAGGAGTTGACGTCTTGGGATGATGCCATGTCTTGGGTCGGCAAGTTGGGCGCAGCAGGAGGCGCCAAATTCATTGCGGCACTAGCAACATATCCACATGAAGTGGTACGAACGCGTCTACGACAAGCTCCGGTGACCACGGATAGCACTGGAAGACCACAGCTGAAGTATACCGGTCTGGTACAATGCTTCAAGCTGATCTGGAGAGAGGAAGGCATGGCAGCACTTTACGGAGGCCTGACACCGCACATGCTGCGGGTGGTTCCAAGCGCTGCAATCATGTTTGGCATGTACGAATTTGTGCTGAGGGTTCTGGGAACAACCTCAGGTGTATAGTAGACAGTGAAGCTGAATTGGCTTTGTATGTAAACAGCATAGGCGTTGGATGATACCACTAGAAGGGAAGAGACAATGCCACTCCAATACTTTTGTACAAGTTGAACGGCTCCGATGACAGGTTCAAAATATAAATAAATTTCGTCAAGGGATTGTTCGCTCTAGCGTGCCTCCAAATGATATGTCATGCCATGATCTGACCTATGATGGGGGGAGCGAACACTTGACGCCTCACACGTCGAGCATCACCCAGCGATTCATCTTTCTTCAACCATAACAACCTTGATCCCGTCCATTCCAGCTATTCACTCCTTTAGTAATTCAATCACGATCAATCCGATAATGCTCGTCAAACCACAACCAGCATCATGTCTCGCTTCCTCTCACCAGCCAAAATCTGCTTGATCCTCTTGATTGATGTTTACCATGATCACGAGGTCCAGCCGGCAGACACTATCAAGCTTCTCTCATTCATCTCACAGCACATCCTGCGACGCAACGAGGCGATTAAGGCTACAGGAGAGGGTTCACAATCGCCGCTAGCACTTTCACTCGCTTCATTCCAAACGCTACTTTCGTCCTTGGGATCAACCTTTCCTGGTCGCTCACTCTACGATGTGTTCCTGAAGTCTCTTTGGCGCTTGGTCAGCTTCGACCAGCTTGACTCCATATTTGAGAAGGTCTATGCCATGCTCATTCGCCATGTTGCCTTCTTGCTGATCTGATAGAAGTCACGTGGCCCGGATCCGGAGACTGCATCCAAATGTCTTCCAATCAGTCCCTCGAGCCCAGTTGGACAGTATCTCCGCAGATGTCATCTCGAATTTGTACGATTACAATTCAGTGATGCTCAACTTCTCTGGGAGGACTTCTTGATCTTTCGAGAACCATCATGGAGTGCTTGGGCGACCCGCAATCCCGAGGAGGCGGCATTGCGAGACAGTGGTGGTATCAGTGTCGATGACCAAGTCTCGCCGATCTTGCTAGATAGGCAGGACAAGCGCAGGTCTGACGGTCATGACGCCCTGCCGAGTCAAGATCTGTTGGAGAAGACTGTTCAGTTCCAACTCGAGCAGATCCAAGGCACAGGCTGTCGGCTGCCATCTGAGATGCAGACAAAGCTCGCGGGTATGGTGAAGCATGCAAAGTCTACACCGGCAGACACATACTTCATCAGGTGAGGAGTCTCTATCGTGTAGACATTTCTCGCTGACTTGTAGCTAGTTTCTTCACCTCATGGAGGTCCGGTGCATACAACGACGCCATCGACAACCTCCATCGATACTTTGACTATGCTATGGAAGGTTATGGCTCTCACCAAGCCATCAAGACATATCATCAGTATGCTCTTCTGCACCTGGCGGTACTTCATGCAGACTTTGGAGCATACGAAGAAGCCATAGCCACCATGGACGAATGTGTAGCAACGGGTAAGTCGATCGACTCTGCGCGACACCCGAGAGTCGAGCTGAATCCGGGTAGCACGAGAGAACCAGGACTCCAGATGTCTAAACTTTGGGTTATCCTGGCTGGTGCATCTCCGCAAAGCTCATCCAGACTATATCAAGCTGGAAAGGATCTTACAGAGTACCGCTTTTGCGGGCAACGACTCTGACATCCTGTTCTTCTTACAACAGAAGTCTCTGGAAAGTAAAGACTGGACACAACTAAGCAGTACTCTATTGTCGCAAGCAGAATCCGTGATTCAGACTGTACGTCTTCCCTCTCCCGAAGTTGCTGCCGTCCCCTGACATAGACCAGGGCCAGGGTGCTTTGAAAGCTTTCGACTACAGCTACCAGTCTCACCATCTCAATTCCAAATACGCGCTGCATAGCTTGCAACCAACGCAGATGCGCCTTCATGGTTCGCTGTTTAGCCAGATCGGTGACTCGTCTGATGATATGAGACTGTATCTCTCTCTGACGAGTCTAGGTATGCACCCCTTATCACAACTTCAGGCCGATACCATCATAGCTGTGTACGAAAGAAAGGCGACTCGACCAGAAGCTTTGTCAATGTATTGCGTCCGAGCATACCAATTGGCAGTCAGAGGAGAATACAGTGCGGCTATGAAAGTGATGCGGGAGAACAACCCGAGCAAGCACCATACTTTGCGCATGCAAAATCTCCACCTCGGCTTTGCCAACATGATCAGGCTGAGAAAAGCACTACATTGGTATGAATAAGGTCTCATTTCCCTAGCGCAGAGCTAAAAGACATGCAGCAAGGAGATGACAGTCGCAGAACGCCTGGTACAGAAGATCAGGCCACTCCGCAGCATGGCCGAACCGGACATCGCATTCGAGACACACATGCTAGAGATCGAGTACTTGCAGAAGGCAGGCAGGCCTACAGAGGCGTTGGCAAAGGTTGTCAAGATGTTTGAGGGGATGAAGTCCGCAGGCGGTGCTTGTAAGTTGTGATTTAAAGTCGTTGACCAGCGGGCTGACTGGACAGCTTTCATCTACAAGATACGCTTGCTCATCAGCAAGGCGAACCTCTGGGCACAGATCGGGAAGCCTTCAAAGGGATTCAGCATAGCATTACGAGCAGCAAATGCGGGCTACATGCGCTCGCTTCTGCCTTTGATGTGCCAGAGCGTTGCCGCCCTCGCCACCATACTGATCGATCAGGAAGAACATAAAGCAGCACGGGAACTGTTAGACAGCATACTACCAAGGGTACGTACAATCGCAGCCAACATGAGCGACGCTGATCATGGCAGGCGCTGGAACTCGGCGACCCTCTCCTCTCCGCCCGCCTCTACTCTCTCCTCACCGACGCACTCGTCGGTCAAGCAATGTCCCCCGACCAGAGCAGCAAAGAAATCGACACGCTCCTCAACAGCGCCCAAGTCTACCTCGAGCGGGCCAAGGACAGTATGTGTCCCCATATTTCATCTCCTTCTCTCAATTTCCAAAGTGTCCCCTCCCCAGAAAGTGTCAAAGTGTCGCCATCCCGACGCTTCGACCGTCCCATACCACCCGCCAAGCAAATCTTCACATGCCGCCGATCACTTCCACCAGCCCCTCGTTTCCCTCCCAACCACCTCGTATACCAGCGTATTGGGCACGGTCCTGACCAGCCTTGCGCTTGGACGGGCACTGCCTCCCTGCCACTTTGCGTGGTCCGGGCACTTACCCCTGCCTGCCACTTGGTTTTTGGGCGAGGAGTCAGCAAGGGTCTGGGAGGGGCTGTGCCTGGCTCTTCGCAGGGTCTGGCAGGTAGGAAAAGGAGTGTGGATGGTGTAAACACTTCTCCTCTCTGCTGATCGGGCGAGCGCACGTGACCGGGCACTTGCAACATTTCCATTTTGCACTTTTGGGCAACGCTGACAAGTGGATGCAGGTTTCGCACAGGTCGAGGACCTGGATGGCACGTCGGAGTGTTTGCAAAAGAAGATCGTGTTGTTTAGGTACAGAAAGGAAGAGGCACTCGCGGAGGAGATGGAGAGGATGTATGCTGCTGAGGTCGAGGGGTGGCGGAGGAGAGAGAGGGAGGCTGTTGGGTTGGAGTAGCTGCATCAGCTACATGGCATAGGTTCAAGGAGTATACCCGAGAAAGTCACGGTCACGAATGCAATGTCTGCGAATGATTACTGGTATGGCAAAGGTTGTTGATGGTCTTCCGATTATGCACAGACTACTTCCTACTCCATCCTTGCTCTACGCCATCCTGCCCTGCAACCGCAACAACTAGTTCTCCAGCTTGTGGTAGTTGACCTTGTCGTTCCAGAAGAGAGTCTTTAGAATGTCAGCGATATGTTCCATCCCGTCACCCCACCGCAGAGCCCGCTCATGACATCTCCCGCTTCCATGACTCCAATCCGCCCCTCTTCTCCCCTTCCTCCACCACATTGAAGAAAATCACGCACCTTATCTCCATCTCCCCAGAAGTAGTTCTTCGTCCTGATGTTCTGGTATGGGTACTCAGGCTTGTCCTCGAGCGCAGGCCCGTGGGCAACGTGCTCCCAGTGTTCGTTCCAGAGAGCGTAGGCGTTGACACTTGCGAGGGCCAGACTGGGGATGACGACGCTGTATACAGTCAGTGACTGTCCTAATCCCTCCTCCATCCATCCCATGTCCTATTCCAATATCTCCTCCTCATGCGCCAATGCCTCGCCAATCCAGGCGCAGATCCAGTATCTTCGTCTCGTCGCTCACGGGTGGGCTTACTAGATCGACAGCTTCCTCCACAGATCTATGCCGGTCAGTACCCTCCTGTCAATACCGATATAGTCTACACACCACTCGTAGCAGCAGCATGCTCCTTCACGGCCGCTCGCTCGCGGTTGAAAGCATTGTCCGCCGCGCCATGGAATTCCGAGCCGGAGGAAGCGTTGCGGCGGCCAATCTGGCGAAGGATTGGGGAGCGGACGAAGCGCGCGGCGATACGGGTGGATTGCATCGTGGTCGTCGGTGAGGTGGTGGTGTTGTGCTTGAGTCTTTACAGAGGTCCCTGTTTGTTCCGATGGGAGAGGTTGTGATGAAATGGCTTGGCGAGGGGATTAGGTAAGCGGACTTTGCGCGCGAGGGCGGTGGTGGCGGTCGTGCTTGCCTTGTGCGCCGACAAGGAAGGGCTTTCTTGATTTCTGTAAATGGATATGGTCTGAACGACAATCACCAAGCCGGAGAGAGAGCAGAATGAAGGCAAGGATCCTGCTGCAGGATCTGGCCTTCCACCGTCACCCGCCATGCGCCTGACAACTTGGAACGTGAATGGTATCCGCAACCCATTCGGATACGCGCCATGGAATACCACCAGGACGTTCTCGTCCATGTTCGACATCTTGCAGTCTGACATTGTGGTCATGCAGGAATTGAAGATCCAACGCAAAGACCTACGCGATGACATGGTCCTCATTGACGGGTGGGACTGCTACTTTTCTCTGCCCAAGGCAAAGAAAGGATATTCTGGAGTTGGAATCTACACGAGGAATGCGACCTGTGCACCTATCAAGGCCGAGGAGGGTGTCTTGGGTGTCTTGAGTCCGCCTGGTACGACGACCAAGTTCAGGGATCTGCCCGATGCAGAGGCGATTGGAGGTTACCCTTCCGTGACACAGATTGCGGAGCTAGGAGTCGATCCGGAAGTGCTGGACTCTGAGGGACGATGTGTTTGTCTGGAGTTTCCCGCTTTCGTGCTGTTCGGGGTATACAGTCCGGCAAACTCGAATGGCTTGAGAGACGACTTTCGGTATGGCTTCTTGTGTGCTCTCGACTGCAGGATTCGCAATCTCATCAAGGCGGGCAAGAATGTGATCCTGGTTGGAGATCTGAACGTATCCCGCGACGAGATCGACACGGCCAATGGAGACGAGGAGAGGATCAAGGCGGGCTTGTCTCACAAGGAATATATCAGCACTCCGAATAGGAGAGTCTTCAATCAGATGATCATTGGTGGCGAAGTTGTGGAGCCCAGGGACGAAGGGAGAGAAGACGCAATCATGTGGGACATTGTCAGAGAGTACCACCCTGACCGGAAAGGGATGTACACGCATTGGGAACAGAAGATCAATGCCAGACCTGGCAACTTTGGCAGCAGAATCGATTTTGTCCTCGTCAGCAAAGCGATGAAAGACTGGGTGTATGAAGCAAACATCCAAGAAGGGCTGATGGTATGTCCATGCAGACTTCGGCTACAAGCATGACTGACACTGCCAGGGATCCGACCACTGTCCGGTCTACAGTGCATTCAACGACATCGTTCCCTTCCAGGATACCAGCGGAGAGATCACAGACCGCCACATGATCGACCTCATGAACCCAAGCGGCTACTTCGAGGACGGCACCCGGCTCAGAGACTGGTCAATCAGGAATGTGCCTGTGTTCAGCGGCAAACTCCTGCCCGAGTTCGACAAGCGCAGAAGCATCAAGGACATGTTCAAAAGACCGGTCAACCCTCCTCCTATGGCCTCGACCACGAATGGCGTTGTCGACAAGCCTGCACCGCTCGACCGCAAGACTCCTGAAGCTGCAAATTTCCATGGTGGCAGCAACGATGACCCAGTCTCTCAAGACCCTGCCAGTCAGACCTTCCCCGCACCCACACAATCGTCATATTCGCCTGGTGTGAAGCGCAAAGCTTCTGATACGCCAGCACCCAAAGGTGTCAAGCGGCAGAAGTCAAATGGCCAGTCCACCCAAGTCAAGCCAACGGCGAACAAAGGACAGCAAAGCCTGAAAGGCTTCTTCGCGGCGAAAACTGCTCCAAGTCCTACCAAGCCTGCCGTCACCGACGTTGTCGACTCCGACTCCGCTGCCGCGAACGGCCATCATGATGTTGTCACCAGCACCGCCGCCAACGACGCACCAACCTCCACGGCTCCAAGCACCTGGGCAAGCACACCCAAGAAAGAGCAAGACCACAACTACCACACCTCCCCACAACCCATCCACAACGACAAGACCAGCACCATCACCCCCACCAAACCCGACCCCCCGCCCCCTCCCTCCCCCTCGGCCTACTCCACCGACGGCTCCGTCCACGACCCCATCGCAGCCAAAGACTCCTGGACGCGCCTCATGTCCAAACCCGCCGCGCCCCTCTGCGAACACAGCGAGCCCTGCAAGACGATGCTCACGAAGAAGAAAGGCGAGAACCAAGGACGGAGTTTCTTCATGTGCGCGCGTCCGCTGGGGCCGTCGGGTGCGAAGGAGAAGAACTCGCAGTGGCGGTGTGCGACGTTCATTTGGTGCAGCGACTTTAAGAAGTGATGATGACCCTTGGAGGTCCGGCTGGTGGGTGTTACGATTCTGTATTTCTTATGATAGCGGCATGGAAGAATCTTGCTGATGGTTTTTGGTGTTTGTGCATTTGTCTTGACTTGTCCCTTCACTTTACTTGCCTTGTCTCTTTGCTTTCCCTGTGGTTTGTGCTTGTGAGTTTGTGCGCCCGAGGACTGATCGCTGGATATTCTGGGCATGGCACACGACACGACACTTGGACTTGGAGGGAGAGAAGAGTGGGAGGATATGGGGTATCATTATTGTATCTGCAGAAAAGCACTCGATAAAAGCAGGAGAACAAAACGCAAAATTCGTGACCGCTCTGCTGTGATGGCTAGAGACTGGTGGTATCCTCCTCTGGCCTCTTGGGTAGGCTCATCGCTGGTAGTGAATGCACTACAATTACTACCAGGGAACGTATCGGACCTTTTGTGTGGAGTATCTCCTGCTCGTTGGCGTTTGGGATGTAGACTTAGAAGTCTTGGGCGAACATATCGTCGGCGCCGCTCATGATGTTGTTGATCTCGGCTTCGAGGAGCTGTTCGAGGTTCTGGTGTTCGGGGAAGAGGTCGGTGTTGAAGGTGTCGGTATTGAAGGTATCGGTGTTGAAGTCCTCGGCCTTGAAGTCGTTGGGGAAGACGGGCTGCTGGACGTCGAGGTCGGGCTGGATGTTGTTGTTAGCCATTGGCTGTTGATTCTGGTAGACGGGCTGGTAGTCGGCGAAGTTGAAGTTGTTGGCTGGCTCAGGGAATGCCGGGAAGTTGTCAAGGCCGAGCTCTGGCGTGGTAGGATCCTGGTCATCGAAATCCAGCTGAGGAATGGCGGCGGCGTCTGTGTCGGCAGCATCGGCGGCGATGGTGTTCTCGTTCGCGGATCTTGACTTGCGAGCTGCGCGACGCTTCTTGGTACCTGGACGGCGAGGCGCATACTGGTAATTGGGGTACATGCGTTCGTGTTCGATCTTTGCGAGCTCGGCCTTGCGCTTCCATTCATCGCGAACTGCTTGAGGCTCTGACTTCCACATGGCGCCAATGACCTGAGCTGACTGGATGTTAGAACCGCGGCAACAAGCAGGGATGCTGAGTCTTACAGATCTGGTTGTTGTGCATATTGGGGAAGCGGTAGACCATGTTGGAATGATGGTGTTGACGGTAGAGGATGAAGCAGTTCTTCGGGCGCGGAATGCTCTTGGGAGTCTGAGTACCACCAGCAAGCATTTGTGCAAGCTGCTGCCTTCTCTTCGCTTCGGCAGATAAGACCTTGAGCTTGACCGTGCTTGCATCTTCGCTCATGTGAGGCTCGACGGAGCTGTCGTTGAATGATTTGCATCTCTGAACGATGGCTTCGATGCCTTCTGCGCCCATGTCGAGGGCGACCGAGGCAGGAATGGCGACTTCGAATTGATCTTGACTTTTGGACAACTCTTGGATCAGAACGACCCAGAGCTTCTCAATGGCTTGCTGCCCTCCAGTCAGACCAGCGAACGCAAGGACGTTGATTTCAGGCATGGTGGTGAAGTGATTGTGAGAATGTGTATGGCGAAATGTGAGGACAGAGGAATGCAGAAATGGGCATGCGAAAGAGTGAAGGTAGAGTATTCATATATGAAAGGTGAATTGTAGCATTGACCCTCTCAATAAAATGTAGGAGGCTGACAATAGGAAAATAGGTCAATAAGAATGTGGCTGGAGGTGTTTCATGAAGATGTCGATCGTGGGGGGAAATAGCATGTGAAGGGGCGAAGTCCATACCAAGATCTCGATTCGGCCGATGTGAATTTGGGCTGTACGTGAACTTCGAAGATATCTGTCCGGAACATGTACTACCAGACCTGTCTTGGCCAGACTGGAAATCCAGGGTGTCTGTCAATGTATTGGCGCGCTGGAGCGCCCTATCCTGCTGGTGAATGTCGACGAAATCGGGATACTGCCAGGTGTCCTAGCGAGACGTCTTCGCTGCAGGGAATGTCAGACCATGATAGACTACAAATAGACAGCGGTGGTATAAGAGAGGGATTCTGTGAATACTACCAGACGAAAAACTACCACAGCAGTCGAAGATAGGCCTGATGCGACCTACCATCCATGCAATGGAGACGGTTCTGGTAGGAAGTGCAAATTGATGACAAGCCAATGTGACCAGCTATCACTAGATACTTTGGGCACGCAATTCGAGGCTTCCACGATTCTTAAAGGAGTGTCGCTTTGTGCTTGACATATTTTTGGAATGCTGGGCACAAAGGGGCAGCAGAATGCGTACCTTGCGCATGCGGAATGAGACTGGTCACAAACAAACTACCACAACAGCTCTCCGACACATTTGCACTCGCAGGGCACGGCAAAATAGAAGCTCATGCTTGTTCTATTGCTTCTGAAAAGCTATGAAACAAGATTCCGCGGAAAATTGATGAAATCGCAAACGCCGAAGCGCTGGGACAACAAACGAATCGAATAAAATGTGACACCAATACTTCGAATCAGGAACGGGAACTTCCAGCCTCTTGATTCTCTGTGTGAGATCTTGACACCCAGTCGCAAAAGCTGAGGCGCACCGCGAACGCAATGGCTGTCTGCTCCAACGACAGGCTTGCCACACAGATGGCAACAAGTTGAACAACTTCGGTTATGTCGTAAAGGGCATGGTCATGATGTTTAACATGAGATCTTCGTACAGATCTTGGTGCTGCCCTGAATCACACCAGTGCCGAGCGGTGCTCGTTTACTGGATCGTGCAAGCGAAGAAGGGGCGGGAGTTGTTGGGGAGAGTAACGCCCTGGGACCTGTTAGCTTTGCTCTATCTCATCAGACAGGAGTGAACGCGCATTCCAGATATAGGGCATGATGATTGATTGTGTTGTTGGTGTTGATTGGTAGACCTTGAAGCTTGCTGTAGTGAAGTTTTGAAAACGAGTGTAACCGGTGGAAGTTGCAGCAGGAGCGACTTTGCTGAACTATATATGTAAAGCAGTTTCCAGGTGAACAAAGGGTCCACATTCCAACATGTCTCTCTGGCGAATTCGATGGACAAAGACTGTGCAAGTCCTTTGAGGGACTGCCAGTCTTTTTCGCCATGTTTTCGCCACCGGATCGACCCAAAGAAAGCCCGCATACGTCCCGCGGCGATTACGGCAAGGTGGAGTACCGCCATTCCAGGGCGATCGATCCCAGCGTACCAGTATCGTAGGGTGCAGACTATGCGGAAGTTTGTTGTTCTCGCGCCCGTGAGCTTGGTGTATCAGACGCAGGATGTGTTCATCGTTGAACCGTAGTCTCGATAGAGGATCGACTGCCTGCGCAGCGACCATCAAAACGGTCATCGAGCCTATGCATGTCGAGATGAAGAAGAGGAATCCGCTTTCATCTGAGAAAATCCTGCCAGACCTACGATCTCGGTCACAACCTATGCGGTGTGGACAATGGCACATTCAAACCGTGGGCGGCGGGCTCTGGGATGGTGTTGAGCAGACATTGATGTGCATATGCACATATCAGATACCCAAATAGCATTGATACTGGCGATTCAGTCGATGATAATGACAGTCCCTTTCTCGCGACTCCATCTTCCTTCTGTGCTCGATGTGAATTGACGTTGCCCTTCAACGTTTCGGATAACCGACTCTGGCAAACCGAAGGAAGCCCATCTGCTTGGCATTGACTTCGACCCATCACCACCGATTGCGCGCGTCTCGCAAACACACCCGTCCAGCATACCGATTCGCGCGGCACATCTCAGTCGACTGTTTTCAGACAAGCGGGTCGGTGTTCTTCCACCCACCAACCAATTGCCCTCGCGCACTCCGAACAAAGCAAGACAAACAAACGACCCCAAAACATCCACACCCACACCACTCAGCAACCATGCAGGCCCTCCCAGAAACCCGCCAACAAAGCTTCGAAGAAATCTACGGCCCGCCCGAAAACTTTCTCGAGATCGAAGTATGTTCCTTGTCTCCCTCGGCTCTCATACCACTCTCGCAAGCACAAAGACCAATCCCCCCTTGCCGCCCGTCCCTCCATCCAGCCCGTCCCGCAGCCACCCCCCTCTGACCCCTCCCCTCCCAGGTCAAAGACCCCCAAACCCACGGCCTCACGCCCTCCTCACGATACACCACCTACCTCATCACCCTCAGCACCAACATCCCATCCTTCAAACTCCGCAACTCGGCCGTGCGTCGCCGCTACTCGGATTTCGAGTACTTCCGGGATATACTCGAGCGGGAATCAGCGCGGGTGACCATCCCTCCGTTGCCGGGGAAAGTGTACTTTAACAAATTCGACGATGCGGTGATTGAGGAGCGGAGGAAAGGGTTGGAGAGGTTTCTCAAGATTGTGGTGGGGCATCCGTTGTTGCAGACGGGGAGTAGGGTGTTGGGGCCGTTTGTGCAAGGTGAGTTCCATCGTTTGTCGGTGGGAAGGATGGAGGGGGAGAAGAGGGACGGTAGGGGAGAATACGAATGCGGAAGGGAAGGGGGAATGAGAGGGCCAGAGTGGTCTGGATGTTTGGGACAAAGAAAACTGGCTGACTATGGATATTGCAGATCCGAATTGGGACCGGAACGCGTGGTAAGAGGGTGGGCACAACAAACGTGGGTCAGGGATTGGGGCAGGGTTGACTTGAAGCTGTGCAGGAGCAGTATACCGTCGAGCGTTCCAGCGTTGTTGTCTTGGTTTCTTTGTTTGCGATTTGCGATATTGTGAGGGGAGGAACGGATAGGTGGGCAGAGATGGGGAGGCTGCAGGGAAGGCTGTCTCGCATGGATCTGGGAAAGGGGGGTGCAGCCAGAGTCCACATAGCACAGATGTCATGTATAATTTCTACTTGCATAATGTAGCGAAGGAGATCAGCACTATCAGGCGATGCTGGTAGCACTGGACAAGCAAGAACTACCAGATGACGAACCCAGCTTCAAGAAGCAGGCATGCTTGCTCGGATTCAAAGAAGAGACTGATACGGGAAGCCTCACTATGCGAAGGACACAACCTCCGCTTCAGCACAAGTCCCCACGAGAGAAGAAGAGATGTCATGATATTCATTCAACCAAACTATGCCCGGGCAAAACACAGGGTATCCCCTCCAAACCAAAACGCCATTAATGCTCGTCCTCTCCAATCGCCTGCTCCCACCCGTTCAATTCCACAATACCAATGCTATGCCGACCCACACTCTCGCCTTCCTCTCTTGCTCCCTCTCCCCATTCCGCTCGTAGATGTCAAAGTCTCAATCCCCCTTCTCCTTCCCCTTTCCCGAGCCCTTGGTTGCTTGTGCCCCACTGTTCGCCCTTACAGTACCTCCTCCGACAAAAGCAGAGGTGTACCATCCGCCTTTGCCTTTGACGCTGCCTTTGCTGGCCGCTGGCGGTTTCGCTGCCTGTTGAGGACTGGGTGGGGCAACACTGGCGGCAGCCATCGAGGACGTCTTGTCTTCTTTCGAGGTGGTTGAGATGTCTTCTGCGCTGCTAGATGTGGAGATTGTGGGGACTGCTTCTCTGGGTGCTGTGGTATTGGGCAGAGAGGGCGCGGAGGTTTTGGTTGGTGATGGGGTGTGTGAGCGTGCGGGGAGAGGTGGAGGGTTTTCGCTGTCTTCAACGGAGGAGGTCGTCGAAATGGGATCGGTTTGAGACTGCGGGGGCGGAGCATGCTCGACTTGTGTGTGAGATGCATCGGGGTCGGCGGCGGCAGCTTTCCTAGGGCGAGATAGTGATGCGGTGGAGGCCTCTGATGTTATAGCCTTGTCGGATGACTGGGACAGAGCATTCATATTGCCGTGGTCGTCCGATGGCTGGAGAGTGGCTGTGCTGTCGCCGAGATCGCCTTCGTCCTCGCTGTATCGGGCGCTCGCAGCATCATCGTCCACGGCGGGGGCGGCAACGACCAGGACTTCTTGATCGCTACTCGTCTCGTCCTCCAGAAAGCGGGCACTGCTTCTGCGCCTCTCGTGAAGGATGGGACCACTGCTTTTCCTCTTCTGCTCTCTCGTCGCTGCCTGACCTTCAGGATCACCATGTGTCGTGTGCTGGTCATGCTCCACGTCCTCGTGTTTGGCGTGTCCAGCCGAGCCTGCCTCATGCGCGCCGAAAGGCACTGCCTTCCGTTTAAACGTTCCAGCAATGTTGAAATTACTACCAGCCCACAGGCTTGGCTTAGGTCCAGGTAGAGGTGCTCCAAGTGGAGGAAGCGGTTGACCACGTCCCATGGGCTCCCTCTCCTTTCCGCTTTTGCCGGACGTCTTCGCCTGACCTCGTTCTCCAACAGCGCTGTTTTCTCCTGCCTTAGAAGTACAGTCGGGTACGTCTTCTGCCTTCCCTCGCGCAGAAGCCAGGGCAGCGGCTTTCGCACCTTCCGAGCCCTTATCCTCGATGCCCGCCTCTTTGGCCAGACTGGTAAAACCACTGACACTGTTGCCTCTTCCATTTTGCCGATTGATCATGCTGATGCCCCACGACTTCGCAACATTCATACCCTTCTCCAATACGCCTCCCTGCGGCGGTGTCGTGGACAAGTTCCAGCTTCTCCTGTTTGCTTGTCCTCTATCTGCACTCGCTGGAATCTTGTCCGAAGGGAAGGTTGCGGAAGGCATAGGGGGAGTCTTGATATCTGCAGCAAAAGATGCCTCGGCCGAATTGGCAGCGACGGTATCCGGGTTGCTGCGGCGGCTACCTTCATCCTCGCTTGGAGAGTTGAGAGCCGAGTTCGTGCCCGATTCAACAAACGAGGGCTGGAATCTGGCTGAAATGCTTTCGCTTCGATTCTTGACTTCCTTGACATAATCCGCAGCATCGCGCGCGCCTTTGCCCCTTGGCGTCATGGATCGGGTGACCGTGGGTGTGATGTCGTCTGTTGTGCTGACAAGTGCAGTCGTTGGCGAGGCGAAAGAGTTCGAGCGAAGAGGCTTCGGCTTCTCATGAGCACGATCGGCTGGAGCAATTCGAGGCGAGGAAGGTTTGGAACGAGGTGGAGTGGGCGTCGGGGTCGCATCGCGGGTCGAGATCGAGGTCGACGTGGAATGGACGCTGGCATTGTCGTTCTCGGTGGCCACAGGCTTTCGAGCTTGCTTGCGGGATGTCACGTCCTTGGTGGGACTGGGAAGTAGATTCGGCATGCTTATTGTCTTGGGAGAGATTGGCGGTATTTTGTCGATACTGTCGAGACCAGTGTCAATGGAGTCGAGCCTAGGGCTCTTCCTGTCGACAGTGTTCATGCCAACGAATTCTGATGCAGAATCTCTGACAGGTCTGCTCGTTTGTTTCCTGGAAGCATCCCAAATTCCACCTCTACAATCGTAGTCTTCTGTGTCGAAGAATGGCATGTCGTCCCAATTCGGATATACCAGAGTCTCTCCAACGACCTCCCTGATTCTGCTTTCGATGGCTCTAAGGATGAAACCATATGTGATCTGCATGCTGCTGACGACAGGCTCGACCGCTATGTCCATTTGTGGAATGGTTTCGAAAGAGATCCACAGTCGGTTGCTTGGAGGCGGCTTGATCTTGATCAGGATATGTCCAGAAAGCTTCCGTAAGACTCCGGCAAGGACAAGATCTACCTCCCGCGCTCGAATACGTGACCCAAGCTCTATACGAGCGATAGCAGCGATTTGCAGTCGGAAGCCACCAGTGTACTTGACATCCGCCTCTACCGTAAGAGCGCCATCAATGTTGAGTTCCTTCAATTTCCAATTCGAGAAGACAGGTGCTGCATCTCCCATGTCCACACTCTGGGCCTGGATGGAGGTGATAAAATTGGGTTTAGGCACTCGTGAAATCTTGCGGTCAATCTTGGCCTTGACGGCAGCTCTGATATCCTCTGTCTTGTAGATGGCCAGGAAGATCCGTCCGAGAAGAGCATTGAACCACCGGGAATGATGGTCGCTGTCATTGGTGTGAAGAGCCTGGACAAGTTTGATGATGTGGTCGGTCTCGAATTTCCTTGGTTTTGGTGAGAGTACATTCTCGGTATCTCTGGCCGTAAATTGTGCCAGAAGCAATGCGTGGTAGAAGTCCTCCTTGTCCGAGCAGTTGTCGGAGAAGATGTAGAATGGTTGCGAGGTATTGCCAGTATGTCCAGGTAGAGACCTCCTCGTCAACCGAATGCAATTCTTCTTGATCCATAGGTCTCCTTCCGACAGCTCCTCATCCCCACCATACAGATCCACATCGTGGTGTAACAGAGATATAACGTGCCGCACTTCCAGCTGATCCGAGTTGTCGAAGAGCAGAATGTGTGCGTGCCGAACCACGACGAAGAAGACATTTCTTGGTCTCTTTACAGCCTTTGGATCCTTCTTGTCTCCTTCTAATGCCGTGTTTTGCGTCTTTCCTCGCTCAAATATGCTCCTGTACATGCTCTGATACACGCTCGGACTTTCCGAGTTGAGCACCTCTCCCGCCGGGGAGGACCTCTCCGGAGGTTTGCCGTTCACACCACCCGGTACATACTCACGACAGACCGCAAAGTAGCCTGCTGCGTCGTTCCCACTGCCACCCGGCGCGTCCTCCTTGTCCGCGAACCCATCGTCCTTTGTGAGATCCGAGTCGCTGTCGGAGGTGAGCTTGCTCGCGGCTAGGTCAATTCGCTTTCCAGCATCTTGAGAGACTCTGGGGAGCGTGTAGTAGGCGAGTGCGAGTACGGAAAGTATGAGTAGAGGGACGAATGTGAGTCCGCCGAGAACGTATACTACTAGCAGCGTACGCAAGGACATTGCCGACGCGCGAAGATCGTCGGTCGTTGTAAGTGTAGATGGTCCATTAGCGAAGGGGATATTGAGTGAGCATGGTTAGTGCAGACGGGCGTCTCCAGGGTGGAAAAGGTCCACCTTTCCGCGCATAAAAGTCCAAAAGAATGGTGGACCACTGTAGGGTTTCCAGAAGACCCAGCCTGGCCAACTTTAGCGATGAGGTCAAAGTGGTTTAGATGCCCTCGCTCGTGGCTCACCGAGCTTCCCCACAAACCTTAATTTTGCTGCCATCTGGCCTCGCCAAGATCGTGGGAAACCCTGGGAAATTCGACCTCATCTCCATGACTAGAAGCTCCTCCGACTTACCATTGATCACTTACCTCTACCTAACTCGCTGTGTCGCATCTCGGATTCAATCGCCGGTACCTTCAGAAATACTACAATAATCGCACTCAAACTTGCTCGCCTCCATCACCATGTCGGATCAGCTCAAGGAGTTCGCCGATGTGCCCAAGGACTTCCTCAAGGAGGGCACGCAGTTCCTAAACAGATGCACGAAGCGTCAGTAGAAGCGCACGGTGTATCTGAGATCAGTGCTGATATTTCGTTCAGCTGACAAGCGCGAATTCATCAAGATCTCGCAAGCTGTCGGTGTTGGCTTTTTGGTCACGGGTGTCATCGGATACGTTGTCAAGCTGAGTGAGTGATGAGTTTCGGAGATGATGGAGCCAGGGGATGCTGACGGGGTTGCAGTACACATCCCGGTGAACAATATTCTAGTCGGAGGCGCGTAGGAGGAAGAAGCGGGTGGGATGTTCGACGAGGGCAGGAAGGGTGAAGCAGGAGATGAGATGATACGGCTTGGTGAATTGGGAAGATGAAGAAGCCAACCAAAGGCAGGGTTTATGAAGAGCAAGAGATGTTGACAACCATGTGCGCGAAAGAGGGCAAGTCACGTGCCAGCTCATGTCACAACCAGTGTACGATACCATCCAGCGACAAAAGTCAGGTTAATGAGAGTATCATTTGCCATCATCAGCCATGACCGGACCTGCCATGCCACCGTACCATGCATCTGAATGAGTGGGAGTATATACAGTCGTGCCAAGGAACCCATGGCGCCTAGGTGATGAAGTTCAAGCTTCGTCGAATAAACACAAGAAAGAAATCGAGAATGCGCGCCATGAGATCCACCCACAACCGTCATAACGACATCTGCAGGGTATCGTCGTCGCTGTCACCGTCGAGGCCCATCCGACGATTGACAGCTCGTTGCCGGAACCGAGAGTTGGCACCACGGGTGCGGCGAGGTTCTTGCTTGAGCTCGGAGTTGACGTGGATGCCCATAGGTGGATCGCCCTCGTCGTCGTTAAGGCCATCGTTCCAGCTGTGGACGGTGGTAGTACCACTGTTGTGCGCGCCACCATTCCAGGAAGTAGCTGTGATTTGTCAGAAGTGTCGCACTGAAGAAAGATGGCTTATACGTACTTGCAATGACAGGAGCAAATGGATGCCAGCTCACGTCACGCAATATCCTCGTGGTTCGGCTATCTCCCATCATGTCGTACTCATCATACCTTGGGTCGATTGGGCCGGATTGGCTTGCCTCCGAGACTTTGAGTTGTGACTTCAAGCTGCCATCCATGTTCCAGATGTAGATGGAGCCGTCGTGACTTCCACTGTAGACATAGCGTCCGTCTGTTGAGCCCGGTGGACTAAAATGACATCTGATGAGGGTGCTGACTACGTTGTGACCCCTGAAGGTGACCAGCGAGCAGTCGTGAGGGTTGGCTCTCCGATCAGCCTCATCGTAGGGCGGATAGCGATAGTCCCATCCGCTCGAGTATGACATCGGATTGATCTTTTCAGCCTTCTCTGGCGGTATCATCTTCCTTAGGTCCCAAAGCTTCATGGTTTGATCTTTGGCGTTCGATATGACATATCTTCCGTCACCCTTGCTGTCAATATACGTCAAACCTTCAGTATGTCCCATGAACACACCAGCTTCCCGACCGTCACCGAGAGATCTTCGATCCCAAACTTTGATCGTGCAATCGTCCGAACCAGAGTATAGAATATGAGGTGAGGACTTGTCGCCATAGCACACAGCATTAACATCATCGGAGTGCCCAGGTATTCTCAATATTGATCGGCCAGCTTCCATGTCGTAGACGTAAATGCTGCTGTCCGATGTGCCTGCCACGATCTCGCTGCCATCGCCACTGAACCGTAACGACCAGATCTGTGACATGGTTAGCGGCAATTTCAAAGATTCCGAGTATGTACTCACGCCCCAATGACCGTAGCGATGTGTCCTAGTCCGACCTCCAGAACCGAGATTGGCAAAGTCTAATGACTGAGGTTCTGACGAGTTCTCCGGGTCGGTATTTGCGAGGCAGACTTGTGGTCGAATACTGCTGTATGCGAGATACTTGTTGTCTGGGCTGAGTGTTGCATCCGTGATTGTCCATTGTCCGCCATAGAAAGGAACCTCCTTGTAGTACTTCCACCGATATGGATTCGAGGTGTCGTACATCCTGACGTAGAAGTCCTGCGAGCAGGTGAAGAAGAAGTTGCCATCGTCCGAGAATTGGCCCGAGTACCCCCTTGATTGAAAGTTGATCGACATATCCGGCTTCGCAGAAGGTATCATGTCCTGCCTCATTACGCGATTCCTTGCCCTCTCAATGCTGGGTGTCTCGAGACCTAGCTCCCTCATCATCGTCCGGTATGCCAGCTTCTTCTTCCGCCGTTTGAGAGTATCCTTTTCTGGCTCATTCATCCCGAAGACTCCCTCTTGGATCAGCTTTTGCCCCTCGGGGTTCGGCACCGGTGGCCATTTGAACTCCTCAGTAGGTCGCCGTCGTCGCATTCGCCTTCCCCAAGCACCATACCCATAGTTGCCTTCTCCTCCATCGTCGTCTTCGTCATCGTCCGCCACTTGTACTCGGATCCCATGGTTGGCAAAGAGTCCGCAAACACCAGCGCCACCCAGAAGCTGTAGAAGTTGTCGCTGAGTGACTCCTAGATCATTAGTCAAGGTCTTTTAATCTTCGAGGGAACGCACCGAGACTTTGCAAATCTTCCAGAGTCAAGGTCGTTCTTGTAGTTGTGTTACCATTCCCTTCTCTTTCCGTCTGCTCTCCTTCGTCCTCGTTGTCTCCAGACGGCTCCTCGGTGGTGTCCCTCGACGCCCCGCTCTCAACTTCGTCTGTTGCATCTGTCCCAGTCAGTAATTATTCGGCAAGCTCGAATAAGTCGGTTTAAGCCCTCGACGAACCATGAAACTCGATCTCTATTTCTGATTCCCCAAAATCGTCCTCGGTGGTCTCGTCCGTCTCCTCATATTCCATGTCGTCATCATCATCGGCGGTCTCCCACGGATTATCTGTTGGATCTTCCGCCGCGATTCGAGTGCTTCCAGCGGTCGCCTGGGCGAAGTCCTCGGGAGAATTACTCATGATGGCGATTTGAGCTGAATCTTAGAAGAGAAGCACGAGCACCGAGAAGAGGTCGAGGTGATGTGGTGCATCGGCATGATCTTGCCGATCCGGAGATAGCAGATGGTGGTTGTGGGGTTACAAGCACTAAGCTTTCGGCACACCTGTAAGGCGCGAGGCAAATCAATCCGAATAGACCTGTTAAGAAAGGATCGCGATTATTGGTACAGGCTGTGCTCCAACATCCTCCTATATGGAAGAATGACACATAGAAGGAGTGCGAAGAGCGGGGGCTAGGTCAGAGAGCACATATGCACAAGCCGAACAGTTCATTCTGTCGAAAATCAAATCCATTTTGACATCCTCAACAAGGTCTGATGCTGGATACGGGCATGGTGACATGCCTTCTCCCATCAATAGGTCGCCTGTGCGCCGATCCTCATGATAGCCACCCGGCTTTGATGCGAAACATCTACTCTTCCTCCTCGGCCTCATCGTCACCACCCTCCTTCTTCTCCGCGGCCTTGGCCTTCTTTCTCCTGACACGACCGGGGCGACCTCCTCCGAATGGCGAAGTGAGAGCGAAATCAATGTGCTTCTGGGAGTCGAGACGGACGATGAACGAGGGGACGTTGACGATCTGCTTGCCAACACTATGGGACTATTAGCGTGCTTTCCTTGACTTGTTGGTGACCTTGACATACCGGATGTGCCTCTGCCTGATGAGAACACGAGCGTGGTGGATAGACTTGGCGAGACCGAGCTTGTAGACGCAAGTCTGAAGGCGGCGCTCCAAGAAATCCTCGACCTTGAGGGCCAGGACGTAGTCGAGCTTCATGCGAGATTCGTCGAGCACACCGACACGGACCAGACGGCGAATGAGGGCGTTACCTTCGAAAAGGCGCTTGGGGTCCTTCTCGTCGAGGGTAAGAAGCTGACTGTTGGACATGTTAGCGAGTCGCGAATGGTGATGTAGATACTCTAAACGCACCGGGCAGCACGACGGATCTTTGACAGTGTCAATTGGACACGCCACACCTCACGCTTGTTGCGCAGGCCATATTCTCCG
Organism: Elsinoe batatas; assembly: GCA_017309325.2. Classification (NCBI taxonomy): domain Eukaryota; kingdom Fungi; phylum Ascomycota; class Dothideomycetes; order Myriangiales; family Elsinoaceae; genus Elsinoe; species Elsinoe batatas. The sequence continues at coordinate 135,219 of JAESVG020000009.1, forward strand.
ACAATCTTCAATTCGGTGTCACTGTGCCGCTGTTAGTTTGGCGATCCAACGACTTGAGCAGAGACAAGCTCATGCTTCAGTGGTCGAGGATGATACTAACAGACGAGCGGACTCGAAAGGACGACGAGGGACCTTGTAGGTCTTTGAGTAGGATCGTGGCGCCATGGTTGTGGTTGATTGACAAGACCTGCGATTGAAACTTGAGGATAGATTTGGTGATGGAAAAGTCGAGTGCGCGCTTCGCTTAGCACGGGTAGCTGCGGTAGCTTTTCCGAACAAGCACTAGTGGCTCAAAATTCCTGCTTACCTAATTCGCACACATCGGAACTTTGAGCAGAGGTGAAGCATTGCGACGTGAAAAGATAGTCGACAACAACATCAACACAACGACCGCAACCCATCTCATAATTCGACAAAGGTACGATCAGGTCCACACCAGACTTTCACAGGATATTCCAGACACTCTCGCCTGCAATTGTCCGAGTCTTCCACCACCACACATCAACCTCGAAATCATAATATACCGAAAAACTAGACTAACACTTCTCTGCACAGATGGGTCACGCCGCCGGTCTCAGAGCGGGTACCCGCTATGCCTTTTCCCGCGACTTCAAGAAGAAGGGTATGATCCCTCTTGGGACGTACCTGCGCCAATACAAAGTCGGCGACATCGTGGACGTAGTAGCCAACGGTGCCGTCCAGAAGGGGTGCGTACCACCACAACCCAAGCAAGAGCCAGACAACCCCTAACACACTCCCCAGTATGCCCTACAAGGTCTATCACGGCAAGACCGGCGTCATCTACAACGTCACCAAGTCCTCGGTCGGCGTCATCCTCCACAAGCAAGTCCGCAACCGCTACATCGAGAAACGCATCAACGTCCGCGTCGAGCACGTCCGCAAGTCCCGCTCGCGAGACGAGTTCTTGAACCGTGTCAAGGAGAACGCCGCAAAGAGGGTCAAGGCGAAGCAGGAGGGTGTGCATGTTCACTTGAAGCGTCTGCCGGTTGCGCCTAGGGAGGCGAGGACGATCAGCGTCAAGGATAACAAGCCGGAGAACTTGGCGCCGGTGGCGTACGATACCTTCATCTAAAGGAGACGAGAGGAATGGGAGAGGGAGACGGGAGTGGTGGTGTTGCATGGGAGCGGAGAACTTTTCGCTGTGGTGTTGGGCTTAGATTGCCGGCATCTGCGGTGCTCATTCGGTCGATGCAAAATGGAACAATGAACTTCACACCACTTTGAGAGCTTATGATCAGTTGTATGGGCAGGAGTCTTGGACACGTCATATCACAATAAATGCTGGAGGACGGACTTTGATGATGGTGAATGGTCGTTGCTCATGCTATGGACGTGATTCTCTATGCACCATTCCGCGCAGTGCTGAGGCTTTACCTCTCGTGCTCATAACTCTAGCCCTGCATTTCAACACCACCCGTGCCGTGGAAGACCTCTCCCGTGAAGTAAGTCCCCAACGGACTTGCGGCGAATACATACGCCGTCGCCACCTCAATGGGCATACCGGGTCTCTGCAACGGCGCCTGGCTGATCCCAAGATTCTCCGTCATGGTCTTTGGCTGGTTCTTCGTCGCGGGCTGCAGTGGCGTCCAGATAATTCCAGGGGCGACTGCGTTGACTCTGATACCTTTCGGTGCTTGTTGCTGCGCCAATGACCTCGTAAAGGTGGCGATTGCTCCCTTGCTGGCGCCGTAGTCAACGAGCTCAGGATTGCCCATGTACCCGGCCACAGAGCAGGAGTTGACGATCGAATCGCCACGCTTCATGTGTGGGAGGGCGAACTTGGTCATGGCCATCATTTGCCATACGTTGGTGCGGAAGGTCTTGTCCACAACGTTGAGGTCGATGTCTTTGTGGTCGAAGCAGGCTTCTTGCATGGATGCTGCAGTGAAGTCAGTAGTGGTTCTTCTGATGGATTCGAACAAGCTGCTCACTGTTGTTGACAAGGATGTTGATCTTGCCATGGACTTTGATGTGCTCGTCTATGATACGCTTGCAGACGGCCTCGTCCTTGAGGTCTCCCGTTACGGCATGACCCTTGACACCAGCCTTCTCGATCTCCTTGACGGTGTAGTCGGCGTCTTCCTTCTCCTCCTCAAGATGCGCGATGGTGACATTGGCACCTTCGCGGGCCATAAGAATCGCCACAGATCTGCCAATGCCGGAGTCGCCGCCTGTGATCAAAGCTGCCTTGCCCTTGAGGAGGCCACGACCTTCGTACTCCTTCAGATAAGGCTTTCCCTCGTCGTCCCAGAATTCAAGCTGGGTCCAGACTGCTGGAGGATCCATCTTGCTGTCATGACCAGGGCCGCCAGATTGGTCTTGGGCCATGAGATGTGCCGGGTAGGCGGTGGGGGCTGCTTTCTCTCCCATTGTGACTGGTCTTTTTTTCAGATGTGGACGAATTGATATGGAGATATGAATTGAACGAGAATCAGGACCATGGCTACTGTTTTACCCTTTATTCAATCGCGAATGCGGTTGAGGATGTCAACATTGTGACATCACCAGCAGGAGCTATCACTCCCTAGTGTCGCGAGCACTCTCAATTTCCACAAGACGCAATTGGGATTGGTAGGGGCCGAAACTGGCATTCACCATGTGTGCACGAGGTACAGAGTGAGATGCCATCTACCGACCGCCAGAAATATCGGCCGCAAACTATGGGGAGACCAAAAGCTCTGGACCGTTTTGTCCGTTCCACACACCCATTGCTGTAGCTCAATCGTGACTGTGGCCAAGGCATGATTCATCGCTGCTCAATTATAGCTTTGAAACCACTCGTGGTGAAAGACGTCGGCCGCGTCTCCACGCTCTTCCGGATCCCACACAAGCATCTTCCGAATAAGATCCAGAAAGAGAACTTTTTGGTCGCCTTCAGGAATGGCGGTGACGAAGTCTTCAAGTGCATTGTCCGGGATCGTGATGGGGCCTACCCATTGACCTGTATTTGCATGAGGTATGCACAACTCTGAACAGCGCTCAATCGAATCTTACCATTGCCGTCGAACAATGCCTTGATTGATGGGTTCCCACTCCGCTCAACCATATGAAGAGGTGGAGGGCCGAGATAGCTGATATACTGCGCCACGGCGATTGGCAACACGTACTTGTTGTCGCGATGATCGATGGGATAAAACAGATGCCGGCCTTCGAGGAGTTCTAATGCCTGCCTTGCGTGAGCCGTGTGTTTGTTTGAGATGTTGCAAAACTTACCGTGATGCCGACTGACCAAATATCAACCTTCCAGTTCCAAGGAAGTCCCATCAAGACTTCGGGTGCTCGGTGAGTATCCGGCATGCACCATCCTCGGTGCTCGTCTTGAATGAGCCGAGCCGAGCCAAAGTCGGTGAGAACAATCTTCCCAGTCGCAACATCATATATGCTGTCCGGATTACCCCTCGACGGATAGATGTCGTGGTCGTCCACTTTTGTCGGCATGCTAGGACTGTTCTTTTCGTCTTGTTCCAGTCGAGCAAAGACCTGATCATCCTCCATGCCCACGAGTACGTTCGTTGCACTGATATCTAGAAGCATTTCAGTAGCGTACGTGATGTTCAGCTTTCGAGGTTCTTACCAGTGTGAACGATACCACAGCCACCATGCAGCCAGTCCAGACAGACCATCAACCGTGTCACGAGGTCCACGACGAATTCTTTGGGCAGGCGATATGCGTCGAAGTGGCGCTGTAGTGTCATGTAGCTGCAGCCCTGAGGCCTCATGACCAGGCAATCGTGTTGACCATGTGGGCCATGTAGCTCGAATTTGTCCTCGGCCAGTCTCAGATATGTCAAGCCTCCATCTTCTCTTGGACAAGCTTTAATATAATCGAGCATTTTGATCTCGTTTGCCACGGCGGGATCCGGCCCGTTGGGCTCGACCGTGCAGACTTTGAGTGTTGCATAGCATGAGCGCCTGCATTCCTATCTCAGCTGAGGTCAACACGGTAGCAAGAGATGTCTACCTCTCACCGCGGGCGAGCCAGACAGTTGAATGAGCACCGAAGCCTAGTTTCGTGATGATACGGTAACGGTCTTTGTAGATATCGCCAATGCGGACTGGATAATAACGCCTCCGGCCCCATCGGGGAAGCGAGTTCTCTTCGAACACTTCGGCCGACGTTTGACTCATCGTGGCATGGAATCGCAACGATCTGGGACGCAAACACCTGCGCATGGCGCGCGTGATCGAGCAGCGATGGCCAATCATGAGAAAATCATGAACGAGTTGGCTGGCAAAGGGCGTGCAACAACTGTGCCTCAACTGTGCCGCAGCGCCAACCAGGTACCTGCTTGAGGAAGGTGGCGTGGATAGGATAAATGGAGTTGCTCTTGCAGCACGTCAGTCCAGGTCTGTTCATTGCCTTCGTAACTCACTCGGACCAGTGGTGGCCCGTGGTATGTAGATATACATTCTCACCTTGCCAACAGCCGTGCAACACCTTGTCAGGCAAATTGCGGATGGAAACAATCCCCATGTGCGTTCAAGCGACAGAGACTGATTCAAGCTTCTGATCATCAAATGCAGGTTCAATTCGCGTACCGAGAGATGCGGTTCCCTCGGTGAGTCTTTTCGAAGTGTCTTTTCGACTCGACCACCCCTTTCCCCCAAAGATTGCATTCGTTATCAATCTGACAAGCAATGGCAGTGGGACCCAACCACATGATACGAGCACTGATGACCTGGAAGTCCGTAAGTCCATTACGATCGAGTTTCGGGGAACCCCTCGAGGGACCTTGATCTGTCACCTTTTCAACGACGGCAGCATCAAGACACGAGAGCAGATGCATGCAGAGATCAACCATCGAGTGGCCATGGATAGGCACTTAGCGGCCGAAGAAGCTCGATTCCCGACATTGAACCAGACAGTCGCGCGACTCGAAGCCCAGAGGTACATGAAATCACAGATACAGGCCCTAAGGAATGATGGTACTCGCAGTATCATGTCCAAGCAAGTGGAGAAGAGCAACATCGCCGCCGCCGAACCTGCGCCCATCGCCACATGCGCCAGCGCCGCCACAAAGAAGAAAGGAGACAAGAAGAAGAACAAGTCACGGAAATAGTGTCGTGACTTAACGTACATCAATTTCATTCAAATCTAGAAGTAGTTGCCAACATTCCCCTACATGAGAAAACTTCACGGACAGAATTTGTACGCCTATATATGCGCCTAACAAAAATTGCAAGATATTGTAGCGAGTTGTCGTTGGTAACACAGACAAGTCGTTTGGGAGTCTACCTTGTCACTGGATCATAACGCCGGAAGCCGTCCACTAGACTGCCCGTGAAATTCCCCGACCCGCACATGGAGTCGTGCTCGCGCTCGCGCTGTCACCAAACCTTGAGGCGATTGGTGTCAAATTTGCTGATCATGCTGTGACATTGTTGCTGCTTCCAAACCATTACCCAGGTATATAGCAACGCTGCAGCCGCAAACTCAACTCAACCGCATCAACCCAACTCGTCGCGACATCATGGCCGACAAACCACTAACAACCCTCCCCTCTTCTCGTACGTATCTCGACCCACGCAATGTTTCATCCCCCATTGACCCTCCAAAGTCGAAGCCAAGGACCTCACCAAAATCGCCACCGGCAAAGTCCGCGAAATCTACCAACTCACACCCAGCACGCTCCTCTTCGTCGCCACCGACCGCATCTCCGCCTACGATGTCATCATGCGCAACGGAATCCCAGGCAAAGGCGCCCTCCTCACCCTCATGACCGCACACTGGTTCTCGCTTTTCTCCAAGCACATTCCTGATCTGCAGACTCATCTCCTCTCTTTGTCCCTACCTGCCGAGGCGTCCCTGCCGGATGATCTCAAGGTGCAGCTGAGGCATAGGTCCATGATCGTGCGGAAGTTGAAGATCTTTCCTGTCGAGAGTATCGTGCGGGGGTACATCACGGGGAGTGGGTGGGCGGAGTATAAGCGTAGTGGGACTGTGCATGGGATTGAGATGCCGACGGGGTTGGAGGAGAGTCAGAGGTTGGAGAAGCCTCTATGGACGCCGAGCACGAAGGCGGAGGTGGGGGGAAAGGATGAGAATATTTCGCCGGAGAAGGCGAGGGTGTTGGTGGGGGAGAAGTATGCGAAGGTGATTGAGGAGTGGAGTGTGAGGTGTTATGAGATTGTGAGTGTTGTGGGGTCCTGGGATGGAAGGCTTGCTGACAGTGACAGGCGAGGGATTATGCTGCGGAACGAGGGATCATCATTGCGGATACGAAATTCGAGTTCGGGCTGGATGAGGAGACGGATACGGTGGTGCTTGTAGATGAAGTGTTGACGCCCGATAGCTCGAGGTTCTGGCCCGCGGATAGATATGAGGTCGGCAGGGGCCAAGATAGTTATGACAAGCAGTACTTGAGGGATTGGCTGACGAAGGAGGGGCTAAAGGGGAAGGAGGGCGTGGAGATGCCGCCAGAGGTGGTCAAGCAGACGGCGAGCAAGTACAGGGAAGCATTTGAGAAGTTGACAGGCAGGGGATGGGAAGAAGCATTATCTGCGGAGTCTTGAGGCACCTATGCCATGAAGGTCGGTCGAGCAGAAACTGGTTCTCCGAAGAGACCGTTGATAATATTAGTACGCCAGCGTATATACAGTGAAGCTGAAGGCAATGCTTGCGGAAAGTCTAGTGGTCCCGCTTTACCCAGACGCTGATAGTACAGCCGACCAAGAACGCCAGTCGCAATACATATGAAGCAAATGAGGCGCGACCTATCTAGCCTGCGATCAAAACCCACAGGAGGAAGACTAGCGGACTTTAGCAAAGATGACATGGGAAGAACGAGAAGCGCCGACTTACAGATCATGAGGACCCCAAACATCTTTGCGACCAACCACCTATTACCTTGCACCCTTGACCAGTACTTCATCAGCTCTCTCTGCGCGCCATCGACGTTATCCACCACGTCGTCCGTGTTCGCATCTATCCGCTGGATCATCTCGCTTTGCTCGCTGACCATCTGTGCAAGCTGTCCAAAGATGCCACCAAGCTCGTTGATCGTGCGCTCGATCGCTTCGATGGCCTCGCCTCTTTGCTGGATGTAGCTGTTCTGATTTCCTTCCTCCAGCAGCATCATTTGCTGCTCACTCTGCGGTCCGCGCCCAAGAACACTGTTGCCTGACATGCCCGAAGGTTCCAACGTCAGTAAATCCTGCCCCTGGCCTCCTGGTCCCGGAGCTGGACTTCTCCCCCTGCTGCCTGGCGTCGAGTAGAGGGGGCTGTCGGTTCGTCCCGGCGATAATTGTGCTTGACTCGCCTGACTGACACTGCTCACAAAGTTGTCTTGCCGGCTTCTGCTAGCTTGTATGTTCTTTGTCCGGACCTCGAGCACCTCTTTGAAGTTCACGCCTACATCGGCCAACTTTCCTTGTAGCATTACCACCACATTCTCGTTGTGTAATCCTTCCTGATCTCCCCCTTTTCCACCAGTAGGATGCGCCCGCTTCGACAGCTGACTTAGCGCGCCAATTTGCTGATTGAGTCCCGCGAGATCTTGCTTGATCACAAATGTAAGTTGGTTGATCTCCATAGGTCGGTCATCGAAAAGCGTTTTCCGCTTGGCGAGTTGCGCCAGGCGTTCTAATTTGCTGACTGTGGCTGCAATGCCCCGACCAATCTCTGCGGCCTTACGCGCAAAGTCGGAGCGCTTCTGGCGTGTGGACGAAGGCGACGATGGGGACGGGGAGATAGGACGTTGAATGCCGTGTTTCGTTGTTAATCGCCTTTGAGCCTGGGAGAGAATGGAGCGGAACTCTGGGGTGCGGTCTTGGATAGAGGCGGTACCCATCGTGCCGGCAGGTCCTAGGAGATATCTCGTACGGCGAAGAAGAGACAAGAAGTCTTCCGCGCCGTGTTGAAGTCGATGCGGTCACAGATCGTTGCAGGAGTTGAGGATTGAGTGCGGCCTAAAGAAGGCCCTTAGTCGGAGTCGCGACCTCAAGACTGTCGTCGCTCGCGAATTGTGTAGAGATTGAGCGGGTAGTCCACGGCAGTGCTTTCGAATTTGAGAGTGGTCGAGAGTGAAGTCTGGCTTCAACAGTTGACGCCGAACGTGGAAACTTCGACGAGCCGGCTGCGGGAGCTGCCGAGACCACCTTGTTTCTGGACACTTGCAGAAACGGGAAATCAAAGGTACAGGTGACACGCACGCTCCCCGACTCTGCCCTGGAAATATCCAGTAGATTGATTGATGACTTGATGACTAGAGACCTGATATCATCAACACAATGTGGTGACGACGACGAGGGGCTCTCCAATCCTCTTGATGGTCATCGACTTGGAAGATGGGTAGTTTACTGTACGGTACTCGTAGACTTTAGCAAAAATAGCACATCTCGAGATCGACAGTGGTCCGGGCCAGTCCTCCAATCCTTCTTCGTTTTGCAGTGGGTCGTCCGGAGAAGAAGACGTCAGTCCGTCTGTGGCTCAGGGTACCACCAGCACCTCCATAATCCTCGGCTTCGCCCTAGACATTCTGTCTTGCAATTTGGATCACTTCCTCTGACCAGCCAACCCCTTTCCCTTGATCAAAAGTGCGCCGGTACAAAGCTTCAGCTGCACCCGGCGCGTCATTGCAAAATCGTATCATATCGCGGTCCTTCACCCACGTAAGATCTTGTACAATCGGCGATGCTTTGCTAGCAAAGCGACTTGACTGTCGCGACAATATCAAAGGCTTAGGCTAAGGCCCGGTGACGGTCAACAATGTCGCGTCCAGCCTACAATTTCGCCGACGAGAGGCCTTCGTCTCCTTTGTACGTGGTCTAACAACACATGACAGAACAATTGTTAATCTGTTCATCAGCGATCGGCCTGCTCAAGCAGGATCTTCTGTCCCCCCTCAAAACTTCAAGACCAACGTGAACAGAAACAAGACGAGGAAATGGGCCGAGGCGAAGCAGCACAATTATGACGGGGACGAATGGGGCGGCTTCGACCCATACGATGAGTACGGCAATTATGACGATCCGGCAGGTCCTCCGCAAAATACACGCCCTCGTCAGCATTCCTTCGACAGGGGTGAAGAAAGACGAGCATTCTCTGCAGGCACCGGCCCTCCAGGACAATACCAACGAGGTCCACCACAGCAGCAGCGAAGGGACTTCTCCCAGCCAGCATATGAACCGGCTCCATTGAAGGCAACGCAATCACCAGTGGCCAGTCGTGCACCAGCACCAGTCTCCAACGTTGAAGAGGACGAGGACCATGGAAGCGGTGGGAAAGCCCCGGCCGCGATACCTTTCATCAGGCCATCAGACATCTATAAGCGGATGGAACAGGAGCGTGAAAGAGAGCGACGGTCCCAGGATTCGTCTCGGCCTTCCATCGATTCCGCGTCAAGCAAGAAGGTTGGCACAGATGCACCACTACCACCTATCCCATCGATCGACAAGAAAACGGAGATTCCTCCAACCCCGCAGCAGAGCAAGCCCCCTTCACAGACTGGAGCACCAGCGGGACCTGCGGTCACGAACGCACCGACGAATGCGGCGCCCTCCATACCCGACGACATGCCCCGAACATCTATCGATGGCTTCCAGTCTATCGTAGATAGAGCCTTCGATCGACCGGATGATAATTCCGTACCGCCGACCCCGATCTCTGCAAGCAATTCCCAAAAGACGCAAGACGACCTGTCGCGCAGCAATTCTGAAAGCACGACTGGTATTAGCCCTATCATGAACAGAGTGCCAAGCTCGACCACAGATGAATCACGTGGTCGAGTAGCAGCTATGAATCGAGAAAGAGCCATGTCAAATATCTCCGAAGAAATTCCTCTCGAGCCACCGCCGAGGTCTGCGAATCGGCAAAGCGCAACAATGGGTTCGACACACTCACCACAAGGCTCCGAAGGCTTCATACCAGGACACACGAGGAAGGTTAGCACGCCTAGTCCGCACGCAAGTCCGGCACGTTCACCACGACTTGAGACCCCCAACACGCGGCGCTTGTCGCAACCTCTAGCTGCCGAGGTCAAAGAAGACGAGATCGTAGAACCTCCAAGTGCTACATCCAATTATTCTCAAGCTACATATCCTACCAGCGCCACGTCCGACAAGGCTACGCCTGCAATCCCGATGCCGCCTAGGTCCTCCGACAGCAAGTCGCCAATTGCCGAGACCCCTGCAACACTCCGCGGTGGATCGCGTTCAAGCACACCGCTCACATCTCCTGTCGAGGGTCGGAAATCTCCATTCCCAGGAGCCGGAGGAAGCAGGGTGCGAGATTTGGCAGGCAAATACAACGACATTCACGAAGAATCCCGCCGCAACTCCTCGGCTTCGATCAAGTCCAAGACAAGCTTTTCTTCGCTCCGCCAAAAGTCCAGATCTGGTTCTGGTCATGCATCCCCTGAGCCACCTGTCGCTGCTTCACCAGTCGGCACTCCTGCTGAGAAGCTTGAGCGTCCGACATACAATCCCCAGCCCAGCTTTCGACCCCATCTTCCTGGCGAATGGATTTCCACGACTGATCTACGCAACGAGCCGGCTGCCAATCAGTCCAGTAATCTAGCATCAACGAAAGAGGAGAAGGATCTGCCAAAGACACCGACCGTCCCTTCAGGTCCTTCGACACCTTCAGACGTCGATTTCACGCCCAGAGCCGCTCAAGTTGACCGCAGCGCAAGTACAAAGACCGCCTCGAGTGGTCCTGCCGATGCTCTCAAGGCTGCAGGCGCCGCTCTTGTTGCATCGTTGACCACGACCGTTGGCACTTCTCATCAAGCACGCGATTTTGCAGCTCCCAAGCAGGAAACGCCGTCAGCAGCCGACGATCAACCAAAACGCTCGATTGGTGACGTGTACATGAGACCTCTCGAGTTTCAACGCACAGCGTCATCAGTGGCTTCAAGTGGTGCTCCAAGCCCACCTGCCAAAGACACACCTAAAATCGACGAACCAGAGACCCGCAGTGCATACTTCGCCGATCGACCCAAACGAGACTCAAGAGACTCGTGGGAAGGCTCGGACGAGGAGCCGGAATCAGGAGAGAGTGATCGCTTGCGACGTGAGATTGTTCGCAGTCTTACGCCACAAGCGCAGGAGCGAGGCACTGATGATCGGACCCGCGATCAGACAATACTCACCGGCCCGGACTCTGTTCGGGAGGAGCAGAACTCGGGGAAGATTCAACCTACTCAGTCTTCTCCGCTTCGAAGTGCGCAGGCCGTTTCGGATCTGCCAGAGGTGGCTGAACTGGATGGATCCGGCCCCGAAGTCGATGCCGGACCAGGACTGCTCAACAAGCGATTTAGCTGGGAGAGCAAGCCAACCTCGTCGATCAACCCCTCGGGTCTGGCGTCCGAGGTCAAACTTCCTCAGTCAGACCTGCACGTCACTAATCAGGAGGTCCCCGTTGTCGAAAAAACAAGAGCATCGGAGGATAGTGGACTCCAGCGTCGACTGTCGACCTCGTCAGCGACACCTGTGCCTGCTGGACGTAGCCCAGTATCCCCTGTCGCCAATGCCGAAGATGGTCGACCATCGACATCAGAGAACCCGCCGTCCCCGATTGGTGCGGGTCAAGTGGAAAGATCGTCAACTGAAGCAAATGCAAGGAGCCAGCCCGAGACAATCGTGAATGTACCACTTGCGGATACGACCGAGAAGCCTTCAGCCAAAATTGCATCCTTCCGAGAGATTGCGAATATCAAATCTGCACCTGAAAGGATCGAAAAGTACGATGTCACTCGCAAGCAATTCGCCGATATGAACACTGGTCTTCAAGGTTGGCTAAGCACTACGATCGCTGCCAACCCTGAGCTCAACTATCTGACGAATACGAATGCAAGTATTGCTCCTGGAGGAACGCCTTCTGGCACTTCGCGGCACCGGCAAACGCCCAGCATCATCAAAATGGCAAAAGGCTTCGGCTCCAAAGGAGATGGTCCCTCATCACCCTCGAATACGGATGGACAATCAACCTCGCAGCCAACACGTCGCACCTCGAACAACTTCTCGGGTCACTCTCCTCAGTCAAGCGTCAACGCTGAGAAGATGCAAGCCATGGGCAAGGATTTCTTGTCATCAGCTGGAAAGCTTGGCGGAAAGGGTATCACGGGCGCCAAAGGATGGCTGGCCAAGGGCAAACAGAGGCTGCGCGACAGCAGCGGTGGTGGTGATAAGGTAGATTGATTTTCCTTTTGTCCTCGCGTCCACGACCGCCGTACTTGACTTTCACTTGCTTGCCGTTTGCGGTAGCACGACGATTCGCATTTCTTTGCAGATGCATAATGTTTCACGACCTCACCCTTCAAGTCGGACTTGCACTCGATGGCATCAAATGTTGGTCTTCATTGATCCTGCTCCAGACTTTTGGGCAATGTATGTAGACTGGCCTTTGGTGCTGATCAATGCAAAAGACTTTTGTCCTACTCTTGATGGATCTCTTGTGGTGGTGCTCGACTTACTATCTCTTCTTCACCCCCTTTCCATCTTATGAACTGCATTGTGACATTGGTAATAGGCTCCATCCGCCGATATCTCTCGCAGCGTCACTCCAACGTCTTCAGCCGCACCGACCACAGCCAATACTCGTAGCTCATCACCCGGCCTGTCTGATGCGCCACTCACAACTTCACTACGTACTCGCTTGTCGAAGAGGAACAGCTCTTCATGGTCGACCAACCGTCTGTCCATGACATTCGGCCTCCGAAGTGACAGGTCGGAAAAGTCGCGATCACGATCACGCCCACAAAGTCTGATATTACCAAGCCGGAGCGGTACGCCCATGCTGGACATGGACAAGCTCGGCTTAGATGAGAAGATCGTGGAAGAGAGTCCGCACCCCGACAGGATGGCAAGTCAACCGAGCACAGCTGCTGCCTCTGCTTGGACAGCAAGCTGGGAGCAACAAGAGAAGATCACCCCTGCTCCGCTGGTCAGGCCTTTCAATGAGCCGGGTTTCAGACTAGGTGTACTTCCAAGTCCGGGTGTCGAGACGTTTTCCAGCCCTGTCAGTGGATCGCCTGTCAGAAACACCAGGCTTGGCAGCGATGCCGGTTCTCGCTTGAGGAGAGACACGGTCGATGGCCACATACTGTCGCCGATCGCACAGAGGTCGCCCGAGAATGACACATTCCAGACCGGACAGCTTCCAGAATCTCTCGAAAGGGCTGTCAGTCCCCTTGGTCCACAAGATGTAAGCCCGATCTCGATAGCCGAACTCGGCTCGCCAAGCCCGACCAGAGAGAATACGGACAACCAGCGCTCGGCTGATACAGTCGGCCACAACACTGGACTGTCAAGTCAAGGTGCAGAGAAAAATCAAGTACCTGTCGCTGAGACAGCTCCTGTAGAGTTGGGCGACAAAAGTCCTGTAGAACTACCGACTTCCTACGAGTGGGAGCCTCACCAGCCGCCCCAAAAGGCTGTCGACCTGCAGTCCAAATCGCCCATTGAGATACCAGTGACAGATCTGTCACCTCTAGAGCAGCCAAGAGAGCCAGAAGCAGAGTCTTCTAACGCCTTCGACGAGAAGAAGGATACTCCCATGATATCCTCGCCGGAATTTCGTCTCAATGATCAGAAGCCTACTTTTGGGTCTGAGGATGAACGCAGGGAATGGGAAGGCGTTCGGGCCCGCATTTCAAAATCGCAACTGAGTGCTACCAACGATTCAAAAAGGTCCTCTGGTATGGCATTGAGCTCTGGCCTTCATTCCGTTCCTTCCGACATTTCTCTCATCTCTGCTGGTACAGTCGAGCAACCTGCCCAAGTCGAGCTTGTTCGTGTCGGCTCACCGAAGCTCATCAACAACCGTTCATCCCTACCATCCCAAAGTAGAAAGTCATCATACGCAAGATCCCCTCTGCCGACACCACACAGAGAGATTGAACATCTGCGTTTGGAGCTCCGGAACACGGACTCTCCAACCGTGCCGGAACATTTGACGCCTCGTAGCACAACGTTTCCGCCCGAGATGTATGATAGCGATACCACGCCTTTCACGACGCCCGGCGACGAGGATCGACGAATTGACGAGACGCTAATGCAGACTCCTACGGCGCCGCGTGCAGAAGACGATGGACTACCAGTACCACAAGCTGCACGTCGCGAGCCTCCACAGACTATAGACGTGGCACGTATGCCGCTCGTTCCTCCCGAGCAAAAGCGCTTCGGTGTTGTGGCCCAGGATGTGGATGATACAGAGCCTTCAGCAATCTCAGGCGCGGCACAGCCTACGCCCGTCGTTGAGCGAGGCCGTGAATTCTATCCCCAGTCAGCAGCGGCTCCGACTTTCTTTCCTCCGAGTCGAGATCTCACGCCGCCAGCACAAAGCAACGAGCCTTACGGGTACCGACGTACTCCTCCAAGGAGATTGTCTGGTGCTGACGGACAGAGGTGGTCCCAATACCAAACGCAACTTGATCGAGATACTCAGTTCGGATCCGATTACTATGCACCGCCCCAATATGAGGGACAAGTCCATCAGCCTGTTGTAGATTCATCGGATATGTATCATCGGGATTACATGGACGATAGACTCGTAGAAATGTCACCACTCGAAGCCACCGTCTTTGACAGAGAAAACGCTTTCCGTCAAGCAACTGAACGCCAGCAACAGGAGGGTGCCAATTCCAGAAAGCATTCGAGGACGCCGTCTCTTGGACCGTCACTTGTAAGCGAACCGCCTAAGAGCAGCCATCATTCCGAACCGGTGCCAGCGGCTCCCTTCAAAAGATCGTCTTCGAGATTACTAGGAGCATTCGATCGTCCCTCAAGTGGCACACCATCGACGCTGAACACCAATCGCATGTCCAATATGACCTCGACGATGGATCTTGACGCGCCGGACAGTCCTGCGAAAGGGAAGTTGCTAAAGAAAACCCGACGTGTATCTTCGCAAAAGGTGGCTTCCACACCAACGCCTCCTCCCCCACAGCCTGAGAAGAAGAAGCGCTTCTCAGGCTTCGGTTCATTGTTTGGCAGATCAAAGTCAGGTGCGACAGAGTCGACATCTTCAGCATCCACCTCGAAACGGAACCGGCTGAGCAAGCAGGGCCCAATGATCATCAGCGCGCCTCGACAAATCTCGCCAGAGAAGCTTGCTCCACAGGACGAGTATGGTGCACCAAACGTTCGGGAACAAGCTACACTGGCAGACGACAACAGTCATTCCAGAAGCTTGACTCCGCTTTCGCGAAGAAGTTCTGGGATGGTGCACTCAAGTCCAAGCAGGAGTAACACTCTCAACACGCTAGGAAGTCGGACTGGCTGGTCTGGCCCTAGCGACCAGCAGGAGTACCCGCAGCCGACGTTGCCAAACGTGCAGTCGTCTACTCGACGGCTGCACAGTGAGAGAAGCAGCAAGCGATTCTCATATATCGATGTGCCAGACGAATTCCAGCCGGTCGACTCTTCTTACCGTGCTGGCATGTCGCCGGTCGATCCGCCTCGCCTGAGCCAGGTGTTTGAGCAGACCATTCCGCCTCAAAGGGGCCAGCCGGGTCCAGTCAGGTCTGCTGGCCAAGACCCGCGAACACTGCCATCGAGCAGGTTTCCCTCCAATGGAAGCATGGGAACGACCCGGCAGCCTTCATACGGAAGTGGGAGTTATGCGGCACCTGACAACTATCGTCGCACGTCTTCGAATTTGTCAGGATATTCGTCTATATCTCCGGCGCCACAGCGCTTGAACTCTCTTCCGCAAGTCATGGCCAATCAGCCTCCACGCGGCTTACGAGATAACAACGGCTATTATATACCGGAGCAAGTTCGTCAGCAAGGATATCCAGCGCCTGGTAACTACGGTCATCCTTCGTATGATGCTCCTCCTGGAGACGACTATTACTATCCGCCACAAGGAGCGCCATATTCTGGACCTTCGTCGGGGTACCATACTCCGAATGCCCAAGATTCCGTTTCGATGCACTCTGGGTCTAGCAGTAGAAGAGGCAGCAATGCACTTGCACCGCAGCAGTCGCATCGCCGCAGGTCATCCCGAGAAGCAAGCGTGCCATACAGTTTCATGACCGTCAATAATCAAGCTCTGTCACCAGTCCCACCAGTATCGAGCCAGGGTCCAAGCCCTAACATCTCGCCGGAGCGACAAAGTCGGCGACTTTCAGCGCACAACCCTGGTTATGAGATTCGACACGAGTCGCCTTCGAAACAACAAGCAGACGAGCACAATCAATTCGTCAGGCAAGAGTATGAGCGGAGACAGCAAGGGCACAGGACTACGCCGTCGGCCGGCAGCAGGGACTCGGACCTCTACGCTCGTCCAATTGGCAGACCTACGCCGCCGCAGCCAGGAAGACTGGTGACCGATTTCTCGGGCAATAACGCAGTACCGCAGCAGGGCGGCACTGGTCACAAGAGGAATGAGAGCGAGGATGCGCCGCAAATGAAAGGAGCGAGCTATCCAGGGCAGGAGTGGACGCCATTGGGGGTTGAAGAAGGGAGATATACATGGGAGTAATGTGTGACGGTTCGCTGCATTTTCAAAGAGTGTGACGAAAAGTAATGTTTTTAGCATGTCAACTGCATTTAGCGAGGACGGTGTTGGATTTCGGTTTTTTCTGTACAGAGATACCATATTGCATTGTATAATTTGTGCAAGCGAGCACAATCTGTATTTCATCTTGTTGACCAATGGCGCTGTTGCTGATTTTAGTTTTTGGCTTTTTTTGGATCGGAATTTCACCACGCGCATCCAGAATCGTTCCACGCCCTTTTCCTTTGTTGTCCTCTGTCGCAAACCTCTCTTCACGCGTGTTCCTTGCCAAATCGGCGGATTGACTATTCAGCATGACAGTAACTCGCAGTCAAACAGGGCACACGCCCAAGTAAGTCCTCCAACACGTCTCCACCACGCCGGGCAGACCCTCAGACCACTTTCATGACCGCACGAGTCGAGCAGCACTCAGGCCTCGAGAAAATTCCCTCCACTCCCTCTCCGCCCCCAGCAAGACCTCCACCATACTGACCCATCCCACCAGAAAGCCTGACCTTCCAGACGGCATGGTCGAAACCCCCCACCGCCGCCGCTCCTCGCGCACCCGCCGCACCAACTCCCCCTCCCCCTCCGCCCCGTCTTCCCGGCGCGAACCCGTCGTCGAGATCCCCCTCTCGGACAAGATCCACGTCAACGGCAACGGCACCGCAAATGGCAGCACCTCCGGCCCCCGCACGCGCTCCGTCTCGCGCTCGCGAAAGACCAATGGCCACGCTACGAATGGAAGCGCATCCAAGCAAGACTACACCTACAAAAAAGGCCAAGTGATCGATGGCTGGCGCGTCGGCTCCTCCCCCAAAATGGACGCGAACCCACACTTCGACTTTGGCGGCGCTCCGGGCGTCACGGCGATGATGATTGGTTTCCCTGCCTTGATGTACTACATGTGGGTCGGAGCGACGTACTACGACGGCAAGTTCCCGCTGCCGGAGAAGGGGCAGTCGCTGGGGGAGTTTGCGCGGCATATGGGGGAGCTATGCTGGGAGGGGGCGTTCCCGCATGTGAAGGCTTGGGTGATTTACTGGACGTTTCTGGTGGTGCAGGGGGTCATGTATCTTTACATGCCGGGCATGTACGCGACGGGGAAGCCGCTGCATCATGAGGGTGGGAGGCAGTTGAAGTATTACTGCTCGGCGGTGTATTCGTTCTACGCGACGATCGTGGGGGCGGTGGTATTGCATTGGACGGGGCTGTTTAAGCTGTACACGCTCATTGATGAGTTTGGGCCGTTGATGAGCGTGGCGATTTGCAGTGGGTATTTGGTCAGCATTGTGGCCTATGTGAGCACTTTTGTCAGGGGCAAGGAGCATAGGATGACTGGGAATCATATCTATGACTTTTTCATGGGGGCCGAACTCAATCCGAGGATGTTCGGCTGGTTGGACTTTAAGATGTTCTTCGAGGTCAGGCTGCCGTGGTATATCCTGTTCCTTTTGACGGCTGGAGCGGCGGCGAGGCAGTTGGAGAGGTATGGGTATGTGAGCGGGGAGGTGGCGTTCTTGTTGTTGGCGCATTGGCTGTACGCAAATGCCTGCAGCAAGGGGGAGGAAATGATCGTCACGTCATGGTAAGTTCTCAGGCGGTATGGGCAAAATTACAACTGACAATCTGTCCAGGGACATCTACTACGAGAAATGGGGCTTCATGCTCATCTTCTGGAACCTCGCCGGCGTGCCCCTCTCCTACTGCCACTGCACAATCTTCCTCGCCAACCACGATCCGTCCGAATATCACCACCCCTGGCCCGTCATGGTCTGGTTCTTCGTCTCTTACCTCTTCGCCTACTGGGTCTGGGATACCGGCAACAGCCAGAAGAACTACTTCCGCTCGCAATCCCGAGGCTACTCCGTGGACCGCAACACCTTCCCTCAACTACCCTGGAAGTTCGTCAAGAACCCCAAGCAGATCGAGACACAGGCTGGCGACCCCATCCTTTGCGATGGCTGGTTCGGCATTGTCAGGAAACCGCATTATGTCGCCGATACGTACTTCGCTCTTTGCTGGGGTTTGATCACTGGCTTCAGTAGTCCCTTCCCTTGGTTCTACCCAGTCTTCTTCGCTCTCATGATCACGCATCGTGCCTATAGAGATATCCAACGGTGTAAGGAGAAGTATGGCGAGGCGTGGAAGGAGTATGAGCGGAGAGTACCGTACCTGTTCATTCCGGTCAGTCGATCAGTGTGTGCGAGTGATGTTGTACTGACGATTCGCAGTATGTCTTCTAGAAGTGGCATAATTCGGATGATATTTATCTCGGGAAAGAGATGGGCTTTATCACTGCAGAAAGTTTTGCTTACTTACCCTTCACTGTACTATTCATTTTCCCTGGTGGTTTGTGGCACGAGTAAAACGCGGTCGACGGGAGACGCGGTGTCACGTGGAAGCCGTGACTGCCTAATGCAAAATATCCTGACCTCATCCTATCCTCCGCTCACCCTTCCTTCAATGTCTTCCTCGAGCGAGCTGCTGACAACCAGATCGTCAAATTCAACGGAGACCGCTCGCCGGATCATTACACGCCCAATCTCAACATTGCACAGCAGACAGTTCCTTCATCGGCCACTTCTTCAGAGCTACCTTCAGCTTCTCACCCAACCAGCCCTTTCCGATCTTCCCAATCCGACTCCGATCATTGACCTCCGAACTCAGCTCTACAAATACCACAATCCTACACTACAATGCCACCAAAACGCAAGGCTAATGACGATGGTGTCGAAGTCGTAATTGTCAAGAAGCGCCTGACTGGCGACTGGCCAGAAGGACCACCACTCAATGGAAGCCGTGAGCAAGATATCTAAGACGCCGGTAAAGCTATCGCGGCAGAAATGGGAAAGAAGCTAAAATGTGGCATGCTAGTCAATATGTTCGACCACAGACAAGGTGCAGAGAGGTGCACAGGCAGAAGCAGAGAAGAATTTCGCTCGAAGCATGATAGTGACCAAGCACGACAGCCTAATGGTGGTGATGTGCGCTTAGTATTGTTAAGGTTTGCTCTGTTTCGAACTTAGCGATGACTATTGTCTTTGCTTTTGCATCCACAGCAAGCTCAACAATAGATGCTTATTGTCTTCGTTTCCACATTTTCACATCACCACTTGACACTAGCAAACTTCTTGGGTATAATTACCATGGATCTACCAGTTGGGGGTCTCTGCGATATATCTTTTTAGCGACTTGAAACAAGACATGCTTACAATGCAGATCCGCAAGCGAAAGATCATGGCGGCTTCACTGGAGCAGAATACTTCACCCGGCGACGAGCTTCCTCTCAAACGTCTACACAAAAGTGCGATCTAGTCTCCACATCGGCTTCCTCTTTCTGACACCTTCCAGCGCCCTCCCCACAAGTCTCCTTGCCATCGTCCTCCATCTCTACACCCAGGACCAATTTCACCGCCCTCCCCGGCGACATCCGCAACATCATCTACTCCATCCTCTGGGACACCATCCTCTGGGACACCATCCTCTCCGGACCCCGCCGGCCCACACTGACCTACACCCTGACCGCCATCCACCCCACCCCCTCGACCACAAAGTACGTCTGGCTCCCCACGTCCACCTGCCCTTTCCTCCTCGGCACAATCTCCCTCGCCGCCTCATGCCGCCAACTCCGCCACGAAATCATGCCTTACACCTCCTCTCTCGCAGACGTGGAGATGCGCATGCTCCTGCCGCACATCAGGCCGGAGGACGTGACTATGCATTTTCTCCCTGCGCCACATTGGGGGTCGTTGAGAAATTTGAGGATCGAGTATCACGCTGGTGTGGATGTGGTGGATCTACTGTGGTGGCTGATGCCGCAGATCGACTGGGGGGAGAAGTTGGAGGGCATGGTGGTGCGTAGTCTCCAGGGGGGAAGGAAGTCGGAGGACACGAGGACGAGAGCGGTGGTTAAGGAGGGGTTAGTGGAGAGGGGGAGGACGAAGGACGCGTTGGTGAGGTTGTGGGAGGGGGTGAGGGTTAGGTGGCCGGTGGTGTGGGATGTTGATTGGGAGGTTAGGGAGTGGGAGGTGGAGATGAGAGGGGCGGAGAGGGGGAGGTTTGGGAGGCTGTGGGAGGGGATGGGGGAGGAGGAGAGGAGGGCGAAGAAGGCTGCGGTGGGGTTGTAGGATAATCGAATCCCAGGGAAAACGTCAGAGAGGCTCGTCTGATGACTCTTGTCTGGTTAGAATTACAAGCAGGACTCACCTAGGAATCAAGGACAGGGTCGAAAGCTGATGTGCCTTCGACAATCCCGAACTTCAAATTCTAAGGCATCTGCGTGGTCCGAGCCGGACGGTGCACGCGTGGTGAGCCGCGCGAAGCAGGCATCAGTCCTCCGCTTCTCCCTCTACCTTCCACCTCTTCGTTCAGAAGCGGTACACGACAGAGCTTTCACACCTTCTAGAAGACATCACGGGCTCAACAGCCAAGGGCAAAATGCGTCGATCAAGTCGCCTGATCAAGAAAAGACGCATCGAAGAGGATGCTCAACGTAAGTATCACGGTCTCCCTCGCCCACGCTGGGTCCGACTGACATTCACAAGGTCGAATCACGCGATCTCCGTCCCCTGAGCCGGCGCAATATGTCACCTTCCCAGAGGGGTCCAAAGTCGAGTTTCTCAGCTTACCGATCGATGTGCGCCACATCATCTACGACTACTGCTGCGACTGGGTACGCGAGACAGGACCTCACACAGTCCGCTTCACCGATCCCCCAGGACGCAGGCATACATGGATCGACCGACCTACACCTTATCACGACCAAGACGGCAATCTGACTCTCCCGGCATCAATACGAGGAGGCTGTTCAGAAGCGTCAACAGCTCGGGAACACTCGATGCCCAGATAACAATGCGTCGCAGAAGCTGCCATTGGATGGCGGAAACAAGTACCTGAGGATGATGTTTGCTGTGTTGTGCGAAGGCGGTGTCCATCAAATCTGAAGTCAATTTCGGCGTAGGCAAGAGGTAGATATTCTACGCGCACCAAGTGGTCGACCTGAGCAAGAGCCATGACACGACGGGAAGTCGGCATGAGCGGATGAGCTCGAATCCATTTGCAAGCAGTGATAGGTAATTCTGACCCATCTTCCTCGCCATCCGATTTGTTGACCAAGTTTACTGTTGGTTGTCCACGAGTGAGAAACCAAGCGACATGTTCGCGGTAGACCATGTATCGAAGTTCTGCCGGTAGTTGAAGGAACGGGAAGGCTGTCTGACGGCGTTCAGACTGGACCATCCTGGAACCTTGGAGATAGTCATTAGCTTGGGAGATGGAGGTTCTTTAGAAGATAGCATACTGCTTGGCTTATCAGCATTTCGAAACATGGTCGCAAGAATGTCTGCTATCGCTGGCGGCTGCGAGGTTGACAGATCTTGTGCGGTGATGATTGGATTGGATATCCGCAATCACTGTTTCAAATGTCTGGTGGTGTTGTGGTGACAAGTCAAAGTTTGAAGCCTTGATTGCTGCATTTGGCAGTGACACGTGACTTTGATCCAACAGAACGGCGCGACATCTCTCCTCAGCTCTCTTGTTCCGACGATATTCATGGATTCTCACCAGTGAGAATCCCTCGATATTTGAAGCCGTCTAAGAATGGAATCAGCTCTTGTCCAGGCCGCCAATTGGCAGTCATTCTTAATACTCAAGGGAATTCATTACAGCAGCAATCCGATCAGCGAGACGTGCCTATATCTCCGACACTCAAAGTCGTGACCGACAAAGGAGAGGACCAAGCTTGCCAGCGAACGTAGTATCCACGGCAGAATGGACGAAGCAGAGAGGAAAGCACGAAAAACATGAGCGAGGGAGAGGTATGAGAACGAACGCATGTTAATTTGCTGACAGTCAAGCCTTGAGGTCAACGACTAGCTACCTTTTGCTACCAGTCAAGCCTCCAGGCCAACATCGAGCGTTCAAACCAGATTTTCCGTACCTTGGACGCCTTCCAACGCCTTCTATGCCGGCCGTGAAGTGGTAACCATTCTCTGTCGTTGTCGCTTCATGTTCTGTATCCCATACGTCTCCCCAAAGATTCAGAGTCACCTACCCACCAGGCATGGTCCCCAATATCGATCCAGCAAAACATCTCCTCCTATGGCTTCGTTCCACTGCCACCAAACGCAGGGCTTGCGGTGTAATCATACGTCGACGCCGGCTTGGGATCATGGTTGAACTTGCCCTGCTCATTCGCGTCCGCTACCGTATTTTTGAACTGTCCCGCGTCAGCACTATTCCAGTGATTCCATCGGTCGCGCTTCACTCACCGACTGCCCAGCAGCGACTTGCATTCCAGCTGCGGCGACCGGAGCCGCTTGCTGTCCGAACGTGGGTCCAATGCCGGGTCCGGCACCGCCGGCGAAGCTTGTGGCCTGACCCGCACCTTCGCCTATGGTTTCGGAAGCTTTGTTGGTGGATGGGCCAAGGAAATTGCTGGGCTGGCCGACTTTGCCGGCCAGGCCAGGGTCCGTGGTGGTGCCTGGCTTTTGATGGCTGAGGGGTCCGGCGGAGGCAAGAACGAGGAGGGAGGCGATGAGGATGGTGATTGTGGTCTTCATGGTGTTGTGGTGAAGGCGGGACGTGGTGATTTTGGTGTTGATTGGTTCTCGCTGGTGAATCTTGGATGTTGTGGTTGTTGATGATGGACTGATATTTCACGGACGGTGTGCTCTATCTTATACCTTCCCATCGTACTAGAAAACGTCTGGAGGTAACGTAGACCTTCTTCTGCCAAGCGGGTGTGTAGATGTATGAGGCACTTGTGTAGGAGAGGCCAAATGGCCACTGATAGAGGTGCGCCGTAGAGTCGCCGAAGATAGGTGAAAAGGCGAGACTGGTTTGCCTAGCTTATACAGGTGGCCAAAGTCCTTCGACGTCTAGAATGGACAGATGTGTAAGGCGCGTGCATCCCTCCTGCGGCCAAGGTCGACGGGCGTGCCTCCAGGGAGAACTCTGATGTAAAAGTGCTTATACGAAGCATAATTTCCCGAGAATTCAAGGCCATGACAAGTTTCGGACCAGACCACACCGTTTCATTTGGATCCTGTATGTATGTGCTCCAGGATGGGGACAAACCTGTCACTATGCTGCCCATGACGTTGAGAGCAGGTTGTTGGTGGTTGGTCTAACATCAAGCCTCGACGGTTCGTACGGGCATTCTGCCGTCTTCCAGCATGCAAAACCGGGCCGAATACCGCTCTATATGGAGCAAACGAAGGAAAGAAAGTTGATCAGAGCCCACAAGAAGTCTTCTCGGAACGATTAGCATTGCCATCTCCGCACGTCTGCTTACCAGGTCGCCTTCAAGCGATCACTTACCGTCGGGTGTCAAGCACATGTCGCGACACATACCCCGCCTATACGACCAAGCCACATGGCCTGTCCGCAATGTCAGAAACATGACCAGTGAACAAGGTTCAATGGAGTGAGGTCGAAGAGGAGGATGGAGTTGATCGGCAGCTCCCTCCCGCAAACTTTAACCGACAAGGCTGAAATGTCACAACATCTCTCCTTCCCCCAGCGCTCAGGCACTGGAAGTTTCCTGTCGCATCGTCGATCGTTTGTCCATAGATGCGGTAGTCGAAACACTGGGGTCTACTGCGACGTCAGGTAGCCGGGTAGGGAAATTGTTATTCTCAGCCCGGCTCCCTCTCATATCCCGTCTATACTCTATTTTCAGTCCGCGGTACTTGCCGTCTTCGTCATTGTGATGGAATAGTTGATGTTGCCATGCCCTTACGACCTGTTCAGACATGGGTGTCTCAAATATCGAGTCAAGCAGAAAACACAACTTGGTTGCAAGCCT
The DNA here is from genome assembly GCA_017309325.2 of Elsinoe batatas. Taxonomy (NCBI): domain Eukaryota; kingdom Fungi; phylum Ascomycota; class Dothideomycetes; order Myriangiales; family Elsinoaceae; genus Elsinoe; species Elsinoe batatas. Next base: position 159,491 of record JAESVG020000009.1, read on the forward strand.
CGCTGAAAGAAGGTGAGCGGAGGTGTCATGGGTCAAGACAATACTAAGATGATTTCTGGCTGGTCGGTAATTTTGAGTGAAGGCTACCCAGCCGACAGCGAGTGATCGTGCTAGTCCCTTGGACGTCGCGAATATGCAGACGGGAACTTGCCCTGATATCGCCCAAGAGAGCTTGACACCTCACAAGAAAGCAAGTCCTTCACAAGGAGAATGAGACCAATGGCTCAAAAGACTTTGTATCCATTACACCACAAACCCAGTATTATTACATCCCCAACGTTGCCTACTATGCATCCCAACCTACTGACAACTCCCACACTCCGGCCCCCTCACCCCATCCACCGTCCCCAACTTCCTCCCCCCTCCCCCTCCAGCCCCCCCAAACCAGCCCTTCCCACCCCCACTACCGCCACTCCCACCCCCTCCCGGTCCTCTCCCATCTCCTCCCCCTCCCCCGCTCCCTCCCCAGAACGTCGGCTTCGGAAAACTCCCCCTCCCCTGTGTCCCCCCACCCCTGCTCTTAGCAAACGGACTCCCCTGCGCCGCCGCCGTGCTGTCCAGCGAGAATAAAGTGGTGAGATACAGCCCGATGAAGCAGTAGATTGTGCTGAGGAGGGATTTGGCGCGGGCGGAGAGCGGGGGGGAGGAGAGGGCGCGGCCGTTGGAGAAGTAGGTTGGTTTGGGAGGGGGGTTGCTAGAGGAGGAAGGGGAGGAGAGAGGCTTTTTGGTGATGTTGATTGGGACGGACATTGTGGTTGTGTCTGGAGGCAAGCTGTGAGAAGGGCAAGCGTTGAGGTCGCGAGATGTGGCTTCTAAGCGCGTTGGAGTCGTAGTGCAGGACTTGCGTGATTGGACGGTTCGCGAAACAGCGAATAGGGCGTATGTAATGGGAGAAGAAAGAAGACAGATCAAGGGCCACCAACATGACAGGTTGTCGGCCTGACTTGCCAAGAAATCTCGTCTAAACCTGCCGTCTGAGGCTCACATGATCTAAAGTTGGCAAAGCACTGCAGTATGCCACCCAGAATGTCATGATATATTTGGTCGCTAAGCTACACGAAGACTGAATGGTATTGACAGATCCCCCACGCCTATGCCGCGCCCCATTCTCAAGCACTCCCCTGACGGAGGTTCCCGCTCTCCATGGCTTCGTCCCTAGTCTTCCTCCTGGTAACTGATCTTCCTCATCTCACCCAACCTATGTCGAGCCGCTGATAGTGAGTTCTCGAGCTGCAAGATCTCGACCTGTTTCTTATTAGCATCCTCAATAGTACCACAACTCGGAGACCGCTTACCTGTTGCTCCATTTGCCTGATCTTAAAGTCATGCTCGCTCAACTTGCCGTAATCCTCCATCTCACTACCATTCATCTTGCTCTGAATGATAGCTTGTACCTGTTTCACCAAGCTCCTACAAGCGCCAGTCACAGCCTTGCTTGCCTCCTCCAATCTCTCTTGTGTCTTCGACATGAATGAAGCTTTCACTCTGCTGGCGGCCACAAGCTGTGCAGTCGAGGCTGCCACGTCGTTGGACGCAACGATGAGCTGTTCTGGCGAGTTGCGGCCGGAGATGACACCGTCGGCAGTCTCGATGAGCATGTTCGTCGACGTCGCCACAGCCTTGGCCGCAGAGATGAGACCCTCGGTCCAGCGATTGTTCTTCTTGTAGAATTGCGACGCAGACATACTTCCAGCCCTGCCCTCCTTGACGATCTCCCGCTGACTGTCTGTCGCCGCCTTGATGAGTCGTGCAATGGCGTTTGTAACAGCAATGGCAGCCTCGAGAATGCTGTCATGGATCTTGAGCTCATAAGTGCTGTACTGATCGCGTGGCTTGTTCATGAGCTTGTTGAGACGATCAGTGGCAGCCTCAATGGCCTTTGCTGCATTGGACATTTCTTGATCGACCAACTCGCCAATGTCTCCGGACTGGTCCGTGAGCTTGCTCTTCGGTGCGAAGGCGTCAGCTAGCTTCGACAGCTGGTTAAGATTGACCTGGACATCGTTGTTCTTCGAGATGACCACGTCGGTCTTTTGCAGATCGTCAAGACCCTCAAGTCGATAAGACTGGATGGAGCGGAAGAAGCCCACTGTCGAGGTAGCAGCCTGTCTGGCAGCATTGATGAGCTGATCGCCCTTCTTGTCGTCCGATGCAAAGCGGGTGAGACCTTTCGTGTTCGACAGAACGTCTGCGATAGCTCCAGAGAAGCTGTTGACCGTCCGGATCACGTCGGCATGGTTCGCAGCAGGACCATCAGCGATAAAGTTGTTGAAGGCGGTCGAGAACTCCATTGCTGACGATGCAGCCTTCTCAATTTGCGACAGCACGAATGGGCCAGATGCGTTCTGATTACCTGCAATCATGTTTGACTCCAGCTCATACATTGCGTCGTCCACTCTTTGCACACCGGACTGTAATAGCGAGTCGATGAGCTCGCCAATCTTGCGGATGTTCTCGAGAAGCATGACATCAATCTGCTCATCCATGGCTTTGTCTGTGTCGGTGCCGCCACTCCGGAGCTCATTCAGCTCCATCAAGGCTTGATCAAGGCCAGCCTTGACGATCTCGAGCTCTTCGTCCTTCTCACGCAGGAGTCTCTCGAGGTCGCTGTCGCCCTCCCGGAACTTCATTTGCATATCGTCTAGCGAGCGGGTCTTGTTGCGCAGTGCTTCCTCGAGATCTGCGATCTCTCTGTTGTGCCGTGACAGCATCGCTGATAGATCCGAGCCTTTGCTGCGTTCTGCATTTTCGGCCTTCTCGAGAGCAAATCGAAGCTCCCGTTTGAGCTTCTCGAGCTCGTCTTTGTGTCCGCCAGTGGTTCGGTCCCGGTCATGGTATGCTCGGTCACGCTCTCGAATCATGTCCGCCAGTTCCAGGTTCTTCGTCTTGAGCTCGCGCTCCAACTTTTCACGCCTGTCTATGGCTTCCTGTGCTGAGGCCGCCTTCAATTGGACGCTCTTAAACTTCTGCAGCAGTTCAAGGTGCTCGTGTCGCAGCTGGGAGTACAGCTTCGCCAAAGCCTCGTATTTCGATCGCCATGTGTTGATCTGATCTTGCAGTGCTCGGATCTGCTCGTCTTTTGACTGTGATTGTTGCTGGAAGTTGTGGCCGAGCTGTGCCAACTCCGCCTCGAGCGACTTGACCCGCTGATCAAATTGCTGGAGCATGAGTTGATCGCGCTCGTATTGTGCTCGCGCATTGAGATTCTCCCGCTCAAGCTCCGCCATCCGGCCTTGTGTCTGTTGTGCATACTGGTCGCGCATGAGCTGATCTTGTGCGAGCCTTTGCTGCTCGGCTTGAAGTCTTTGCTGTTCCTCAAAGTCTCTTTGCCGTTGTAGCTCCTGCTGTTGCTGAAGCCTTTGCGCCTCATCGTACTGTGCCTGCAGCCGCCGTTGTTCTGCCTCGAACTCTTCCTGTTGTCGCGCCTGCTCATTCTTCCAGAACTCGTTGATCGGCTCGGGATCTGGTGCTGTCTTTGGCGGAGGTGTGACCGGCTTTGTGACCTCGCCTCTTGGTCTTGCGGGCAGAGCAGGGGCATTCTCGTCTTCTTGGAGGAGGTTTGGCGGATCTTGCGGTAGCTTTGGGACAGGATGTAAGCTTGTGACATATCGAAGATTCGAGCACTCATAATAGAACTTGACGAGTCGGTAGTGTTGTGCGTTGTATCGCTCGTGAAGAGGTTTAAGTGCTTCGTCTTCGCCGAGAGCTGGGATGTGTCAGTCTTGATTCTTCCCGGGAAGAAGGCATCCGCACTCGTGAACATGGCCCGAAGCATGCTCGTGATAAACTTGTAAATTCCGTAGCTCTCCGCAATCAGGGGTACCAATGCAGCCATCCTGCACTCGTTGTTCGTCCCGGGCCGGAAGGAAGCAAAGATGAGCTTCTGGAATGTTTCGATCTGATCCTGCAGCGTCATGAGGTCCGTAATCGTCTCGTAGCCCTCGTTTGGATCGTTGATCGACTTCAAGCTGATGTACTCCTCATACTCGAATGTGCCGTTGAACTCGGGATGTGTGCGGTGGAAAGTGAGCTTCTGGATAAGGAAGAACACATATTCCTGAATCAGCGAAGCGTATCCTCTCATGCCATCTCCCATCATACCGCCTCCTCCCATGCCGCCCGGCATGCCGCGCGACAGACTCTCGATCCAATTGATGTTGGCTTGGGCATCTTTGAGTACTATCGGGTGGCCTTCCTGCATCACCTTGTGCACCGTGATGAGGGCTTTGAATGTCTGAACTTCATCCGCCAGTATAGGTTGTCTGCTTCCTGTCAATCATGTTGTCGCTGGTGGCTGGGTTGTTCTCCGTACACTTTCATGGCCGACCAGAACGAGGTCGAGCTCTTGTGATCCCATGTATACACGATGCTGCTTCGAACATGCTTTCCTGGATTGTGTCAATTCGTATTCTTCGCTCGTGCCGATGGACGCGGTACTTTTCGGTGCCGTCTCCTCTGTCAGAGTGGTCAGCAATTGTGCTTAGTAGCTATCAATGTCTCGGGTCATACCTGGACTGGTGGCCTTTTTAACGACAATCGCAAGGTCCGACTCGGACCTGACGCACAATCAGCGATAGCCCTCGCAAGTGCTTCTCACAACACCTACTTGCCCAAGTCGACGTTTCTCGAAGTGTGGAGCGCCATGTTTGTGCTCATGCGCCGGGGTTGATTAGGAGGATTGATGATAGGAAAGGCAGCGCTCATTCAGAATATTTGTTCGTACAGCTCAGGGCTATGGCATGATTGAATCAAGAAAACATTGTTGTAGCCTGAGATGTCCACGCAATGCAACCACATCTTCATCCCAAGCTGCGGTCCTTGGCGGGAGATCGTCATCGCGCTTCGGCTGTTCGGCTGAAGCTGCCGACGACGTGCCTCTTGCATGACATTTCACCTTGCATTTTACACTGACACGATTGGCACCTTGGGGCAGGTAGCTACTGATCATGACACAGATGCGGCGGGAAGAGTGAGAGGCCAGAAAAATAACGAGATGTTTCCGTATCAAAATTCGTTCGAGAAGTGGAACGACAGCAGATCCCGAACAATTGCTACTTTTGTTTGGGTCTGCACCTTCCTGGTACGGAGATGCGGCTACTCGACGAGGCGATGGTGAGCCCCATCAATGGCCTCTGCGAATCAACCTGAGAATCTTGTCCGATGCGAGCTCTGCAACACCTTCATACAAATACGCCGAATTCGATGTCGTTGGAGCTGGTGTAAGAGATCCATGAACTGGCGTTGGAAGCGACCAGCGATGGTAGTCGGCGTAGAGCAGATCAGCTGTACCACAATCTCATGTCCAGGGTCGCTTGGGTCTTCAATGCCGAGCCACGCCGCTTGCTGACGTCCAAAGTTGGTGAGGCGACCGATGCGTCGGAAGGGCAGGTCTTCAGCATCTTGACGGCTGACGCTACCATTGAAGAGGCCAGTCAGGTCATTTTTGGGAAGGCGGGAAGGGTCATCAGCGACGAAGGTGACAGAAGTAGATGGGTGATCGTGCAAATTTCAGAGATAGCTGGCGTGGTTGGTATTCCGCGCTCCACTCTCCTCAATGCAGGCTGGAAATCATTTGCGGTCCACCCTTGGAAACCAAAGTACTTGTCCAGGTATCTCCTCGGCGGCCAGAACTGCTGGGCACCATTCACACCAGTGCCGCCACCAAGACCCTTGGGCGCAAGGGCTGGAACAGAACTGTCGTAGAATGCCGATGCACCGGGACCTGTTGGCAGACCGAAGGAGAAGAAACTCAAGCCATCGTGTCGAGTGATGTTGGTGTTTGGATCGATGAGTCTCTGCCATGGTTGGATTGCTTGACCTCCATCTCTGGCGAAGAATGGGCCGCCGCTTTCCACCAAAAGAGTCTTCATTCCCGCTTCGGCAAAGCGGGTGGCCGCGACGATGCCAGACGCTCCCGCACCGACGACTATCACTTCACTGTTGCTGGTTAGCTGATGGAAGTCACCGCCGGCTTCGTAAGTCACACTATTTGAAATCTTTCGGACGCTCGCTCTGCGGTAAGGCATATGTGGTTCCGAGTATGGTCAAGCCAACACAAGATACTATTTTCCAAATCATCGTTGTGGTAGTGAGGCAAGGGAATATGGACCGTAGAAACACCCAGACAAGAACGGTAGTGACAGGACTGCTAGAAACGAGCGACGAAAATATCGACCACACAGTAAGGCGTACATACTCCTTTTGTACGCAAAGGTCACACTCGGAGGCCGAGACAGCCCGTTTCCACAGGCACCCACCTCTTCTCCGTTCATCTTGATTTTGATGAAAGACAAATGAACTTACAGTATGTCAAATCCCGGTGCCCTTACTACCTCTTTGTTTCGCCTCAGGGCAGCGTTGACAAAGTGGATATACCGAGATATGATGAACCCAGTAATGTCTTGGTAGGTCAGATGTCGAGGAGGTACAGCCTGCGCCAAGCGGTGAGCGTGGGTTCGGCAGCAGAAGCGACATGGTAGGTTCCATGTCAAGCCGTGCATCAGATATGGATTCGAGCCCTGAGTAGTCGATTATACTCCGCAGGTTGGGCCACGTACTGTAGTCATCTTCGCTAGCGTGAGAGTGGTCCTGGAACGCGTCCATCGTCGTGAGGCGAGGACAGCATGTAACCCTGGTGGTGTGTCATCATAGCCAGTCAAAGAGCAAGCGACGAGGTGGAAGGAGTTTTTGGCGAAACACCAGCGATACTCGGGCCTCAGGACGGTGTGTACACTACCCTGTCGATGTTCATACAATATGGCAGGACCATCATTGGGTGCAACGTTCTCTGGGCCAGATCCACTTCATGAACCCGGTGCCATTCACGCTCTCAACAGAACACTATGGTGTGCCCACAGCTCTTGATAGGGAGCCCCGGGAGGTATCAGGATCAAAATGACGACGGGACTAGACTCCTGGGCGAAACTGACATGGATCTGACTTGTCCGGCACTCCAGAGCGCCAGAGATTCTGCGATGAAGGTGAGGTACAAGATGGCGTCGGATGAATGCTGGCTTGCATGACATGCCAGTGAATCCGTGCGACACGTGGGTACTGCATAGTACCTATGATCTGCGGCACATCAACGACCAACGCAATGAGCCGTGAGAGTAGTGATGCCCCGCTCTATGATACAGCCAAGGACTTGTGCTGTTGGGGCACGCTTGGGACTCGATGAGCCACCCGGATGGGATGACGAGTTCTTCCAGTGGACCATGGGACCCCCAGGGTTGGTCGAAATATTTGGGTGTACCACGGAGTCCTAGTTGTGGAGGAGAATGAAGGTCGAGACACACTTGCTATTCCAAAGTTTTGACGGTGACCGATGGTTGAGTACTCAAACCCGAAAGGACGAACATTGTAACCTTGTCGCGATGACTAAGGTTTGCCGCGGTTGCCAAGGCTCATTGCGTTGAGCCTTAGCATGGCACTATTGCGCGCATACTTGGCAGGAGGAAGTCCGATATAGCCCTAGATAAATTGAAGCGCCGGCTGGTCATGCAAGATAGACCCTAGCCCTCAAGCGTGTCCATTGGTAAGCGGCGAATCGGAGAATGTTACCAATCCAAGAGGCCGAGATGAAGCGGGCACATTTCGATACAAGGTCACGGAAAATTACACGAGCACAGGCGTATCTCTAGGAATGGGTCAATCAGTTGGCGTTGATGATTCTCATTGATACTCGCTATTTTGAATGCCATGGCTTCCATCGCCAGAGGACGCCTGCAGCAACACGCTGCTCGTGAGCCATGCAACAACCCAAGAAGAGAAGAAGGGTATTTAGTGAGCAAGGTTGTAAGCCCTGCGACGATCTCTCTCCTCGGCGATGGACAGCTTTACACCCTTGCCCTTGGGCAGACTGATCCATGGCTTCTCAGAGCCAATGACGAAAACGTTGCTCTCACGGGTAGCGAACTCGTTGTCGACAGCATCCTTGATGTGGACGATGTTGAAACCTCCATCGTGCCTCTCACGGTGAGTGATTACGCCAACACGACCCATGTTGCGACCACCGGTGGCCATGGCGATCACACCAGTGTCGAAGTGGATGAAGTCGGCGATCTTGCCGGTCGACAAGTCAATCTTGACAGTGTCGTTGACCTTGATGGCAGGGTCTGGGAAACGGATTCTGTGTCCAATATCAGCATTTCTGCGGATTACCAAAACTTGGTCCAACGGCTGATAGATGCGACTTACGTGCGAGCATCATGCGTAACCAAGAATGGAATCCCGCCCTTGCCCAATTGTACTCTCTTGACCTTTCCTAGCTTGTACTCTGCCTCTTCTGTGGTGATGCGGTGGACAGTGAAACGACCCTTGGTGTCGTAGACGAGGCGGAAGTTCTCGCCAGTCTTCTCAATGGAGATGACATCCATGAACCCAGCTGGGTAGGTGGCGTCGGTGCGGACCTTGCCATCGACCTTGATCAGGCGCTGCATGACAATGGCCTTGGTCTCGCGGGCGTTGAGCGCATACTTCAGCCTGAGAAAATGTCAAATCCTGAACCAATGCTCTTTACCAGATCCCCGTACCTGTTTCTGATGAAGACGATCAAGGGTAGCGAGTCGCGAAGCTTGTGAGGACCTGGCGAGGCCTTTGGGGCATATGCTCCGGACAACTTGTCCAGGAGCCAGTGGCTTGGTGCCGACAGACGGTGTTGATGCTGCCAAAGTTGTAAGTATGCCGTCGCGACTATCAATGCGATTGAAGTTGTACCTTCTTTGGACCACGACCCATGTTGGCGATATGTGCTTGATTTCGCTGAGAGAACAAAGTCGACTTCAAAAGTTCAAGTAGGTGATTTTCGTGGTCGACCAATCAGTGCTAGCGCGGAGCTTACGGCGAAAAGATATTCCAGCACCGATCGGCTTCTGCCAAGCGCTCGAAGGGGTCAAGTGGATCCAACGTCGAAGTGGGGACATGAAGCCGACGTCGTGCAATGCTGATTTGCCATCTTCTTCAGATGACATCCACGATACCTACTCCATATCCTGTACGGCCTCCGCGACGACAGCAGAGAGTACTGAGACCGTCACCGAGGTTCTTGCAGATTACCCACGGTTGGTAAAGGCAAGGAGGACATCAGGTGGCACGAGTATGAGATTGGCGTCGGCAACCTGATCTGCACGTCTAGAGACGTTCCTAGACGTCTTATTCAAGATGAACAACCTTCAAGGTACCTTTCAACCGACGTCGCTCGACTTCATCAACAGACCAAACCCTGTGGAGCCTAGTGATATTAGCCACGGGCACGAGTCTTCAAGCAGCAAGCAGCTGGAGAGTCGGACCAATGGAGAACTTCTTCGAGTGCTCCGGGACTCTCGATTGCACAAATCATCAAGAAATGCGGCCAAGGAATTAGGTGTATCGATCCCACCAAGCTCAAAATCTTCACAAGCATCGACCGCTCCAATCGCCACAAGCGTTCCTCAAGATGGCGAAAGCTCGACTGGAGACGGCACAGCGTACACGATCCCCCGAGAGATTGATCCAGCGCGCTACACCCTGCCACCTCCAGCTCAACAGGCATTGAAGCGACCGAGACATCAAGTTCCACCTGTATTACAAGGACTCCATCAGCCGCCACCTAATGCTGGATTGCTTCCATCCATGGATGCTGAGAACCGCCGGCCGGCTCAGCACACCCAACAGCAGGGCGATGAATCCACCGAGCAGTCGGAATTGCCGCATCCTGCGATGCAGGAGACCCCGAAAACAGTGGTCGTCAAGGTTGCTGCACCCGCCCATCGACCGACGAGGCGAAACAAGTGGACCGATGAGGAGACGCACGCTTTACTTCAGGGCGTACGTCAGTTCGGTGCTGGAAACTGGAAGAAGATCCTTACCTGCTCCGAGTACTCTTTCAACCATCGAACTGCCACCGACTTGAAAGACCGTTTCCGGGTTGTGTGCTCCAACAAAGACATGCTCATGCATTATCAGATTTATGCTGAGTACATGAAGAACCCGCCCGATCTCTCTCACGCTGGCCATCTTGCCGCTGCTGCCCAGGCTCGATCAGGAGATGGTCCCAGCCCAATATCGCCGAGTGCTGATCTTGACTTGCCACGGGCAAAGCGGAGACAACGTACGAAGTGGTCTGAAGAAGAAGATGCTGCACTTCTGAGGGGGTTCGGCCGGTACGGACCATCGTGGACATCTATCCAACTCGATCCCGTCCTGAAGAAGAGAACACCCACCGACATACGGGACCGGATCCGGACACGATTCTCGGACGAGTACAAGAAAGCAGGGCTAGCACCCAAGCCATCTAAGCCTCGCGCACAGATGCGTTCCCAACCCAAGCCCCCCTCTGATGGTCGGCCATCAGCAATATTGGCGCCACAACTCTCCATTGTACCAGCTTCCCACTCCGAGCAAACGGCTCAAGCAGCCGCTCCATCCTCAAACACCAATCTCAATATCTCTCTTCCACCCATGGACGATACCTGGTTTACCGAGATGCCTGGCGTGATTGACTCTACACATCCTCTTGCACATCTCTTGAACAGCGCCGATGACCTGAACTCCATGCAACCTCTCCCGCCTCTCCTTCCTCGTATCGGATCGATAGATCATGGTCACCACCAGACCGGTCCAACAACACAATCGATCGATCCTCTAGCAACAGTACTGGGCAACTCCGATGGCCACAGAAATACCAGCATCAGCATGAATAATAACTAATCGGGTCGCGCAAGCGTTTGATTTTTGCTCCTGGACTTCTTATACCCTGCTTGCATACTTTCAGTGTTCTTTACATGTATAATTTCACGAAGCTTTACCTGTGTCCCCTTCCCACCAGTGACCATGTCTCCAATGTATCCTCCCTCATATACGTCGTCTTACCATACCAATGTGGGACTCGTTTGGCAAAGGAGGAAGATCACATCGTGCATTGCTCGCCAACACCGACGCCTGCAGGCACCAGATCATCCACCCCGTCTCAATGCCAGCTTCCACCCGTACCACCAACCCTGTCAACGACCCCTTTCCATCCCACCGCCATCACCACCAGGTCTACCCCATCAACGAGCCCGCCTCCTCCCACCACTCCCACCACCACTCAACCCCTCAACCTCCGCCTCCGCCCCACCTCCAGGTCTCGTAGCCTCCTCGACCCACCGCTCGGCCCATCCCACCTCCCACCCAACCGCATCGGCTCTCCCCCATTCAATCCCAACACGACTCGCCCACGACACCGCACCCTGCTCCACACCGCCCTCAGCTCCGCCCATTCGCGCCCACGCGGCCCCTCGACGTCCATCATACCCCGTCCCCGATTCCGCCCTCGCCGGTCCACCGCGCTCTCCCGGGGCTCCACCCACACCTCCAGCCTCGCGAGTCGCTCCCCCCATCCTGTGCGCTGCATCGCCGTCTCCAGCAGCGCGAAGCGAGGGAAAGTAGCGCTCATGACTAGATGGAGGCAGCGAACGCTCGCCCAATCGAGACTGGAGAGGTCGGGGATGTAGAAGCAGAGCTCGGTCATGAAGTCCGCTGAGAGGAGGGCGAGAAGCTCGGGGCGGAGGAAGGGGAGGGCCGTGGAAAGGAAGGTGAGGGTCTTGATGGTTCCGTTTGAGCTTATGGTCCATGGGACGGCGTACAAGGTGTGATAAAGATGTGCTGATTATTGACTTTGGAGTGCGATGAAGGTTGCATATCGTTTCGAGAAGCAAGTGCCTTTGATCGAGTCGACTTATGAATTTGCGAAGCGTACTGCTTGTCGCTGACGGAAAGCAATACCATTAGACCCGAGGCCCCCTGAGTCTGTCGCCCCGTATTTGTCGTTCACGGGATCTTGGGTCGATACCAATAGGTGATGGTACTTAGAAGCAGACCCAGAAGGTAGCACGAAACGATAGAGAGGCTATCAACTTAGCTGCCGAGTGGCCCGGCGTATAGTCTGTTGGACCGGTTCGATCCGACATCAACTCGATAAAATCATGAGCCCGACGCGGATTGGGTTCCCGGAAATCTACACCGTCTCAGTGTCCATGCCGTAAGGCGGTAGGCTGACATTTCTAGGCGCGAGGACCATTGAAGGCGCAGCGCACCCAACAATCCTGCAGATGTCTTCCGTGCTCATCGTGCTAGTTGCTGTCAGCGAAATCAAGCCACTGCTGGTCTTCTCTTACGATAAAATCATGTCAAAGGTGTCTCGTGGAACTCAGATAATTCTGTACTGAGATGAGGAACTCGATCAACAAACTGCCTTACTAGATCTTGTACTCCATTGGCTCTTGGGCTTTGATCTTTGAGCCAGCTTCGGTGGACGCTATAGGTTGAGCAGGCGGCGAAGGGAAAAAGCATTATCTAGCCAAGGATTTTGTTTGATTGTAGAAAGACTAGTATAACATCTCTAGTACTGAAAACCTAGTACTAATAAATTAGCGTACGCATAGTAGATAACTAGTTATTATAACTTTCTGAATGAATCGAACGTCTCTCGATCCGATTTGCCAGTTACAACAATTTGTGCCATTCTTCGATGCCGTACCGTAGCGAATTTCAAGCTCAGCTTCATGGAGAGGCGACAGTATGCAGTCTTCCTGTGTGGCGCTTGACGGCCACATGCACTCCAATGGGTACGAGTTGAAGATGTGATGATGTCTGAAGCGCTTGAGCCTCGAGCTTTGACCATGCGGGGAGAAGTTGACTCACCGAGCTTCGGGCATCGGACGACCTTGAACCTATCAACCCCTTCAAGCCTGCGCTCTCCCAAACACGGCGCTAATACAGGGCGCATCTCACATCCAGCCGTCAGTCTGCAACCTGGAAAGTTCACAACGTATAAATCCCTCGTAGACGTACGAGCATGCCACCCTCGCCGCCCTCGACCACAGCATTCCCGGGCGTAAATCACGCTGGGCGATCGCACAAAGACGGAGCTGCCTCGCTCGATACTCGCAGCGACTCTTCGGAACACGACAAGTCTGGGAGGGTCAACAAGAGGAAGCATACCGGTGATGATCCCAAGGTCGACCGTCCCGAGAAGAAACGGAAACCAATCTCCGAGCACAGTCAAGCGGACGGTGAACCCAACATTGATTGGGCCGAGTACTTTCAAGAGTGGCCGAGAAGAATCTCTGACATTGAGACTAAGATGGATGAGGGCAACAACAAAAGGTTACGCTCTCAGACGAGCTACAGTCAAAGCGTCCGCGATGGCGAATCACCCACTGCATGGACCAGGAGGCACGAAGAGAAAATGCGCGAAGCTGGTCTTATCATGAGCGAATATCAGACCGAAGTAACAATGTCGAGGGCCAGTGAGGATATTCTTACTGTGCTATTATCCTCCCACTATCCACTCCCTGAAGGATCACTACTCCACGAAGGGAAGCTCTTAAAGGTTCTGGACCGCATACGCTTCTGTAACGAGGCCCGCATCATCAGGGATGTCACACCTGTCCTTGTCCCCTCACCGGAGCTACTTTTACTAGACAAAGACTCGGGACTGGAACACGTGTGCGAAGCACTTGATGCGGAATGGCTACAGTGTGCCACCTTGTGTGGTCCAAGGCCAAAGCCCGATTTTGCCGTGGGTGTAGCGGCGAGCGCTTTTGATGAGGAAGAGATGAAAACACTCCGCCTGGAACATACGCCATTTTGCCCAACCACCTTCCCGGAAGGCATGTATTTCCCTTTCCTGATCTGCGAGGTCAAAAGCAGTGACAGACCGATCATGGAAGCGGAACGGCAAGCCATGCACGGTGCTAGCATTGCCGTCAATTCGATCGTACAACTATATAGGAAGACTTCAGCCTTGGATCAAATCGACCGGGAACTGCTTGCATTCTCTGTAGCCCACAACGACAGCAACGTGAAGGTGTTTGGTCATTTTGCATCTATCAAAGATGACAAGGCCACATTTTACCGCCACCGACTGTACGCAGCTGATATTGCAACCCAATCTGCATCCCCGGATTGGGGTAAACCTTATCGATTGTGCCGTGCCATTTACGAGACATTCCTCCCTCAACACATAGCAAGGATCAAGAGTGCCCTTCGGACTTTAGTCAACAGACCAACTTCGGACCTCATCTCACAGCCAGAGCTCATGCAAGATTCACAACCCAGCCAGTCGTCCGCACAAGGGTATGGGCAGTTCAAGAAGCCATCACTGCCATCCACAGCGAGGGTGCAACAGGAGAACGATCGCCTGCGTGAGCAGTTGACTCACAGCATAATTTTGCAGCAGAGGCAAGAGCAGTATCAGGCACGGATGCAACAGGAGAACGATCGACTACAGGAGCTGTTGACCAACAGCGTCAATTCTCAGCAGAGGCAGATGGAGCAGATGAGGGAAGAGATGAGGCAAGAGAAGGAGAAGTTAAGGGAAGAAAAGGAGCAAGAGAAGGAGAAGCTGAGGGAAGAGAGGGAGCAAGAGAAGGAGAAGCTGAGGGAAGAGAGGGAGCAAGAGAAGGAGAAGTTGAGGGAAGAGAAGGAGCAGATGATCGAGCAACGCAAGGAACTGATGGAGCTTTTGAAATTATCGACAGCCAGATAAACATTTGACCACTGTGATTCTTACAAGCAAAAGCCTTGCCCGTGTCACCTCCGATGACCTTCGCTTCCCTGCACGTGGAAACCATGAGCGCTTCATTGCTCACGTGCTGATGATTGATAGTCAAGACGCCATTCCTCTCAGACGCCAATCCTGTTGTCCCATATCGTACCAGGCTTCCTAAGGACTCCTCTTACAGTACCCGCACAATCTGAATACTGGACTCTGGCTGACTTCACGACCGTCAGTTGTCAATAGTCCACCATTCATGCCCCATGATCTCGTCTATGCTTGGCCTCGCCGCAGGTTCCAGGCTTGTCATGGCTGCAACAAGCTGAAGTGCCTCGGGCCCTAGATCCTGGCCCCAATAAGATAATCTCATCTCGGGTCTCAATTCCTGGATTGCCTCGCCTACTTGCCGCAGAATTGTCCTCCTAGAGATGAAGTCGATCTCTGAGTCGCCACTCTTGGTGATGAAAGTGAGAAGGGTCTCTCGAAGGGACGGATGCACTAAAATGTATTGTTCATCATTGCAGTCATTGTGAAGACGCAGCCGGCGAGAATCTGGCAACTCTGCGGCGATTCGGTGCGAGCGATGGTAGACCGGCTTTGGAACATGCTTGAGAAGATAAGTCTCCTCTCCAGATCTGATTTCCGTCAACGACATTTGGCCCTGTCGCGTCCAGAGGCTACCCACGTACATTGCCTTGAAGATGGTATGTTTGCTGTCTGAAGGGCGCTTGTGGACACCCTGAATTATGGAGTAGATGCGGCCGGATCTGCCTGTTAGTGTTGACATGGATTGACCGTAGCGCAGGTGAGTCAACTGCTTAGACAGGTGCACACCGATGGAGTTCCGGGCGCCCATGTTGGTAACAATACAAAAGGCGTTTGCAGCTGAGTCAGTTTCCAATGCGGTTCGTTGGGACGACCTCGATCATCCACGCCTGGAACGCTTCCGCCATGATCCTAGGCTGTATCGTTAGCCTGCCCCGACGAAGGCGCCGAATGGAGTGGTGTCAAAGCTTTGCTTTACATATCTCTTGTGACACGGACGAGGGAAGGGGCATAGATTAGCGCATGGAACACGGCGGTACATGCGGAGCTAGCGACGATGGCCACGTCCTCTCCAATGATATGGTCAGTGGAGAAGGCATGGATGCCGCATCGAGTCGACAGAGGAACATCTTCCTCTTCTAAGCCCCTAGAGGTTCCTCAGATCCTTCTACATTATCGTAACCTAGCGACAATCATGGCCAACAAGGTCGTCAAGAGTACCTTCATCACGTGGGGATACAGCCCTGCTTTGGCATGTGCTCCTGATAGTAACGACATCTATAGCGAGACTGAGCACCCCAGTCAGAAAGACTCATATAATCACTTCACCACCGTCTACCAGGACGCCAACGGCAACCATATCACGACCAAGCAAGTCTATCCCAAATGAGGACCGAGAAGGGTGTGCGAGCGCCCGAGAACGAAGGGTGGCTGCCGGACATGCCTGTGTGGCCGCATGTGCAGTCTTTATGCTCAAAGTATCGCTGGCTCTAATTCGATAGACCACTTGCCATTCTGATGGCGACGAGCACAGCGCTTTTGCATTTGTTGGTAACCATACGGGCCATACGTCCACCTGTGCGACCAGCATAGAGGACGCTACATGTTGAGGAACGCGGCACGGTATACGCTCGCATGTATCTTCTGCAAGGTGACAGCCATAGTCAAAGAGGCTTTGACTCCTTGTGTTAGCGTCCGATCGATGGCGCATGGCTCCAAGCTGATGTTGACGATTACTTGGGCAATCCACAGCACTTTGCGGAGAAATGCCATCGTCACAGGCAGCCTGCGAGGTGATGACCACGCCGTCGAATGTGCATATTGACTGATCGAAATGGGCGGCTAACAGGACTCCGCGCCTGATGTATGCATTGGTCATCCTCAAGCCATCTTGTGTCGCATAGAACCAGCTCAGTGCACGTCATGTCGTCAAGGTCTTTAGGATAGCTCAAATCATTGCAGCATCATTTTGATGGAGATCCAAGGTCCCTACGTCCCGGTACTGGTATCTGCGAGCGAGTTCTGGAGCACCGCTTTTCCCTCGTCACAAATTTCACTTGTTTCCTTCCGAGGTATATACGGAAGCAATCGATCCCAGCCGCGCGGATACATTCCCCCGAGTGACTGTCCGATGAGAGTCTCGCCCAGATGGGTGACCGGCATGGTGAAGGTAATCGTAAGAGGAGATCGGGCCTTGCAAGGATACCGCAGCCACGTATCGGCTCATTCGGATTTGATAGGAAGAGAGGTACTGTCAGTCTAGATAATCGTCCGATGAACGTCTCGGTCATGATCACAGAGTCTGCAGGCTCGCCACGGGCCTCCCCTCTCTGCTGCCTCCTTCTCCTGCATCTGTCCGCGGCTGGCCTTACATGGCCGCCCCGTATCTGATGGCTATGTCATTCCGCGCTCGGCAACGCTGCATTTGTGGGAATGCATCGCAAATCGACGGGCGACCGGCGGAACGCCAGTCCTCTTAAGATTCAAGTACGGTCAGAGCCGAAGCCAATGTTCAGCTATGGCATCATACCGAGCTGCGGAACTACCACTTGCTAGCTTGACTGAGATCTCCCATCGCTTCTGCTGTTGTAAGTGCATTCTTCCTCGCCCGCTTCTTGAGCACATTCTCGATGAATGCCTCTCCGGCCTTGTACGAGCTCCGTACAAGTGGTCCACTGGCGCAGTACAGGAAACCCAGGTCCAATGCTCTTTGGCGCCAAAGCTCGAAGGTCTCGGGTGTGACATACTCTTCCACCTTCATGTGTCGCTTCGTAGGTCGCATGTACTGTCCGAAGGTGACGACGTCGACGTCGATCGCTCGTAGCTCTGCCTCGATGTTAGCAAGATCCTCTCTGTTGGTACCCTCTCAGACTGACCCTTGCACGCCGCCCAGATCTGATCCTCCTTCTCTCCCAATCCAAGCATGATACTCGTCTTCGTGATCAACCCCTCCTTGCTCTTCTTGGCCTTATCCAACACCGCCAGACTCTGCCTGAACGTCGCTCTCCTATCCCTCACAAACGGCGTCAACTCCTCCACCGTCTCCACATTATGCGCATACACATCCAACCCACTCCTCGCAACCATCTCCACCATTTCCAAATCCCCCGCATAATCCCCCGTCAGCGCCTCGACCAACATCGTCGGCGCCTTCTGCTTAATCTTCATTATCGTCTCCGCAAAATGCCTCGCCCCTCCATCCGCAAGATCATCCCTATCCACACTCGTCAACACCACGTACCCCAACCCCCACCTCTTCAATGCTTCCGCCGTGTTCTCCGGCTCATGCGGATCCAAAGGCGGCGGCGCCCGCGACGTCTTCACGCTGCAGAACCTGCATCCGCGCGTGCATGTGTCTCCCATCAACATGATTGTCGCCGTCGCAGCGGACTTGTTGCTCCCGCCCCAGCAGTCGGAAATGTTGGGGCATCGGGCTTCTTCGCAGACTGTGTGGAGGTTGAGGCCGCGCAGGTCGGACTTGATCTTTTTGAAGTTCTCGTTGGAGGGGATGGGCGTCTTCAGCCAGCTTGGTAAGCGGGTGTGGGTGCGTTTGCGGCCGGCGGGACCGACTTCGACGGTGCGGAGTTCGAGGGAGTCGGAGACGGAGAGGACAGGAGCGTTATCGCCGGAGACGAATTCGTTGAAGGAGGGGCCGACGTTGAGGCGTTTACTGAAGGTTGTGGTGGGTCGGGGCCGGGTGCTGGTTGTCGTCGGTGGGGGTGGTGCATCAACGGCCGTGGCAAAGGGGCGGCGGAGAAGGCAATTGGGGTGGACTGGTCGGCGGCATGGCTCGGCGGAGGACAGCAGCCGGCGGCTAGCAGGTCGTAGGGTCGCCATCGTGTATCTGAGGTGGAAGATAAGATGAGTGTTGAGGTTGTTCGTGGTTGCTCAGAAAAGTCGCCGCTCGCCCCATCCATTTCCGAAAACAAAGGCTGATCTCCGATTCGCTGCTCGGCCAAAAGCTCTCATGGGCCGACGCAAGCCGCATGACGGATTGCCGACTTCACATCGTCAAGCTGAAGCGACAACTTTCACATGTCATCTTCAAAACCGGCAATGTCGTCTTCTGAACTTTGCGAAAGCGAGACACATGTCCTCGAATGCTTTGCATTTGATCCTCATGAGAAGAAATATACGAAGCTCTCCACGAAGCGAGGCATCGGTCCCAATGATGTTTTGATCAAGACAACACACTCAGGACTTTGCTATACCGATGTGCATGCAAAGACAAGAGGATGCGGACTGGGACACGAAGGTGTCGGAGTGGTGGAGAAGATAGGAGTTGCTGTCAAGAACCTGGAAGCTGGTGACCGGGTCGGATGGGGGTAAGCCTCCTTTCTGACAGTGCAAACTACCACTCCCGTACTTGTCATTGGTGCAGCGCATATGTGTTGACATAGCTGCCTGACTGGTTCAATGTCCTACCTCTACTCGACCGCATGGCACGCATTGTGCTCATGACGATCCAGAACAAACCATTGAGCATACCCTACATGCCGTTCATCCTACCTGGTCACCGTATCATCTCTTCCACGGAAGCGTCAAGAAAGAACCACCTCGAAATGCTTGAGTTTGCTGCTCGTAATCATATCAAGCCATAGATTGAGACATTTCCCATGTCGCAGGACGGCATTCAAGCTGCCTTTCAAAGACTGGAGTCCGGTCATATGCGCTATAGGGGTGTAATTCACATGTCTCACATCTAAGTTACTGGATGCCATCGGCGATCGCCCTCATCGAGAAGGCTTACTCCGCTGGCAATTTCACCACGAACAATAGTTCCATTCTCTTGGGTCTATTGTTAAGGCCACAAAATCAAGGCACTACCTCAATAGACGGCTGGAGAGCGGATAGCAACCCTTTTATCCACAATCGGAGGCATTCTATTGGCTGCGTGGCAAACATTGCTAGCATGTGAAGGTCGCTGTCACGTGAAAATTGCTCTTTTGGGTATTCACAGCCGACGACGAGGTGACTATGAGGCATTTACCAGCCTCCCCGCGAGCACACCACTGACTCATGCGGCATTTTGCATTTTCACATGGAGGGTATAAAGGGACCTCTCCCCCCCTCCACAAACCTTCTCTTCTCCTCCTCACTTTTCTGTTTCGCTGAGCGGTTACAGGCGTACTCTCCACATGGCATACATGCCACACTTGTTCCTTGTGTTCAAGTGGTTACAGGTTCAGGTACCTGTGGATGAGCGTCTACGCCGTAATCTCTCCACCCCGAGCATGCCATTGACGATGGTCACCAGGTTGCTTTGAGCATGGGAAGTACGGTGGGGCTAACAGAAGCTTTGATGGCGGGTTTGCCTTGAGCATTCCCCTGGGAGCGTCCAGTGATCTTTCTCTTCGGAGTTGGTCAGTTGCCGAGTTCTGCACTACTTCACCGTCATGGGATTCGCAATGGATTTTGCGGAGGGTGGCAGGGAGTGATGTATGGATGCACCCTGGGTTGTTTCTGGTGCCTCTGGGTTCGCCCTCGGAGCGCATTTTTGGTTGAAGCCAGATTCTCCCGGGCCACCAAAGTCATTTCTCAGTGGTGTCGACACTTGTTGCTCTGATAGCGGTCAGAGGGCGCCGCTCACTGGACCGATTTCGACCTCAGCATGTCAAAAGGACGACTTTGACACTTCGATTTCTGGCTCCTGGACTTCTGGACTCTCGACTCTTCGATCCTCGACTTCTGGACTTTCGACTCTGCGACTGCTCGACCTCTGGCTTTCGACTTCTGGCTTCCGATCTCTGGCTCTCGACTTTCCGACTCTCGACTTTTCGACTCTCGACTTTTCGACTCTCGATTTTTCGACTCTCGACTTTTCGACTCTCGACCTTCCGAATCTCCACTTCCGAACTTCGGCTTCTCAACAGGTATCGATCGGTGGAGGAGGATGCTTGGTCTGGGCGAGGGTCCTGGATGGGCTGATGGCTGGTGTTTGATGGACTTGAGGATTGGCTGGTTTGCTCGGGATGGATCGATGGATGGATGGATCACTGGGAGGGATTGCTCACTGGTATGGTAGATAGTGGATGGGTGGATCCTGGACCCCCCTTTTAGCCCTCTCGACACTGGACGATCTGACCGGACCTGGATCTGGATCTGGACCTGGCTTTCAGTCGTTGATGATATTCAAGAAACAGATCTCACGTCGCATCCTCGGATGCTGTACTGTGCAGACAGTTTTTCTAACCAGATCTGAGACTGAATTTGTTGATAATCAATCACGTTTTGAACAAAGCTCTCTGCCTTTCATTCTCATCGTCAGTGATTCTTCGTTCTCTGAGCATCTCATGCTCCGATCTGCCTCTGGGTCGCCATTTTGAGGCCTCACGTTTCCGCCTGCGCTCTCTTTGTTCACCATCAGTGGTTCTGCAGGTAGTGTGGCCCTTCACTGTACCCAGGTGCACAATCTACCTCTAGCAGTACTGTCTTTCATCTTTCATATTTTCTCGCTCAACATCCTTGACGACCTATCTATCCGCGTTGGCAATCTCTTGACACGAAAAGATTACTATCACATCATTCTCAAAATTGCCAGGTCACCATATCGTGTTGCCGTTTCTCAGGTAGCCTTCACAACCATAGCCATGGGATCTTCAGTCTCTGTTCAACAAAGCGCTCATTCTTCTGTTTCTTCTACACGTGCGTCTCCAGGAGCCGAATCGCAAGAGAAGGCGGTAATGGCGTCGCCATTGAGATTTCAGACTGACATGGGCGAGCATGTCTTTCCACAAGTGTCAGACGCAGATGCAGTAGACGGAACAACGATAATACCAGACCAAGGTCTCTCTCCTGCCTTCCGATTCCTCGACCTACCAATCGAGCTACGCTTCATGGTCTACGAAGACCTGGCTGCGGACACTAACGAGCATGTCGTGAAGCGTGTCATCTATACCTACATCAACGACCGGGACCGCAACAAATATGACTTCCGTCAAGGCAGAGCCAACCGGCATCTCTGCAGTCTATCCAGGTCCAGCAAGATGATTCGGCAGGAGATGTGCGAGCAGTATCTTTATCGCGGAGTGACTTTCTACATCACCATGCAGACCTTCGGCAATCTCTACGCTGTTAATGGGGATCATTACCTAGCAAAGATCATCCCGGGCGCTACATTCGGTGTTCCATTTACCATGCCGGGTTTCAATTTCGAGATGGTGCAGAATCTCAGGCTGACTATCTTCATCGACCATGACGGCTGGTGCAATCACACGATCGACATACTCCAGAAGTTGCAGCGTCGTCAGAACCTCCAGCAGCTCAAATTCACCTTCAAACGACGCATCTCCTGGAATAAACAGATCGAGGCACCTTTCTGGGCCGAGTGGGACTGCTTCATGTTGGCTATCAGATCGATGCAGTTGCCAAACCGTATCCAGTACGCAGGAGGGCGAAAGCTTATGATTAGGGAGCTCGAAAGTGAGTAAATTCTAGAGATAAGAGATTGCAGACTGACACAGAATAGGGAACGAGGATGAGCGTTTGGCGGCACTTGCTTCTGGAGATACCTGAGGGACGCACGGGGGGCAAGGGATCGCTCCTCAAGCAAACTAGGCGGGTCATGCAGGGTTTGAGGCAAAAGACAATGACATATGGGACCTACTGCGAGTCAATCTGGCGGCGTGAATGCAGATGACAGCCTGTGAGAACTCTCGGATCATGAAGGGCAGATGTACACAGACGATCGGGGGATGTGATTGCGACTGAACAGGTCTCTGACAAGGCAAAGCCCACGACAGGGTTCATGAATGGAGTGGAGGTCCTGCGAGTGTCTTTGTATCACCGGCAGTATCTTTCTTGGGAATGTATGGCCATTTCCCAGCCGTTTCTTGGTGCAAAGCGATCTGCCAGGATCTTAGGATCGATGCCAGCATTTTACTTGTGCATCTACCAGACTTGGATCGCAGGAGAGAAGTAGCCTACCTGAACCTGCGTCCCCGTCGAAGTATATTTTGTGCAGTGTCTTTTCGTGTATGTATTGCTCGAGTGAAGGTGCAGTGAGTGGAAGCTCGTGATCGATCGCCGCCGCATCAGGCTCCACCTTTTTCCGAAGTCCTATCCTCTCCCTTCATCGAAGACTTCACCTCTTCCTAAAGCCTCATTTGTTTGATTACGACTGCGCTGCTGCTGCTGCTCACTGGCGCATCGTTTCGAAGCTCATACTAACATCCAGTCTCAGGCTACCAACAAGCGAGCGACGGCGATTATGGCGTCCTCTTCCACAGGCTTCCACTCGCTGGCGAATAAATCTCCTCTCCGTCTACGTACTCGCACACCTCTCAAGGCGACGGAGATCCATAAGCTTCGACATGCCGCCCAGCGCAAGAACGGCTTCCGCTTTCTGCGGTTCCCTCCAGAGATCAGGCACATGGTGTACAAGCTCGTCACGGCACACGATTCTGACGTTACGCACTCCGTTGAGTATCTCCGTGATCACTTCACGAAGACCTTCTGCTTCATCCGAGGAAGGTGCAACCGGACCTTGTGGTCACTGGCGAGGGTGTCCAAGGAGCTTTACGTCGAAGTACTTCCGTACCTGTACCAGGATATGAAGTTCACCATTCATACCGCACCTTTCGAGAAGTTCTTCTATACGCAGCCAAAGATGCAGTTCGGGATGGTCCAGGACCTGACCATCAAGCTCAATGCCAACGACCCAGCTTGGTTCGACAAGTTCCAGCAAATGATGACGGCATCTGGTTTCTGCGAAGGTATGGACAACCTCTCGATCGAGCTGGTGAAGGGGGACAAGATGGCCGAGGAGGACAAGAGGGCTTTTCCAGATCGTTGGCAGGCATTGATCAGGGAGTGGGGCAAGCTGAAGCTGGCGAGGAGGATTGAGTTGAAGATCAGTGGCAGGACCAGGAAGCGCCTGGAGAAGGAGCTGAATGGTGAGTGCGACAAATGGCAACGAGACAGTGACCTGACTTGGCTGTGCAGAATGGGAGGACGCACGTCTTGCGGAGATGTACAAGGAGCCAGAGGACCAGTAAGGACCGTCGAACATTGCAAGAATCACTGCCAAGCAAATGTTAATGGCCGTTGGAGGCTCAGTCGACTTGAGATACGTCGTTTAGGCTGGTAGTATCTTGTCCAGGCTGGCAGGTCGGATCATCCGTGATCCTTGCTCGGAGGTGAGAAGCACATAGGCTTGTGGGACACGAGAATGAGCGACAGTGTCGAACTGTCATACATGGCTCGAGGAGATATCCCCTAGTAGTGATAGCAATGAAAATGCGCCCTCTGCAAGCACGCATGCGCTGTGAGCAATGCCATGATTCAAGTGGAATCGTTGTTTGCTCGGAGAATTTGTCCGCAGCTTGGCCCGAGCTTCGGAACCTCGGTTATCAATCTCTGATGGTGCATCTCAACAAAGAAGCAAGAATTGCAGATCTCGACGTTTGAGCAACGGGCTAGACCGCATCTGATAGCTCCACCACGCAGATGGCGTCTTGTCCAGCATGCTCCCGGCTAAACCTGTGAGCATTACGACCGGAGCAATATCCAACTCGTCGAGATCCTCCACATCGCCCAGCTCCGGTCGAATGCTGACTGGTCTGACCGCCTCCATCGAGTCCACCACCAGGCGCCCAAGAATCCCACCGGCAGATTGCTCAATAGTCTACTCACTACCAATGCAGCTATTCCCTTCAGGCCCCAATCATGCTTCCAGAAACATGCCGCCTCGGCCCGCCTCTTGCGCTCTTTGCCCTCCTTGCCCTGCTTGTGGCTTACTTGGACCTCATGGCGTATGCTACCTCGCCTGCACCGGGGACGCAGTTTGGCAATGCGCGCTGCTGATCATCAGCGGAGACCTCAGGTACACGAGAGCCAATGCCATCAGCATGAGGGTGCCATTGAGTTGGTCCGTGGGCTAGTGAGATGTACATAGGACAAGGTGGGCCCGCAGGTTTGTTTTCCCTCTTCTCGCGATTGTACCTGGGTTGCAGATTTGTGTTTGAGCGCAACTGTAATCATGGCAAGTGAGTTGACCCATACAAATCAGCGACAGCATAGTCGCGCATGCACAGGAAGCTAATGACACTCTTTCCAGCCTTCAATGTCAGCTCAGTGGCCGAGGCGACAGCTTCGGGCATAGTCGCAAACATACTTGCGGTCTCAGAGTCCGCTGCTCAAGTCTCTTCAAGCTTAGCTGCAGCGCAAAGCAGCCTGAATTCACTTGCTCCCTCGCTCGTAGTGAACGCCTTAGCCGATGTAAATACCACGAGCCCCCTCCTGACCACCACCTCCACCGCGACCGTCTCCTCCCCCGAACCTTCCCCTCCCCTTCCGAGCATACCCACGCCGGGAAGCTCCTTCAACGCACTCGCGACGAATTCCTCCTCCTCAGCGGTCGAAGAGAGCACAAGCCTCGTAACCCTGACCTCTACCACATCCCCCACAACGGAGCAGAGCACGACGACCGGCGGCCTTGATACTGAGACAACTTCGCAGAATAGTACAATAATTGTGACCACTTCTTCAGCACCTCCGCTCACAACGACCCCTCCGCCACCGTCGACAACACCTCCCTCACCTTCACCATCCACAACGTCTCCGACAACAACACCATCACCCTCACCAAGTACGACACCGGCACAGTCTACCACCACTCCTCCTCCGCCTCCACCTCCACCTATTTCTACCACAACCACCACAAGCATATCTCTCGATGAGCCTTCTTCAGTGAGCTCGCTTCCTACACCTGTACAGACCTCGGAACTCAACCCACCGGAAGACACCCCTCAACCAGTGCTGCCGTCGACCTCTGCTGAGCTGTCTACATCTTTGGTCATCTCAATGGGCATGGGCACCCAGACCGCCACACTTGGAGGACCACCAGTCACAGTCTCTGGGATCAAAGTGTCGGTGCCGCCAAACACAGAGAGTATCGTTGTTGGATCGACAACTATCCCAATCGAGGACTTTACCTCTGTCCTTCCTGGCGTATCTTTGACCGTCACCGCTGGGTTCACCGCTTTACCCGTGTCTGGTGATCTCGTCCCTACTGTCACCACGATCACATCCGCAGCCAGTGCTAGCGCCAGCACTCTCATAATTACAAGTACCAGTACGACTAGCCGGACTGCTATTGTCAATGCCACAAGAACAGGTCCTCCAACTGGCGTATCGAGCCTACCGCCACAATTCACTGGTCTTGCGCCTCGCCTAAGCTCGGATAGAAACTTGATGTGGCTCGGAAGCCTGGCTGCCACCCTTGGCATCGCCGCTGCTGCTCTGTGAGCACACATGAACCACGATTTCAGTTGTACATTCGGAACCGGAAAACCCGCGGGAGTTGTGTTGAGTCTTATGTTCGACTTATTTTTTGGAGCTTTATTTCCTGCGACGACAGACGGACACTGCACGCAGGTTCGCATCTCATGGGGGACGGCGCATTCGATATCCTCCTTGCTTACGGATGGGGATATGGTTTAACGGAACATGACACTCATTATGATACCCAATTTTCTTGCATGCTTCACGACACTCCTTACGAGACATGTTACGTACAAAACGAGACAGAGACGATAGATGTCCTGATGTATAAAGTTGAATGAAGCTTTCGAAACTACCAGGCCCATTCTCGGTCATGCAGATGCCTCCATTCTGCCCACATCTACTCATACCTTCAACTCCCTATACCTCCCTCTATCCTTCTCCTCCTCCTCAGCCTTGACAAACATCAGCGCAGCAGTATCATGCCTCGCCAACTGCTCCACGGTATACCGCTCCTCAAACACCCCCTTCTCCTCTCCCGTCCACATATCCGTCACCATCCACCTACCACAGTCCTTCAACTCCGGCACCTCAGCAAACACCACCTCTCTATCCCCTGCCTCTTCCAGGGTGTTTAAGATGAAGACATGCGCCCCCTTGCTCGACAGACCGGACCAGTACTCCGCTGGATGACTCTGGTTCCAGGTCCCCCACTCGTTGACGCCCCACTTGTAGGGCTTGATGCTCTCGCCTACCGCTGGGTCTTGGTTAAAGTCGATGAGGGCCTTTGTGCTCAAGATCTGGAGGATCTCGGGCTTGATGCCATCAAGGGGAGTTCCCACGATGAGGGGACTCTTCAAAGCCGCCCAAAAGGCGAAATGAGAACGATTCTCTTCAATGGTCAGGTTCCCGTTCCCGACTTCCAACATGTCATAGTCCGACCGGCCGAAAAAGTCCGTCGCCGAGGTGAAGAAACTCGCGTGGTTGAGAATCGGCATCAGCCCCCAAGACCACATATACGTCCCCGTCCAAACCGGATAGATGTCGCCCCACATCCTCCAGCTCTGCCCCGTGCGATTCCCCCACTGATCGATATGCGCATGCCCCCACGCACACTGCGAGTACTGGATCGTGCGCTCCTGCTTCCCCAGCGCCAAACTCATGGCTTCATACCGTCTATACGACGGAGACGTAGACCAGTCATACCCTTCCGGAGCAGGGATGGGGGCAGACTCGCTGTCCCCGCCGATGGTCTGGTTCTCCGCGGGTGGCCCACCGAACCAGTTCTCCGGCCACCAACGGTAGGGATCGTACCATTCCCTCGGCACAGCGCAGTTGTCGTACTTGAGGTAGTCGATGCCCCACGAGGCGAAGGTGGTGGCGTCGATGTCTTCGTAGCCGAGGGAGCCGGCGTAGCCTGCGCAGGTCGTGGCGCCGGCGTCCGAGTAGATGCCGAGTTTGAGGCCGAGGGCGTGGATGGAGGAGGCGACGTGGGAGATGCCGAGGGGGAATTTTTCGAGGTCGGGGACGAGTTCGTTGGTGACATTGTCGCGCGGGTGGGTTTTGTTGGACCAGCAGTCGTCGATGTTGACGTATTCGTAGCCTAGGTCTTTGAGGCCGAGGTCGATGAGGAGTTTGCCGACCGTGAGGAAGACGGTTTCGTTGATGTTGCATTCGTATTCGTTCCAGTTGTTCCAGCCCATGGCGGGGAGGCGGCCGGTGGTGCCATCTTGGGGGATGAGGGCGGTGGTGGCGCCGAGGATGGTGGAGAGGGTGAGGAGTTTGGAGACAGCCATGATGATAGGAAGAGGGAGGTGAGCGTAGTAGGAAAGTGCTCGATGAACCTACCAGAGACTTGACTTATACCTGTTGATGCACATGCGGCTAGACATGTTCGGAGCGGAGTGCATATCAAAATTGCTCGTGGACATGTCAAAGTTGCCCGGCGGGGTGCCTGTCGATCGTTGCCGCTTCGAGATCGGACAGCCAGGGTCCAGCCTCACAGTGGCATGTCGTCTTCGACGACGGAGTATTTCTGCATCTCCATGAGCTTCGACTTGTCCTACCAGCGGAATGCCAACCTATTGTATCCATGCCTGACCTGCACATCTCGAAGCGGGTCCAATTCTTGCCCTGCTGTGGTCATACTAGACGGCAGAGACAGACGGGAAAACCCCGCATACGCAGGGTCCCGTTGCCAGCGAGGTTGTATTCTCAAGCGGTCTTGTCGTCTCTAGACTGGCAGTCCAAATGGTGTCTCAATTTGACCTTGATGATTTGCCGATGTGTCGAAGGCAAAGGGTCCGCGGCTCGGGAGTTTTTGGTCTGTCCTAGACAGCTGTGCCTGGACTTCGTGGCAATTGTTCTTCCTCTGTGCGGCTCGCAAGGCAAGGCGTTCCACAATCAGTCAAGCTTCCGCCCATTTTGTTCCTCCTTCATCCCATCCAATTTCTTTTCGGTCTGTCTAGCTGACGGCAGTCATTCCGACTGGCGCGGGCATAGCTGAAATAGCATGCGGACATGTGAACGACCGAGCGAGCCTTCAATTCCATGTCGTGCAGTGGCTATACTTGGACGCCTGCCAGGAACAAGGCAGCACCTCATTTCAGAGCAAGCATGGTAGTATAACTGTTCGGGCTCTCTCGTTCTCTGATCCTAAGTCTCTGTCTCTCTCTCACTACCTATTCAGCATCCACAGTCGTTACAGATATCACACGTACGCCATCCAGACCCTTCACACCTTCCGACAAGACACTCCACCCATTCACCATGTCCTCCTCCAACGGCACCGTCGTGCCCCTCAACATCATGGCTGGCGAGGGCAGCGCCGGCATCGTCGCCTCGGTCATCTCCGCCAACCCTACTCAGACCGCTATGGTTGTCAACTGCCCAGCGGGAACAGACGGAAATGACTGCGGTATCTACAACCTCTCCATCACTGTCGGTCCATGGGCCGCTGCTACCCCACCACCCAATCTCCCGGCCACTGGCCGCTACGAGATGTACATGGCCATGGACAGTGGCAGCGAGCCTGACGCCGACGGCAACGAGGGCTTCACCCTCAGCATCGGCTGCGACGTCACCAGCGTCACCGTTCCATCCGTCTGCACCAGCATCAACATTGGCGGCAACAACGACGGCGTCGAGACGTCCACTTTCACCAATCCCGACAGCGAGTATGCCTTGACCCTCGCCGACGTCACATTTACCGCCGGTGCCGAGAAGTTGGTGGCAGCGTCGACCGCTACAGGCAGTATGCCCTCTTCCACCGGAGCATCTAGCAGCGGCAGCGCTGGCAGCACCAGCTCGGCAGTCAGTGGCAGCAGGAGCACTTCGGCTGGTGTCTCACCAACCAGCAGTGGTTTAGGAGCATCTCAGACTGGTGCAGCGAACGTGTATGGCGTCAACATGGGCACAATGGGTCTGTTGGCTCTGGCAGTGGCTTTCTTCACGCGGTAGATGTAGATGGCAGCCGATCCATTGACTTGTACAGGGAGAAAGTCGTGCGTTTAAAGGCATAATCTGGCCTGGAGATACTGCATAGCCAGGCGCGTGACTGTCAAATATTCAAATACTGTATTCTACTATCTGTATTGACCCTCATGCTTCTTTCCAAACCCGTCGCGGTGACCTTTCCTGTCGACTCATGCTTGATGGGCAATTCCTGTGACGCACAGCATCCCACTTCAAAAATCCAAAGTACCCCGCCAAACATTACACCTTCTTTCTCAATCCACCCACAACAATATGGCCGACCAATCTGCGCCTGCGGGTCAGTCTGCTGAAGCTCTACCAGAGCGACCCAAGGAGCATGGTTCTGCTCCTGCAGAGGGCGACAAGGGTCCCTCCAAGTCGGCTCTAAAGAAGATGCAAAAAGAGAAAGAAAAGGTATAGCCACCACTTCCATGCCAGACCGTGAACCCTCTTCGGTGCTGAATCTTCCTCTGCCTCCGTCAACGATCTATTAAGAAGCTTACTTCCACACCTTCAGGCCGAAAAAGCAGCCAAACGAAAAGCCGAAGAAGACGCAGCCCGCGCCGCCAAAGATGCCAACGACGTCTCGAAAGCAGACTACGGCGATCTCTCCGTCCTACCAGAAGCTCCCAAGGAGTCTATCACTCGCGTCACCCTCTCCGCTCTAGCCAAACAGTACGCCGATGTCTCTTCTCTCACCGAACCAGGCGGACCAGAAGTCGTCTTCCGCGCCATTGTTGAGAACGCCCGCAACCAGTCCGCAAAGCTCTCTTTCCTCTTGCTAGGGCAGAGCGGGAACAATGTACAGGCTGTCGTGGCGGAGAGCCCATCGCTCAGCAGACAGATGGTGAAGTTCTGCGGATCAATACCCACCGAGAGCGTGGTGATTGTACATGGTGTAGTAAAGGCACCAAAAGAGGAGGTCAAGAGCGCGACTGTCGGACACCTGGAGATTCATGTCAAGAGGCTGTTCGTCGAGTGCAGAGCAGAAGCGCAATTGCCCATGCAGGTCGCAGATGCTGAAAGGCCAATCCCTGCAGACGGTGAGGAAGAGAAAGAAGAGGAGGGTGCGAGGCCACTGGTCATGCTCAACACGAGATTGAATAACAGGATCATCGATTTGAGAGCGAAGCACAACCTGGCGATATTCAAAATCAAGCACGGTGTAACGGCACTCTTCAGAGAATACCTCGACGGTAAGGGCTTCGTGGGCGTGCAGACACCAAAGCTGTTGGGCAGCGCATCAGAAGGCGGTGCCAACGTCTTCGAAGTCAAGTACTTTGACCGCAAAGCCTACCTCGCACAAAGTCCTCAGCTCTACAAGCAAATGCTTATTGCCGCGCGAATGGAGAGAGTCTACGAAATCGGCCCCGTCTTCCGAGCAGAGAACAGCAACACAGCCCGCCACTTGACCGAGTTCACCGGCCTGGATCTCGAGATGGAATTCCAGGAACACTACCACGAAGTCGTCGAATTCATCGAAGGTCTCATGCTCTTCATCCTCAACGGTCTCAAAGAGCGCTACGGCAAGGAAACCGACCTCATCCGCAGCATCTACCACGTCGAAGAATTCAAGCTCCCCGAAGTAGGCAAGACGATCCGCCTCCCCTTTTCCGAGGGCGTCAAAATGCTCCGCGACGACGGCGTTCAGGTCGGCGACTTTGACGATCTCAGGTACCCTCCCCCCTTGCCTCTCCCCTCCCTTTCCCATGACTAACAAACCCCAGCACCCCCGACGAGAAACGCCTCGGCCGCCTCGTCCTCGAAAAATACGGCACAGACTTCTACATCCTCGACCGCTACCCACTCGCCATCCGTCCCTTTTACACCATGCCCGCCTCCGACTCCCCCGCCTTCGCCAAAGACTCCCCCGACCCCAACGGCGGCTACAGCAACAGCTACGACTTCTTCATGCGCGGGCAGGAGATCATGTCCGGCGCGCAGAGGATCCACGACGCGAACTTTTTGGTCAAGAGGATGAAGGAGCATGTCAGTCCGGTCGATCCCGAGGGCCAGGGGTTGAAGGATTATGTCGATGGGTTTAGGTATGGGTGTCCGCCTCACGCTGGGGGTGGGATTGGGTTGGAGAGGATTGTCATGTTGTGGTTGGGGTTGCCGAATGTGAGGCTTGGGAGTCTGTTTCCGAGGGATCCGGGGAGGTTGGCTCCTTAGATGCAGAGGAGGGGAAAGATCACTGGGGTGGTATAGAAATGATCAACGAGGAAAGCATGTTGATATGAATTGCCCATCCATGCTTCGTGTGATATGGTGGATGCACTTTCTGAAGCTGACGTGGCGACGCCTTTTGGGAGGATTGTCTTCATCGACTGAGCCTGCATATGGCAGCTACTCCTCTTATTCTATTCTCGCAGACTCGGTATCACTGCACCCTCCTCCCCTCCCACCCCCTCTCTGCCAGTTCCCTAATCCCCTGCACCTCCGTCCCTTCCTCCTTTCCCTCCTTCACCCTCCCTCTAAATTCCTCCAACCTCTTCCCTGCATCCACCCAATCCATTCCCCCACTACCTTCCACTTGCTTGCCTTCGCCGTCTACTCTCCCTTCCCCCACGGGCACAGAAGAAGCAAGCCTTTGAAAGAGTTTGATCATCCTGCCTGCGTCCCTCCCACCGGAGATGAAAACCATCGGCTCATCCACGACGGAAGCAAGGAGGATCCAGGTGGCTTGTTGGAGGACGTCGCTTGGTCGCTTGGCTTTTTGCAGCGTCTTGATGCTTTGAGCAAGGATGGAATCGCGAGCGGCGAGGAAGAGTTCGTTGGTCCCCTCCTTCTCGTCGAGCGAGGAGAGGTTAGTGGCTTCTGCAGGAGCAGGGGCAGTGGCAGATTGCTCGGCGGAAGGTGAGGGTGAAGAGACAGCGGCGCTATGGCTTCGCGATGCTATACGTGAGGTTGTGCGGGAGGAGAGTGAGCGAGACCCGGCCCGTGAGAGAGGGGTGTGTACGTCGGGGAGCTTGATCTTGCGGGCAAACTTCTTGAAGGCTGAGAGGAGGGTATCGAGGTTGCGGGCTTCGGATGCGGTGGTCTTGAATTTGGAGAACTCTTTGGCGAGGTCTTTCGGTGGTACGAGGTCGAGGGTGGAGATGGATTCGAAGAAGGTGGAGAGGATGTCGGATCTAATGAAGTCGTAGACGAAGGAGGATTGGTGTTCTGCGAGGGAGGAGTCGGAGGAGTAGAGGGGCATAGAAGCGGTGTAGAGATGGAGAGGGAGTTGGAGGTCGTTTCGGACAATGCCGAGGAAGGCGGTGCTCGAGGTTGACGAGAGTGTGGTGAGGCGAGATGTCCAGGCTTCTGTGATGGGCTTGTTGGCATCTGAGCTGGCCAGAACAAGCCCAATGATCGGTTTGAGCGTCTCTGAGATTGCTGAATCTTGTAGGCTGGACGTGATCCGTGACTGAACTTTCTCATTGAAAGATAAGTCTTTGTCCTGTGTCTCTTTCCAGACCGCTTGAGCGACGTCTGGTAGAATCTCCAACACCTTCATGTTGGCTTCTTTCAGCTTGCTTGAGGTAACAAGAGTGATGCTGTCCTGGGAAATCCCGTTCCGGGTAGTCGACTCCGGTACAAGCTCAGTCGTGTCGTCCAAGACGCCGTCCCTCCTTAGCCTCTCCACTGTCGCCGCCCTCTGCTTCCCCGTACCTGCAATCGTAACCAAGCCCACCGTCTGAAGCTCACGGCGGTACTTCTCGACCAGGACGTCCAGTTCACTCTCGTCGTTTCCTCCGTTCGCAGTGGCGGGCACGAAAGACCATCCGCTCCCCTGCCGCCGCAGCTGCCATTGCCCATCCCTTTCCTCTCCCACCGCCTGCGTCACCAAGAGCCTCACCACGGTCTCATCCCAGCCGTCCAAACCTGCCAACATTGTCTTATCTCTGCCCTTCTCAGCCTCCTCCAGAACCTTCCTCACCGACCTCTTCTGCCCTTCCCACCTCCCCCTCGTGACCCACCACCCCTCCACCTCTAACCCCTGCCATGTCTTTGCATGAGCCTTCACGATCGCTTCCACCATCTCAGCAGCCATCCCAAAGAACTCAGCCGCTTCTGAGATCCTGATCGGCCTATTCCGAGCTTGAAAGAAGAAATAAATCGCCACCACTTTCTGCTGCCAGGGTGGAAGGTCAGGCTTCCGGGCGGCGGGCGTGGAGAGAATGAGTTGTTGGTCAGCCCATCTGATGATCGCAGCAGGGTCCGATACATCTAGCAGTGATGAGAGAGATGAAGTCGAGATGGAGTCGTGGCTGGAGAGGTGGTTGAGGAGTTTCCGCTGCAGGACTGGGAGAGGGTGCAGGACGGGATCGGCAGCAGAGAGAATGAAAGATGGGGTTTCAGACGTCGGGGATGTATTGTCAGTGTCGTTCAATGGAGTCGAAGGTGTTGATTGGTCTGCAGGAGATGGATCTTTGGGCTTGGTTGTCGGCGGGAAAAGGTTGATGAGGTGGCGGACATCGGTTGTGGCAAACATGGCAGGTGTGATGCTTCCTGCGATTGTTCAGGTCGTCGTATGAGCGACCATATCATCGGTATTATCTGATGATAGAAGAGATATCAAGATGCGTAATTTGGATCGAGCATGGAAGACGGACGACAGCAAGAGTTCACTAGCAAGTGGAATTTCCGAATTTCCGGAAAACTTGACTTCACACTTCCTTCAGCGAACGCAGTTCTGTAAAACATACGTATCACAAGCTACCCTTTAGTAGTGCCAGCCAAGAGTCTGTTCTCAATCAAGTACCAGAGTCCATCTCTGCGTTCTTCGGCCCTCTACAGATCCATGTCGAAGACATCCGGGTCCATCCAGTCCAATGCATCGGACAGCGTCAAGGCCCTCTTCATAGATGTCTCTGAATCATGTCAGTATTACTTCCGGGC
Organism: Elsinoe batatas; assembly: GCA_017309325.2. Classification (NCBI taxonomy): domain Eukaryota; kingdom Fungi; phylum Ascomycota; class Dothideomycetes; order Myriangiales; family Elsinoaceae; genus Elsinoe; species Elsinoe batatas. The sequence goes on from JAESVG020000009.1 coordinate 193,635, forward strand.
ACGAACTGTTGTATCTGACCAGCTTTTGGTATGAGAGATGTCAAGTTCATGCGGCGAAGGCGCTCAATCTCGACAACTAAAAGTGTCAGCATAGTCCAGAATGTGATTGATTTGGCACTGACAATCCCAGATCTTCAGGTGACGCAGCCCGAATCTGATCTCGAAGTAGCATCTGGCTTGGATGTTGGGTATCGTGTACGCTGATACCTCTATGTTGTTGATCACCTCGCTCTTGGTAGAGAACCATTCATCCGGCTCGCAATCGTACAGATCTTCTCGACTGACGACGACTGCAAACTCTACCAGGTGCTTTCCATATTCCAGGAGGACGAGGAGTTCCTCAACTTGGGCGTGAAATTGAATTGCGGACATCGAGCTGATCCAAAGGCGGGTAATAAATCGCCACGGCTGGGTCTCAATGAACTGGGAAGGTCCGGTCAAGCTAGTATGGCCAAAGTTTCCCCAGAAGATACCCCAAAGTATGTCGCGATACATCAGAGGAGCGGCCTCCTCATGTATCATCCGACAAGCTTGCATGGACGGTAGAAGATTGGCAGGCCCGGGGCTGAGGAGCTTGTGGACGCGATGGCCCACAGGGCTGGTGGGCTTCTCGTGGATGAGCTCGATGCGTTTGAAAGTATGAGACTCATTATAGTCAACCTCGCCACGTAGTTGTATCCAGACTATGTGTCTGATCTCAGGCGGGAGGTCCAGTAGACGGAAAGGTCCATCAAAGTTGGCGGTCACGTAGGTGTGATTGATGTCAAATTCCGCATCACCGTCTTCCGATTGCAAGACGAAATGATCCTCACTCGCGGAATGGCTTTTCTTCCCTGCTTCACAACCCACGCAATGGCAGCGGGAGGAGGAGCTGCTATCCTCATCGTCATTGTCCTCCGGGAGTTGTGGGTCGCTGGAGAGAAGTGCGGCAGGTTCATCCTCATCTGCTGAAGCGGAAACAGGCTGGTTGATTGCATCGTCCATCGGAAGCACGTTCAGGGTGTTTATAAAGCCGTGATACGGCTGTGGAGATGTGCGAACGGATATGCGAGGTTGATGTGAAGCAGAAATTTCTCGCGTGAATCGGACATGCAGGATTCAGAGAGCAATCAGGTAGACGCGAGAACAAGCACGCGCAGTCGCGTATCATCCCACTCCGAAAATCGGGGTCATATTGTCGGGCATGTCCATTTCAGCAGGATCGAATCTCTCCTCCTTCCTGTGTCTGAACATCAAAGTAGTATCTATTCATTGACTGATGACTACTCACGGGGAGGTTCATGACTCTGTTGGACAGTCCCTAAACATGCTTCGTTCCACGCCCATCCGTCCTATCAAAAACACGCTCGCACCTACTGAACCGTCTACTCCTTCTTCATGGCTTCCAATCTTTCTGTTTCGGCGGCTATGAATATTGTCAGTACACTCCTAGTCCTCCCCAAGACCACTTACCATGTAGAGGCTCAACCTCCCATATGCATTGGGCAATATCGACCTCCCGCTTGCAGCGAATCTTTGGCCAGATTTTTGCCAGGTCACAAACCTCCACTGCTCCCCCAATCTCCATTATCTCGCAAGGGTTCATGTCGTTGGCAGTATAAGAGCACTCGTAGCCGATCTCGAGACTCAATCTCTCAAGGTACTCGCCCCAGAAGAAAGCCGGCATGACGTTCTCGAATCTCTGGCTGAATTGTCTGAAGGGATTGAGGTGGACAGTGAGCATGCGGATCCATTTGAATCTCTCGTCGGCCATAGCCACATTACTGGACCAGGGCGCGGATAGCTGTATCTCCGTAACATTGGCAACAATGTCATGGTATAGAATCGGATTCGCTTCCTCGAGGACCATGTGGCAAGTACGGGTGAGTGCTGCCAGTGTCGCAGGCGCTTTTCCATTGTTGGCTTCGAAGTCGAAAATCTGTCGTTGTGCGGACCAATTGATATGTATTTCCATAGTCCATCCGAAGGCATGCCAATAGTTGTCGCCAAACTCCTCAGGAAGCATGTCCACTTCTATGCACATGTAGTACACCTGCCGCCTGATCTCTGCTGGAAGATCCAAGATGTTCAGATGAAGTGGAGGAGTGCTAGTCTGGTAGAATTAGTCGGCATGAAATCACCAGCACGAACCATGTATATTCGTTCACTCACCATAACATCGACATCAGACGACTTGCCGTCTGGTATTTCAATCGTCTCTTGAGCCATGCCAGTCACGGCAGGATGGATGAGCTTGAGTTGAGGTGGGTGAAAGTGTGAAAAGTGAAAAGACGAAAATCCTGGGATCGACTATCCGTGCCAAGGTCACGTGAAAGCCGGGGCGCAAGACAATGAGCATTTGCATCTGAATACTACCAAAATAATTCTACTACACTATTATACGAACACAAGCCATTGGAGTCATTAGAAAACCCGCGTGAAAGCAATTCACCCTATCCCATCGCTTCGCCCACTACCGATTTGTCTTGCAACTCATGCGACGCGTCCCTGATCATCCACCATGATCAACTTCGTCACATCACCCAATGGTCCCCAACCCATCAATTGAGCTGTAGCTTGTCAGTAAGATCCTTGCAGTACCCAATGTGACTGACCCGGAGTGGGAAATTTCTCCGCCATGCCTTTTGCTTCCAGCCTCATTCTCTCCGCAGCTGTGATTGTGTCAGGAGGGGTGCTGTCTTCTATCTCTTCTCTCTTACCCAGTAGAAGCGGATGATGCTGGTCCTCCATATCTGTGTCCACGAAGCACCTGGCTTCAATTTTCGGCCACTCCCCAGCAAGCCTCTCAATATTCTCTTCCACATCCTCGTTCATGTCAACTCCAAAGATCATACCATAGAGTCCAGCAAGCTGCATGTCGAATCTGATGCTCATATAGCCAAGCCCATGACCCCATTTCAGCTTCTTCATCATGTCCTTGAAGTATGGGATCATGTCGGAGCAAGGGTCCAGCCAAAGAACGGCCGAGTCGATGAGGTCCCATCTCACGCCGTAAGGGAAACATGGCAGGGACTCCTCTACTTCGCGATTGTCGCAGACGCTCTATTTGAAGTTGAGCAGAATTCCAGGACTCTGTCCACCTTGTTCCACGTAGTAGATACATAGAGGAAGTCATGTCCATCGATCCATTGCTGGTGGACGGAGTATATCATGTGTCTTATCTCTGCCGGAAGTCCAAGGAAGTCAAATGGTGTCGAATCTGGCTTGTCGCAGGTCAGGAAATTCTCGACAGCAGAGTAGATCAAGCCCACCATGACTGCATTGCTATCTTGCTCCACGTCCATTGATGGACTCGTGTCATGTCGCAAGCTCGTTTCGTCCTTCATGGCGAAGCATTGTCAAGCCATTGGGTGATGGAGAGATATGATTAGTTGTGAAAAAGGAAATAGATAGCCGCGATGGTAACGAAGCTTTGCCCGAGAACAATGTCGGAATCGCAGCAACGGATCGGTCCAAGATTACCGAAGACATGCCTACCACGCACCATTACTCTGGAGTTGGAGATCAAAGCTTATGATTTCCATTTGCTGGAACTGAAAATGGTCTCTGCTGCACGCAAAGGCCTGCGTCACCTTCTTCGCAGTCATCCTGCTAGTATGATCTGCTCCAGCATGTTTGGACCTTGCCATGCTTCCCACGGAACTCCCAAGACCAGACCATCTCGCCCATCTCTCACAAGAGGGTGATTTCTTCGCCTACTCAGAGGCCTCCATGTCTCCAGTCCCAACCAGTCTGGCGTTCTTATTCACCTTGCGCAATGCACTCGTCGTGTCAGCCTATCAAGAGATCCCTAGTGTCACTACAATTACCCCAAAAGCCCCATTCTTCATGCTGCTTCATCCCAGAAGTCATCCTCATGTCCTCTCTCATAGTCACACTCGTCTGTCTCGTCGTCACTCTTTTCATCATCACCGCTTTCCGCTTGATCGTGCTGAAGCTTCTCCCAGCGCTCTTTCTCGAAATCTGTTGTTGTCAGCGGGGGTCTATAGATTCGGACAGGCCTTGACATACTCTGGAGCCTGCAGATAACCCCCGGGGGCTCATCGCGCTTGTATGTTGTCTCGATTGGACAACCAAGCGTGATACCTCTCCATTCGTCGCCGAGCAATTCGCACGCAAAGTCGTCAATTAGTGAAGCCCGTCCAAGGTACGACATGTGACCAGCGCAACAGCGTGCTCCGAACTCGACTCTGCAATGCTCGAGAGCATAAAGCTCGGATAGATCGTTGAGGAGCTCTGGAAGGGCGCTGAAAGACTGTTCATGGCCCAGAACCCTGACAAGCAGAGCAGCGATGTTGCCGAGCTTAGAATGGACCCTGTGGTGGATGCGTTGAGACGGCGCTCGGCGTGTGATAATCCCACAGATATCATAATCGGAACTTGGAGCGAGTGCTTCACGTGATCGTACGCTTCATGATGAGTGAGTGAGTGCCAGGTGAAGCAGATTTGTGTCGGCAATGTTGACAGCCTTGTGGTCTTTCCGGTCCAATCTGACGATGCGCTATCGGCCCTTCGCCTCCTCGGTAGCTGCGACGTGGACCATGTTGCGGCGTTCCAATGGCAGATCGTGGAAAGACATTAGTACTACCAGTAGTCTGTCTTGACATTTTGAGCAGAGATTATCTTGCGTGACATTAACGGCGTCGATCCCTGGTTCCTGATTCTCGAATGGTTGAAAGTGAATATACGGAAGCTGGATAGTGAGAGAAACAAGATGACATACGGATGCCCTGGATGTGAGAAAACACTGATATCAACCTTGACTGAAAGCTGATGACGGCTGCGAGAAGCTAGGGAGCTGAAGACTGATTCAGCTGTAGAAGAAAGCGGTGTTTGACTATGTCCTGGACTTCGTTCGGCAAGTCCAATAGAAGGCTACGCATCGAAGCATGACACTTGCGGGGACGTTGAAGAGGCGCTGTCCACAAGCTTCCCTGGTCGGCCATTTTGGTGGTTGACATTGCCGAACAATCAAAGTGACGGAACCCCATCCGTTGAACTAGTTTCCGAGGACTTGTAGCAATGGTCGAAGTCTTGGGGGAGAAAGGTTGGAAAGTCCGTCGGAGGAAGAGCAAAGTGTCACGATTGTACTCCGCACGGGAGCCTGGACCAAAGAAATACATACCCGAAGTCAAACTGGACCTCAGCCTATGAACACTCTATACTCTAGCAAATTCTCATCATGGATGCTCCCGCATCTTTACAACCGTCACATGAAAATGGATATCTTAGTTCTGCGCGGACCTTCCGACGTAGATTCTTCCCTCGAAGCTACGGAGAGGACCAGCCGCCCCGTCGGCGTAGTTGCAAGCGAGCCGCTTACCTTCGCCGGCCTCGAAGATGCCTTCTGCTGAGAAAGGAACCTCCTCATCGGTGAAGTTGAGCGCTACGAGCGCAGACTGGCCGCCGAACTTCTTCTCAAAGATGAATGTCTTTGGATTCTCCCGGTCATGCAGGTAGAAGTCGCCATGGACGAGGAGGTCAGCATTCGACTTGCGGACTTGCAGCATTTGCTTCCAGAAGCTGAGGACTGATTCCTTCTCGGCAGTTTGTCTCTTAACGTTGAGATGGTGGTAGTTGTCGATGACTCTCATCCATGGCTGCTTGCCGTTTGTGAAACCGGCATGGGCAGAGTCATCCCACTGCATCGGTACACGGGCATGGTCTCTTGCAAGGTGTTGAAGTGCTGCAGTCGCTCGCTTCTTCGCTTCAGCGGATCCGTTGGCTTTGGCTACTGCCCAATTGTAGTAGTTGGTGGACTCGACATCCTTGTAGTCTTCCTCGACAGACCAGGTCAATGGAGCGTTGACCATTCCGATCTCCTGGCCTTGATAGACGAACAGAGTACCGGACATACTGGCAAGCATGAGAGCGAGCATCTTGCCGGACCTCACCCTAAGCTCCTCAGTGGCATCGGAGCCGAAGCGGGAGATGCTACGAGCCTGATCGTGGTTCTCGATGAAAGCCGTCGTCCAAGCATCGGTACCTTGTATCAATTGCTGGGTCCGAGTAAAGGCATCCTTGAGTACTGGCAAAGTCCAATTCCGTGGCACAGTGTCGTACTTGAGATCTGCTCCAAACCCAACGTCGACGACGTCAAACTGGAAGACCATGCTCAGTTGTCTCTCCTTGGCGGAGACGTACTTGAGCACTCTGTCTCTGCTCGGCGTGTGTGGACATTCTCCGACCGTCATGGCGCCATATTCTGACAGAATGGCATTCATCTCGGACAAGTATTCGTGCATCCTGGGGCCGTTGCAGTATAGCAGGCCAGCCATCTGCCACTGCTCGGTTGGGTCCAGTATTGGTGCGTCGACGAAGGCAGGATCTTTGCTATACATGTTTACGGTATCAACTCGGAAACCATCGATGCCCCGGTCCAGCCAGAAACGCATGGCGGAGTCATAGATGGCTTGTCGACACTCCTCATTCTCCCAATTAAGATCTGGCTGCTCGGGACAGAAGAGATGGAGAAAGTACTCCTCGGTAGCCTCGTCCCACTCCCAGACACTCCCGCCGAAGTTGGATCGCCAGTTGTTGGGCGGTTGTCGATTGCCATCGGCATCGTACTTTGCAGGACGCCAGATGTACCAGTCTCGCTTTGGATTGGTCTTGGACGATCGGGATTCTTGAAACCATTGATGTTGATCAGAAGTGTGATTGATGACGAGGTCCAGCAGCACACGAATCCCCTTTTCGTGGGCGGTGGCGATGAGGTTCTCCATGTCTGCTACAGTGCCGTAAGGCGGATACACAGCTTCGTAGTTTGAGATGTCATACCCCATGTCAATTTGCGGACTGTCGTACATGGGACAGATCCAGATGGCATCTACACCGATGGACTTGATGTAGTCCACCTCGGACAGGATGCCATTGAGATCACCCACGCCATCACCATTGGAGTCCTTGAAGCTGGCAGGGTAGATCTGATAGACGGTGGCGTTCTTCCACCAAGGACACTCGGTGACGGTCATGGTAGCTGCTGTCTTGGAAGAGGACGAAGAGGAAGAAGGAGGGACAGATGAAGAGGAGAGAGAATTTGTGGCTATTCCAACATGGCTGGATGAGGTCGTCATTTTCTATCAAGAGTCTCGGGCTCAGGCAGTTTCAAGTCGGACCGAGAGAATTGTCAGTGGAAGTTGAGACGAGGAGTCTCAACATGGATCTCCCCATCGCCCCACAGCAAGCAGAGCCGCAACGTGTCGCCCCCGGATCTGCTGCTGGCGGAGGTGGAGGTGCGGGAGAAGCAGAGAGGGGGCCAAGGCACGACATGTCGGACCGACTGGGAAATTGGTTGTCGGTCCGACATCTCAATCGCAGTCACGAGCTGCGTCCAAGCTTCCCCTCTCCAACGGTTCGCCAAATGAAGTTTACCGACGAGCTAGAACAGAGGGAGGAGTCAATGCGAGATGAGCACGATTGCGGACGCCTTTACGAAGCACTGCTCATCGAGATACTGCCGTTCTTAGTCCTTTGACAGAGACCATGAGCACAACCAGAATCCTGCATAGCTTTGATGGGTGCCAGCTCATCCTCCATATTGTTCGTTGAACTGTGGACCATGACGATCTTTCGGTACATTGCGACCAAGCGCGGGGAGCTCATGTGTCATGTCTGGGGTGCATGGACAGAGTTCAGCAGATTCCTGATCGAGCCGCCCTGTGCAATATCGTTGTCTCTACCATCGCAAAGTTCCCTGCCCAAGTTTCGTCTCGACCTGCTGCTCGGTCCGCCACCAAACCCAGGGACGAACTGTTTTTGAATCAAATAATGCCGGTCCGACATGCTTTGCCCTTGTTTTTCTCGCTCTCTTCATACGCCATGTCGCTTCAACACTTTGTTCCACACCCCACGGGCACATCTGCCCAGCACCCAGCTTGACGGATGCCATCTGGAGATCCCCGCGGAGAGTGAAACTCAAGATATATAGACCATCATCTCTCCTCATATCCGGGCTCTTTTTCATCATCACACGGCAACCTCTTTTATCCTATCTTTCTTTTGACCTCCACCACCACCAAAATGGTTGGAACACGAAACAATTCGGTCGTCCAGCACGTGGTTGTCGATCAAGCCGCCATCCGCAACATGTCGGTCGTCAGCGAAAAGGATGTCAACTACTTCACCTCCGACGCCGCTGTTGCTACCCGCAAGGAGCAGACCATGTCTCTTCTTGAGGGTATCAAGATGTACCCATACGCAGTCGGCTGGTCCGTCTTTCTTTCAACCTGCATTGTCATGGAAGGTTTCGACAAGGCTCTCATCTTCTCCCTCTTCGCCATCGACCCTTTCAAGAGAAAGTTTGGCGAGCGACTACCCAATGGCACATACGAATTGACTGCCGCCTGGCAATCTGGTCTCGGTAACGCATCTTTGGTCGGTGAGATCACTGGTCTCTGGCTCAATGGTATCATTGCCGAAAGGTTCGGATATCGCAAGACCATCATCGGTGCCCTCGCAATCGTCACGGCCTGCATCTTCCTCCCCTTCTTCGCCCAGAATCTTCCCACCCTTATCGCCGGTCAAGTCCTTCTTGGTGTTCCCTTCGGTATTTTCCAGACCATCACCACCACCTATGCCGCCGAAGTCTGCCCTGTCGCTCTCCGCGCTTACCTCACTACCTACGTCAACCTCTGCTGGGTCATGGGTCAGCTTATCGCTTCTGGCGTCCTCCGCGGTGTCGTCAACCGCACTGACGAGTGGGCTTACCGCATTCCCTTTGCCCTTCAGTGGATCTGGCCCATTCCCATCACAATTGGCATTCTATTCGCCCCGGAGTCACCTTGGTGGTTGATCCGCCGCGAGCGCAAGGAGGAGGCTAAGCAGGCTCTGATCCGCTTGACAAGCAAGGATCCCAACTTCAACGCGGATGAGACAGTTGCCATGATGGAGCACACCAATCTGCTCGAGAAGGCTCACAACGCTGGCACTTCCTACCTCGACTGCTTCAAGAACACCGATCTTCGCCGCACTGAGATTGTCTGCATGACTTGGGCTATTCAGACACTCTGCGGCGGTTCAATTATGGGCTATTCGACCTACTTTTACCAGAATGCCGGTCTCTCCACCGAACACTCCTTCACCATGTCCCTCGCACAGTACGGTCTCGGTGCCATCGGTACAATGCTTTCTTGGCTTCTCATGATCAAATTCGGTCGCCGCACTCTCTACCTCACCGGTCAAATCGCCATGATCATCGTTCTGACCACTGTTGGAGGTCTCGGTATCGTCTCCAAGAGCAACACTGGCGCTCAATGGGGCGTTGGATCTCTCATTCTCATCTACACTTTCACCTATGATGCCACGGTCGGCCCAGTTTGCTACTCCCTCATCGCTGAGTTGTCCTCCAATCGCCTCAGGGCCAAGACTGTCGTCCTTGCTCGTATTCTCTACAACATCACCGGCCTGATCTCCAACATCCTCTTCCCACGCATGATCAATCCTTCTGCATGGAACTGGGGCGCAAAGGCTGGCTTCTTCTGGGCTGTATCTTGCCTTCTCTGTGCCCTCTGGACCTACTTCCGCCTCCCAGAGCCAAAGGGTCGCACTTTCGGTGAACTCGATGTCCTCTTCGAGCAGCACGTTCCAGCCCGCAAGTTCAAGAGCACCGTTGTCGATCAATTTGGCACCCCAGACTCGCTGTCTATTGATGAGAAGAAGTCTGCCGTTGAGCGCGTCGAGGCTGCATGAAAAGGCGGAAATGTATTTTGCTACATGTCCATATCTACTCTCTGTTTCTCACGACAGAATGAATTGCAACGATCACGATCATACGATCCTTTCCAAGTTCCCCTGCTCAAGGTTTGATGGTTCCTCAGGTAGACTATTCTAGCTTGACACGTGCACGAGCTATGCGAGTCTGCGGGAATCCTTCGCTTCTAGACGGCTTCCATGCAGCTTCCTCTTTTGTCTTTTGTTATTTCGTCTATGCAGCCACCACGAGAAGTGGTCAGTTACAGAACATCCACCTCGTCATTATTTGTGGTTGTTCTGTTCGGAAGCAAAGTGCTGTAGAAACGACAGCCAACTCTGGGCCGCGAATCAGGGCGGACCAGGGCGGACCAGGGCGGACCAGGGCGGACCAGGGCGAACCATGATCCTCCGGCCCGCGTAAATGAATAATAGAATTGCGAAATCTCCGCACTTTTGACTTCCCACCTTCTCCACAATCGACTCTTTTCGTCTCCAAGCTCGTGCCGCCTACCGTACTTTGCCTTCCCTGGACATCAACACCAAAGCGTTCATACGACGTTATCAAGAGAGCTTCTGCATTGCACATGCATGTTCGGAATTATACACTCCACCGATCTAAGCATATTCCGCTCAGATCACCAGCGGAAATCCACTCGACAGCTGCACAGCAGAAGCTGAACCCCACCTCCAGCCACCTGATGTTGTAGATGTTGTCGCCCGCCATCATCCAGATGGAGACGCTGTCTGATGCTCCCACCTCCAATCCGACCATCAGGAGATCGAGTCGAGCATGTGATGCGTGTCGGAGACGAAAGGTGCGATGCAATGGCGCCACCCGATGCCAGCAGTGTTCACACCTAGATATCAAATGCGTCTACACCGCAGCGCCATCGAAACGGAGCCGCAAAGCTGCTGCCCCTCGAGGGACTATCATTCAGGCATGTCGGACTGATGTACCTTTGCCACCACCACCTGCGCAGAATCAAAACCACAATCATCTGTCCGCTGCGTCGCCCGCGTCGCTCTTCTCAGACATCTCCTCGCCCACATCTGGCATATCGCCACGATCAGGACCACGCCATTCCTTTTCAGCGGGTCCGATAGATCCAAACTTCTTTTACGATCTTTTACCAGAGTACATTGATGCTGTCTATCCAGTCAATCCGGTCGTCACTCCCGACGAATGCCGGTCATGTATCTCCCGCATGTATTCGGACGAAGAGGCACTCTGCTTTCTCTACGTCTACGCAGCCGTCACCATATCTCTGTCTCACATAGACCGCGGAGCAGATGCAGTAGATCAGATCATGTCCCTGGTGCGATCTTGTCTGGATCATCGACGGCCGCTCACACCTCAGAACATGCCTCCGAGCATACTGAGAGTCATGACATCCGTCTTTCTCGAGATCTGCCTAATGAATCTCTACAAGTCAGACCTAGCACTTTTCTATCTCAATGAAGCCATCATGCAATTACCGATGCTTCATATCACAGACGCCGAGTTCATGGGAACCCTATCACATACCGAGCGCTGCCGCAGGGAACGTCTCTACTGGGAGTGCCTCATCCATGAACGCTTCGCTGCCATTGTCCATGAGCGAGCCATCATCCTTGATCCTCTACCAGAACTCCCCGCCTTTGACCCTTCCATCGACTTCTCAATTCACCAAGGCTGGATATACACAGTACAGACGTTCTGTATGATAGACCGGGACTTTGTCGGCTTCTGGCTCAAACACCGCGAGCCCGACCCCGAGTGGCTACGGCTACGTCACAGGTACACCTATCCACCGTCCCTTTCCCTCCTCCCACTGACACCCCATCAGAGAACTCGAAGACTCCCAATGGCACATGGAAGTGTCCATGCTCGCCGCCATGCAACAAGCCGACATTATCGTCACCCGCCAATGGCTGCGCACCGTCCTCTGGCAAATCGCCATCCGCTCTATGCTCCTCACGTCCTCCACGCCAGGCTCGCCCCATCTCGCTTCCGCACCGCTCCACTCCCCAGCTGACCCCTCCGGACCCACCAAATCCACCTCTTCCCTCTCTCTCACTTTCCCACTCACACTCTCCCACGAGCTCAAATCCTACCTCTCACACTTTACCACCCTCGAGATCGGCGTCCACGGTTCCGGAATCTTACACAAACTCTTCGAAATCGCCAACGCCATTGTCGACGTCGTGACGCAGCTACCAGACGCCAGTGAGGAGGACACACGGGAGAGAGTGAGAGATCTGTTGTTCTTGAAGAAACTCATCTTTGGCTTTCCGAGGACAGATCGCCTGCATAGGAGGATACTGGAGGAGAAGTTTGAGATGGTGCGAGGACTGGGCAGGTGGGATGATTTCGAAGGGGGGACGCCAGTGGAGGGGCAAGCGGAGGAAGCGATGGGGGTGAGGGGTTTGGTGGGGTTGTTGTAGCCTCTTTGCCCAGGTCTAGAGCTGATGGGGAGGCTGGTGATGAGTCGCTCAGGCCAGATCCTGAAGACCAAGAGAAGGACGTCATGGGATGATGAGGAGGATCAAAAGCGATGGTACAGCCGGCAGGTGGCACAGTTGACACTGAACAGCTTCATGATGGAACAGGACGACATGGGATGGCATAGGCTTGGTTGACACAGGATCAGAATCAGCACAGAACGACTCAGGTGGCAGCCCAGGGACACGATTTACGACCATCTCCGCAATCTATTCGTACATGCCCATGTGGCGAAGCGGTATTTACAGAACAAATGAAGACAGGGTACAAATGAAGACAGGGTGCCAGTCCTGTTCACCTGACCTGCTCATGATAATCGTACAGTGTCCCTTTGCATCCCTGCTGTTCCCTTGATGCCTTGATGCTAGGCAATTCCTCAAACTCTCCCGTTAAAGTTGAATCGCAGTCTTCCTACCCTGTTCTGTAGGATCCTGCAACGCATGACAACCAGCTGACCAGGCTATACCGAGCCAAGACATTTGTGCTTCGCTTGTGCTCGAGCTCTGATCAAGTCAGCATGCCTGGCTTGTATTTCTCCACATATTGACTTACCAACGAGCAAATCAAAGAACATGCTCATCCCGTAGTTCAAATGGGGATAGACCGTATTGTAGGGATTGCGGATATTGATGGAGTAAGGCAGCCTGATTTGAGCCCAGAGTCGGGTCAGTTCTGCGGTTTCTGCTTTCGTGAACCTCTCATCGTGTACATCCATAAGATCCTCCACGTGATCAAAGTAATTTTCATCACCATTTGCCTCAATTTCGAGCTGAGCCAGGAATTCCTTGCCGACTTTATCTGTATATTCGATGAAATTCAAGTAAATGTTGAATCCTGACAGATCAGCTCCCCAGCAAAAGTCCATCAACACCGCCTGCATAAAGCCCGATAGTCCGGATTCCATTCTGACGTAGAGATCCAAATGAGGAGCGCGGGCGAAGTTGACCTGCCTGGGCAGTCGTGAGCGTGCTTGATTGTAGTGGTGAGAGGTCGATCGGGACGCGTATATCCCAATACGAAAAGTGTTGTAGAGTAGCCCAATCGATTCTCTGTACGTCACCATACTTGTTCTAGTCAAATTCCACAGTACCGGTAGCGGACTTCCACAGGTCTGTGGACCATCGATTCTCAGGAACCAGAGTGGTGATCTTTCCGATGTGATTGCTGCCGCTTTGGAGTGATCAAGGTTGAGACAGAGAAGGTGGGAGTTGCCATCTTGAGAAGCCGTGAATTTGTATATCAGGTGTCGCAGCTCAATGGGAAGGCTCATAAATGGGAAGCTCATGATATGGGCGGTAGTATCTTTGGCAGAGATTAGCGATTGCGCCAAAAGCCGTCCATTTTCTTCATTCATGGCCCGAGGACGCTGGGTCGAATCGCATACTGAATTTCAAGATGAATGTGACGATTATCGGATGAAACTTTTGTAGGTTGGGGAAGTGAGAGATTATTTGTGAGTGTGACGAAGATCAAGAGAGCCGAGATCAGGTCGGTCTTCGGTCCATCAAAAGTCACGTGACGTTCAAAAGATAGAACGAATCTTGTCAACGTATCTATGCAGGAATTGGCGATGTACAAGCTTCATTAGCAGGAGCGACTTGGGTATTTCATCACTGCAATGGTTGCGTGATCTACCAGGCCATCTCCTCTTTCCAGCACAGCAACCAACATCCCATCAAGCAGGCAGTTGCAATCTTGTGACTCGATCCTGCTCAGCATCTGTCAAGTCCAGTCAGCTTGTGATATATAAACTCAGACACAACATACCTTTAAAGATCTCCATGAACTCGTCTCCATCGCTCATCTCCACCCAAATCTCTCTCGGTACCCTCAGCTCCAACCACGCCTCCTTCATCCTCGTCACGGTGGTCTCCTTCTTCTTGTCCCACACTTGAATCTTCTCGTCATACCCCTCACAGCCCAATCTCGGTCTTTTCTCGCCTACCAACAATCCCATCGTGTCCCTCATGCCAAGCCTCCACATGTCCATTGTGTTCACCCCATAGGTCCACGTCAATTGCATGTCCATAATCCTACTTCCTCCGTCGAACATGTCGAAGACCCTCTTGAGCAGAGTGCCGCTTTCTTGGCCAATGGGTATTGTGATGTAGATACCGTGGACAAGCCTGAGCTGGGCGGTCGCTGCGAGGTTTTGTGCAATCGAACTGGTGAACTTCTTCGGGTCGAAAACGTCGATGACGAAGCAGTATGCTTCGTAGGCCAGCTCGATGCCTTCGTGGTAGGTGGTACGGCAGCATTTCACCAATGGTAGGAGGTCTAGATCGTCGGGATTGCGCTTTTTGGTTATGGTCCATCCTTCTGATAGACGCGGCGTTTCCTCGTTGTGCTCAGCATCTTGCTGGGTTAAGCGATCCTTGACTGACCCGGCGTGAACATCGTGCCAGAAGACATCCCACTTTCTCTTCTCTCCGAGTGTTGTCTGGTAGATCATTAAGCGCAACTCTGACGGTAGGTCCAAGAAGCGGAAGGGTCCGTCCATGTTCAAGGGGCGAGACACACAAGATGTCGTTAAATTGTCTTGAATGTACTCGAGTCCGCTGCGGGTGCGCATCATGAGGAAGGAGGAAGAAGAGAGAAGAAGGAGGGAGGATAAATTTGCTTTCGAGAATGGTGGGCTGTGAAGTGGGAAAGGAAAGTACAGTGCCTGAGGTATGTCTGGGGAAGCACGTGACCTTGACCTCATTCTGAGATACTCACTTCACGACATCTTTTGCCAAATCGCAGTAATCGCTCCAACTAGAACTCATGGATTGTAAACTGCAAATAGATTCATTATCTCTCTGGCCGGTAGAGCTGCCCATGTCTGCTTCTGAGATTTCCGAACGTGGAAAGCCGTATAAAGTAAATTTGGAAGCCCTCCTGGTCCACAGGGTGGAACAAGTAGATGTGCAGACCGTGCGCGCCTGTAAGATATGGTTTCCTGCAACGAAAGTCCCCAAAATCGAAGTAAGTGATTGAAATATTGACAGGATCTTTCCGCATGTCTCAACGAGCAAACCAAACCACAGCTGAGGACGCCTCAATGTCCACCTCACACCTGGCTCTCAGCTACCAGCTAGGCCACATCTCGCCATAGCTCATGTCTGGGACAGACTTTCAGCTTGAGCTCTTCACGACATTTACTTTGAAACATACACTCATCAGTCTGGCAAACTCCCTGTCGTAGAATGAGGAGAGTGGACCAAGATTAATCCATTCCGTATACCCATACATGGGTGTCTTGCGCCAGGTTGGACTCAGATGCTGCTCGACACACTTCAAGATGATCTTGTCGCGCTCCGTTTCGAGTCTTCTGCGTTCAGCGACTGTGTTTGCTGCCTTGATCTTGTCGCTGTAAAAGCCTTGCTGTGAGTTGGGATGAATGTACATTGATGAGCCAACTACAAGCTTCGAGCCCCACTCGAAAAGTTCCATGAGCATGGTCAAAGACTTATACGCATCAGACTCGATGGGTAGGAAGAAGTCCAAAGCTGTGATGAGGTTCAATTGAATACCAAGGCTGAGTCGGATAGGAAGGCTGGACATCTCCGCCCAGAAGGGGAGATCGACCTTGAGACGGAGAGCGTGATAAACGAATGGTAGCGCTTCCTGGTAAGTTGTACGGCAAGTGACAGCTAGATTGAGGATGTTTGGCAGTTCGCGTCGGGGTCGAGTCAAGATCCAGGTCTGCTTGGAGTGTTCTTTGGCAGCATCGGGGTGTAGGCTGAGCTCGTGAGTGTACCTCTCGGCGACGACATGGTCGTAAGTCTGGAAGCGAATCTCAGCGGGAAGCTTTAAGAAGGGAAAGAGATGCCGACCATGACGAGATCCATGATCTTTGTTGATCTGGTGATGGACTGGCGATCCTTTGTGATTCTGGTGATTATCGGCGTCAAGGGCTCTTTGTTTCCAGACTCGAACTTGTAGCGCTTATTCGTCTCGTTCTAGTGGATGGAGGGACTCTGGTTTGGAGAGTCTAGAGGTATGCTGTGATTGAAGGATAGGAAATGATCGCGTGACTCACGAAGAGTGATGAAGAATGCAAATCAAGATGGGAAAAGAGTGTTTCGTATGCCGTAGGGGGTGTGCATGTGATGTCAGAAGCGACTCTATAGACCCGGTCATCAGCTGAACAGAGCTCTATCGTCGTCGCTCACGTACTGAGGTACATCCTCGGCTGTAGCCATCTACCATCACTCATCGTATTCATTGAAGCCATGCTCGACACACAACATCAATCACGCACCCGCATCCTCGACAGTGAGTGCCAGGTGCAACATACCGACATGGCTGGTAGTCAAGGAAGAGCCCTAGCCACCGTCTGATCCAAAGCCTTTACCCTTTCTTCTTCAGCTCCTAGCATGTCAGTGGTAGTACAGAAAAGTTTAGGGGCCCTGCCTTACGTCGTATCTTCTTCCTCCACTTCCCTAGTGGGGCATTCGATGGGAATCTCAGGCTTATTCGATTGTGTACCCGTATGGATGGCCAAAATTCAATCATGGCTTGTAGAGGTATAGCAAGTTCTTGCTGCAAAGTGCCTCCGTGGTGACGACGAGCTTTTCTCGCGGCGTGTACAAATTCTTCCGCAGCCCAGCTGAAAGTGATTTTCAGGTCGTGGAGAGTCCTGCCAAGGTCGAAGACCACCAGCAAGCTCTCCAGTGTGCGAGGCAGTCTTGGCGAGATGTACAAGTCAATGGCGAGGATACGACAAAGATCGATGCGAGGACTGATGACAATCTGATGCGATGCTTCGGGAGGAGATTGATATTGACCCCTAATTATGAGGCACGCGCGGACCTTTGCGTACAGGATACTGATTGTCTCCACATATACCAGCCTGCAAGTGCGCATCAGGTTGTAGATTCGACGAGGGCTGTTTGGTCTTGTCTCGTGGCGAGGAACTCCACGGGGTTTCTCCCCATCCGTGAGGCAGAAAATAATTGCCGGGTCATCATTCGACACGAGGGCGTAGATCGAGCGTCGGATCTCTGGCGGTAGATCACAGAATCCGACTTTGCTAACGACAGCCATTTAGATGAGCTGGCACAAGATTGTTGGGGAGCAATGATGCGAGCAGGCAGAGAGACTAATACCTGAGTATTTCTTCCCACGTGCGGCCGACGCGTGTTGAGGTGGATGAATAAGCGAGCGATCAAAATGTGCACAGATCGGCTGTGTGCACTACGCACCTGCAGATTGCATCGGGACCTACCGATACTCACCTTCAACATGTATATATTCGAGCTATGACAAGTACTGATGCGTGTGTACTTAGTGCGAGTCGCTTGGTTCCGCTTCTCACGACCCATATTTCCTCAACAGTGTTTCCATGATGTTCGTTGCGCCATTCTTATAGCCTCCACCAAACAATGCGTAATGGTTGAGATGATGATAGAGCTCATACAGTGAAACCCTGTCCTCATATTCCTCCACTGGTTCGGTCTTGGGGCACAGCTTGTGGTAGTCCTTGAGGAAGTTCCCGCCGAAGCCACCGAACATCTTCATGATGCCCAAGTCAAACTCACTATGAGCGTAGCAAGCACTAGAGTCGTAGACAACATCTTCGACACCGTTCCCTGCCATTGAGGGAAGGCGACCTCGGCCTGCGTTACCCGACCACAGATCACCATGGACCACAACAGGTGTGACGCCTTTGCCGTCGTTGAGGTGGTCGTCGCCAATGAGGCGAGGTATTACTTCGTCACAAGTCCGATTCACCAGCAAAGTGAGCTTTTTGTCCTGGCCGTTTGACTTGTTGGCACGGTCGAGGACGAAGCGCAGACGATTCTCCGAATAGAATGCGGCCCATGAAGATCGGTAAGAATTGTCCTGAGGAGTATCTCCGCAACAGGTGGTGGCTGGAAAGCCGAATTGGGGTCTATCATAGCCATCTGGTATCGGAGCCGGTGTGGTGTGCAGCTTGGCTAGCTTCTGGGCAAGGGACATCCCTCCGTCGCTTGAACTGCCAGCACGACGAGACAAGTCCATGAAGTCGGTCACCAGGAAGTACTTATTGGACGAAGATGCAAAGACTCCGTGACCATGAGACCGAGGGCAGAGGGTGGGAACAGCCGAGGAGATGGCGTTTAGGGAGGCATGTTTTCCTGTTCGAAGTTAGCATGAGGGCAATGAAGTGACGACCTCAACAATGACCCTGAAACATGACTTCGGCTTCCTTATTATTACCAGTCTTCATGAAGTAGGATCTGGTAGTTCCGTCCGCAAGAGTTGTCTCAATTCTAGACGTAGAGGCCGAAGACATTCCTGCGCCGCCATGACTGGAGATAGCCGTCCGTTCAGAATCGAGTTTAAGGAGCGTGGTGATTGCCGAATCGACTTTCATGGTTTCATGGATTACTTGAAGACTGCGCTTGAGCATGCCCATGGGATGACATGGCGAAGCCCAGCTGGTAGTTTGGAGATCGACATGACGTCTTGTCCGAGATTTGTGGGGATCCCCGCGATTTTGTCGTTAAGGTTCGGGCCTTTGTTGACATTCAGGATTGTCTTTGACACCTTCACATGTTCGGATCCATCAAGAAGAATTGCTGGTACTAGTTTTTTGACAGATATTATTGATCGTCGAATCGAAATGTCGAGATGTGTGATGGAAGTACTAATATCAGACATGCAGACCTGCAATTGGCTGATTTGCGGATCTCCAATCGCAAAAATGGCTGGGCGAAAGACGCTACCAACCACCCCGCCTTCACATGTGATAGCCACCGCCAGTCGTTCAAGAAAATAACGACTATCCCCAACGGCCATTTCTGGAATGCGCACCACTCACTCGTCATCTCTCAGCGTACAGCATTTGCTTTGCATTCTTTTCGAGCCGATCTTTGCGACAATAATATCTGATCCCGCAAATACAACACGTCAATCACAGATACCAAACATCGACATCCATCGCGACTGTTAGGTATCCTCGACATTGCTTCATATCGCCGAGCATAGCTAGACAGGGGAGCTGGTCGTTCCTGCCAAATAAGCACCAACAACCAGGCATGCCCTCTCCTTCGCCCATTCCTTTCCTTGGTCAAACAAATGGTAGGCCGCAGTTGGTCGACACGACAGCATCTTTGTACTGACACAAATCTCAGTCTCACAGCCACAACTACAGCACGCCAGTGACACTCAATCAGTGACCGCCAGCGAAGACTACTACTCCCTCACATCATCCTCCGCCTACTCGGACGAGTCACAGACCGCCCTACCACCACCCATCAGAAGATACCAGACCCCTCCCTCAAGATATCGGACACCAATGGCAAGCGGAGAGAGACTACCTCAGGGAGGCCAAGAACTGGATCAGACCCGTGTCCCTATGAGAGGTGCAGGTCGGAGACGGCAGTCTGATGCGGACCGCACATCATACCCGAACCCCCTTCAATCAAATCCGAGGCAAGGAGCAATCGGACGAAAACCAGTACCAAGCACAGTATACGAGGGAAACTCGCCAGAGACTATACGAGGACCGATACCAAATCTGGCGATGAGTTCGGCCGCGAAAGACGACCCACCTACCCCTGGCATCGATGATACCCCTTACATCCACTTCGCTTTGGACCAGCTCACTCGAGATGAGGAAGTTCGAGGCAGTCGCATGTATCCCGGTCAACAAGCAACCCCTACAGCTTACCGACCTGACTCGCAAAACACCGCACGACCGTCATACGTATCCATGTCGCCAGACTTTGACAACAGGCCGGGGAGCAGGATGGGAGCAGTCTCGCCAATCGATTACACGTATGGTGCAGCATCCCCAAGAGGAGGCAGGTCAGGAGCAGTCTCGCCTCTGCAGGCAGATGATGTGCTCGATCGGCAACAGGAGCAGCAGGCGGTACCACCCAGGAATCCAGCACGAAACCATAGCCATCAGGGGCAATCTTCACAAAGTAGGCAGACCCGTAGTCGTTCCAAATCTTACCTGGACTTTTTGAATTGACCATTAATAGGACCTTCCACACCCGAAGTATTCCTCGCCTTTGATGGCCCATCCGGCGTGCCATACATGACCCTCGACGCATTACCCACGATTCTCAGCCCTCTCGCCTTGATAGCCTTCATCCTGGTCCTGTCGCTCTTCCTCACAGCCCTCGTCTTCGCAGCCGTATGGTCGGTCATCAATGAAAGATTGTGGGAATATACCAGTTTTGGAGACGCCAGGTATTTCATCTTCCAATACCTGCCCACCATCCTAGCTGTTCTCATTTTGCTGTGGCTCTTCGAGATCCAGACGGCACTCAGTCGCATCGCACCTTTCATTGCGCTCTCCTCGAGTTCTGAAAGGATGAGAAGCCACGCTACGCTATTGCCACTGTATCCGTCGACATTCGCTCTCCCCAACCTGGTACACTTCTCCGCCGGATTACCATCAATCGGTACCTTTCATCTCGCGTCATGGCTATCCCTGTTCACTGTGCCTCTACTGGCAACAGCTTTCAATGTCTACCAAGTAAACGATATCTTTTCCTGGCTTGCGACCCAAGGCGTCATCTGGGTTGTCATTGCCTTGTACATATTCCTGCTAATCAGCACAATCTGGGTCCTTCTCTTCCTTCGGCGGCGATCGACTGGACTGAAATGGGATCCAACCAGTCTCGCTGACTTCTTGGTTATACTAGAGAAGTCAAATGTACTTGAAGCCTATGCATCGCACTTCTCATCAAACTCCGACTACGACTTTCGTGAGGATATCGCAGCCCGAGGAGATCGACTCGGCTACTGGAGGACAAATACTCGACCTAATGCTGCGATACATACCCTCGGTGCACCTGGTCAGCCTACCAGACAATATGCCGTCCAGGATGGTCAACTTGTAGAACAACCAAGTTATCGCCTATCAAATCAGACCGATCTGGACTGTCAGAGATTCTCGGCCCAGACTGCCAAATCCCTGATCCCACGAGCAGGTTTGGCTTCAGGCAGTTACTTGCCAACATTCCTCCGACCCATCGTCGTGCTTGGTCTGGCCGCTATTTTGATCATCCTGCTTGTGGCTTTTCTGGTGGTATCCTATCTGCCAGCTACAGCCATACAGTCAGGTTTCGCACCAGCCCTACCCATCCCGGTCAACAACGCCGGCTTCTCCGCCGCCAATTTCCTCTACTCATTCATCCCCTCCCTCATTGGACTTTTACTCTTCCTTCTCGTTCAACATCAAGACCTCACCATCCGTCGTCTGCAGCCCATCGCCAATTTATCCAACCCGGACGGCTCCATCGCAGAACACAGTCTCCTCCTCAGCTACACCTCCGACCCACCCTTCCTCGTCACCCTCCGCGCCCTCATCAACCGCGACTTTCGCGTCGCCCTCCTGTCCCTCATCACCCTCACCTCCCTCGCCCTCCCCGTCCTCGCCGGCGGCGTCTTCTGGGCTCAATTCTCCGTCTCCGACCAATCGACCTTGATCTACGGGGACATGCCCGCCTTCTACGCTCTCACCGCCTTCTTCATCCTCGCCTGCCTCTCCCCGCTCGCCCTTCCACTGACACGCAAGCAAGCCGCCCGCTACACCATCCCGGCTCCTGCTTGCTCCCGTCCAAACGGGAAAGTCAACCGCTTCACCACCCTCGTCGACATCATCGCGCTGGTCCACCAGTCCCGTCTTCTCACCGATGCCGCCTTCCGTGCTCCAGCAAGCAGGACGCAGCTCGTTACCCGCCTCCTCGCCGGCCAAGGGTACGAGCGTATCTCCGCCATGCGAGAGGTGGACGTCTCGGACAACCGTCTGGCTGCCTCTCCAGAGCAGAGAGGCGTAAAAGGGGCAGGGGCAAGCAAGGTTTCGTTGGCGGATAGTATACGTGGATATGGGGAGGCGAGAGCTGCTGGGGACGGCGGGGCGGCGGGAAGAGTAGGTGGAGCGGAGAAGCAGGCTGGTGTTGCGGTGGGAGCACTTGGAGGAGAGGGGAGGTTCAAGCTCGGGTGCTATAGGGGGAGAGATGGGAAGGAGTATGTTGGTGTTGATCGGGCGGAGAGGGTGGTTGGTCATGAAGGGACAGGAAAGCTGGTGGGGAGGGGCGAGGGGATGGGGGAGAAGGTTTGAGGGGTCGATACTGCTGAGATGGCGGGTGAGGGATATGAAGAAGGGTGAGAAAGAGGAGGAGTACATGTTTGTATGATAGATATGCATAGCGCTGGGTTGTAATGAATGATGAACTGATGTATTACCACAACTCTTGTTCTATTTCCCAAATCACCTTGCTGTGCTGTCCAAGAAGAGGTACATGAACGAGAAGCAGAATGACTGTGACAAACAAATGGACCTCCACGGAGTCGTTTGCGTGCGTTTGTCTATATCTGTTTGCGGCCGCGAGGAAGTGCTACGAGCAAACAGATCGTGGAAAAAGGAGGCACCAGACGAGATCGCAAGACACAATCAAAGTGACAATTGAAGCTTTAGGATTTGCATCTCGCGAGCTGGACTCTGAGTCCGCTATCTGGGTATCATAATACACGCGATAAAGTCCAGCACTGCAAAGCAGCCGACTCTGTAAATTCAAGAAAATCAAAAAAGCAAGAAAGCAGAAACTGAACCCAACGACGCCATCCTGAAGTGACCAGTACCAGAAGCTGTAGGCAACCTTTGATCAGTGTCGTCGGCGACGTCGGAATTGTTGTGTGTTGCTGTGATAACTACCAGGCAGCGACGGGTTCGGAGGCAGGCTTGTTGGCGTTGGAGCCCCAGTCCATCTCAGTAGCTGGCTCAGCAGGAGCATCGCCACCCCAATTGTTGGTATCACCTCCGGTCGCACCAGCAGTCGCATCACCGCCCCAAGCGGCACCATCGGTACCAGCGGCAGGAGCACCTCCCTCGTTGTCCCCTTCATCGTCGGTGTCATCCTGGAAAGCAACCTGCCCATCATCGGGCTTAAACCCGGCAAGGAAGTCGGGAACTTCTTGGTCACATTCAAGAAGGATGTTGACGAGATCCTGGGCGATGCCCTCATCATTGTCGTTGTAGAAAGAAATGGCCTTGCCACGGTGACCCATACGACCAGTACGGCCAATGCGGTGAACGTATTCAGCAATGCCGCCGTAAGTGGGAGAGGGCATGTCGTAGTTGATCACCGTCTTGACGTTCTTGAAGTCAATGCCGCGCGCGACGACCGAGCTGGTAATGAGAATGGGAGTTTTTCCGAGGTGGAAGGTACGGCTGAGAAAGTGTTAGAGATGTGAGGATGTATAGTGGAGAGTAACTTACATGGCGTCCTCACGGGACATCTGATCACGGCCACCGTGCAAAAAGACGGTAGGAAGCTGTTTGTTGTAGAGGACATCGTCAAGACGCTCGACCCCAGAGTTGGTGTTGCAGAAGACGATGGTAAGACCAGGCTCCATGGAGAAGAGAAGGTCGGTTATTGCCTCAGCCTTGGCGTCGCGGTCGATCCACATAATTTCCTGGTCGACATTCTTGTGGGCGGACCCGGCACGACCAACGCGGATGCGAATGTGGTCATGCTGAAGATACTGGCGGGCAAGAGAGCGAGCTTCCTTGGGAAAGGTGGCACTGAACATCATGTAGCGATGATCAGCGTTCTCATTCGCATCTGGATGTGTTAGTCATGATCGACGACAGTGAGGGCTAATGCTTACCACACCCCGACATGATCTTCTCAAGGGCGTCACTGAAATCGGTGTCGAGAAGCATTTCGTCGGCCTCGTCGATTATCGTGAATTGGACGCGTTGCAGAGAGATGACGTTCTGGCGCTCCATCATGTCCAGGAGGCGACCAGGAGTTGCGATGAGAATGTCACAGCCTTTTCCCAACTGCTGCAGGTTATTCTTGATTGGAGTGCCGCCGTAGATGCATGTGGTCTTGAGCTGCGAACGGTACGCGATGCGGCGGGTCTCATCGTGAATCTGGATCGCGAGCTCGCGGGTTGGGCAAACAATGAGGACGAGTGGCTCTGCACGGACTTTGTTGATTTCTGGATCGTAGTTCTCGGCGCGTGTGTCGGCGCGTGGGCCCTTGATCCTGTCGAGCTTGCCGATCAGGGTAGAGACGATGGGAGCGAGATAAGCCGCAGTCTTGCCGGAGCCAGTCTGAGAAACAGCGACGACATCTTGGCCTTTGAGGACAGCAGGAATACTGTAAGCTTGTACGGCAGTGCACCTGTCGTAGCCGCATTTCTGGATGTTCTCGAGGACGACCGGGTGAAGGTCGGCGTCGGCAAACTGAAACGTGAGTCAGCTGTGTAAAATTTTAAGAAAAGAAGGATACTCACGGTACGAACAGGAGCGACTCTCTCAGGTCCTTCGACAGTAACGTTAAGCTCCAACGCAGCTAGGGAGTCGCCCGCGCCACTGACACGATTGCCGTAGAGCTGTTCCTCAAGGGCCGGATCGACTTCACCAATCTCACCAACCACGCTATTGTGATTGTTGTGGGTTTGAAGGATGTCGTAGTTGATCTTGGTTGGCTCTGACCACTTGCTGTCCTTGGAAGGCGCCATTCCACTGTTGCCGTCTGGATTCGCCATGTTGCTTGCGTGTGTGAGTTCTGAAGTGCCACCAGTTGATGTTCCGGTGAACAGCGGTGAGGATTTGGAGGAGTGGATGATCTTCTGATGGATTATGCTTTGACTTGTAGTCGCGGATGATGGAATCAAGGTATTGTTTGTCTTTCAGACAAACTTGACAAAGATGAGGTGATTGTGAGTTGGTAGGAACGAAGCCTTGGATATAAGCTGTGAGTGTGATTGTCAGCGCACGTGCCACACATGGGAGCCGCTAGGCGGCATTGGAAGCGCAAGTGGGGTGAAAATAGCCTAAAATAGACGCGTCACTTACGATTCGATGAGCAGGAGGTGATGTTCACCTCAGGCTCGTGTAGCCGGTAGGCTGCGAAAAATGAGGCCGGTTTATGGCCCAGACTGATGAATGTTAGCATGATTTCTGGTAGTCTCAATCAAATTGTGGTAGTAATATGTAAGCATGAGTCTGCGAGGAAGGCAATTGTTGGCAGGTCCAGATATAGTGCACCAGCCGTCAGATACTACCAGCATGGTAGCCGCGCGCCCTTATTATCCAGGATAGCGAGTTATCCCGTGCCTGAGAGTACTACCAGAATGGCAGTAAGCACCCGCCCAGTGAAGGAAAGAAGGTAGATACGGGAACGCCAAAGCTGATAGGTACTACCAGGATAGCAGTAAGGGTTGGTGCAATCCTCGAAAGAGGTCCCAATCGATAGTACAACAGCGGACGAGTACTACTAGCATGGTAGCCGCAGATCCTTCACACTCAGAACAGCGAGTTGTCCAGTGCGCTAGGATACTACCAGCAAGACAGTGTCGAGCTCATGATATGCTTGACGTGGAGCGGTAGGTGAGAATGACATACTACTAGGATGGCAAAGACAGGGTGCACGCCAGCTGTGAGGTCGATACCACAGTGTGATATGAGTTGTGACCTGCTAGCAGTATTGTAGAGGCATCCCTCCAAAGCGTGCCAAATAATGAGCTGCGAGTCCACAAGTACTACCAGAAGAGCGTTTTCGAGTTCATTTGTCACTTCCGAGCGGGTGGTCCAGTATGAGTGGCGGTGCATACTACCAGTAAGGGTAGTGCAAAGAATCTGATGCCAGGATGTCTGTCCGCCAGGCCCAGTGATGTGTGGGAGCTCAACCGAGTACAGCTCCGCCAGCACTGACTACCATTTCGAGTGTCGACGGCGACGTCCGCAGCAGATGAATATTGGGAAGATTCGACCTACGAGGGCTGGAAGCTTGGGATTGGCGCGCTCAGTGAGTAGGGCAGCCTGATCGAAGGTGATTCGTGACCATCCACGGCCAGAACGCGGGTAGTGATCTGACTATAGGGGTGGCGGCGATTAGACTGATACACTACCAGAAGTATTGCGCCACGTGTACGGACAGACAAATGTTGCAGCTGATGTGATCCGGGCAAGGTTGCGTGCCCAGTGGGGAACGACTATCTGATAGTGTCTGATGGAAATCGAGGATATTAGGTCCCTGTCGAAGCGATCCGTTTCGTACTTGCCGAGATTCAGTGCTTCGCGTGGCCGAAGCCTTGTGCCAAACGAAGTGAGGCTTTGGCTTTTCGGGTATGATGCACCCTGCCCAGGCATGACGATGTTGTTGGGCTGGTAGTACGAAGTGAGGGGTCCCTATTCCGTCGCGATCTTGCGCCATGTTGTCTTGTAGGCCTGTAATCGATTGTCTGATCGGGTCAAGCTCGCCCTCCACTGACAATGACGAATATTTGGTATTTTACTACCAGGTCTAAGGTTTCGCAATAAAGCTGGGAGCTCCTCGATCGAGAAAAGGCGTGATGGAGTGACTACGAACGTGCCGTTGCCTCTCGCAGACCAGGATGTGATGTTTTTAAAGAAGGGTAAGGTAGTATAATTACTTACGTTGGGATCTTCTGAATAATTCCCTTGGATGTCTGCCAGTCGGAGCGCCCCTATATAGTAGTCAGTCATGATCTGATCCTCACCTCACCAGGCCACCGCGTGAGGCCGTCTGCGTGAGGCCTGTCGTGGTATGTTCTTTCTTGCCACCAAGCAGGCGGCTGGTAGTTCTTGCGCAAGAAGAAGGGGTAGCCTGGTAGTAGGAGGAACAACTCACGCGATCGTATTCGTCGGGCATGGCAGGGGGAATATTTGATAGTTGTAAATGAAGCGGTGTGGAAGGCGGAGAATATGGAATCATACCACATTGCCAAGCCTGATTGTCCGTGCCTCCGACAATTACTGCCACAACGACCCCGTGCAACATCATTCTCGCTACGACGATTGGAGCTGGTAGTGATGTACCATGAGAACTACCACAAGCCGCTCGTAGATCCACAAGAGCTCGACGAGCTACAGCGGGCATCACTGGCGACAGAGACGATCATGGCATCGTTGGCGACGGTAACAACCAGACCTGCAGCAAGCCACAGAGCTGTGGCAATACCTATATTACACGGCCGCCACGACCTCCTTCAGCAGCTCCAGCATGCTGGTAGTAACAACACTGATGTAACTACCACACAAGCCATGGACATTGCTACCACGGTCGCGTCTCAGTTTGTCTTGGTCCAGGCACATTGGGACCTCAACCGGAGTGTGCCATCACCAATTTCTGTCAACAGCAGCCATAGCAGATGACCATACCCCTATCCTCTGCGGCACAAGCTGGCAGTCAGGAGCAAGGAGACAATCTTGAAAAGAACCGTACCAATCAGCGACGGTACCCATGCAAGCCGGCATCGCAAGACTCCAAAGTCACCCCCGACGACACCGAGCATCGTCCCATCTGCTCATACACGAATAAACTGTCCAAAAGTGAACGATAGAGATGGAAAGAGAGCAATACCAAACATCAGACATGAAAAACGACGTCTCCCAGCTGACTTTACGACCTTCCTCTTTCGGTGTCTCACCTGCAGGACCCACCCCGGTCCCGGCCAATCCTGCGGACCTCCCAAACTCTGAAAAGACGTCCTACCTTTGAGCAACGGCAGCAATATCACGAAATGGCAGCGTATCGTAGCCTCACACACGCAAAAGACAGCTTTCCGAAGTGTTGTTCGACTCAAACTTCTCCCTCCTATCGGACCTCTTACGTAGCCTGACATGCGCGTCGACAATCCAGACCAGACCCGAACTGCGACAGATGCGAAAGATTAAGCACGATGGAGACGAGGCGAACAAGACAGCAATCCTCCATATCGCCCGTCAAGCTGACGGCGCAACCCGGCAGCCGTCCGTCGCTCTTGACAGCGCCAACTAGAGCCGCGAGAGGTATTCCAATACCAGAAAAATGAGGACAGGATAGCAGCCCGGGCCAATCAGGACAATCGACTATGGCAAGAGACGGACTTTGACCTGGTCGGTATACAAGATTGATCTCGACACCAAGTCTTCCACTCAGTACTGTACCGGGCAGGTCCTTTGGGGCAAGCGTCAGCAAGCAGCGAGTAGTGATCGCACCGACGTTGTACCACCGCCTGTCCGATGGACCGACCGAGCTTGAGCTTGGACATTGATGCTTGAAAGCTTCATTGGCCTCGACAGCGATGATGGTAGAACCCGGAGCGCCATAATCTCTGATCAGACCCCACGTCCAGTGCTTAGACGCAGGACATGCTCGAATGTCTTGATGGCACGCCTATTCGATTGCTCGGTGACAACGAGGAAATCCGGCAAAAGGTGGATACCGCATCCAAGCAACCTCGCAAGGCATGCAGTGACCTTGCGGTGGCATCATGCACTCAGGTTACACTTGATCATGGCAGCGAAGAGAGCATGTCCATCATCCGCGGCGGCTTTTGCGACCGGGTATATACGCAAATGCACCAGGATCCTGAGCAAGGACATCTGTCACCACCAGGATGTAGCAAGGATGGATCCAGCCCTGCGTGGCAACAGCCACTTTCAGGAGGTCGGTCACTTTGATCGGCTCCCGGAAACCTGGCCCATGACTTGGAAGCTTGTAATAAGACTTCGTGGTACATACTCGTCGGGCGCAGTCGAGATGTGGCTCAGCCGGTGTAGGGCATTCATATGAAGCGCCATATGATCACCAACGTTGATCGAGCCATGGCACATGGTCCAGGGCTTGACTTGTTCCAGTCCTGCCGCCCAAGTCCCTTTGGTCTGTCTTGTCTATCAAATCACCGACTGCGAATTCGGAGCTTGTGAGTGCAGACCGAGTGGTGGGTCCAGCAAGCAGAGCGTCCATGAGATTGGGACATCTTCTTATAAACTCTGGAGTCTGTTCCAACAGCTCTCAAGGGGCATGCTCCCACCGACGCATTCAGCTGCCAGAGCTTTGGTGCTACGGCTGGTGTCGGTCTTGCAACGGGATGCTGCAACGTCGGATCGGCTGGGAAAACGGCCTGATCAGAGTTGGCAAGGTGCTCCAGTCACAGGCTCTTGCTGACTTATGGTCCCGAAGATGCTGCTGTTGGTGCGGCTCCGTCGAAGCTTGACTAGATAGAGAGGCCGTCATTATTGCCAATGGCGAAGGTCTTGCAGTCTCTGTTGTCGCGTGGGTTTGCCAGAACCTGTACCCGAGGATCGATTGTTCCACAATCCGCAGCAAAGCTGGACCATTCTACCCCTGATCTTTCAGCCCTCACCGATGATCAAGTACCATGCTTGCTGGGGTGCTGTTGATGCTCAATTCGCGGCGGGATCATCGCCATCCCTGCCCTGTTGGCATCATTCGTCTTCCGGCATCATCTGCCAGGGTCGAGTACTGGCATCCGAGTGCTGTGAGCAGTGTGGTGTGCGTCGATGCTCGAGTGGTGCTCATGGCGGCGGTCTTCTTGCGACCGGGGTGCGCAAGGGCTACAAGACTCATTGATCCGTTGATATAGAGCGCTCGACCATGGCCGGTGATCGTGGTTGCGATGCAACACCTTGCTGCCAATGTAGAGTGCCTTTTACTCATCGTGTGCATCGTCGCAAGGTCGTGACAGGGTATTCGGAGTAGCGTCGTGGGCACTGATGATGTACGGCCGGGCTCTTAGCCCTTGCATAGTCTCGTTTTGAGGTTGAAAGGGCGATGCTGGTGTGATCCCGGGGGTTCATCAAAAGCTCGAAATTGTAGGATAGTCGATGATCGGGACTATATAGTGAGGCTTATGTGTTGTGGTCGTGCGGCGAGCGCGACGGACACCTTGAGGCTCAGGAGAGCGGTACATTTCTGGGCATCGGGACACGCTCTCAAGGCCGATACAGGCCAATAAGCCCTTCATCACTCATGCTGACCGGAATCGGGATGAACGGCTGAAGTATAATGCAGGGTCATGCAAGGGCAGAGTTTTGTTGGGAGGACTTGGCTTTGGCTGCGCCCGTACAAAAGCATGCCTCATCCCGGGTCCGGAATCCCTTGCTACCACGCCCGCACGAACACCCACTGCCTTCTACTCGGGCACAGGGCTCTGCACAAAGAACCTGTCACAACAACATGGTTTATCATATGTTCAGCTTGGTGCAGAGACGGTCATATCGTGGTTCTGCAAGGCCGTGGAAATGGACGGCTGAAAATCAAACATCATATAGTCACGAAGTTTGACTGTACCCCGGCGGAGAGGAGAAGAGGACGGGTGGTCAAAGTGGTTAGGACAAATGTCCAAATAAGGTACGACCCCAGTGCGATTTCCCCAATGTGAAAGGGTAAGCCAGCAAGCGAGCAAGCGCAGCGGTCAATGAGCACACGACACTTTCTCCCGGACTGGATCTCGAGTTTCATGAGAGTACACAGTACGATCAACTCCAAGAGTCGGTTAGAGTCCGACCATAGCCCAGTTGGTTGGGAGCTGAGTCGGTTCGAGCCCGGCCAATCTTTTTTTGCCCATGTCCAGGCAGTGTACGCCATGGTATGCGGCAAGAGAGGCTTCTCTTTTGCCTTGCAATCTACACACATCATGTGTTGCATCCCATACTGCTGGGGTAGAGGGAGGCAGCAAGAGACAAGGGGATGTATGGACATATGGGGAGGTGATTTCTTGGCGGGCGTCTCTGTCTGGGGGCGACTGCGAGCGCTGGCAAACGACGTGGCCAGGTCTTGAGTTCAACTCCCTCTGATATCGCTCTTTTTGCACTTTTGGCGCTCAGCACCCGCACACGCTTTCAATTCGAGCTTGCGAGGGTCAGGAAGGTCAGCAGCAACCTCGAGCTCCTTCTCGAGGTCCCAGGAACATCATGGACCGTTGTGCAGATATTGGACATGATGCAGGGTGGAAGGTGAGTATTCGCAGCGCTGCGACAATTTGGCGGGCGCCACCAGCCAGGCCAGCAAATCGAAAACACCGCGCTGATCAAGGACTGCCGATCTCGCAAAGACTCAAGCTCTGAGAGTACCACGCAACGGCCTACCCATGATGGTCTGATTTTCTCTACATGATGCTTGAGGAGGAGCTGGAATCCTCCGAACCTCTAGCAGCTACTTATCACAGTACGGCGGACATCAGTGTGCCAATTGAGCTTCCCACGTGACCGGAAGGGTCTTTCAACGAGCCTGAACGGTCCATAGGTAAGTCCCAAGAAGGCAGGTCTATCTAGGATTCCACTACTGCAAGTCCATTGTGGAGATCAGCTGCCTTATTACCCAGAATGTAACACAGCTCAGCAGGAGCAGGACACATATCGAAGAAAGAGGATTCGGCAAACGCAACAGGTCATGCAATGGCTTGGACTCGGCGGGTCAATGGACTGCTCTGGTAGGGATCGGACGACATTGGCTTCGGAAGAGCAGGGCAGAGATCTACGGCCTACAGCGCCGTCCAAGGGCGCAGGCCCGAGGGAGGCTATCCAGGGCAAAGGCGAAAGCGAAGCGGATCACAGAAGCAGCGAGGATTACATACAAGTACATGCACTATCGCACACGAGCTCGAATAAGGAGCATTGGGCTCAGCAACGCAAGAAGAACGATTTTGTTTCGACAACGAACAAAACCCAGCACTCGGGAACGACTACTGCATCAGAAGTGCTGCCCGGCTGACAAGCTCAACTTGAACAACTCGAATGCTCGAAGCAGCCAAGAACCCCTCTCAGTACCTGGATTACCAATAATAAGCACTAGCGGGAGCCAGCTTCCAGTATAGCACGACTTACAAATACAGAAGGACATTGAAATACTGCAGACAAGCACTACAGTTCATCCTTCGACCCATGAATTCTCATCAAACCATGGCGAAACCAACAATCATCCTCGTTCCCGGCTCCTTCTCGCCACCTGCGGCCTACACGGAGATCATCTCTCTCCTCCGCGCCGCCTCCTTCCCGGCGGTTGCTATGCTGCTCTGTGGTGGCCAAGAGAGGTGGGTTGTGCTCACAAGATAGGGGGCAGGTAAGTATAGCTCACCTACCTTCCATTCTTTAGCTTTCCCTGCTACCGGACCTATTTTACTTTTCAACCATGTCGCAAGATCAAAAGAAGCCTTTTCGAGTCGTGGTGGTTGGGGCGGGGATAGTGGGACTGTCACTATCGCATTGTCTGCAGTTGAGTGCACTGAAGTATGTTGTCGCTGCGGCTGCGGGTGGAGTGGCGCTGTCGTATTTGCTGATGCAGAGGATGGAGTTTTGGGTTTAGGTCTGAGCACGGCTTTCCGAGATGATACTGTAGAATGGGTTGGAATCACTACTTATACCTTGTGAAATCAATCATCATGTTTCAGAAAGTGTTTCATCTCGCCAAAAAGTGGGCATTTCTTTTGGCTGGCTCCACTGACGCAACAACGCCTGACCTCGTGCTTCAAACAGGGTCAACCGTCAACCTGACCATCGTACCTATTTTTCCTGGATAACAACCCCATGTTCGCCATGCCAGTCGCTGAATTATTCCTACGTGCACCGCTCCTGTATATCGACTGCGGCTGAGCAGGCTATGCATCTCTTACAGTCCTAAGCAACAAGCCTGAACCATGAACGATCCTGGAACCGACAAAGCCATCGACGAAGCCGCAAAAACGCGAAACCTCAACGTTCAGCCCGGCCAAGCAGACGTCGACAAAGACCGAGCGAAGCGGGAACGACAGGAGCGAGACTATCGCGACCCCAGTCTCTGGTGGTTCGCCTCGACAGGATGTCCACTCATCGCCGGCACCTTTGGGCCACTGGCAAATGCCTTCAGCGTCTGTGCTCTTGTCAAGAGCTGGCGTGTCTTCATCCCAGACGGCCAAACCGAGTCGACCGGGACCAGAATATCGGATCCTGCTTGGGCGCTGGCTATCAATGCTCTGTCTTTAGTGGCGGCGTTGGCGGCGAATAGTGCTTTGCTACTCAACATGTCTCGGAGGTTGAAGTTCAAGATTGCCCAGCCGATATCTGTGATTGGTTTCTTCCTCGCTGGAGTACTCCTGGTAGTTGACCTTGCCACTTTCGCTGCGAGCCCGACGTATCATATCCCGTTGGACGATCCGGCGGCGCCTGCCAATCGTCATGCGCTGACGTCTGCTTACTACTATGCTATTCAAGCCGCGGCTATATATCTCGTCATCACCAGTCTAATGACTCTGACCGCATGGGGAGCATGGAAGGGCCACTTTGAAGGAGGCTTCAGGCTCACCATGGCTCAGCGAACGCTCATGCTGCAGACTATGGCGTTCGTCGTCTACTTGCTGGTAGGAGCATTGACCTTCAGCCACATCGAAGGCTGGGAGTTTCTGGATGCTGTATACTGGGCCGACCTAACACTACTCACCATCGGCTTAGGCTCTGACTTCAGTCCCAAGACCCATGCTGGGAGGACCCTGTTCTTCTTCTTCTCGATTGGAGGAATTGTCATTATTGGTCTCGTGATCGGCAGCATACGTACACTCGTACTTGACAGAGGCAAACGCAAGCTCTCCGCCCGGATCATGGAGAAAAAACGACTTCGAGCCATCGGTAGTATCAATCCCAAGAAAGAAGAGATCCGAATCGGCCGCTTCGCCACCATGCACTTCGACAACCACCAACTCGACGTCAGCAAACGCCGCCAGCTCGAATTCGCCGTCATGCGTAAAGTCCAAGACCACGCCGAACGCGACCGCAAATGGATGGCGCTCGTCATCTCCACCACCGCAGCCTTCAGCCTCTGGCTCCTCGGCGCCCTCGTCTTTTCCCACTCCGAACAGCCCCAACAATGGACCTACTTCAACGCAATGTACTTCGCCTACACCTGCCTCATCACCGTCGGCTACGGCGACCTCTACCCGCAATCCAATTCCGGCCGCGCCTTCTTCGTCCTCTGGACCCTCCTCGCCATCCCCACCCTCACGATCCTCATAAGCGACATGTCCGACACCGTCGTCGCTGCCTTCTCCGACCTGACGGTATGGATCGGCTCCCTCACCGTCCTCCCAGGCGACCGTGGCTTCACCGCCACTCTCAAGCTTTTCCTCCTCCAATTCCGAACAGGCCACATCGACACCACCGCCTTCGCTGACGCCGCCCCGCCGGGGATACTGGGGGACATCCCCCGCCGCCATCGGGACCTCGACGACGAACCCGGCCCGAGTTCGTTGGAAGAGGACATTACGACTCGTCTCGCGTCGCATTTGGCGGATGAAGAACTGGCGAGGCTCACGGAGGCGGAGTCGGCGAGGGAGTTACTCGCGACGGATATCCATTTCTATCATCTGGTGTTGGCGAGGGAGATTAGGCAGTTGATGAGGGATTTGCGCGCGAGTCCGTCGAGGAGGTATAGGTGGGAAGAGTGGGAGTATTATCTTTGGCTTATGGAGTCTTCGCCGACGTTGCCTGGGCGAAGCGAGAGGGGGGGTGGTGGTGGGGAGGGGGAAGGTGCAGGGAAAGAGGACGGGCAGGAGGAAGAGGAGGAGGTCAAGCATCTTGTGCCCAGGGCGTTGAGGCAGACGAGCACGATTGCCAAGTTCAAGAAGGAGAAGAGTATGAGGGAGTATACATGGTTGGGGGAGGAAAGTCCGCTGTTGAGCTGGAAGGGGGAGACGGAGTGGATCCTGGAAAGACTTGGGGTCACGCTGGAACGGGGATTGGTGAAGCGACGGCAGTAGTTGTGCATAACGAAGATACTCAGACGAGCATGGTCACCGTATAATGGAAGGAAAATGTAAATGACCCAGGATGAAATTCGATTAGGAATGACATTTGCTTTGCAAGCTGGATACGCCAGACGCCAGACGCCAGACGCCAGACACCAGTACATCCCTGTCCCGATTGTAGCACTCCTCCTGTTGGCATCACCGCACCCTCCCGGTGGCCGGTGCGATCGGTGCCGCCGCCGCCGCAGCGCCTGCATAGACAACCATACTTCCACCATCACCAGCCATCCCACCCCTACGCCGACCCCAAAACCCAAGACAGTGGCCGTTCTCATCCCGATGGCCAAAGTCCAGTATGAGGTCGGTGCATGCGATGATCCAGATCTTGAGTCTGTAGGACTTGCGATTGCGGCGGAGTTCTTCCTTGATCACAGATCGGAGCTCGTCTCGGATGTAGTCTCGGGCGTCGATGCTGATGGTCGAGGTTCGTGATGTCGACGAGGAGAGAGTGTTGGACGAGCTAGTTGTATTGGGATGGACAGCGTCCGAGGCTATAGCGTGGGGGCCCACTGTATCGGGAGTGGTTGCATCGGTACTGGTCACGCCGGGTCTGATTCCGTTATCAGTGGTTGCTCCAGGGCTAGGTGAGTCGGGGCTGTCGGAGTCTGGCCTGCGCATACGTCGCAATTCGTGTTGGAGGACATCAGTGACGACCTCCCGTACCACTTTCTTTAGTAATGCCTTTTCTTCCGCTCGCTCCCTTTTTGCCCTCGCTTCTTCGGCCTCCCGCTGAAACTTCTCCCATCCCTCCGCGGTGCCCAGACTCCACGCTGCCATCCCTTTATCCCCATCCTCTTGCGCTCCATCCACGCCCGCGCCTCCCCCTTGCCCCTTCGTCCGTCTCCTCGTTGCCTCCCTCCCCCTTTGCCTCCGCGACCCGACCCCTCTGATCGCTCTCAGCACCCGCCCATGTCCCCTCCTCATCGCCCTCCAGCTCACCCTCCCGCCTGGGTCCCTATTCTCGTCGAGGAAGAAAACTTGGTGCTCGGCCCCCGGTACCAGCTTGGCTAGGCTGAAGGCATCCCCTCCCATATCCTGTGCACGTTTAATCATCTTCCTCGCGATATGGAAGCGCTCTTCCATGCGTGCATTGTTGACATGTCTTCCATCTCGCAGGCGGCGGTAGTCACGCCAGTCGTGGTATTCTCGCCGTAAAGTACGTACCAGGTGGATGAAGGAGATGACGGCGACACCGATGGACCATTGCGCTGCGAGCACGGGAGCTTCGACAGTCATGGTCGCGGTTGTCGGTGGCTGGAGATATGATTTGTGGCTGGAGCCGAAGAGTCGGACGTGATTGAGCGATACCCGTCAGCGCTTTGCTGTGTCGCCGTGGTGGCATTTGGTCCTAGGGAAGTGGAAGAATGATCGATTGCTTGTATTGTTGGAATGTCATGGTGTGCTGAAGCGAGACGAGCGAGGTCGCACGGGAGGCTCGTCGTAGTCCTGGATGTATACTTCATGGGACTCTTGGGCGGACCAGCCGTTGGAAGGTGCGACTGCCTTGATGTCTCCGGGGCGAAGGAAATGAGATGAAAGCAGACAGAAGAGGAAAGCCTACCACGTGCGACGCGACTCTCTCTTCATTGAGCTGTACAAGAGAGAGGTGAAAGTGGGACGGATCAAGAAAGCGATCCGCCAAACCTACTTGTTCGATGTATGTTGATTCAAACCGTGGGTCAACAATTCTAAACATGTTCCCTCCTATCTAGATGGTAAAATGGTTAACATTCAGTGCTTCATGGTCGTATCATGCTCCCCGCCTTGCAGTGGTGCTCATCAATGTGATCTTCTTTCCTTTCTTCTTTCCCTTGCCACCTTCCGGCTTGCTGCCCTCCAGACTGTGTGCTTGTGTCCTGGCTACTAGCTCCTCCTCTTCTTTCATCAGATCTTTCTCCCAATCTTGCAGCCAGCCGTCGTCCATTGGTTCATTACGTGCCTGCTCAATGGCTCTCAGGTCTGGACTGCTGAGCGGAACAGCACTTGTGCCCCAGACTGTCCTCGAGGTGTTCGGACTTGTCCCAGGTGATGCCAACGAAGAAAAGCCTGCACCATTCGGCCGTGATGACCAAGGTGGTGAAGCATCACTCCCATCAACAGCAGCAGTATCGAGATTGGCGCTGACGTTGCTTTGCGATGCCGCGCTGCCGATCAGAGGTTGAAAGTCACCTTCCTGAAACTTCTCCGTCTCGCTGTGGATGCGACGTCGCCGCGCGGCAGCGAATTCTCGGTCTCCCGCCCGCTCAGCGCGTATCCGCTCCTTCTCCTCTCGAGCCTCCTTGTCGGAATACCGCTTCTTACGACGCTCAAGCTCGGGCTTGTACTTCTCGAGCACAGCCGGAGGGACCGTGTCAGTCCAGTCACATTCCAGAAACCCGACCTCGCATCCATATGGAAGATGCGAAAGGTATTTGATGCGCTTCCGCAAATCATCGTCCACTATGTGGCCATTCGAGACCCGCTCAATGCGTGGCAGAATAGAAGATGGGAAGGTCTCGTAGGTGCCGAACGCGTCTTTGAGAATTCGGATGTCGAGCGGTGATAAGTAGTAATGAAGTAGAGCTTGGTAGAAGAGATATTGGTCGGGCGTGCGCTCAGCGAATTGCCGAGCTCGGAAATCGGACAAACGGGTAGAGAGCAGGCTCTCGACAGCGGAAGGTGCTGGTGGGGTCGGAACATTCTCTCCAGGAGTAACAGGGTGTGTAGATGGCGTAGTGGTAGCAGTCACTGTTTGAGCTGACCTCGAAGCTTGCTGCATGTTGTACATGTCAGGTACATTCGTTTGGTCCGTGTTGAATTCGATGGGCGGCTTCTGCACCTTGGGTGTTTCGGGTTTCTTGGGCATCTCTGGTGGGTTGCCGATACCCTTGATCTTCTCCTTGGCTTCATTCAGAATCCTGATAGCACGGCTTGTCCATTCCGTGTCTTCGCCGAACATCAATTCGTCCTCCTGTTCCAGCATCTTGATGGCCGCGATGTCCAGGTCGAATTGTTCAATCATATAATCTTCACTGCCCTTCATGATCCTGGCGTAATCCATCACCTCTGCAGCGAAATACCACGGTATGTCATCTCCTTTGGCAATCGGGTCTGGACTCTCGCGTGGAACCGCGAGTGTGCTCCCAGCTTTTCTACGCACCAGTCGCAAGACGACATCCATGTTCTCGCGAGGCGGCTCACCTTCCTGACCTTGATACATCCGGACGGGCCGAGTTTCCGTGGTGTAGACAGCATCGTGACAAATTGGACACTTTTTCCAGCGAGCCCGCTTCTCACCCGGCCGTAGAGACTCGTCCTCGGAGTGCATGTATCGAATCAAGCATGGTAGACAGAAGATGTGGCCGCATTTTGCCATACGAGGAGCAGTAGGTGTTCCCAAGCAAATCGGGCATGATGCTTGCTGAGATTGGGAAGAGACCAGAATTTGGAGGATCTTGGTCCAGTCGAGGTGGATGTCGGCGTCGATAGCTTGGACTTTGTACTCGCCTCGAGGGTCGACAACAAATCGATAGTTGGCATGAACGTATCTGGTGTTTGTCAATATCACGATTTCGATATAATCTTTTGATCAGCATACCTCGCTTTGTCTACCGCATGGTATCCAGACCCGAGACCCCACGTCGGGTTTCTCCTGGTACCGCGACTGTTGTTGAATCTGTGCTGAGGCTGCTGCTGAGGACGAGGAGGAAGAGAAAAATTCATCAAGTGGGTGATCGAGGTCTGACCCTTACGGCTGCTAGCGTTGTGCATGACGGCCTTTGACATCAATTAGTACTTGTAACCCCGCTCGACTACATGTGATAGCACTCACGGACTCAGCAAAAGCATCCTCATCCGCTAGCCGGAAGCGTCTCGATTGTTTGTGCTTGCTCTTGACACCCTGGGTATTCCTAGGAGTGCTTGAGCTCTTTGTAGCCGCTCCCGCGCCGAAACTCCCTGACCCGCCACTACGCTGTTGACCGAGACCTTGAGTAGCAAAATACGCGTTGGTGGCCGAATGAGTCGGAGTAGATACGTTTGCGGTATTGCCTGACTTTGTGAGGAGGTTTGATTTGCTGTTTAGAGTCGATGGCGCGTTCGAA
Organism: Elsinoe batatas; assembly: GCA_017309325.2. Taxonomy (NCBI): domain Eukaryota; kingdom Fungi; phylum Ascomycota; class Dothideomycetes; order Myriangiales; family Elsinoaceae; genus Elsinoe; species Elsinoe batatas. Next base: position 232,416 of record JAESVG020000009.1, read on the forward strand.
GACATGGTCGAGCAGTAGGTCTCCCGGTGATGAGGCGAGATGATGTCAATTCGAGGGTCGGTCGGCTTTGGGCTGCAGTCAAGCAGTTGCGCCGAAATTGTCTGCCAAGTGAAGACAAAAGATATCTATGTCGGTAGAGAGTGTAGTCGAACAAATGATCGCTGTGATCAGCGACCGAGCCCGGTGTGGGTGGTCTGGAGAAGAGAGGGAGTCACTTGTGATGGTCAAACGCGATTACCCACCTCACGGCGGGGCTTTCCGATTGAACTACAAAGGGTGCAAACATGTCCCAAAGCGGAAGGTATCCTATCATGACCGACCAAGCTCGGCTTGCACATTCATTCAAACGTTCACTGTCCTGTCATCGCAAGATCATCATGCTGATTGAGGAATCTCACAAAGATGTGCCGACAAAGGCCGGTGGGGATATGCGTAGGCTGTCGCTCTCCCGCCATCAGTCACAAGACTGATCGAAATGTAGGTGTCTTTCTGTTCCATCCCACGGTCCCGAATTATCCCAAAGCAAAGTTTCCAGGTGTCGTCGTCTTTTCCGAGATCTATCAAGGTGAGCCAATTGACCTCGTAAGGCGCTAAAAACCACTCGATGCTCAAATCTAGCAGTGACTGGTCCGGTGGCGAGGTTTGCACGGCAGATTGCTGGCCAAGGGTACATAGTAGCAGCCCCGTCATCCTATCACGAATTCACTGGCCCGGAGGCTCTCGCATACGACGTACCCGGTACCGACAAGGGGAATGAATGGAAAATCGCCAAGGAGGTGTCGGCTTATGACGAAGACGCTGAGCTCTCTACCACTCTTCTGCTCTCGCTTGATACATGTAATGGCCGAGTCGGTGCTACGGGCATGTGTCTGGGTGGACATCTGGCCTACCGCTGTGCTCTGGACAAGAGGATCAGCGCTGCTGTCTGCTACTTCGCGACTGATATTCATTCTCACACGCTGGGCAAAGGAAAGCAAGATGATTCTCTGCAGCGAGCCAAAGATATCAAGGGAGAGCTTGTCATGGTAGAGCCTATGATTCTCAACAAATCTGGGTCACAGCTGACCGCCTAGATCTTTGGCAAGAAGGACAATCACGTGCCGCCTGAGGGACGTGATCTGATTCGAAAGACCCTGCACGACGCTGGCGTCACCTTCAGCTTCTACGAAGTCGCATGGGCACAGCGTATGTTGTCCAGAGATTTTGAAGCAAAGATTCCTGATGACAGACAGATGCGTTCATCCGAGATGAGCTTAGCAAAGGCCGATATGACCCGGGCATTACCAAAATATGTTTTGAGATGCTACTGGAAGTCTTCAACCGGACCTTGAGGTCTGACTTGGGCCCGAGGTCGGGTGGCGACTTGGAGGTAGAGGACGTGTGCTAAAGAAATCGACCATTTGTCACAAAGCCATGGTTTAGTGCATCTTGCAATTCCGATGCTGTTATATACATTTGATGAAAATCCTATGACAAAAAATTGATTTACTGGCGTATCCCTGATGACAAGTTGTTGTTGATGTGAAATTTCGCAGCTCAAATTTTGCCGCAAAAATTGACCGCAAACATGCCAGCCATGAAATTACCTCAGCACAAAAACCATGCCTCACGGTGCCGGAAGCAAAGTGAGGCCATATCTAAAGCATTCTTGACCGATAGTCTGACCTATAGAATTAGAAGCGAAAACTTGAGGCGCGAGCCCAGTCCGAACAGAATGGATACACAGACACATCCAAGCCTACGGCCGTCTTCAAGCCAGGCAAAGGCAGGTGCCACACCCTCAGCATCGCCCTACCATCCAGTATAGTAGCAAAGTAAGTCATCCATCCTACCTCTATTCCCTTTCCCATCCGGACCACCACTGTCCGCACCTGTGACCTGACACTACCAAGCTGCCAAACCCACGACCTCAAAACCTCCCTCATCGGGCACATCGCGCGCTCCCTCGCCGTCTTCTCCGTCGACGAGATCATCCTCTTCTCGGACGGCACGCCCCTCCCCACGCGCGACCCCTCCTACGCCGCCTCCGACGCCGAGACCGGCTACACCGGCTTCTCCTCCCCGACAGACTTCATGCACCACCTGCTCTCCTACCTCGAGACACCACCTTACCTCCGCCGCGCGCTGTTCCCTATGCACCCCGACCTGCGCACTGCGGGCGCGTTGCCCAGTCTAGACCTTCCCTCGCACCTCAAGGCGGGGGAGTGGTGTCCTTATCGCGAGGGGGTGACGTTGCCTTCTTCCAATATGGGGGCCAAGGGGGGCACGAAAGTGGATTGTGGGTTGCAGTGTAGAGTCACGATTGAGGATGAAGTGGAGGCTGGGACGAGGGTGACGGTCAAGTTGCCTGCGTGGCTGGAGACGAGACAGCCGGGTAAGGGGGAGGAGGTGAGGGCTGAGGCGGTGCGGCCGGAGGTGCCGAGAGAGGAAGGGGGGTATTATTGGGGTTATCAGGTTAGGGTAGCGGGGAGTTTGAGTGAGGTTTGGACGGGGGCGGAGGTGGAGGGGGGTTATGATGTTAGTGTTGGGACGAGTGAGAGGGGGGAGGATATTGTGGGGTTGTTGGGCAGGAGCAGGAGGGGGGAGGAGGGAGGGGTGCCGAGAGGGTGGAAGCATTTGCTTGTGGTGTTCGGAGGTGTGGCGGGGCTGGAGAAGGCGTTGGAAGGGGATGAGGAGTTGAGAGGGAAGGTGGGGGACGTCAGTGAGGTGTTTGATCACTGGGTTAATTTGGTGCCAGGGCAAGGGAGCAGGACGATCAGGACAGAGGAGGCGGTATGGTTGGGCCTGATGGGTTTGAGGGAACTAGTGGTAGCCAGAGACAGAGAAGAATTGATGCAGTAGCACTGTGTTGTTGCATCGGCTGGGGACTCAATTACCAACCTCCTCTGCTCTAGCCAATCGTATCGTTTTCACTGGCACAGGGAGCGTAGATAAGCAATCACTCCTGAGCAATGACCCCGATCGTCAGACAGAATAGTCGGCTATTCCAGCTTACCTAAATCCCTCACGCCAACGTTTGGTGTGCTGACTTTGCAGATGATGTGACTACGCTAACGCAGGGTCTCAACTAGCGCATGTTAGATAATGCATTTCTGAGTTCATTTCCCCTCGAGTGCCCCGCTCGGGACACAGCTTCACTGGAGACACGTGGGCTGCAGCTATCTAGGGAGAGGGTCGGAGGTGAGCGGTTGGTGCAAAGTTTATTGGACGAGTTTCCCTCGTTTCCTGTATACGACAAACGGGGAATGCTGATTGCACCGCTCTATCTACACGGTTATCCCGTGTCGCGTGCTTTCGAACCCCTCATCTTACTCCCTGGTATGCAGCACGCCCTGTCGTGCACCCTTGGAGCGGGAAGGATTCAGGCCCCCAGACAGACCGCTAGCTCGACCCAAGCTACCTACCAGGGTTCTCAGCACTTTAGCCTCATCTCGGTTTCTACATTGAGCTAGTCTTCAAGCAATTGCCTCGGAATTCGGGTCGGAGGCCTGTCAGTCCAGCAAATCTTCACTGAAGCGTGCCACGTCTTCGATAACCTGCTTGACTTCCTGCTCGTCGAATGCGGGTCCCGTGTTTGGATCGCACCGCGTTAGCTGCTTCAGCCGCTCACATATCAGGCCTATATCGACTGTGCCGTCCATGCATAGAGGGTGTGAATGCACGAGATCCCAAGCTGCACTTGGGAGGAGTAATCTCGGCATACCTCCGTTGGGCGGTGTTGTCATGCTGAAGTCGTCAAGCGAGCTGTCCGATGCAATTGACGCTGAGTACCCATCGTCTCGGCCTGCTCTGCTTGCGCTCTGTCGGCGTACTGCTGTGGCTCGCAGCACCCCATTCTCCGTTTGCGACCTTTGCAATAGGATTCTAAGACGCTCATTCTCTTTTTGGAGAGTGGTAGTCTTGTTTTGTATGATCGAAAGCTGCTCCTCCAGATCCTTGACTCGACGTTCCTTACGCTCGCGGAAGGCACGCTGACTGGAAGGTCAGCTGAGAAGGACAGCTTGCATGACGAAACCTACGCTGCTCGATTTTGGGCTTTACGTCGTGTTTGTGCAGCAGTCTGCTCGCTGCTCTGAGCCCTCCCATGTTTGGTTTGAGGCCGTGAAAGTTCTAGTGAAGACATGGAGATTGCACTATCTGCTCGAACGGAGGAAGTCGACTCAGCAATGTTCAGGATGGGGTCGTCGAAGTTGAGAAACTCTGCGCCTTCGTAAACCGCATCTGTGTCTGGAAAGACTTGACGGGAAAGAGCATCATGAAAGACGTGCTGTGTATAGTGGCCTGAAGACTGTACAGCTTGTCAGGAATACTCACCAGCTGAAGAACACATGACTTACTGGAGACAATCTCTCTGAGGGCGTTGTGAAAGCACCACTACCGACATATAGGCTACTGCTGTATGCAGCGTCGGCGATACAATCGCCGCCGTCAATATAGCTGTCGAGTCCGTGATCGATCATCTCCAACTTCATGGCCGGAGTGTGGCAGTACAGATTGAAGAATGCAGGAGAAGTAGGATGCTGGCACAAGGTGATATCTGTCCGGAGAAGCTGACCACGAGGATGAGACTTGGATTGTTGAAGGTTGAACCATGTCTGAACTATGGGTGGTCTGAAAGTAGAAGTAGATGTTGACAGAGGCAATTGCGGTGACCAACTCAGGCCAGCTATTAGAGCTGAGCGCAACGAGCGCCACAAGCAAGCTAATACACCTGGGTGGAAGGGCGCAGACCCACATCGCCCGGTTCCTAAGAAGTGAAGCTTGCGGAAAGCCGGCTCGCCAAAGCCAACGGTCAAACATGAAGAAGGTGGGCCGGATCCAATTGCTGTGCTGTTACGGCCGCTTATGGCCGGCCGCTGCACATGGATCAAAAGCTTTGCAGGACACTAAAGCTGATGTTGTCGAGGAAAGTATAGTCGTCTGAGCTCGGTAGATGAACCATTGCGGGGCAGATCCACGCTCCGATATTGCGATGCTACACCTGTATCAAAGAACAAGTTTCTGTTGATTCAATGGCCAGAAGTGCGCTCCGTACCACTCCTTGTACAAATTTCGTCAAACTTTTGTGTCGTGAAATCTGCACAACAATCATTGCGACCAGCCGCATTGCACTAGCCTTCTAGGATGAACATGAACGTCATAGTCGACTTACAGGCTGCTGCAGAAGTGGCCCCATGAGGTGCTAGTGACTGTACACCAGAATACAGGCAGAACGCGTCTCTCTCGAAATCCAATAGACTGCAAGTTGCCGGGATAACGCTGAGCCATGAAACGGTGTTTCAGTCCTCGCAAAGGTCACCTTGCGAAGCTTTTCAGCATGATCGCTAGATGCCGTGCAATGTTGAGGCTCTGCAGGTGGATCGACACATCCGAAAGTTCCGGAGCGCAGACAAGTGCATAGGCTTTCTACTCGCCCTTGAGTCACTCAATCCCAGTCATCATCGCTCTCATCGCCAGCTTTCTTCGTGCTATTGCGCATGCTATCCCGTGCAGAATCGTCCTCGTCGACAGGACGTCTGGTTAGTCGGCTATCACCAATCTTGATGGCGCCAGTCGTGATCAGAATAGCTTCCAGGTCCGTTGCCTTGGTCCGATCGCCATTAAGTTCCTTGAGAGTGATAATTTGACGCTTGATATCTCCATCCCTGTAGACAAGCACAGTAGGAGTATTCCGATCAGGATAGCCCTCGATGCATAGGTTGGCTTGCATTTGACAAAACTTGACGTCTCCAAACTTGGCCGCAAGCTCCCTCCAGATTTCAATCATAAGTTGAGACTCAGTATTTGTACCAGACGAAGAGGTAAGCAGGACGAAGACGTGTGCTTTGCTTGATGCCTCCGTGACCTCCTTTGCGTATTCCGGCTTCTGCACCGGGTATACTTGGTTGAAGATGGAAGTCGACTTGAGCATGGCGAGCTCCTCCAGCCGCTTCTTCCTGTACATGTCCAGGAATTCTTCATCCTCGTCATCTTCCAACTCGTCTAGCTCGTCCAGATCCTTGCCCTCTAGTCTGTTCTCGTGGATCAGTCTATGGGCTTCGACAAGTGCCTCCTCCATCTTGGCGGAAGGGTCCTCGGGCTTCTCGGGTATGATTCCATGTTTTCGAAGAATATCATTCCTATGCTATATCAGACTCTGCACTCCTCTGCAAACACTGTTTCCCTCGCTCACCATTCTGTGTCTGCGTTCGGGTCGTCCACGGGGACGTTGACGGGCATATCCATCTTGACGTTTCCAGGATCGGTACACTGGCTAGACGAGGAGTCTTGTGTAAGCTAGCGAACAGTTTTTCGAGTAGATCTGGGTGAGCAATGCCTTTTTTCTTGCGGCCTAGAAAAATAGCTGCACATGCGAAGATAAAGTGCACCCCGCACGCGTCACTGTCCGCGGAAAGTGAAGCCGAAGTTTGGCCGCCCCTAACCACCTCAGGGCAGCCTCAAGCTTCCAGGTGTCCATAGTATCCACTGCTATCTGAGCCATTGCCGTCGACACCAGGTCCAATCGCAAGCGGCGTGGCCACGATGAGCTACAAAAAGGACGAAGATGATGGCACCTTGCTCAAGGTCGACCGGACCTCGGTCTTCCAGGAGGGTACGAGCGAATGCTTTTACGTTGCGCCAAAGGACACGAAGCTGACCTCGAAACACAGCTCGAGTATTTAATACTTCACCCATCTCGCCAAGAAGATGCCGGATACTCTTGACAAAGATTGCTCTCTTGCTCTTTACAGGCGAAAAGTTCCCTACCAATGAAGCTACTACTCTCTTCTTCGGCATCTCCAAATTATTCCAGAACAAAGATGCCTCGCTACGACAGATGGTCTATTTGGTCATCAAGGAGCTGGCGAAAGAGGCAGAGGACGTAATCATGGTCACGAGCAGTATCATGAAGGACACAGCCATTGGAAGTGATGTGGTCTATCGAGCAAACGCCATTCGTGCTCTCTGCAGGATCATCGATGTATGGTGAACGTTTTGCGGCGCAAGCTCAGGGCTGACGTTGTAGGGAACCACTGCGCAAGCTATTGAGCGTAACATCAAGACCGCCATCGTCGACAAGACACCATCAGTATCGTCCGCCGCGTTGGTTTCATCCTACCACTTGCTCCCTATTGCACGAGACATTGTCAGGAGATGGCAGAGCGAGACACAGGAGGCAGCGTCATCATCGAAGTCGTCGGGTGGCTTCTCATTAGGCTTTGGTGGCTCATCTGGACAGACTCTGGCCGCGTCGAACACCAACTTCATGACACAGTATCACGCAATCGGCTTGCTCTACCAAATGCGATCACACGACCGAATGGCCCTTGTAAAGATGGTACAACAATACAGCGCGGCGGGTGTCATGAAGAGTCATGCTGGGCGTATAATGTTGGTCCGGATGGCCGCGAAGCTTGCCGAGGAGGATCCTGGTCTCCGGAAACCCATGGTTCAGCTTCTGGATGGTTGGCTGCGGGACAAGAACGAGATGGTCAACATCGAAGCAGCAAAGGCGATCTGCGATCTCCCAGACGTCTCTGATGCTGAGGTCAACCAGGCCGTTCATGTCTTGCAGCTCTTCCTCACTTCTCCTCGTGCCGTCACCAAATTTGCTGCTATCCGGATTCTACACAGCTTCGCCTCCTTCAAGCCAGATGCTGTCCGTCAATGTAATCCTGACATTGAATCGCTCATCTCCAACAGCAATCGATCGATAGCGACATTTGCCATCACTACCCTTCTCAAGACTGGCAATGAATCCAGTGTCGACAGACTCATGAAGCAGATTTCTGGCTTCATGGCCGAGATCACGGATGAGTTCAAGGTCACTATCGTCGAGGCCATCCGCACTCTCTGCCTGAAGTTTCCCAGCAAACAAGCCGGCATGCTTGCTTTCCTCAGTGGTATCCTGAGAGACGAGGGTGGCTATGAATTCAAGCGTAGCGTTGTGGAAAGCATCTTCGATCTCATCAAATTCGTGCCGGAAAGCAAAGAGGAAGCCTTATCCCATCTCTGCGAGTTCATTGAGGACTGTGAGTTCACAAAACTGGCTGTCCGGATTCTACATCTTCTGGGGACCGAAGGACCCAAGACAGTGCAACCGACCAAGTACATCCGGTACATCTACAACCGTGTGGTATTGGAGAATGCTTTGGTCCGTGCTGCGGCTGTCACTGCACTTGCCAAATTCGGTGTAGGACAAAAAGATCCCGAGGTCAAGCGGAGCGTCACAGTGCTTCTGACGAGATGCTTGGATGACACAGACGATGAAGTCCGCGATCGCGCGGCCTTGAATTTACGATTAATGAAGGAGGACGATGAAGTGGCCAATGTCTTCATCAAAAATGGTAAGCTGTCCATCGTGCACCCTACATGGGAAATGCTAATGCGCACAGATTCCATGTTTTCTTTACCTGTTCTCGAGCACCAACTCGTCATGTACGTCACAGCAGATGCTGCTTCAGCATTCACAAAGCCTTTCGATCTTTCCTCGGTACCAGTCGTCACAAGAGAGCAATCTCTCGCAGAAGACCGCAACAAGAAGCTCACATCAGCTACACCTACACTAAAGGCGCCGAGCACCGGTCCAAAGCCATCAACCCGTGCAGGTGGCGCGGACGCGGCAGCATCAGCCCAGGCCGCAGCTCAGAAATACGCTCAACAACTACAAGCCATTCCAGAAATCTCAGCCTTTGGTGGAGTCCTCCGCAGCAGCCCTGTCGTCGAGCTCACCGAGAGCGAAACCGAGTACGTCGTTTCGGCCATCAAGCACATCTTCAAGGAGCATGTGGTTATCCAATACGACATCAAGAACACTCTACCCGACACTGTCCTCGCAGATGTTTCCATCGTCTGCACAGCTTCCGCCGACGAGGACGAAGGCTCGTTGCTCGAAGAAGAGTTCCTCATCCCCGCACCCCTCCTCAAAACCGATGAGCCCGGCACAGTCTACGTCGCGTTCAGGCGACCCGAAGGTTTCATCGCGGCCAGCTTCTCCAACTCTCTCAAGTTCACATCCAAAGAGATCGACCCCTCGACAGGCGAGCCTGAAGAAGGCGGCTACGAAGACGAGTACGAAGTGGAGGACCTGGAGCTCACTGGCGCCGAATACGTCCTCCCTGCCTTCGCAGGTAGCTTCGATGGCATCTACTCTTCGCTCCCTACTGACGAAGACCACGTCGGCGAAGAGACACTCCAACTCTCCAATGCCAAGAGCATCGCCGAAGCAGTCGAGGCGCTCGTCAAGAACCTCGGCATGCAGCCCCTCGAAGGCAGCGAGGTCGCCCTATCACCAAGCACGCATACCCTGAGGCTCTACGGCAAGAGTGTAGCCGGCGGCAAGGTGGCTGCGCAGGTGAGGATGGCCTACAGTGCGAAGAGCGGTGTGACGGTCAAGATTCAAGCGAGGAGCGAGGAGGAAGGATTGGCTGCTTTGGTGGTGGGTGGTGTGGCATAGAGGGCGATGTGTGGAGGATGTTGGGTATGCATGGCGTTTTCGATTGGCAGTCGGGATCACACAGGGGGATAGAAAAGTGTCAGTGACATCCATGGATGATTGAGTTTTTCCTGACTTCTGCCTGATTTTCTCCCTTATTTACTACCACGAGGTGGTAAATCATGCCTCCAAGCCGACCCCCACCGCCCCTGTCCTTGCTTCACCTCCTTCTCGGCCCTGCTTGAATGGCTAGAGGAATCACGCTTTCGGCATCTTCACACCCCCGCGATGCTTCTTACTCGCCTCAGCAAATTTCATTCCCTTCTTGATCTCCTCCGCAATTTTCTCGTCCGCAGCAGCCTGTGACTCCATAAGTTCACGCAGCTGATCAGCGAGATGAGCTGGGATGCAGACGACGCCATCGAGGTCGGCAATGAGAATGTCGCCTGGGTTGATTGTGGTCTCCTGGCCAGGGGAGTGCAAGGCCACCGGGACGTTGATCTGGATACTAATTAGATTGGGATGAGGCGGAAGAGTAGCGCATGGATTTGACTTGCGGCGCTCACACGGACGACTTCTGCTGGTGCGGAAGTGCCTACGTCTCTGGCGTAGACCTGGAACGCTCGTCAGAGTGTGATTGACGTGGCTGGAAGATAGGCGGTACAGGGTAGTTGAGATCTCTATGTTCCTGGAGGTCCCGGATTCGTCCGTCCACTATCGTGCCTGCTGCACCCGAGTATTGTGCTCTTGTGGCCATGAGGCCACCGTATACGGCGTTGACTATATTTGGTGGTGCTGAGATGAAGACCACGCTTCCGGATGGTATTGTGTCTATCTACTCTGTAATCAGGATGGAAGTGGTGAGCCGGTTGAACCATGAGATGACCTACATAATGCTCTGACGGTTTCGACTTGTCCTCATCTTCATTCAGTACGTACTTTACCGTATATGCAGGCCCGACTATGCGAGTTGGACCATTTTGTCGTTCAGGAGACCACATGGTCAAGCCTGATAGGAACCCGCCATGAGGGACCTTGAGCTTCTGCAGAGCATCGGCGACATCACAGCTGACTTCATCAGCTCAAGAACGAACATGTTAAACAGCACACGGAGGCAACAACGTGATGATGGAATTGTTCTCTGCAAGTAAGCATAGGATTGAGTGACAAGGAAAGAGAAAGACAGACGAGGTACTTACGTGGTAAAGGCCAATATCGCCTTGATGGTGTCCTGCGATACCATGCTGCAGGCGATGCAGTGTAGGGTCCTAATCTCCAGCAGACACAACGATTTGTAATGCTCAACACCCTCCCCAGTATTGTGGTAAATCGGCATCAGTGGCCCCGCGCTTCGGTATACGCTCCACCCGTGCGGCGGTTCAGCTATCCGAAAGGCTTAGCCAACCGTCATCCCAAACCTTCCAAATATCCTGACACCCGAAGAGTTTGATAGGACGGACGTCGAAACCTTGGAGCACTTCACAAAGATTGTCCGATGGCCGGCGGCCCCTCGTCCATGCCCAAGTCCGCAGCAGCGCGACATCAGCTCAAGGATATGTGCACACAACTGATAAGATCGAAGATGACGGATGCATATCATTGATGCATTTGATCAACCGTTCACGACCCCAGATCGAATAGACATGGGTTGCTCCGCAGCCGTTGTGTCTCTACCTAAGACAATGGCGCATAAACGTTCGAGCTACCTCCTTGGCCTACGCCTTTGATTCTGCCCTGGAGACAGGGCAAGAGCTACATTCCAGCTCAGCCACTGGGCAGTCGCAACGTCGCATGGGACAAAACATTGGCATTCCCTGATGCTCTTCATGCTTCATACTTAATACTCTTGCATGTCTGATTCTCCCATCCATTCGCCACAGCAGATCCTACTCTAGACATCATACCTACCGACCATCCATCATGAAGTTCTCTCAAGTCGCCGCCGCCGTTGTGGTCGCTCTCCCATCGACCCTTGCACAGCAGGTATACGATGTCACTACAACATCGCTTCGCTTTGAGCCAGCTTCAATCTCCAATGTTCAAGTCGGCGATCGTATCCGTGTGACTTTCATGCAGTCGCACGACATCATCACCAGCTCTTTCAACAACCCCTGCCAGCCTGCCTCCGGCGATGGCATCGTCAACTCTGGTGTTTTGAGCGGAGGCGATGTTTTCGAGTTCACCGTCAACTCTACCGACACTGCGTGGTTCTACTGTTCCGTCGCTAGGCACTGCAATGCAGGACCAATGGTCTTCGGCATCAACCCAAGGTAAGAACGTCCGAAACTGCTGAATTTGATTCGAAACTGACTTTCTCCAAGTGGTGACCAGACTCTCGAGGCAGTCGAACAAAAAGCATCAAGCAACGCTATCCAGCCCGCAACTGCCGCCGACGGTACTGGTGGTCTCGTCAATCCTCCTGCATCCTCTTCGTCATCCGCAAGCCCGAGCGCATCCGGCTCTTCCACTCCAAGCTCGTCCTCAGCATCAAGAACTGCTTCAGGGACTGCCTCCGGTACTGCCGCTTCCACATCTGCAGCTGCGACTGGTGCAGCCGGGTCTTTCGGCGTCACCTCAACCCTCGGTGGTGCTGCGGCTCTCCTGTGGGCTGCTCTCGCCTTGTAGTGGATTGATGAAAGATGGCGGTAAGAGCTCATCTCGAAGAGAGGATGACGCCTAGGATACCCTTGTACGGATACACCTGTAGGGATAGAAGAATGTAAAAACTTCACAACGCCTCAATCCGTGCCTTGAAATGCCATGCTCTTTCTCAATTGCCGCTCTCGTTGATTGGCCTGGAGCTCGAGCCTGCCCACAGCATAGCTCAATCTCTCCTTCTTCTGCCTCAACTGCATAGCCTTGACCTCCTCAAGACCTTTCAAGCCTCCTTCCCCCTGTCCAGATGCCTGTCGTGATCCAAAGCCCGGACTTTTCGAGCCACTTGCCCTGCCAACCGAAGCACGACCCAATCGGCCTTCTTGCAGCTCACACTTTGCGATGAGGGACTTTTCCCGACGTTCCAGCTTGTCCAGGTATGTGTCGACGCGTGACAGCAGGTTCTCGACTTCAGGCTGTATCTCATTGAGCAGCGAAGACTGCGCGTCGCGTAGGTCCGCTTCGGAGACGAGTTCAAAGTGCTGGTGCAAAGTCAGGTTACCGCACGCGAAACATAGGAGAAGCCAAAGCGTTGGTCTTTGTGCCAGAAACCTACCCTTGTAGTTTGTAGTACTGTGGTCAGTCGCGGAAAGTCGCTCACGCCCGATTCGAGAATGTTGATAGAAGAGTCAAGGAGTTGCATGCTTGAGCGTAGCGAGGCTACACATCCTTGTAGTGCGCCTGCTGAGGACATTCTGGTGGTCAATATCGCTTTGTAGTCAATTTTTGTTGTACAAAAGCTATCCCGTCAGGCCTTGTTCTGTTTACCTCTGCCAGGGTATCGCGAGCTTTCGGAAAGACACCGCTTACTCATCCGCCAAGACCTCGACTCCGTCAACCTCAAGTCCTGCATACCAGCCGAACAAGCACATCACTCGCACCCTACACCCTCGACCGACGCATACAGTTTGTCAATATGTCTCTCCTCGGCAAGAAGTTTCCTGCGCCAGTCGGTATGTTCTCATTCGCACGCTCAATGGCTCAGCTTCAAGGTCCAACGACAGTACTGACTTTTCCCCAGCGAAGCCGCTCTGGCCTTTCTTCGCCGCCGGCGCGATCATCTTCTACGGCGTTAACTCGGCACAGAATGCGATGATGAAGAGTATGAGCAATTCAGAAGGGTAGTGGTGGATAGGCTAGCTGACATACTACAGCCGATGAGTGGAAGAACGACCCCCGGAATCCGGCTGCGGCTTCGACGGCGAAGAAGGATGCGCACTAGATGTGGAGAAGATCAGGACGGTGGATGCGGCGAAATGGGTGTCAATCAGTGTTCGAGGACAAAAGTCTACACGCGCAACGGGCGCTCAGATGGACGTCCGAGGTCAACAGCCGGAGGGCAGCATAGAGCTTGTACAGCATTCGAATAGACCACGAATCCAAAACGGTCAACAACACAACGCCTTCGAAAAATGCAAGTTCTGGTATCTGTTCATCATATTCATGCAGACTGGGACTGCAGTAGATGGTCTTGAGAAGGGAGAGTATCCTACAACACCATGCTTTGGCATATCCTTCCTACCCAAGCGCTATTTCTCATGTTTCGTTTCTCATCAGATTTGCTCAAAGAGTGTCTTTCTGGCACCCCAGGCCCTCATTCTCTTCCCAAACACATACATCGGTATTGCGCCAGCCATTATGGCGACTTGGATCGCTCCAAGGACGATGAAGACTTCCTTGGGTCCTCTTGCATTGATCCATCGATCAAAGAGCATGCTGAAGACGAGGCCGTGACAGAGTGCTGCAGCGAGTTAGGATTGAAACGACCACTTTCAGGTGAGTAAGCTTACCATAGACAACAGTCAAAACCACCATGCCCTCTGCCACTGCCCCGCCAACGACATCAACCACATATCCTACCGCAGTTGTGACGCCAATGGCGCAACCCAGCCCAATCAATCCAAGGAAAACGGCAACAATCTCCAGCCCCATCTTCTGCTCCACCACCCAACCGAATCCAATCAACCCCGCTCCAGCAGCCATCATCCCCAACACCATCCCTACAAACCTAAACTCAGGCTCAAACACCCCCCTATTCGCCCTCCCCATCATCCTCACAGCCACATCCCCCACCATCCCCATCACCACCGTCCCCAAGGCCACTCCCACCAATACCGCCATCCCCAGCGCCGCCCCCTTGACCAACCCAAGCTCATACCCCTCCCGCTCAACAAGCACCAAGTGGCCCGCCCTCCCCGCCACCCCTAGTATCCCCAGACTACACCCCCACAGCACCGCCGCCCAAACCAACCCAGGCGCCACCCGCACCACCCCTGCCTCCCGCCCTAAACACCTCCAGTATCCCCCCTCCCCCACCCTCCCCACCCCAACCCTCAACCCCTTCCTCCATCCCAGTCCAGGCAAAATTCTAAGTCGCTCAGTGTACTCCCGTCCAAACTCCCCCCCTGCCCCTACACCATACCCCAGCTCCCCCTTTCCAGGCATGGCGCTCCTCCCAGGCGTCGTCAGTCCTGCTATCGACGAGGAGTGGAATGTGCGAAAGTACGACCCCGCGTATAACCCGTTCTGGTACCCGCTTCGACCCGTGTGGGAAGTGAAGGCGCCGACGGAGGCGCGGGAGAGGAGGATTTGTTCCAGGTCGAGACGGAGGGAGGGGCGGGATGCGTTGTCGCCTTGGTCTGCGTTTTCGGCTGTGAGAGTGGAGTTTGAGGCTGTCGGGGCGTTATGGGAGGTAGGGGGGAGGTGGGAGAGGGGAAATTCAGGCTGTGAGGAGGCGCGATTGGAAGAGATGGTGGAGGCGTGCGAGAAGGCGGCGGAGTGGCTGGATTGGCGGGAGTTGGTTGATGGTGAGCGCGAGAGGGGTGAGGGAGGTGCGGAGGGCCGGGAGTAGGATGATGAGAGCGAGGATTGGGAGGAGATGCTGGAGGGGCGGGTGCGGTCTGCTGGGCCTGGTGTGGGAGAGCGGGTTCGGCGGGAAGGGGCGTAGGGGTTGTAGTAGTCTGACCGGGCGGCGACTGAAGTGGGGCGAGAGCGGGATGGGACGAGGGTGGATGCTGTGGACGTGGTGTCGTTGCGTGTCCTCGCGTGACTGTTCTTCAAGATGCTCGGTGGTGAGGTCGTTGGCAGGTCGGAAGAGGCAAAGTCGACTTGTACTGTTGTGCGCAGCGGGTTTGAGGAAGAGCTGTGAGCGTTCAGTGAAGAGGCGATGAAGGCTGAAGGAGGTCGGGATGGAGGTGATGGCGCATTGCGTGGGTCTTCAAACGGACGTGGCGAGATGTACGTCAATCCTTCTGGACTCGTCTTTGCCGTCTTGTAGGTATCCGAGGATGGCAAAGGAGGACTAATTATCGCTCCAGCTGCCATCGGTGTCTCCACCGGGTCTGCGACTGAGTTCTCGTAGTACCGCTGCATAGCTGCCTCTCGATGTGCTTGAGCTCTCTGCTCCATTGCCTCTGGCGATAGCCGCTCAAACGTTACCAGCTTGCCAGGGTGCGGTGAAGGTGGCGTGTAAATCGGACAAGTACAATGCGAAAAGTACGACCTCGCTGACCCTCCAGTATTGGCTCGACTCCTCGACTTGACACAGGAGCTGCTATGCATCGGCCTTAGTGTACGATCCCAGTACGACTCCGGCACGAACAACACCACCAGAATGAGCACCAGTCCAGCAGCCACCGAAGTAATCCAGAATATCCACTGCCACTCCAACCTCGACGTCAGAACAGCCGCACTAGCCACCGGTGCTGCGACCATCCCTGCCAGGAGAAAGAAGTAATACACCCCCACCCTCCTCCCTCTCTGATGCACATGAAACAGCTCCGCCACCGTCGCCGGCACCAGACTGTACACCGGACTCACCGCCACGCCCATCAACAACCTCGCCACGACAAAACCAGCAAAGACATCCGCGAATGCGCATCCCACGCTCGCGACCAGAAACAACCACGCACAACCAAGATACACCACCCTCTTCCCATACATCACCGCGACAGGCGTGAGGAAAACACTCCCCATCGCCAACCCCACCATGAAAATGCCCGTCATAAGCCCCAACCTCGTCTCATCCACGCTAAACCCCACCTCTTTCTCCTTCTGCTCCCCCCCGAAACCATTCGCGAACACAGTCCCCATAGCCCCGCCCACGAGTCCATACACCCCCAATGCCAACACGGCCATCCACCGCCGCCACCCTCGCCAGTTCAGCGGATCGTTGTGGGAATCATCCGGCTGCGGCTCGAGGACTGTCTTGCCGTCACGGGCACGCTTCCTGACGGGTGATCGGGGCGTTTTGGGGGTTTGGTATCCCAGACGGGTGTGGAAGGTGGGGAGGTGGGAGGAGAAGGCGGAGGGGGAGGCGCCGAGGGAGTGCCTGTATTTGAGGTCGTTGTCGAAGAGGGTTGTTGTGCCTGGGGGGGGGGGGAGTTAGAGGGAGTCTGCGCTGGGAGTGGGGGAGGATGGGGAGGGAGGAGGGAAGACTTACCTGGTACGCCGCCTATTGCTCTATCTTCTAGCATGCCCATTCGCCATTTCTGTGGGTTGGGGAGGGGCTGTTCGGGCTCGATCCAGAGGCTGCCATCGCCGTCGGAGATCTCGCTGGCGACGGAGCCGCGGATTCGTTGGAAGCGGAGTTTCTTCTTTGGTTTGGAGCGGGGTTTCTCTTTCTCGTTCTCTGGCGGAAAGGGGGACTCGTCGACGATGTGGAAGTCTGGGAGGGCGTCGTGGGCGGGAAAGGGCTCGAGGGTGGAGTTCGAGGCGGGAGGTTTCTCGTTATCTAGGTCCATGATCGAGGTCATGCAGTATTTGGTGGGAATTTACTGCATTTGCCTGGTTGTCGTGCTATACCTCTGTGAAGGAACAGCTAGATGAGTAGATAGATGATGGGATTGTTCTGTTCATGCAATGCAAAGATTGTTTGCTATGATGCACAGCCGTAGGCAAGGCTGATTGCTCGCGTTCTACTCTAGTGGTCCGAGACGCGAGACATGTATAGCAGGTAGAGAAACATGGAATCGAAAAAGAGAGATGCACGAGGCATCAGACCTACCGACAGACCTCTGCACGTCAGGCCAGGATCCGACACTCGTTCTTGGTGGTTGCCAGATGATCAAAAATAGACAGGCTACGTGGCGTACGGGAGTTCGTCACGGCGTGCGACATGGTTGGATGGATTTGTGTATGTGTATGGGAGTGGTAAGTCAGCTGGCGAGGCTGGAGCAGAGGAGAGAGTGAGGTGGCCGTTTTCGCGGGCAAGGCTGCCAAAGAGTTGGGGTGCAGTTTCAGCAGTTCGAGGTGAGGTCAGACTTGAGCAATTACAACAATACTCAACACCTGCGAAATCGATCGTCACAGACTCAAACTACCAGGAGCCTAAGAGGGTCACGATAGCCTCATCTTGTAAAGCATGAAGCTGGTAGGAATCGTTTGGTGATACTACCAGACTGTTCAAGATGGCCGTAACATCCTCACATTGTAATCCACGAACCTGGTAGTATATGTCGTGGTGATACTGCCAGACTGCTGGCTTCACTGTATACTTAGCGCAAATTCAATCTGTTCTGCTGGTCACTGGTAGCAATTCACGAGGAAGAGGTTATGGTCTGAGACTCTTGATTGAAGGACGTCACATTTCAAGTGAGTCTATGGTAGTGGCAGATCTCTGTCATGCCTGGGTATCTTCCTCGTAATCGCCGTGTTGAAAATCCAGCAAGTCCCTAGAACACCATGTCTTCTCACTTCTCCCTCATCTCCTTGATCTGATCATTCAGGACCCCACAAATCAGGTTCGCCTTCTCCTTGACGAACTCCAGTCCCTCCTCGTCGGCGAAACGTTGGTCCATCTTGTCGGGATGCCACCTGGTCCTCTCCGCCTTGAGAATCTCCAGTGCCTTGTTCGGTTCATACAGCGCCATCTTGTTGTAGAATAGACGGATCTTGAACGTTGTGACGTCGGTCGCGAAGCCGCTGTAGACAGGAAAGTGAAGACGGTCGATGAGTGCGGGTGCCTCATGGTCGCGGATGCCCAGGCTGATGGGGTCTTTGCTGGCCCAGGCGGCGTGGTAGGCTCTGATTTTGTACAGCCATTTGTCGATGGGACCCTTGGCGATACTCTCGTAAGGAGGTGGGTCGGCTGGTGGGAAGTGCCAGTCCTGAGCACGTGGGTGAGTTCCAGGGATGTAAGCATTTGGAAAAGGGTCGGTGGGTTTGTTGTCAGACCAAGAAGTATGCGGTGCGGACTTTGGCTTTGGCTTGTCGTAGTCGAATGTGAACGGGTCGGTCGGCTTGTTGTCAGAGGAAGGCTTGCGTGCTTCGGGCTCAGGCTTGCTGTAGTCGGATGGGAATGGATTCGGTTTCTTGGGTCTGAATGTGGGATCGGGATTATCGCTGGCTTTCGTTGCGCGATTGTTCTGCCTCTGTTTGTTGATCTGGGTATAGATAGGACCGATATAGATGTTGGTGGCCATCTTGAGACGTGCTTCTGCATCTTTGACTGCAGCTACTCCTGACTTGGTGAGTGCATCGACAAGCAGCTCTTTCATAAGCTTGTGGCCATCAGCAGTGCGATGCTCATCGCATAAAATGCAGCATGAGAGGTGATAGAGGTGGCGGTCCATCTCAAACCATGTGAAGCTCTTGTGATTGAGTGTAGCCAGGGTAGCATTGGTCGGTATGTGAAGGTGAAGTTGGTGGATGTTGTCGATCGCGAATTGCAGCGATGCTGCGGGAAGGGTACGCTGGCAACGTCTGGGAAGTCCAAAGGGGTCTGGCTCCGTGTGAGCACACAGGTGAGAGATGGGTGCAGCCAAATATGCTCCTGTGAAGAGCGCATCGAGGATTGTCTGCCTGTTCGCTATGTTAGCATGATTGCTCGTGCTCGCCATGATTGCGGCGAGCAGCGAGCAGCGAACAGGTGTGAGCTTTGGTGATGAGAAAGGAAAGAGAAGAGAGAAGAAAAGCTCACAAAGTGAAGTTAAGCGGCTCCGCTTGGCACTAGCCCAAATGAAGCTATACAAAGTGCGCCAATGACGAACGACAGACGTGGCACTCGAGCATGTGATCCGCCAAGGCGATGATGTGGCAAAGAGCAAAGGCGATGATGCACTTCACAGCGAAGCGGGATGTGGAGACTGAGGACAACCAAAGGAGAGGTGCTAAGCCATAGCCATCGGAGAGGGTATCGAGATTGCCTATGTCGAATGACTGCACATGGCCTGTGAAATTGTTATGGTGAAGTGTAAGAGATCCGTACAGCATCACCCAAAGTGATGAGCTTTGCTCCAAGGAGAGGATATCCGCCTGGTAGAAGGCAACACAATGCTTGCCATCATTTTGCTGCATACCTTTATCCAACCAATTGACTTGTAGCACATTTGATGAGCCAGCTGATCAGTAGATCATCGCATATTAGTATGGTATAGACCAGGAGGGGGGCCAAAGACCAGAGATACATCGTGAGTTTTTCATTAAATAACATTACTTCTGATCGTCCGGACGAGGCTCCACGTTTGTCGTATTGCCATTGTAGAACTCCTCTGCAGGCTGCTTCCCCTTTTGGTCCTTGAGTGTTGTGATCTTAATACCAGGGGTTGGTGTGGCCAGCTGCTCCGGTCTCTTTCCATCCTTCTGAGAGACGAGGTGGTTCGGATTGTCCCCGGTTCCAGCAATATATGGGCCTTCTGCAGCTTCCTCATTGACTTGGTAGCCAGTCACTTTGCTGAAGATGCCACCAACAATGCTGAAAGCTCCATATGCGACGTTGTAGCCGAGATTGAGACCCTTGTTGACGACACCAGCAGCTCCTTGCGAGGCGTAAGCGTCGGTAAAGTCCCGGACCGGAACAAGCACAAGCGTGGCGTTGGGACATAAGCCGAGCTCTCTCAGCGACTGATTCTCTTCTGAAATTTCGATTGTTCGTGCTGGCTTTGGTAGGTCCATAATGCGGAAGTTGTAAGGAATGTCAGTCGAGGAGTTCTCTGTGACGAAGGTGCGGACGGATGTGGTGAGGGTTGCCTCGGCGCTAAATTTGGAGCGTATTGAAGTGCCATCGAAGAGACGGATGTTGAGGGAGCATGAGGTACCTGCTGGCAGAGATGCAGATGAAGCGGCCATTTTGGGTGTGGTGTTGGGGATCGTGGCGGTCGATGATGCCTTCCTGCGAGCCTGCCTCCTCTCCTTGTCCTCAGCGATCGTGCGGCGTATAGCTTCTCTTTCAGCCACAGCCTCTCTCTGACGAACACGCTGATGCTCGACCCACGTTCTCTTCCAAGCTGGTGTGACGTCCTCTCCTGCTGCAGCTCGTTCTGCTTGTTCACGTCTAGCACGAGAGATTACCTTTCTTGCTTCTTTCTCTGCTTCTTGCTTCTCTTCCTCGCTGATTGCGGGCTGATAGATCCTTTGTAGGAGCAGCAGTGCTGTGCTCGTCGCCTCAGGAGTAGTGGTTGATTCGACCGGCTCGGGCTTGGTCTCGGGACTGGCTGGATGATGTCCGGAGTCTCCAAGTATCTCAAGCAGCTTTGGTGTGACCCTTGATAGCTCTTCTTCGCTGGCTCCACTCTCGACGTCTACAATGACCGTGCCGTTACTGTAATGTGTTAGCATCATCTCCGTAAAGAGGTAGGAGAGCTCGTGCTTGATGATGACCAGCTTGGGTACCCGTTCTACAGTGCAGAATGCTGAAAGAAACTCGACTTCCTCAGACCCGGCAAAGAGACGTAGAATGACAGCTTTTGCGGAGAGTAGGTCTCCAAAAGTAGGCTGTATTGTGTCAGTACTGTCGGAGAGAGTTCCACAAGGGGAAAGCTTATGTATGACTGACGTTTGTGTTCGGAGCTTGACTTTCGCTACCAAACCATTCCTTTTCCCACTTGTCGCTTTCGAGGTCGTTTTCTGTGAATGTGAGTAACATGGAAGTATGAAGAGCTCGATGAGTACGGACCTTTGACTACCAGACAAGCCACCAGATTCCGCTCCTGCACGGCGAGAGCAATGCCGCTCTGGAGGTCCCCTTGAAAGAACATGATCGCCTCCAAGCTTTCAACGGCGGCTCGGCGTGGGCGGAATGGTCGACCTCTGTTTCTTTATTTCCTATGGCGACGTATAATGCAAAGGAAGGTAAATTTGAACAATTACATACGGCACGGCGATTGATTCATCCCTGGCCAGCTCGTGTTCGAGCGCCTTGCACGATTCCCTTTTCAGCCTGCGTGAGAAGCCACTAGCGATCCTATCCAAGCACTGTCCACCATCATTTCGGACGATCACGAGCAACAGATATCAAGATCAAAGCAGATTTCTGTCATTCAGTCGTTGAAGCTAAGTATCGTCCTGTTGAGTCCCACGCCAGGGATCCAGTACCCTATCCCACTCGCTAATCGCTACAGTCATGCAAACACACACATATCGCGCACCAAACCGAATCATCTCCTGTCATCTTCGCCCCGCAAAGGTATCTAAGGCAGGATGGGACGTCCACCAGCGTACTGGTACTTTGGAGAGAAAGTCGGTTCCGGTGCCTCTCGCCTCATGACCTGAGTCTGGAAGCCGTTGTCCATGCCCTTCGCGTTGAGCTTCTCCAGTATTTTGTCCTGCTTCTTCTGCTCCGGGCTCTCAACCAGTCCCAAACCTGGCTCTACAAACCGCTTCGTGATGATGGGCTGGTCAAACTCAGTCTCGCTGAGCTTGAGAGGGTCTTCGTTCTCCTTCGTCATGGCCGTGATCGGGTTTTTGGGACCGTCACAGCCAGGAGGAGGCCCGATGCCCTTCCAGCCGGCGTAGCTGCAGTCTTTATCGCCCAGGAGGTCGCGGCGGCGGTGCCTGACTTCACGTCAGTCTGCACTCTGGGAAGTATAGCAAGGGAGTGATACCTACTGCGACTCATCGTCGTGATGGCGCTTCATGAACTGCTGCCTCTCGGGAAACAAGCTGTCGCATGGACTACCCTTGCCAGCCCAGCCTCCTGACGCCATCAACTGCTTGGAGTTCTCAACACAGTTCTTTTGCTCCTCGGTCATGGGTTCCTGGCGCTTCCGCATATCCTGGCCATACATTAGAGCGGTACCAGTTGTTGTTGCGCCTGAATTTTGATCTGGGGCCTTTGGCGTTTCACCGTACATGGCTTTGTACTGTTGTGCGGTCAGCTTGGCGCCCAACTTGGTGTCCGTCAGCTGTTGTTGATAAAGGTCCTTGCTGTCTGGAAGCTCTGGGTAATACGAGTCATCGCGCTTGATTGCCTGAGTGGTGGGCGTCAAAGCGGCTCCAGCATCTTCTAGACCAAGTGGTGGTGGTGGTGGCATCTCGTCTTGGTCCATGGTAGCCTTGAGACTGGCGACATGGGCCTCCTTGTTCATAGACAGTCTCTCCACATCGACCACTCCTCCGGGCGTTTCTGGCGCGGGAGGGCCTATGATCCCGAAATCATCGAATTGTCGCTTTCTGTATAAAGTGCCTGTAGCCTGGGAGGGATCGGTGACCATGGCAGGATCGACCATGGCCTGGGAGGGATCGGTGGCCGGGTCGTACGGCGGCATCTCGTCCGCATCCATTGTCGACTTCAGACTGGCGACATGTGCTTCCTTGTTCATTGATAGTCTTTCGACATCGTAGACGCCGCCATCAGTCTGACCGTCCTGCGGCCCTGCCCTTTTGCGTAGGCCCGCCTGTGCCATGGCAAAAGGCATAATCTGGCCAGCTTTGGCCATCATGGCTGATTCGACTTGACCCTCTACCATGCTGTTGGCGTAGTCATTCTTCGCCTTCAGCTCTTCTGACTTGGCAGCCTGAGGATCCCAAGATGATTCTCCGGTCTGTCCGCTATACTGTTCTCCACCAGATTGGCGTTTCCAGTACAAGGTGTCCTTGCCCTCGCCCGTCGTCATGCCTCCAGCTGGGGTCGAGCGTTGCACCATGGACTGGTCGATGGGTCCGAACATGCCCATGTCGTCCTTAGAAGAAGGTGCCGGCTGACTGATACAGGCCGTGCACCCTCCGTCATCAAGAGCGCGCCGGGCAAGAGAGTTGGCGGGTAGAGCGTAGATGTGGGCCACCAGGGCCAATAGGGCCAGAGTCTGCCGAGTGGTAACCATTTTGTTAATCAAACGGGGTCATGAAAGTTTAGAAGAGGTGGAAAGGGAAGTGTGCTTGATAACAATTCTGAACCTTGACAGGAATAATCGGGGTCTTTAACATGGCCATGAGTGGACAATGCGTAGGACGTGTCTATGTGGCATGAGGGGACATATGGAAGGAAGATGGGTTTGATCCGTACGTGGCCAACATCCGTAAGGATGCCTTGGAACGTCAAGTGGCCAAGTCGGGGATGTACAGCATCTCAATTGAGGCGGACGTTTCATATGAAGAAGCCATTCCTTCGAGGCCAGTAGGTCTGCAGCATCGAGGCGAGTCGCATTCGTGATGAGTGCACGCTGCCCGTCTCCGAGCGATATTGCTGACGTTAGGGCAAGCAGCAAGTATCGGATAGGTGAAATTCCGGGTGACGTGATAGAGATGGAGAACGTGTAGTAGATTGCAAGATGTCTCTAACCATTCGCAAGGCAAAAGCATCATCGACAGCTGGTCGGATAGATGGAATATGTTAATGAGACCCTGCAACATGGGTCTGAAAAAGAACACCGGTCTTCAGGTGCCGGAATGTGTCGTTGAGCAACCAAGGCTGAGGCGATTTTGCCAAGTGGCCGTCCTGGAAATCTGCAACGAAGGAAGTGCCCCCGAACCATGTTGGATCATGAGGATGACACAGTCCGGAGACCGCTTGTGAGACCACCGTAGCTCGACAGAATGGAAGAGGTGAAGAGTAAAATGGGGGTGGCATCTTAGATGGAGATAGAGAGTAGGGATCAGGCAGTTGAGCCATCTGTGAGCCATCTGTGAGCCACGCACGTGAACCTTTCATGGTCATTCGCTCATAGTAAAGTCTCCTTCTCTTCTCGACAGTCTTTTATTGCTCCCATCTATCACTGCTTATTTCTCTCGGTCCATCAAACAAATGCGAACATGCTCTAAGATCGACCATGTCGAGACTTGTGCCAGCCTGGCCACGAAGCCATGAGTGTGAGCATCCTTCCACATGGCAACATCCCCAATCCATCCGGGGACAACTCCGGTAACATCAGAGATGCTGTCGAGACGGCCAAAGGAGATCAGAAGAACAATGCTGCCACTGGTGCCTCCGCGGCCGGTGTAAGAGCCCTCACCGCCCGCATGGCAGCCTTCTACTTCCGCGCCCCAGTCCGATCCTTCTTCAAAACCAGAGTCGAGTATGACCTCCCCTCCCAAAGGCACTCTCAGACGCTCTGACTCTCCCAGCTACCTCGCCTACCCCAAAGCCATCACCCTGCTCGCCAACCCCGTCCCACCCACCACCTCACCTCGCTGGTCCCCCACCCAAACCACCCCTTTCATCCTCTACCGTGCCGTCCAAACCCAAGGCCTCTCCTTCCTCCCCCTGCACGTCCTCCCCCCTCTCCTCGCCAACATCTCCATCTCCACCGTCCTCTACACCACCTATCTCACCTCTTTAGCAACGTACTATCCCCCATCCCTCCCCGCCCAAAAACGAGTCTACCCCCCACCCCCAGCCCACGCCACCTTCCTCGCCGGCGCCACAGCCGGCACGATCCAAACCCTCTTCGCGGCCCCCTTCGACGCCCTCGTCGTACGCTTCAAAACCTCCGACCTCCTCGACAAACGCTACCCGTCCATGTGGAGCTACGCCCGCCAGACTCTCCGCCGCATCGGCGCCCGAGGAGCCTACGCTGGATCCACGCTCAGTCTGGCGAAAGACTCCCTGGGTGCCGGACTGTTCTTCTGCACTTTCGAGGCGATCAAGTCGCAGGGCTTTTACGCTTTCGTGAGGGCGTATTATGGGCTCGAGAACCTCTCGGGGCAGCAGAGGGGGGAGATGGTGGCGGAGGCGAACGAGGGGAGGAGAGGGGTCGTCAAGCCGCATTATCTCATGGAGCCGGCGTTTTTGTTGCTTGCTGGGGCTGGGGCGAGTGTGGTGCAGTCGGTTGTGGTGTGGCCTTTGGGTGTGGTGCAGGCGGTGCATTGGGGGAGGTATGAGGGGTTGGATAGGCAGTTTGCGGTGGCGAAGAGGGGGTGGGGGGAGACGAGGGATAGGTATGTGGAGGCTTATAGGAAGACGGGGAGGGTTTGTGCTGTGTTGGCGAGGAGGGAGGGGGGTTGGAGGAGGTGGTTGTTCAAGGACTTTTGGTGGGGCACGATTAGGCAGGTGCCGAGCACGGCGGCGGGATTGATTGTTTTTGAGGTGGTGAGGAGGAAATATGCGATTGGTGGTGAGGGAGGGAGGATTAGGATGGAGGGGTATGATATCTTATTGCCTTGAGCTATGGGAGGTTTGGAATGAGGCTAGGGCAGAGTTGATCTGGATGGCACGTTGGATGACTTGCTCCATGGCAGCGCGGAATGTTGGCTTAGAGGCGTGATCTGCGGCGAGTTGGAGAGAAGAGAGGTCGAGTTGTCGACGGTACGCTGTACTCTCGATGAACGTGGCGAGGTCGGACTTGATCTCCTCGTCCATGTCGACTCCAATATCGTCGCCGGAGTTCATGAAGTACTCCCACTCGTTCGAGGTCATGGACTTTGATCGGAGAGCAACTTGGGTCCGGAAACAGATCTCTTCCGTGCTTGGGAAGAAGCTGTAGTTGCCGAGGTAGCCGACGTTCTCCAAGTCGCTCTTCTGAGCGTCGTTGAGACTCGGCAGAATGATGCTGTCGAGCTGGATCGAGTCATCGGCGCTGCCGGGCATGGTGAAGCCATCTGGGAGCATGAGTGGGAGAACTTTGAGTGCTTGTGTCGGGATCTCACGCACAGTGCACAAGCAACTTGTCATTCGAATGAGCGCCGTAAGTGGCGAGGATCTCTTCTCCAATTTCTGATACAACATTAGATGTAAATAGAAAGAAGACAGCACAACACCTACCATAGTCACGATTGGCCGTTAGGGTGTAGCCTTCTTCACTCATACTTACTCCACACTGGGAAGGTTCAGTCATGATCTTCGAATGCGGCAGAAGATCAAGGACTTACTCCTTCTCCAGACGGACAGTGATTCATGTAGTCTAGAAACGGGCACATTACCATGACACCTTCTCTACGTCCGTGAGGCTTCCAGGCGAAGCTTCGGGTGTTGGCGATTGTCCAGAAGTAGACAAATGACTGAGCAGTTACGTTCTTGAAACTTTCATGTTCGAGCTCTTGTACAGAGAGCAAGTCACGTCGGAAGTCCTGCATGAGACGGGTAGATGCTGTTCGCAACGTTGCTGGCATACTGTCATACCATGGCGGAGAGGCGGTGTGTGCTGTGAGACTGTACCAGAACAGCGACGACTCAAAGTCGTCTGATGTTGGCCATACGGAAGAGCATGTCTCATATTCGTCGTCCTTGGTCGAATCCATGTGCATGAGTGTCGCAGCCAGTCGGGCCTGTGGCGATATTGAAGCAGTTTTATCATCCGCTATTTTGTAGAGGTCGGTCTGTGGCTTGATCATGGCCTCAGCAGGTACATGTATGATCTGGTCATCTTTCTTGATCTTCTTCGTGGTCATCAATCCTATGCCTCGTCCCGGCAGGGCAGCTGGCTCGACTCGATCGATCTCGATGTCTCGCTGCCTTGCCCAGTCTGTGAAGGCGGCATGCTTAGGATCGATAGCTGGGTCCGACTCGAGCTTCTGCCTTTTCGAAGCCCGAGATGGCATATCCACTATGCTGGCAGGTTGGAGGAAAATTACACAATGCTTGCCCAGCCCTGGTCTTTATGTCGGGTCATGCAGTACGGATCTGTCAGGGACGAGATTTTGTGATCGGCGGGGTTGTGGAATCCCGAAAAGCAACGAATCTGGGAGCACTCTGAAGAGACGCCCAGACCTGCTTCATAATCACACGAGTGTTTACATGTCTATAGTGTCTCTTCATAGACAGAATGCGAGACACCAGATCGAGCAGGATCACGCGCTGAGAAAACACAATGAACAAATCGATGATCGATTACGGCGTTGCGGGCGACGTGGGCGTCTCGGCAAATCCTCCTTTCTCCAACGTAAGAACATGTTTGATAGGGCAGCAAATACGTATCTTGATACGTGGAATCTGCGGGATAGTGAGCAGATGATGCAGAGCATGTCGAAGACGTTTTGAGTCTGATGTCAGCTGCTAGGCGAGCGGTGCCGGCCATGTGCGAAACCCTGACAGACGTTGACAACGGACTCGTAACCTGAGATGGATTGCTGGGCTTGCAGATAATAGATAATACCACAGCGATCAGGGACGAACCAATGCATCGGATAAAAGACAACGCGATTGTGTAATGTTCAGGTTGCATTTGAGATCGTCGACAGCTGAAACAGAGTGACTCCAAGGTTGGATTCAAGGGTTGCCTTTTTGCTGCCCGAAGACGAGAACCAGAAACGGCCAAGGCCCGCCTTCCACATTCAGCCAACCGTCCGTCTCCTCTCCTCCTTTGTCAACCTTTGATCTCGACATCTCACCGTACCGCTCTTCTCCACCACACAACCTTGTCCTCCCATCGCCGACAAGCCTCAATAAGACGCAGCAACGTGTTCCTGTAAAGGACACTGCTCGTCTGGTTTCCATTACAAGCCTTTGACAACCTCGTCTCCAGGCAAAGACTGCATTCACCAATACACGATCGGAATCGTCCATCTGCCCGTCATCTGCCATCACTTGGCTGGATCACCAGGTACGTCCCACACAATCGACCTCCATTCACATGACAGCACACTTTTGTCAATCACCGTCACGAGCTTTCCGTTTCACAAGCACCTAGCCAGACCTTCAACTGTCGATACTCGCTTCCGCCAAGCTCACCGCTTCAGATTGACACCCAAACTGACTTTGACACCTCACCAGATCCTCTCTCTTCCTTCGACCACAAAACACCTTCTTCGATCACGGATTGAAAGAGCAAGGGCTTGGCATTTACAAATACACATTAAATCATGACGACAATGGTATGCATCTCCCGAAACAACCAGCAAGAAACCTCTGCAAAAACATTGACTGATTCACCAGCAGGATCTCCGTGTCGGCAACAAGTACAGAATTGGCCGTAAAATCGGCAGTGGAAGTTTCGGTGACATCTATCTGGGTATGTACCGTCGACACACACTTGTGGTCGACTGTTTTAACACAACACAGGCACAAACATCATCTCTGGCGAGGAGATTGCAATCAAGCTCGAAAGCGTCAAGGCCAAACATCCCCAGCTGGAATACGAAGCCCGCGTTTATAAGTCTCTTGCCGGTGGTGTCGGTATCCCTTTCGTCCGCTGGTTCGGCACAGAATGTGACTACAACGCAATGGTTCTCGACCTCCTCGGCCCCAGTCTGGAGGACCTCTTCAACTTCTGCAATCGCAAATTCTCCCTCAAGACCGTCCTCCTCCTCGCAGACCAGCTCATTTCCCGGATCGAGTACATTCACGCCAAGTCATTCATCCACCGTGATATCAAGCCTGACAACTTCTTGATGGGCATTGGCAAGAGGGGCAACCAGGTCAATGTTATTGATTTCGGTCTGGCCAAGAAGTACAGGGACCCAAAGACTCACTTTCACATCCCATACCGTGAGAACAAGAACCTCACTGGTACTGCTCGTTACGCTAGTATCAACACCCATCTCGGCGTTGAGCAGTCCCGCCGCGATGACATGGAGTCTCTTGGATACGTCATGCTCTACTTCTGCCGTGGCTCTCTTCCATGGCAAGGACTCAAGGCTGCCACCAAGAAGCAGAAGTACGACCGCATCATGGAGAAGAAGATGACCACCCCGACCGAAGTACTCTGCCGCGGCTTTCCCAACGAATTCGCCATCTACC
The DNA here is from genome assembly GCA_017309325.2 of Elsinoe batatas. Lineage (NCBI taxonomy): Eukaryota > Fungi > Ascomycota > Dothideomycetes > Myriangiales > Elsinoaceae > Elsinoe > Elsinoe batatas. Next base: position 261,314 of record JAESVG020000009.1, read on the forward strand.
TCAACTACACCCGCTCTCTCCGCTTCGACGACAAGCCAGACTACTCCTACCTTCGCAAGATCTTCCGCGACCTGTTCGTCCGCGAGGGATTCCAGTACGATTACGTGTTTGACTGGACTGTCTACAAGTACCAGAAGAACGCCCAAGCTATTGCCCAGGCTCAAGGCAACCAGGCTCAGGCCGAGGATACGGACGACAAGGCAGCTAGGACCCGCCACCCGTCAGCCACTAACAATGCCACCGCTGGTGCCAGTGGTGCCGTTACTGACAAGCGTCGTGGTCCCGTCAATCCCCGTCAGGAAGGATCGGGAATGTGAGTTGTAACATCTTCCGATCCTCTTGCCCAATTTGTAAGGGGCCTTTCCTCTGCGTTCGAGTACTTGAGATACAGGCTGCGCGGAGGGCCTTTGAACATGATGCTAATACGTTTTTTCTTACAGGCAACTCCGCTCGTCTAAGCGTGGCGCCGATCAGCCTGGTTATACCGGCTATTGATTGAACGACAACAAGATCGGCTGATCTTCGACACCACAAATGGACGACAGTCACAAACTGGGCGAGGATTGAGCGTCATCACTACTATTTGCTGGGAAACGCGGCATTGACTGGTCCGACCAGTCGATTCCGATTTCTTTGCACACTTGGTCATCATTGCACGTAGCGTGCTCTTCACTAGAAGGCGGGTCTCCAGGACCTGTCGACCGATGAAACACAGCTTTCAACACGGCATGGATGTAACCACATCTCTTCTCCTTGCTTTCTCACTGATATTTTGACGTGTCACTTGGCGTGTCATTCGGCAGGCTATTGGACCTTCTGGTATCGATTGACCTGCAGAATACACACAACGCACTGCTACCAGATCGAATGAGAACGAGGGCTGGGGACCAGATTGCTCAACACAGCTCGGCTCTTTTCGGTTTCTTTTCGAGCGCACTCCACACTAATTATCATGCAACTTTTGTCGTCCGGGGTCTCGTGGTTCAGATTGGAAGGGACACTCGTGGGGAGGACGACATGGCTCTCTGGGGAGGGGATGAAGGGCATACGCGATGGAGAAAGTCGGTGGCATCTCGGGTTTGTTGAGAGACAAGTCTGGTGTGGGAGCCGGCTGGATCGATCCGCGAGTAGATAGTTTCAACAATCAATGCGTGCAAACCAATCGGGTTCCCGAAATCACGTGAGGTAACTTTAGGCCAGCTTGGACGGTTCGGGCAATGCAAGGAGCATATGGGTTTGACAACAGAGCCTTTTGGTGGTGATGTTATGTATTATGCTTTTCTGTCCCTGGACTTGTTGTTTTGGATCTATCTACAAACTCCTCCTCATTAATATTGAACATTACTGTTATGTCTCGATGACTGCATCGCTTTCCCATGAATCCAGTCCCATTGATCTCGGATGTCCTGTGCTTCCATCCCTCTCCGGGCTGCGACCCCCTTTCTACGAGGCAGAAGTTGTAGCCGTAATCGTGGAACCCACCTCACCGCTCGTCGTCGAGCTCACCTCGGTCGTGGTCGTCGTCGTGCTCGTGCTCGTGACCGCCGCGCTGCTCTCACTGCTCGACCGACTGCCCGTGATTGACGACAGACTACTACTGCTGCTGCTGCCCACCCCTCCCGTGGTCGTCAAACTGGTGCTCCTCGTGCTGCTACCCGTCCCTGTAGTGGTCGTCGTGGTCGTCACCGACCCAACACCAGAACACCCACTCTCGTACACCGTGCTCGTCACGTTCACGAAACTGTTGATCGTCGCCGCGCTGCCCGTGAACACCGTGCTGGTGAGCGTCACCGTCCCGCTCTCCGTCACGTTCTTCGTGGCCGTGACACCCGCCGTCGCCGTGACGGTGGTGTACGTCGTGTTGGCTTGCGTGGCGATGATGGTCGCTGTTTTGGTCGAGCAAGACGGGTTGGCGCGGATGCACCCGCAGATGGTCTTGGCTGTGGATTTGGCCTTGGGTTTGCCTGTTGCGAGGGCCCGGACGGAGGCGAGGCGGGAGGAGAGGGATTTTTTGGCCTTGGGGGCGAGGGCGCGGGCGAGGAGGGGGGTGAGGTTGGCGTCGTCGGAGAACTCGGAGGGGTCGCGCTTTTGTTGGGGCAGGGGGGAGGAGGTGGTGGTTGCCAGGGTGGAGGTGGTAGTAGAGGAGGGGGCGCCGAAGCCGGGGTTGGCGGTCTGGTTGTAGCAGATTACTTGGGTTTCGACGGTGGTGACTGTGCTGGTTTTGATGACGGGTGGGGAGGGGAGGGTTGTGGTGATGTTGGTGGTTGCGGCGGCGATGGTGCGGGTGAATTCGACGGCTTGGTTGAGGGTGATGGTGTCGGTGACAGTGACGGCGGGGGCGAAGGATGTCGACGTTGTGTTCTTAGTAGTTGTGCATTTGGCGAGGGGGAATTTCTTATTGCAGAAGGTCACGGCTGCTGGGAGCTTGGAGAGAGGAAGCCATTGCTTGTAAGGCGCTGCTGAGCAGACGGCAGCCGCGGCGGCGTTCTTAGGGAAGACTTCTAGTGCTGGGATAGCTTGGACGAGGCCAGCAGCTGCAAGGCCGAGTGTGACAATGTTAAGAGCCATCGTGAAGTGCTATGGGGGGAAGAGATTCTGACTTGCCTGGACCGTCCCGCGAGCGGCTGCAGAGAATGCTATATAGATTCATGATTGCACTTACGGTTGGAGAACGGTTACACACAGACATGTGAACTCCTCACTACACACAGCAGTTGCTGGTATGAAGGAGAGGCGTTGCCATACTGCACATACAGTATAACGTTCTTGGAGCTTCTTTTGTATGGCTTGATTGCTTCAAGACGGATGACAAGGAGGCGAGGCAAGCCCAGACCATGCGCTGAGCTGCAGGTGGATTGATTGGCTTGCTGATAATCGAAAAGATCGGCTCGAGCCAGGGATCGTATCGATCAGACTGTATCAGTCAACTGGAGATTATCAAAGCAAGAGGGGGAGATGAAAGTCAATAGACCCAACGGTGTTGTCATTTCGCATCCCTTTCCCCCGGATCTCTGCCGACCCACCACATCGGCTTGGCCCGCAGAGCCGCCCTCTAATTTATGGGTCAATCGTAATTTCTGAGATCACCGTCATTGTCGACAACCAAACTGCTAACGTTCGACCACTACCCAAGATCCTATTGCAAGCCTATCACCATTCGACACGATCTTCTGGCCCTATGCAAACGGCAGCCTTTCCTCAATGGACCACTCGATTACCTAGTCTACTCGGTCGATCTGTAGTGGCCAGACCACGATGTCGGAAGGTTATCTCGAGAACTGGTAGATATGCTGAAGCGTCATTGAACACCACGAGAGTGCTTTCAACCTCCTCGACTCGAAGAGCAGAAGACCTTGAGCATGTCTTGAGAGATCTAGATCGAGCCAGTGAGGCGTTCGGCATAACTCCCGCTGTACTGCCTGCGACATCTTCCACGGTCTCGCCCGCTGCCTCCACTTTCCCTTCATTCGCTGGGCTTGACGATGACACTGCTGCACAGCATGCTAGACAGCTCTACGGTGACGGACTTCCTGAAGGCCTTCTCAGCAGTTCTCAGTATAAAAGCTATGAGCGCATGTTCGGTGCCCCAGATATCATCTCGGAAGCAGAGCTCGAGAGGGAATTTGAAGCAGTAGCAGACGAGTCGAATGACTTGACCGGTACAGGAGTCCTTCGTGAAGCAGAAGATGGTTCGCTTGAAGAGGTGGAGTACACTGCGGAAGCTGAAGAAGAGGATGCCGATATCGATGGTCCAGAATCTCTAGAGGCTGCGCTCAGCTCTCCAGAGATGGTCCGACTACGTAAGTCGAAAAAAGGCAAGTTCTTCGTTCGCGCAAAGAAGAAGGAGATCGACGACACGTCCCTTTACGCCGACATGACCAGGGCTGACGAAGCGGCTTTGTCACATCTGGAGAAAGAATGGAAGACCATGGACGAGGATGAGCACATCATGTATCTGGACGATGTCCGATACTTCAAGCTGGAGCAATACCTCAGGTCGAACGACAAGGATGAGGAGGCTGATGAGCTGCTCCAGTGTCTGTTCTTACACTACGAGGCGAAAGTGGAAGCAGAAGCTAGGAAGCGCGCAGAGGTAGAGAATGAGAACACGGAGGAGGAGATTTTAATCGAGGAAGTCATCGAGGAAGAGATGCACGACTCGGAGGATACAGAACTCGCTGGCGAGGCAACTCAGAGGACACATCCCTTCACTGAAGAGAATCGATTCACGACTTTTCCGTCAACTGTAACACTACCACAATCGGCTTTGGTTGGACCTGTATCAGCCATCATATCAGGTACTTCGCCTGTCCACTTGGCAGATGCAGCTAAGCGGATCTTCGGCGGTGATGGCCTTCCATATTCAACATCGAACCCTAGCTTTGCGAAGAGCATGCCGCAAAAAGCAATCCCATTGGACCCGTCATTAGACCGCATGTCCGACATTGAGGCGGATTCGTACTTTGCAGCAGTCATGCCTGGAACATACGCAAGCGTCATGAGCGCGCTGGTCGAATCGAGGAAGAGGCTTGGCTCGGGTTGGCTAGAAAGTTTGCTGCAAAAGGAGGGAGGCCCAAGGATCCTGGATGCAGGCAGTGCCGGTGCAGGAGTCGTTGCGTTCCGCTCGTTGCTACGAGCAGAGTGGCAGCGACTTTCCGATAATTCCGACGACGAGGAAGCCTCGAAAGGACTGGCACCAGCGGACGGTCGAGCAGGTGGTGCGCCTGTCGAGGCACCTACTGGTAAAGCGACTGTACTGGCCAGCTCTGATACCATGCGGAAGAGAGCAAGCGTACTTCTGGACAATACAACCTTCATTCCGCGCTTGCCTGACTACATCCATGCAAGTGATCCATCAGCAGCTCAGCACGGCAAGTTTGACGTCATCATCGCGCCCCATACTCTCTGGCCTCTCAAAGAAGAATACCTCCGCAAACAATACGTTGCAAATCTCTGGAGCCTGCTGAATGCTGATGGTGGTCTTCTTGTCCTGGTGGAGAAGGGCGTCCCCCGTGGTTTCGAGATGATTGCAGGCGCTCGAAAGTTTTTATTGGACACTCGGATCGCCTCACCCGGGAACGAGAAGGTAGCAGAAGAGGTCGACGAGCCCGGCGAGGGACATGTGTTCGGCGTGACAGACAAGGGCAAAGGGATGATCATTGCACCATGTACGAACCACTCGGGATGCCCAATGTACACCAAACCCGGCATGTCTGCAGGACGCAAGGACTATTGTCACTTCGAGCAGCGATACACCCGCCCGCCCTACCTGCAGAAGCTCCTGCGTGCGAAGGACAAGAATCATGAGGATGTCCAGTTCTCGTACTTGACTATCATGCGTGGACGAGATCTCCGTGATCGGGACGAGCAAGCAATTGTCCAGGGAGATACTGCCACCAGTCGAGCCTTTGAAGGATACGAGCATATGGAGCCTGAGGAGTTCGTGGAAGACGAATTCGATCCTACTGCTCCAGCCATCTCAGAAAGCTCCGCCATCCGAACATCACCTCATGGTTTGATGCTGCCTCGCGCCGTCTTCTCACCTCTCAAGCGAACCGGTCACGTCATACTGGACCTCTGCACACCCTCCGGAACCCTCGAGAGGTGGACCGTACCTCGAAGCTTCTCCAAGCAAGCTTTCCGTGACGCACGAAAGAGTCAATGGGGAGATCTCTGGGCACTTGGTGCAAAGACACGAGTAGCTCGAGAGGTACGATTTGGCAAAGATGGCAAGACGGCGCCACATACGATTGATCTCAAGGGCGTGACCATGAGTGCAAAGGCAAAGAGGAAGCTGGCCGAGCAGCCGCCGAAGAGGAAGCGAGCTCAGCCGATCATATACGATGTACCAGTTGACGGCGGATCTGGTAAGGTTCAGGAGGGAGGCATCAAGCCGCTTGTTGGGGGCAGATTGAGGAGAGGCAAGATCAGTGGTGTGAGGGACAAAAGAGACAAGACAGGATCTGGCAGAGGGAGAAAAAAGGCTTCTGCGGTCGATTAATTGTGTACCATAAGCTGTATTGTAGATGATTGACGACTCTACTCCATATTTGAGCGTTTATATCACCACCAAATACCAATTTCGGTTCTCCGGCTGGACATGCCCTGTCACTGTGATATTGCTTGGCGAGGTCGGAAATACATGTCACACTTGGACGATCCAGCACTCCAGCATTTATTTTTTCGAAGAGTCCGGATCCTATGCGCCAAGAACCTGGTGGTCTGTTGATCGAGACTCCACCCTTTGAAAGTAGCTATCCTTTTGGCTCACAGTCTTCTAGACTGTACAGTGCGTTTGCATATTGTCATTTCACAACTACCTAAAACGAGCTTCATTCTACTCTTCTGCAATCTCATTTCCAGTCTCTCGTGATCTCGAACGACTCGCGTGATCAAGGTGAGCAGAGGGATCCAGCCTCATTCCATTCCATAACTTCCTGCCCTTGTTTGTTGTTCGAGATTCAAGCAAGGAATGCTAGAAGAGCCACATCAATATGCTGCACATCAGAGCAAAATGCCATGAGGATCCCCGCATTCTCCATGATCCTTGTCGAGTCGTGTGTATATTCTTCCTCGGACATTGCGAAGGTTCAGTATCTGTTATCTCGACTACGCAAAGATGGTGGCAAAAGGTGGATATCTACTGCTGGCATTTGTCCACGCGGCGGTAGCCGTCCCAGCATTCGAGCACAATGCTGTCGACGTAGTGAGAAGACAAGCGACTGGGCAAGCAATGCCTGTCATGGCGGCAGCGGCAACAACCTCTCCAGCACCACTGGTCTACACCTACATCACGCCTTCACCAGGAGCGACACCAGTACCAGTCACGCAACAAGGCCAACTCGTCACATCCTACGTCCCTCAATACACGGTCTGTGCCCTCCCTCCCGTCGCCGCCATCCCTCAACCGACGCCTACCCCCTGGCCCTCAACCCGCCCCTACCTCAACTACACCGCAAGTTACCAAACCGGCCCGGACAGATGCCATACTGTTTTCTCCCCGACCGTAACCGAAGTCTGCGCCACCACCCTCACCGGTCTAGTAGACAAACACACCATCACCTCCTGCGCCCAAAACGTCACCTTCAGCACACAATTCGGGTACATCCTCGTAACCGCAACCCCCACCGTCTCCCCACTCCCCACTCCAGCCCCTCCCCTCAGCACCATCCGCACCCTCACAACCTTCTTCATCGCCTCCTGGCAAGCCCTCACCACCGCCTCCCCTCCCACGGACGTCGACCTGCGGATCTGCTCCTACCAATCCAACGGCACCTACCTCTGCATCCTCGAGTACCAAATCTGGCGCCCCACAACCCTCACCTACGTCTCCACCACCACAACCAGCATAAACTTCACCACCACAATGGCCGGCCCTAGCCAACTCATCTTCGAGACCGTAACCGCCAACGTCTCCGCCCGTCTCACGACCGTCAGTCTGGTCGAGACGGTCGAGTCGGCGTATAGTGTCGAGAGCGAGACGAGGGCGGTGGAAACGAGGACGCCCACGGTGACGATGACGGGACCGACGAGCGAGGTTACGTACACGGTGGTGCCGGCCATGTCGACGAGGACGACGACGGTGGCGTTGACGAGTACCGTTTGGGCGGGGACGACCACGGTGAGGAATCAGGCGGGAGGGGCGACGCCGGGGCCGGAGCTGGGTGGGGACGAAGACGGGGAAGGGCACGGAGAGTATGAGCCGAATCCGGAGGTGGTGAATCCGTGAGTTGACTTGATTGGTGTGTGAGGGAGAATACTGATTGCGAGCAGGAGGCCGACTAGGACGTGGGATTTGGCGAGTTTCCTTGGGCAGAGGAAGGTGTAGATTGGCCGGAAAGGGGGGCATCGAAGGGCAGGGAAAGAGGGGTTCATTTCTGGGAGATATTTGTGGATTTTGGATTATTGCTTGATTACTATAGTTGAACGTGAAACAGAAGTTCTCATTGGAGTCTTTTCTTTCGTGCTGCTTCGTCTGAACCGACTGACCATGTCTTGATTCATTGGCGACGGTAGGCATTCAAGATCACCCGCCCTACATGGTTGCTGGTAGTCCTACCCGGGTCTGAAACCTACCACAGCTGGTGCAGTGCCAGGACTCATTTGTTCAACCCCTAGAGCAGAAGCCTACAAGTAATGTATGGGGATAGTAACACATCGAAGAATAATTTTGTGACTTTTGACATTGATTCGCCTTGACTACTCAATACGATCAATAGCACTACCTTCATCTGTGGTAGTTCAGCTCCCAGCTAGCCTACTAGTATCGCTATCCATGCTCATGCCAATCTGGCGCCCTTGTTGTACAGAGCAGCTTCCTTGCGTCCCTATTTCTTCGGACGCTCTGTCTGACGACCTCCATCGCCTCCAAAACTACCACCATGCTCGTCTTCCACATCGATATCGACGGCGACGGCATCTTCGTCTTCATCCGAAGAGCTGTCCTTTCTCCACTTCTGCTTTGGTCGGCGGTTCTCGGTGCGCCTGGAATCCTCCTAGCGCTTCCCCTTCTTCTTCCTCCCATCGTCCTCGTCGTCCAATCCACTCTCCTTGTCCTTTCTCTTCGCCTTCTTCTCGAGCTCGTCCCAGTCTTCACCTTCCTCTTCTTCGCCAGACATGTCTTCCTCACTCGCCTCGGCACTAGCTTCCTCGTCGAATTCACTATCATCTTCCGAGGACTCCTCGCTGGCGAGATCTTCTTCTGACACCTCAAAGGCAGACTCTTCGCTCTCCTCCTCGTCACCTTCGTCCTCGCTTTCTTCAGCCAAGAAAGACCACCCTCCGTCGGCGTAGAACTGATGAGGATCGGCAGTAACGGTCTTCATGATCTGGCCCCAGTTGAGGTTCAGCGGTCCTTCGGTGAACGGAATGTCGACGCTGTCGAGCCAATCCTTGAGCTGGTCAAGTGCGTCGACCGGGATGGTGTTGATGTGTGATGGCGGGCTTTTGTAGTCCTTGAAGACGACGACCATGTCAAAGTTCTTGAGACCAAATTGCACACGTTCCAAGTGCACAATCTCGATCTCTGACAGAGTAATGACGAAGAATGGAGGTTCGGTGAGCTGAACCAGACAGTCTGTGGTTGGACTCATCGTTACACTGCTGCGAGCAGGAACACCGTTGAAGCTGAGCTCGCGGAAGGGCATATCGACCTGCAAGTTCTCTCCACGTCCTGCTTCCGCAATGCGCTCGGTGAATGCTTTGAATTCCTTGTCCAAGGCCGCACGACGACGACGCTCCTCCTGCTCTGCCTCGAATTCTTCTTCGTCTCCATATCGATGACGGCGTTTGCGGTTGCCGGTCTCGTCGAACTGCATTTCCGTGGCTTCACGATAGAACTGGACGTCTTTCGTCTTGCGCTTACCGACTATGATGGGAGTGTGGAGATGCATATGAATGATGACGATGAGCTCGTGCTTGGAATCCTGGAAAAAGAGATGCTTGATGTTGGAAAAGAGGATGTCGTGCTTGATACCACCCATGTGAGTGTAGCGAATACCGTTCTGGTGAATCTCGACATTACCGCCAATACGCTTGTTCTCGAGAGCAGGACGCATGAAGATGGTGTCGAGACGGTGTGGGCGACGGTCTGCGCAATAATTAGCCTAGATCTCTTGATCAATGTGGCAAAGTACATACTCCTTATCTCGACAAGCTTATCCTGCTCGACGACATCCTCCATTTCCTTCTTCTCCTGCTCGCGGCGAACAGCGCTCTTCTTCATATCGGTGACCTGTTGAACAATGTTGTCCATGCGATTGGCATCAGTCGAGCGGAATGTCATGCTGCGAACAAAGTGTGCTGTCGGGTCTTCGAAAGGTTGATCGTCCTTGCGGCCGACACCTTGACCAGGTGACAGGAAGTTGATACGGAGGAATGTGACACCACCAGGCTCTTGTGTCTGCGAAACGTTCTTGATCGTGTTGATGTGGAAAGGGACCGGTCGACCCATGATCGGCACAATGACACTGTTCGACTTTACATCGACTATGATGGTGAGGTCCTTGATCCTGGTGGGTAGCATATTGGGCTGCTTGTAAGACTCAAATTTCTTGAACTTCTTCTCCTCCGTGCCGTTCAAGTTGCCTGTCCCCTCTCCATACTTGTCGAGACCTTCCTTCTGCTTCTTTTGGTGAAGTTCACGCTGGTGCTCCTTGCGCTGCGCTTCCTTCTCCTCGTTCACGTTGGTCGATCTCTCGTTGCGTAGACGAGTGCTCTTAATGTTCGTCTGTGCAACTGCTCCGACTTTAGAGTCCTTCTTTGCCTTAGGCTTCTTCTGCTGCTCCTCTTCCTCGTCGTTGAAGAAGAATGAGGTCGATTCCAGGTCGGTCGGTGCATCCTTAGTGAAAACGACCGCCTCGCGAGGCCCAACGCGGATAGTGTCGGTCAATATCAATGAATAAGTCTTGCTCTGTTTATCCTGCGGGCTTGGGTTCGTGACCTCGTTGAAGCCGGAAGTAATGGTAAGAGTCATGCCGTCCTTGAGCACCGTAGCACACTTTGTGTTGAGAGCGAGTGCCGAGTCCCTGATCTCGATGCCAATGCCGTACCCAACGCTCTTGACGAAATTCTTCTCCAGCTCTGGCTTCTTCGACTTGATGAGGTCGATCGCCTTCTTGTAGAGATCTTTCGCTACCACACCGTCCTTTGCATTCTTCAGCACTGTATCGTGAACGGCGAGCAGAAGCTTGTAGGTGTTTTCTTGCGACTTGTTGGGATCGACCAGGTATGTGCGAGCAACCAGCGAATTGTAAGTTTGTAGGCGGAGACCAAGAGTCGCGAGGATGACTCCAGCATGAAGATTGCTATCATCCGGAAGAGCAGACAGCTTGAGGTCGTACTTGCCACCAGATTGGACCACAGGCTGGATGGCCCAGTCGAGTAGACTTGGATCCGAGACCTTGAGCTTTTGGAAAAACTTCTCGTCCTCGATCTTGTCCGAGACCTGCTGGGAGAGCTTCTTGTGGGTGATCTTCTTCTCCTCGTCGATGATGCTAGACATGGTGTCCACAAAGTACTTACCCATGAGGCCAGCTGAGGCGCGTGATGCGTCACGAATGGCGCGCAACTCGTTCTCATCCTTGCTAGACATAACCGCGGAAAACGCTGTCGCAATGTCGACCTCCTCCACATCTTTGGAGATCTCAGAATATGCAGACTTCCATTCCGTGACAAAGGGTCCAGTTGTTTGATCCTTGGTCAAAATACCCACTTTGCTTCCAGCATTCTTGATAATATCAAGGCAGCGCTTAAACTGTTTCTCGTTCTCCTCGGCGTCCTTGCCCCGCACTAGAACTTCAACAGGTGTCTTACCACCTTTCAGTGGTTCCAGATAGGCTGCCTTCTTCTTGGTTGTGACAATGTAGATGGCCTCGACTGTGATGACGAAAAGGGTTGATGGGAACTCGTAGCCTAGGAGCCATGACTGGAATATGTCAGTTCCTGCTTCATTGTCCGTTCAATGTTCCACTCAGTTTATCCTCACCTGTAAGGCACTAGTTTTGGTGGATCCTTGGTCTTCTTCACTCTTTCCCATCACAATCGCAAGCGAGCCGGCGCCGTGAAATAGAACATCGTTGGCGCGCTTGTCGCCTTTCCAGGCAGTGATGAGGTTTCCGAGGCGCTCGTGGAACACATCCTTGTCGATAGTGATCTCGTCAGCCATGCTTATGGTGCTGGCCTTTTAGGCCACTACCAGGTATTCGGAAGTACTACCAGGGATGTCGTTCGGGTCGTTATTGAAGGCGGATGGTTGAAGGTGGAGGTGGAGGAGCGATCGAGGGTTGGAGCTTTGGTGCGGCTAGGTCTACCGCGTCAGAATAATTACTACCAGGCTGTTGTACTGCAGCAGCCGCTGCCGAGGATTAGCCGGTTGTTTTTACGCACTTTTCACCATAGAAAATTCTCTATATAGTCGTTATTAATCACATCAATTTCTGCACCGTCAATATCGCATATTAGAGCATCGAGTTAAGCCTCTAATTACGTAATTATAATAGGTTATAAGCCTAGCGTAACTAAGAGCGCCCTTAGTACCTCTATCTATTATTACACTAGTACTACCTATAGCGCTAGCTATCACAGCTATTAAGCATATAAAACCTCTCTAATCTAACACTCTAGTACTTAGCCCTTAAGTACTCCTTATTATACTAGTACTATCTATAGCGCTAGCTATTATAGATATTAAACGTGTAAAATCTCTTTAATTTAATACTATTATATAGGACCTCGAGTCTATACTTAGTCTATAATACCTCTAGATCCCCTAGACTAATTATAGTATAGATTAATACTTAGCTAATTAGCCTTATATATAGTAAGCTAGTAAATAGATAGTCTCCCGAGACTATTAGAGCTATAGTAAGTCTATAATCTAAGTAATCTATTAGATTAGTAATTACCTCTAGACTAACCTCTAGATTACTATAGATTTAGCTAATAGTAAGCTTATAGCTAAGTAGAGTAAAGTCCTTACTAAAGAATTCTCCTTCTTAGCTTAGAAGAGTATACTTAATAGAGTACTTACTAAGGAAGATCTCGATATATATATCTTCGATAATAATATATATATAGATACTATTCTCTCTCTAGTATAGAAGCTAGAGGAGTCTAATACTACCTTTAAGCTATAGAACTATAAATTCTATAAGAATAATATCTAAGTGTATAGTATTATTATTAGCTAAGTTAACTCCTTAATTTACCTAGATTTTAGCACTTAGTAGAAGTCTACTTAGGGTAGTTTTTAGGTAGAGGTAGTACTATATTAGGTAGGTAATTACGACTAGTAAGATATAAAGGTTAATTGTGTCTATTCGTTAAGATATCGAGACTTAGAAAAGAAGAAGAGAAGCTAGTGTATAAAGCGCATATAATATCGAGGGTAGAGTAGCTAGAAGCCTAGGCTATAATGCCGAGATTATATAACTAATCCTAAACTAGACTCTAACTAGATCTACTTCGTATCTATCTCGTATTACTACCTCTTCTCTTAAGCGCGTTTACCCTTAAATACTATTATATATCGATCTATTTTAGCTATAGCTTATCTATATAAGAGTCTAGATAGTTACGTAGTATATTAGCTACTTCTCTAAGGTTATTAATTAGGTACTAGGTAAGATCCTTTAGATATCTCTTCTAGCTTACTTAAGCGACTAGCTTACTACGTAATACGTATATATCTATTATGTTATCTACCTTATACTCTTCTTTATCTTCGACCTTAACTAGTAGTAGTTTCTCGAAGACTTAGCCTAGTAAGGGGTTATTTAGATACTTAGTAAGGAGATTAGCGTAGAATATAGAGTAAATATAGCGTAAGGTATTCGGGAAGTCTAGTTTATATAATAGTAGTAATCGTTTTTTAAGTATCTTATATAGACTAACCCTTTTCGGTAATAGCTTAGGATTACTATTAGAGTAGTTAGTAGGTAGAGTAGGGTATATAATCTAAATAACTATACTCTACTCTACCTATACTCTACCTACCTCTTAGTATACTCTACTCTTACCTACCTTAGGGTAGGTATACTAAGAGGTAGGTAGAGTATAGGTAGAGTATTTTATTTTATACCTAGTAGGTATTAGTAATCTAAAACGTTTAAGTAGTAATCTTAAAAGTTAATAAGAGAGGATTACTAATTATAGATTCTAATTACTAACTATATTCTTTAATGCTACTACTTATAGATTTTATACTTTTAATCCCTATTATATCTATATATTAGACATCTCCTTATCCTTAACTTTAGTAGTATCCTAACTCTCTATATCCTTATCCTTATTCTTATCCTTATCCTTATTATTCTTACTATTATTATTACTATCGGTCTTAGGCTCGGAATATTCTATAACCTTATTATCCTTATCCTTACTATCTAACTTATCTTTAACTTTAATACCTAAATAATTATCCTCCTTACTACTAGCTTCCTTATCTAATATTCTTTTGATTTTATTCTTATTCTCCTCGACTTTCTCCTTATACTTATTATCGTTATCTTCTTTATAGTATAGCCTAGTACTACGGAGTTTAAGCTTAGAGATACGTTTATATATAGGAGGTAAAGGAACGACTAGCTTATATAATTATTAGAATATACTATAATTAAAGACTATAATAAACTTACTACTAGTTAGGATTCTATAAGACTACTAATTCTATAGAAAGGAGCTCTTTAAGCTACTTAAAAAAAATCTCGTGTACCTACTTATTATCGGTGTTATTAGTAATAAGGCTTATAAAGCTATCCTAGTAAATCTAGCGCTATAGCTTCTCGATAATACTACTAGTACCGTAGATATATATATAGGCTCGTGTTAGCTATTATTCGCCTTACTAATTTACTACTACATTATCTTAGATATACTTAATAATCTTGTCGTACTCTTACTTTCGTAGAGTTTTTCTAATACTAGCCTATTTCTTATAGGTCTATATAAATATAGATTCGAGCTACTCGCCTATAATAATTAGTACTACTATAATAGTATACTATAATAATAGACTTACTGCTCCTCTATTTACTAAAGCGTTTCTCCTCTATCTCTTCGATAGTATTATTAATTTTGACATTCTACTTATTAGTAGAGAGCTAATCCTACCTATTTTCTCTCTTAATCTTATTACGTAAAGTACTAACTACTTTACGATCTACTACTTAAGTAGTATAAAGGGCTTACTCCTTATATATACGCTAAGAAGTACGATCTCTTTACTTAATAGTACGAGCGCTTTAACTTAGAGATCTAGAGTATCTAGCGATAAATCTAGTTTTACGGCCTCTTCTAGATTAACTAGCGCTACGCTAAGAGATCTAGTGTTTAATTTCGTGCTACTTAGAATTAAACCTCTAGTATTATTAGTAACTATATATAATAAGAGACTATAATTAATACCCCTAATAATTCTCTTAGAATATTCTCTCTAGAGTCTTCTTTTTACTTAATTACTACCTACTTTTCTTACTCTATTTTAACGTCTTCTATAGGTATAGACATTTAATTAAAGGTAATAAAAAGATTACTTATAGCGCGTAAATTATACGTAAGGTACGTAAGGTAAGTAAAAGAAGTAAAGGTATAAAGGTAAAGTTAGAGTTAGAAATTTATAATTTATAAATATATAAAATAGTAAAAGGAGAGGCTAGGGTAAGGAAAGATAGCTCTATTATTATATAAGTTATTTACTATTGTCCTATTATTCTCTATTATTAATATTAAATAGCGTATCTAATAATAGATTTTATATTCCTTACCCTAGCTTCCCTTTTTACTATTTTATATATACTAAAATTTAACATACGAACTTTAACTTCTTAGCTATATATAAACTACCTTTCGCTTTAACTATAGGACGTAAAAAAGCTTATCCTTAAGCTACTACTACTCCTAGAGAAAGAGGCTATAAAAAGAAATAACCTACTATAAAGAAGGCGCTACGTAATCCTAGAAAGAAGTAGAGATATAAGCCCGGTAGTAATTATTATAGTCTTTAATTATAGTATAGAACTAATAGAAGCTAGCCGTCGCTCTCCGAGAGATTCGTCGCTACTAGAAGTTAGTTAACCTATTCTTCTATAAACTCCCCTTTTCTCGCTTTATTCGTAAGATTACTTAGGGCTATAATAATAACCTTCGCTTCTAGCTAGATATAATTAGAGCTCTCTAGGAATTAGTAGAAGTATTTATTATTAGATATATAGAAGGTATATACTTATCTAATATATGTTAAATTTTCGATTAACACTTATCGATATAAACCTTAACGCTATTTATACTAAGCGTATTACTATTAATTATAAAGACTCCGACCTCGCTAAGCGCTACTATAAGAAGTTTAAGGTTAGTAGTTTATTAAGGTATAGAAATATAAGTAGTAGTTTATACTAGGGGAATAGTATAGGTAGAGCAATAAATTTCTTTACTATAATAATATAATATAATAATACTCTAATCCTTCCTATTTATTATATGCTTTAAAGGTTAGACTTAAGAAATATTAGTTATAATTAATATTTATAATTATATAGGGGCTACTAGCGCGTTTTAAAATGCCTCGCTTAAAGTAATAGTAGAGAAGACTTTCTAATAGTCTAAATTTAAATTAAAATTATATAGCTAAAGAAGTATAATATTATAAACACCTATACTACTATCTATAATACTATATAACCTCTACTCTACTATAGTAGACTCTAATAATCTAATCGATCTATAACTACGTCTTTTATTAACTCTATTAATTATAGCTATCCTCGTCCCTTAAGATTTACTTAACTATCGGTTTACTATATAATAACGCGATAAAGGTAGTTAGCCTATATAACGGTAACTTCTAAAGTGTCTAACGCTTAATCCTATACTACGTCCCGACGAATAAATAGACCTCTAAAGCTTCTTAAAGTAGTAGGATTTAACACTTTAGGTATCTCGCTATAGTTACTCGAAGGAGTTTTACTTACTATACTAGAACTTAAAACTAAGGACTAAATAAGTATAGGGATTTTTCGGAGAAGCTATATAGGTATTAGATAGCCGTCTATATATATACTACCTACGGTATAGTAATGCTCTTACCTACCTCTTACTAGAAAAGAATAGTACTAATATAATAAGTAAATATAGGGAGTTAAACTTTTATAGGAAAGTAATAAGACTAGTCTATAAGGAAGTACTAGTAGTCTAAGTACTTACCTAACTTCGAGCTCGTCTAGTAATCGATTAGAAAAACGTCCTATCGTATTTAGTTACTCGCTTCTAATTAGAGCTTATTCGAACCGTTATTAACTATAATTAGTCCTTCCGTACTATTAAGCGACTATTATTTTAACGATTTATATAGTTCTTACACCTAGGAGTACTTATACTAAGCTATACTTATTTCGCTATACTCTTTATTAACGAATTTAAGACTCTTTACTAAAGCTTATTATAGGATCTTAATAAGACTACGAAGATTTTAATTGTACTTAATAGCTAGTCTACTAACAATTACTTAGGCTTTATTATAATTAAAGCTTATTATATTAACGACTAATAGTAGCTCCGGGAATAACTATTAGATATAGTACTACTTCGCGGTTAATATATAGGTTATAATATAGCTACCGAGCTTATATAGGTACTATAGTAGTATAATCTCTAGGACCGGCTTCTAGCTATTACTATAGATAATATAAGTAATAATCGTACGTTACGTAAGACGATATATAAGCTCCTAAGATAGGTAGGTATTATATAGGACACGTAAGAGAATACTATTCTATGCCTTATATATATTATTAACCTAGTTATATAAGACATTATTAAGTACCTTAACCTTAAGACTACTAAAGAAGTAGAGTAGGCTACTAGGCTTAAAAGACGGCACTTAAAAGATATCTCTATAAACCTCTTAGTACTAAACTCGCTTCGGAAGGTAAGCTTTCTAATTATAGTTTCTAATTATAGTCTAATAAATTGCTAGCTTCGTGTAACTTATATTACTATCGATCGATTACCTTAACGGTTTAAGAGGTTTATTAACCTCTAATAAACTATAACGCCTCGAGAGCGTAAGGTTATAATTCGAGATATTAAGACGTAGTAGAACTTAACCTTCGATATATATAAGCGTAGTCTCGAGCTTAGGCTATTTATCGATAAATAGCTTAAGCAGGAAATTATACTAAAAGGCTCTACTAGTACTAGATCTAACTTAGTTAGAAATAACACTAGTAATCTAGACTATAAGGATCTTAAGTATCTTCGTTTTAATAGTATAGAATAGGATTACCTTAAGCTAGTTATAAAAATGCTTAAGAACTTTAAGGAAGCAACTAAATATTTAAGTACTATCGGCTACCTATAGATTTTATATATCTAGATAATGTATAATCGACTATTCGACTTCCTTAATAAGATAGAGAGTAGTATTATAGGCGAGGAGAAGGATAATAAGGAGCGTTAGCCTATAGTAGTTAGAAGTATAGCGTAACGCAGTCGAGATAAACTATTAAAGTACTATACTCGTACTAATAATAAGAGAGGTTACCTCTTTAATTACGGCACTATTCTCGACCCTACGTAAAAGCTAACTCCCTACGAGGTTTATAGCTTTTAGATATATTATTATAGTAAAGCTAATAGTAAGATAGGACGAGACCTAGGATAAAACTAATAAGGGGAAGTATTACGAGTAGTTCCTTAACTACCTTAGTCGTTACGATAGTAAATTACCTTTAGGTCTACCTAAAACCCTTAACGCTATAATATCGTCTATAGATAAAGAGGATTAGTTCCGTCGACCTCGGTTACTTATATAGATTACCTCTCCGTAGACTAGCTTTAGCTTCTAGTCTAGTATAGGGTCTATATCCCTAGAATAAGAGAAGGAGGCACGAATAATACGTTAAGAGAGTAAGGATTACCTTAGTATCCCTTCTATCCGAATTTAACTAGGATCTAAATTTAGGTTACTTAATTAGTAGAAGACTAACGAGAAGGAGTTCCTATAGCTTACTAAAGTTACTCGCGATATCCTTACTATACTAATAGCTAGCGTTAGCGTCGAACGCGTCTTTAGTATAGTAAAGGATATTATTAGTAATAGAAGACACTAGCTCTCTATATAAACTATCCGGCGGCTTATTATTATAAAGCTTACGATAAGTCTATATCCGTTAAGTAGCGATACTATCGCTAGTAGTTATTAAGACACTATTAATAGTAGTTATAAAGATACTACTATAGACGAGGTAGATAACCTACTTAAGCTACCTTCTTAAGAGAGTATCTTTATTCTTAGCGATTATAAGGAGGATAATAACATTAACGACAGTAAGCCTCTAGTAAAGCGTATAAGATTATCTAGAAGAGCGTAGGATAGTACTATTTATAAATACGATAATCGAGCGTATAAGATGCTATAATTAGAGACTATAATTATTACTGTCCTGCCTAAGTTTAAATTCTATATAACATCTTATATTAGAGAATTAAGATAAGCGTCTACTACTTATATAATACCTACCTATATATAGGCGTAGGTTATAGTAGGTAGAGTATTTAGGCACGCGAAATACCTACTACCTAACCTATCCTATACCTACTACTAAGAATACTCTACCTAACCTATACCTACTACGCTAAGAAGGGATACCCTACTCTACTCGTAGTAGAATACCTACTACCTACCGACTACTCTAATTACTATATAACCGGAGGTTTTTTGTTAATAACTAGACTATATTACTAACCTTAAACTCGATTAGTAACCGGTGTTTATTTACTTATTCTACTATACGTAATTACGTAATAGCGAGGTTCTTCTTAGTAATAGCTAATTCTTCTTCTAGTTACTTAGCTAGTACGTAGATATTAGTCTCGTTTAGCTTAGCTCTTATTAATAGTATATTAGCTAGTAGTTAGAAGCTAAGTCTTAGCTTATATCCTTTAGTAACCTTAAATAGAGATAGTTTAGTGCTCTTTAATAGGCTAACGTTAGTAGAGAACTCTACTACTAGAAGAATAAGAGTCTAGTTACTAAAACGTATAGCGTAAGACTAGATTACTCGTTCGAATTTATAGTTTATAACCTCTAACTAGCTATCTATTTAGGGGTAACTAGCGGTAGATAGTTTAGCTATAATTTTTAGGATTTAATAGAACCTCTTCTATACGTCGCTAACGAACTAAGGGCTATAGTCCGAAGTAATACTATTAGGTAACTCGTAAAGCTTCTATACGTAAAGAAGTAATAGCTTAGTAGTTTTAAATACTAAGGTACCTTCGTTTCTAGAGAAGTAAGGGATAAGGTATTATTCTTTACTAAGGTAGTTAATAATATATAATATAGTATTATAGCTATCTACTAAGAGTAGGCTAGTAACGAAGTCTATCGTAATATACTACTAGAGCTTTTCTAGAATAGGTAATAGTAATAGAAGGCTAGCTAGTAAGCTATAGTAAGCTTTTAATCGCTTATAATCGTAGTAGTAAGTAATAAACCTTTTAACGATGTTATCGTAACTAGGGATATAAAAGGTAGTTTTAATTATAGCTACTATTTTAGTTACTCTAGCGTACGCGTAGTTCTTTAATATATATACCTCCTAGATAACTTTAGTAACTATTAACGTAGGTACGAATAACTTACTAGCGTACTATAACATCCCTTTACTAATAGTAACGTCGGTTAGTAGTAACTATTTCCTTTTTAGAAAGGCTTCTATTATATAGTAGATATCTCGAGCTAACTCGAACTTAGCGTTATAGAAGTTAGTCTTAGCTACCTTATCGAAAAGAAGTAAGAGTTCTTCTATAGCTAAAATAGGTACTATATAGGCGTCTAGCTTACGTAGTAAAATCGGCGTCTACTTTAGTAATAAAATAGGTAACGGAATAAGCGGCGAACTAGATAGCGAACTAGATAACGAACTAGATTTTAGTCCGGCTTAAAGAGGTAGTTCTATTCGGATATAGCCTAGACTAAGTTCGTCGATAATACGTTAGTTAAGTACCTTATATAGTAGTAATATCTAACGAAGGTTAGAGTCTTCTTTTAATCGTAGTATATCTCTATTTCTTCTAGTAAGTATATTAGCCTTACTATTAGCTACACTAGGTTAGTATATAATCTTAAAGTTAAATTATACTAGGTAGAGAGCCTAACGTACTTAATAGCGTAATAGCTTTTAAGTCTTTATAAAGTGTATAAGGGATTAGTAATTAGTAAGGACGTAAATAGCCTTATTAGATTAAGTACTTATAAGCTCGGGGGCCTACTCTTTAAAGACTTAGACGATAGTAAGTAACTCCTTATTATAGATAGTATAATTACGTTCGGCTTTACTTATAGACTTACTAAAAAAGGCAATAGGCTAAAGAACGTTATAATCGTTATATTATAATAAGATCTCTACGGTAGTAGTGTCGGAAGCGTTAGTTTCGACGACTATCTATTTCGAGCGATTAAAGTAAGCGAGGATAAGTATACTAGTAATAGCGTACTTTATATAATTAAATATAGTAGTGTACTTATCGTCCTAAGGTAACGCATCCTTTTTAAGTAGATTATTTAGAGGCTTAGCGATAGTACTAAAACCCTTAATAAAATAGTAATAGTAGCTATAGAAACTAATAAAGCTCTTTACCTACGTAGTATTACTAGAGGCTAGCTACTTCTATACTCTAATAGTCTCTACCTTCTTAGAGTCTATCCTAATACTATCTTAGCTAATAATAATACCGAGGTACTTTACCTCTATAAGGTAGAACTTACTCTTTTTAATATCGGTATTTAGGCCTAAATCGTAGAGTTAGTAGAGTACTAGCTTAATATACTCGGCGTATTCTCGTCGAGTACTATCGGTATAAATAAGGATATCGTCTAGATAAATCGATATAAACTACTCGAGTATATTAAGAAAGTTATAATTTATAAACCTCTACTATATAGCGAGGGTATTAGTAAGGCCGAAGAGTATTACTAGCTATTTAAAGTTGCCTATTCGTATAGAGAACGTAGTAAGGTCCTTACTATCGACGGAGTTATAGAGTTAGTAGAAGACTTAGTAGATGTCGATTTTACTAAACTATTTAGCTTTACTTACGTGCGTAAGTATTTCTTCAATAAGTAGTAGTAAGTAGACATCTTATTTAGTAACCTTATTAAGTCTATAGTAATCGATATAGAGACGAAGTTCTCTATTTAGCTTATAGACGAAAAGGATAGGTAATAAGTAGCTAGCTAAGCTTAGTGTAATAAAGCCTTTATCGAGGTGTTCTTAGATAAACTCTTCTACTATATCGAGCTCTTTAGAGGATAAGCGGCGTAAGAGTTTAGTACGTAGTAGTTTAGCGCTATCCTTTAGAGTAATATAGTTATCGAAATCTAGTCGATATAGTAGGAGAGAATTAGATTACTTCTTAAAGAAGACGTTAGCGAACTTACGTAACTCTTCTAGTAGAATAACTAAAGAGTCTAGTTCCGGTTTAGTAGCTATATAGTAGTAGTCTTCGATGTCCTTTATAGAGATTATAAACACCTCGTTTTTATAGTATT
Organism: Elsinoe batatas; assembly: GCA_017309325.2. Taxonomy (NCBI): domain Eukaryota; kingdom Fungi; phylum Ascomycota; class Dothideomycetes; order Myriangiales; family Elsinoaceae; genus Elsinoe; species Elsinoe batatas. Next base: position 283,365 of record JAESVG020000009.1, read on the forward strand.
TAGCTTAGGAAGTAAAGGCAGTAGCGCTAATAAAAGTAATAAGTAGTTCTTCTTATTTAGTATTACTTATATAGGTAGGTATATAAGAGAACTAGTTTATTAGCTAAGTACTATAAGAGACTAGCTTAAACTTCCCCTAATTTAGCTTAAAATTCGACCTAAGGGCTAGTAGTCGATATAGTCTATTTTATCCTAATTCGGTAACTAATTAGCTAATAATAGGCTATAGCTACTACTATTTAATAATAGTTAGTAAAAACTCTTCTCTATACGTAACTTTACTATATTCGTAGTCGATATTAGCTCTATTAGCCTTAAGCTAACTAAGGCCGAGGATAATATTAAAATAGCTAATATCTATAATATAGAAGGTAGTAAAATTATTTAGCTTACTAGAAATAGTCGTAGTAAGGGGAACGCTATAAGTAACTTATTTAGTCGGTATACTATTATAGACTTAAAGCTAGATAGGACTAGCTAATACTACGAGACATCCGAAGGTTTTTAGCTTATTAAGAACGTTATAATTAACTACGGCGCTAATAAGTACGCTAGTATTAATAAAGGCTTATAGAGTAATAGTTCGTTCGTAATTATATAGATTATAGATAGTAATAGGGGTTATAATAGTAGTAACGTTATAAGTAACGACGCTATTTAGCGACTATACTCCTTCGGATCTATCTTATATTACTCTTATTTAGCCGGAGAATAGAACTTATTCTCTAGCTATTCGTTTCCCTAGCTAGTTTAATTACTTATAGCTAACTTATAATCTATCTCGGGGTCGAACTAAAGCTAAACTAAATCTAGTTTATATACTAAACTAGAATCTACTTCTAACTTAGCTATATAGTACTAAAGCTACTATATCTCCTCTATAGCGCTAATAGTATAAGGGAGGCGAGTAGTAGCGTAAGTAGCCTTCTCTAAAGCGCTAGCTATATACTTTAGCGCGATATAACCTAACTTACTACATACGAAATAGGTAGGTATTAGTATTAGATAGAAGAGCTATAAAGTACCTCCGGTAAGGAGATAGTAAGTAACTAGAGTAGTAGGCATAGAGGTTAAATAGAGCACGCGGATTAGTAGAGTAATAGTATAACTTATAGCTATTATAGGACATAGAGCCTAAGTACGCTTAGTATATAGAGCGTATTTATTAAATTCGCTAATAAAGAAGTCGAAAGAGATATTACGCTAGAAGAGATTAGTAAACTAAGTATATAGAGTAGCTTTATAGTTAGGGTCCTCGAAGTACTAAGCTAGAAGACTAAGAGTATCTTTAAGACTAAGAGTCTAGTCGCTAGTAGAGTCTATAATAAGAGTATATACCTTACTAGAGAAGCGCGAGTAAAGGTATATATACTAAGAGGCCTCGGTAGAGAAATAGTTAGTATTAGCTTATATCTTATTCTTTACCTAGTATTTAAAGACCTCGAACTATTCTAGAGTACTACTAGAGAAAATAGTAGAGTCTAGTATCTTTTTAAATAAGGTAGTACTATAGGCCGAAGAGGTTAGTATACTACGCTCTATTTCGGATCTTAGTTAGGCTAGTTCGGCCTTAAGGTTACTTATATTAGTAAGGTAGCGTATAGCTTAGGTAGTAAAGTTATCGGTAGTATTATTAGCTATCTCGAGATCGAGTAACGTATTATCTAGCTAATTACGTAGGTCGAGAGCGTCGAAATACACTAAGTCGTAAGTAGTAATCTATTTATCGTAGATAGACTCGATAAAGGCGAATACTTTACGTAGAGTAGTTATACCTTTTATCTCTTATAGCTTCTTCCTAAGGTTAGTATTACTAAGGTAGATAAGGTCGTAGTAGACTAACTAAACTAGTTTATTATTATCGACGAGTAGTAGAGGGATCTTACTTACGTAGTAGTTATCGCCGGAGTTAGGTTAAGCTATAGCTCGTTAAGGTTAGTTATAAAAGTAGTGTAAAAAGTCAACGTATAAAAAAGAGAATATCTAAAAATTTAGCTAGTAGTCTACTTTCTTCTAGAGTCGTTAGTAACTCGACTTATTACCTTCTTCTTATATCTTTAGTAATTTATAGTATTAACCTATATAGTAGTAGCGAGGATCTATTATAGTATATACGGGAACTATAGTTATAATACTTCTTCTTCTTTATAAATTCTTCGTAAGTGTTTATTATTAGTAGTTACGTAAGTAGTAGAATAACTAGATAGTTTTCGATAGCTCTATCGCTTAGTTATAGGGGTTTCGAAGTCTCGATATAGTAATTACGACTAGTAAGATATAAAGGTTAATTACGTCTATTCGTTAAGATATCGAGACTTAGAAAAGAAGAAGAGAAGCTAGTATATAAAGCGTATGTAATATCGAGGGTAGAGTAGCTAGAAGCCCGGGCTACGATACCGAGATTATATAACTAATCCTAAACTAGACCCTAACTAGATCTACTTTATATCTATCTCGTATTAGTAGAAGTTAGGTATAAAAGCTTAGTAGAGAGAGACTACTCTAGGTTAGGTATTATACTAAGGTAGGTAGAGTTAGTATATAGTTATAGTATTACTCTTAGAGAAGAGTACCTAACCTAGTATCTACCTAATAGTACCTAATAGACTAGTAGTTAAAGTACTTACTCTATAGCTTAGTGTATTACTACACCTTACTAATTTTTAGGCTTAACTTTATTATAGTACTTTATTATATAAGGAGAAATAGTAGGTAAAATATATAAATTATACTAGAAGTATAAATATAACCTAGCTAGTAAATTCGCTAACGCTTTCTACTAGAATATCGTTAACCTCTCTATACTTTCTCTCTCTCTAATTTAGGGTTATTATTATTACTATAACTTAGTACTATAGTAATATCGTCTTATTAATTTATATTAGTCCTTAATAATAATTTAAGTAAGTCGTTAGTATTAGTATCTTTATTCTCTATCTCTTATTCTATATTAGTCTATCCTAATAGCGAGGCTACTTTAAGCTTATACTTTAATATTATAAGCTACCGAATAGTTTAGGCTACTAATTTATGCCTCTATATACTAATAATATCTTTTATAATGTTAAATACTTACTCGACTCTAACTCTAGCGATTAGAATTACTAGAATATCTTTTACTATATATAATAGTAATAGATATTCTTCTTTCTTCTTCTTCTACTACTATAAGATATCGAATTTCTAAATATAGACTAGTAGTATTATAAGGTAGTCCTTACCTTCTTTAATTATAGTATACTTTAAGGAAATAGATAAGGAGTATTAACTATCGCTTTATACTAATAGAGTATAACCTTACTCCTTTCGTTTTAGTTAGTTAAACTAGTCTTATTACTAGTAATATAATAGCTTAGAGGTAGAGGCTAGTAAAGTAATTAAGGAGTCTATCTTATTATACTAACGAAGATACTATAAGAACTTCTTATAATAGTTATCTTTATAGTAAGGTTCCTAAGTCTCTATATCCTAAGTGTTATTAGCTACTACTTAATAGAAAGACTATAGGCGCTTATATTATATACTATAAGCTTCTTAGAGAAGTTAAGAATTATTATATAGTTATAGAATATACTCTTCTTATTCTTAGTTTATATATAGTATTTCTTAAGCTTCTTCTATTTCTTTTTTACTATCCTTTATATAGTAGCTAGCTATATAGGTAGATTATTATAATCCTTAGTACTAATTAGACTCTCTTTAATTTTATCTAAGAAGTTAAAGAGTATATTATATATAGTCTATATATACTAGAGAAGAGGTTAGCTACTAGTACTTAGCTATATTATTACTTTCTTAAAGTTCTCTAGTATTACTATAATAGATTTAAGATGCTACTACTTATTTAGATTAAGTAATAACTTAGTAAGGTTATAGTTATTAATATTAGAGAGTAGTCTAGATATTAATTTCTTAGAAGAAGTTCTTAGTACTTAGAGTATAGTCTTATTCTCGAGCTAATCCTTAATAAAAGGTTTAAGCTTTATTACTCGCTTATATATATTATATGTTAAATTCTAGTGTATCTTAATATTATATATAACTTAGTACCTCTTCTTAGGTAGTAGATACTTCTAGAGGTCTATAAATCGTTCGAACTATTATAGAGAACTATTAATTATAATATAGATTATATAGAGCTTACCGATATAAGGACGTAATAAAACAACGTAATAAATGTTATATACCTTCTATAGTAAATTCGGGATAGAGACTAATATTAAAATATCCTAGATATAGTAGTTTTATAACCTCTCTACTATATTAATCTCTTTACTTGTCTTAAGTTTTAGATGCTTAATAATGTCCTATATAATAAGATTAATAATATATACTAGGCACGGAATTATATTCTCCTTTATACTCTACTTAATATCTAGAGTATCTAGGCTTCTTTCGAAAGATTCTCGGAGTGTTCTATTATTTAATATATTATCTACTATAACTACGAGTAGTTATTACTTAACTAATATATCTTTTAGTACTTATATAACCTTATTTACTATAGCTTTACTAGTGTAATAACCTCGAAGAGGTGTTATTTCTAGGAGCTACTTTTATAATTACTATTAGTTATTAATAAAATAGCCTTTAATTATAATAAACTCTAAGTAGTTATTAGTAGACTATCTATCTAATACTATTAAAAGCTTAGTGTTCTTACCGAGGTTAAAGAGTAGTAATCTTTATAACCTCTTAAATTATTATACTAGTATTACTTAAAAAAGAGTCTAGCTAGGTATAGTAATATTAAGTTAGAGAAAGTAGAGGAATTAGCTAAAGATAGAACGCTCGACTATACGGAAAGACTAGTTATAGTTAGTAACTACGTAAATAAGTTCGTAGTAGAAGGTATTAGTAGAGTATAGAGAGATAATTTATTAAACGCTCTTTATATACTATTATAATTACTTAAGGGCTCTTTAGGCAGGGCTTTACTCGTAGTAATACTTAATAACTATAGTATATTTCTAAGACTTAAGATATCTCTCTATTACTTTATTACTAGTATAATAGTAAGTAGAATAAGTAAGTATATTACTATACCTATTATAAATAACTCGTAGTTCTCTATTATAAATCTTAGTAGCTTCTATAACATTTGCCTATAGACCTCTAGAACGTGCTTTAGAATTCTAATTTAGTATATTCTTTATGCTCTCTCTATATATAGATATTATAATTATTTAACTCTACTAGTCTTTCTAGACTTCTTATAGAGGTTAAACCTTAGCTCTCTTACTAGGTTAAAAAGGTAGGCATTTAAGGAGTTATAATTATTATATTCTACTATTATATCTAACATTCCGAGCGGATATTATAAAGCTATATAATTCTACTAGAATAGCTAGAAAGAAGTATATAGTCTCTCTAAGCTATAGGTTAAGTACCGACTTAAAGTTAGAAGCTTTAGACATGTTAATTAGTATAGATTATGTTATTTAATAAAGGTAGATAACTTATTATAGAATGTTTATTAACGTGTTTATAATATATAATAAAGAATCCTATACTATACTATAGAAATTTTAAAGTAAGGAGTATATTAATTTCTATATACTAGACTTATATTATATAGAGGCTAAGGAATAGAAAGAAATCTCGTTATAAAACTTAAATCTATAAAAGAGCTAGACTATACTATAGATTAAACTACTTAGTAGTTAATTATAGTATGGAAAATCCACTAGTTAAAGCTAGTAAATTTATCTTCCTTAGTATTAACTATTTCCTTATTCTCTTTCTTATTAGTATCCTTATTATTATCCTCCTTATTATTCTCTTTATTATTCTCCTTATTATTCTCCTTCTTATCTCTACTTTCTAAAGAACTTTCTACCTTAACTCTCTCTCCCTTATTAATAATCTTATTCTTATTAGAGAAAAACTCCTTAAACTCTATATACTACTTATCTATCTCGTACTTATTAGCTAGTTTCTTAATCTTAGAGTTATAGTCTAGCTCGTATACTTCTTTATACTCGTTATTGTTATTAGGATTTATATATTTACCTTTATCTATAAGATAGATTAGCTTAAGTAGTTAATACTTAGCTAGAGATATAGAATCGTAAGCTCTACTATTTATTAGTTATAATAGTAGTATATAGTAACGTATAGAGCTAAGCTATCTATAGGCTAGATAGGTTATTAAACTAATAGCTACCTTTGTTTAAAATAGCTAGAGGCTATATAGATATACTATAGAGAGTCTACGTTATATAACGGGACTATTCTAGCGCTATAGAACTAAGCTTTCCCTTATAACTATCCCCTTCTTTATAGCTACTACTCTTAGTAGCTATCTATCTCTTAAACTGTTTCTTTACTATATTTAGTAACGTAACTATAAAGGTAGTAAGTATTTTCTTTATTAACTAGAGGAATACTTAGTCTACGTTGTTTCTTTATTTATATTATCTAATATCCGTCCTTAGTAGCTTTATTACTTATAAGGCTATAGTCCTTTATTAGTAGCTTTACCTTAAAGTAATACTAGCCTTACTACTAGTTTATAATAGGTACTAGTGTTTATTTAGTATCTATATAGTAGCTATATAGCTCTAGTACGCTAGTAATTAGCGTATATATAACTACATTTTAACCTTAATAATAATAACTTCTATAGCGACGACGCTTTTAAAACTCTAACTAGCTACTTACTTTATTAATGTACTCTTTATTATCGACTTATATATAATCCTTGTACTTTATACTTCTCTTTCTTTATTAAACCTCTTAGCGCTTACTTTTCTTTCTACTATCTAGTATACTACTCTATTAAATACCTTTATTTAATTAATAAGATATTCTTAGTTATAGCTAGCTCCGATTCTTATATTTACTTATATAAGTACTATACTTATATAGTTAAGGACAACCTCGTTAGTAAGTTTATAGTACCTATATAGTAAGGCTATAGTATACTAATATAGGTAGACACTACTTACGATAGTATACTTAGTAAGGCATACTTCTATTATAAGAAGATAAGATAGGCTTACTACCTAATCGATAACCTAGCGCTATAGGACTTAGTCGATATAGTATATACTACCTTCGTAAAGGTAAATCGATACTATCTAGATTCTACTAAGACTTACTTAGTTAATAAGAAGTCCGAGCTAGATATAGAGACTATAGTAGTATAGTCTATAATTTAGTTATACCGAATTACTAGTAGTTAAGCTACTACTCTACTAGACTTATCTATACTATCGAGGGACACTCTAATACGTATATAAGTCGATAAGATCTAGCGTATATATCTTACGCTTAAGGAGAGTATAGGCCTCTTTTACTCTATAGGTATATATCTAGTGTTACTAGTGCCTTACTAATCGTATATAGTACTTATCTAGTTCTACTTTACCTTCTACTTTTTTCTTCTCTACTTCGCTATTATCGATACTCTATAAGTGTTCTAAACTAGCTCTATAAGAGAAGACCTCTCTTACTAAGAAATCTAAGACTATAACGCCTAAGAGAATAGTAACGCTAAAGTTAAAGACTATAGTAGCTCCGGCTACGAAGGCTATTAAGATACTAACTTAGAGAGTAATATCTTCTAGAATAGTAAGAAAGACCTCTATAGAGGTAAATTTAACTCTAAAGACTACCGAGGTAATATTCTTCTAGTTACGATTATAAGCTAGTATTTAATTCGCTATAGTAGCCTCTAATAAAGAGACTACCTCTTCCGATACTATAGTAGTCTCTAATAGAGGAACTATATCTACTAACTCTATAGTAGTAGCTCTAGCTACGGAGGCTACTAATACTCTAGATAATAAGGATAATAATCTCGTTACTAACCTAGACGCTTTTACTACTATAGAGGTAGCCTCTAATAAGAGAATCTTCTCTTTCTTATCTACTATTTATTACCTCTTCGCTAACCTATATACTTACCTAGTCTAAGAGAATAACGTCGTTATAGAGGATAAAGATAAAGCCTTTACTTAACTCTATAGAGAAGCTACTAGGTCTCCGTAAGTCTCTACTATTATCGCTACTTACGAAGATAAGTATTAAATTCTTTTACTAATATAGCTATAAGAGAATATATAGAATTACTACCTAGGTTATCTAGCTAAGCTATAGCTACTAGACGCTACTAACTCGTCTACTCGAGCTATTCTATCTACCTATCTTACTATTATTAGAAGTACTCTAAGGGACCTTATATTACCTTATAACCTAGCGAGGTTTATAGAAACTACTTAGTGCTCTAGTATACCTATTCTAGTAGGCCTATTAGATATAGATCTAGATATACTAGCTAATAATCTAGAGGAGAAGAAGAACTTTAGGGAGAATCTAGTTACTTTATCGTAGTTCTATCGCTTTAGTTATTTAGTAAGAGAGAAGATAGCTTATTATAAGAGAGAGTAGACTTAGGTAGCTTATATAATTATAAAGACTAATAGAACTTCTTACTTACCTTATCTTAGCTATATTCTCTTTATACTATTACTATAGACTCTTTAACTAATCTCCGCCTAATAGTCTATAACGACTTTAGTAGTATTATCTAGTATTTTCTTAGGTTCCTAGGTAGCTTTAGAAAGTAAGTATCTCTTCTAAAGTACCTTTAATATAGTCTATTTCTTCTACTAATTATACTCTAGGATTCTTTCTACCTTATATTCTATACTATTATTAATGTTAATTAGTTCTAGAGAGAATATAGAGTCTCTATAGCCCCTTACTAGTTCTAATAGTAATATATAGAATATATTATAGATACGGGAGCCTTTAGATAAATCTAAGTAGTACACTTAGCTACTAACTCGATTTAATACCTTAAATAGTCTAAGGAATATTAGTACTAGCTTCTACTTAGCTACCTTTAATCTTAGGTTTTTAGTTAATAGTAAAACTTAATCTCTAATATTAAATAATATAGCTTTATATCTCTTATTATAGGTCTACTTCTACTACTCCTAGGCCTATTACTAACGCTCTTCTAAGCTCTTTCTAAGATTTATAAGAGTTACTACTCTATTATAAATAGCTAGTACTCCCCTTAGTAGAGTTCGCTCTTAGGCTCTATTTAGATTCTCTACGGAGTTCTTACTAGAGTAATATTTAAGTAAGAACATGCCTAGTATATTATTCTATAATAAATTAGTAGTAAATACTACTATTCGTAACTATCGTAACTAGTCGAATTAGTCTATAGAATAATAACATCGAATGTACTAAATTAGGGATCTATTTTACTATTCTATCTAGCTATCTATTTAGGAATAGAAAGCTATTAATAACTAGCGCTTAAATTTTAACTAGTACGCGAAGGTTTACTAGTATACCGACGTAAATACAGTTCTATAGTTAGAGACTATACCTTCTAGGAACTCGTATTTATAAACGATCTCGTTATAAAATAGCTTAGCGAGCTATTCCGAGGTAATAGTCTTATAGTAGAGAAGATAGTATACTATCTTTATTAATCTATTAATAACTATAAGAATTATATTATATACTCTACTATAGTACTTACTTAGGGAGAAGTTAGTAATAAAGTCTATAGTTAGCTTTCTCTAAGTAGCCTTTAGTATTAGTAAGCTCGAGAGCTTACTATATAGCGTATAGGTATATCTCTTCTAAGTCTAGTATACTATATAGGTCTTAACGTAGTCGTCTACGTTATAGTATATCCCTAGCTAGTAATACTTCCTTAATAATAGCTTTAAGGTCTTTTCTTAGCTAAAGTAGCTAGTCTCTAGGAGATTATAGTACCTCTATAGTAACTCTATGTATAATACTATATCTATAGGTATATATAAAGTATTATCCTTATATAGTACTCTTTTCTTCTAGTACTACGATAGTAAACTACTATTAGCTCTCTTCTCTAGATTAGTTACTCTCTAAGTAGCTAGTTAATTAGTCTACTATAACTCTTTAATAAGCTAGACTAGCTTATTACTAACTCTATTAGCCTATAGAGACTTATTCTACGTCGCTAAAACAGTAGTAATATAAGGTATAGCTATCGGTATTACGTTATTATAAACTAACTATACCTCCCTATACTTAGTCTTATTACTTTCTAGCTAGTTAGGCTAGTATATATCTAAGAAACTACCTCTAGGACTCTTAGTATCTTCTTTACCTAGACTATCTACTACTTCTATAGAGTCCTTATAGAGCTACTTTATATCTAAAGCTAGTTATATAATATAAATCTCTAGGCCTCTATCTTTCTCTAGGGTTATAATACTAAGGTATATAGACACTTCTATATATACTCTTCTTACTATTAGTATACTAATAGGAATTATTACTCTAAGCTTAGCTTATAAGGTAGATAAGCTACTAGTCTCTTTCTAGTTATTAACTATAAGGTCTAGACGATAAGATAGAGTATTAGTAGAGTTTATCTTCTCTAGTCTATATTCGATTATAAAATCGAATCTCTAGAGGTATATATACTATCTCGCTTAATAGCTATTTAGTTTCTTTATCGTTAGAAAGTACCTTAGGTTATTATAATTAAATAGTATATAGATAGGGTATAGAGACTCTTTATAGTAGTATCGCTAATACTTAAATCCCTTAACGATTATAAGTAACTCCTAATTATATGTCTTATAATTCTACTCTACTAGTAGATACTTACGGGATAGAAAAGTAATAGAGTACTACTCCTTATACTCGCTCTTATCGAAGAGCTATAAAAGTATACTACTATATATATACTTTAATATATCGGTTTCTATATAGAGTTCTACTATAGGATTATAGTACCTTAGTACTAGAGCCTTTATAAAGACCTTATAGACTTTCTTAAAGGCCTTAGCCTAAGTCTCTCTCTAGCGCTATAGTATAGTTTATTTTCTCTTCTTCGCTCCTTTAAATAGTAACGTTAGTAGCGCTACTATTACGGAATATCCTTTAATAAACTACTAGTAGAAGTTCGCGAAGCCTAGAAACTACTAGACGTTATAATAATTCTTAGGTAAGAGCTAGTCTATAATTATAAAGACTCTATAGGAGTCTATCGATAAACTTATAGTACCGACGATAAATCCTAAGAACTCTACTTTAGTCTAGAAAAAGACATACTTCTTCGGGTTTATATATAATATAAACGAGCGTAATCTCTTAAGTACCTTTTATAGGTACTCTATATACTCTTCTACTAACGTACTATAGATAAGAACGTCGTTAAGATAGACAATATAGTAGACGTTAATAAGCTCTACTAAAGCCCTATTAATATAGGCTTAGAACGTAGTAAGTATATTAGTTAATCCGAATAGTATAACTATATATTCGAAGTAGCTATACCTTGTCTAGAACGCTATCTTCTACTAATTACCTTCCTTAATTAGAATATAGTAATATATGTCCTTTATGTCGATCTTTAAGTATACTACTACTTTCCCGAGCTAATTAATAGTCTTACTAATAAGAGAGAGAAAGTAGCGGTTCTTAATAGTAATTACGTTTAGGCTATAGTAATCTATATATAGCCTAAGTATTCTATTCTTCTTTAGTATAAATAGGATTAGTATACTAGCTAGACTCTTCGAATATTAGATCTAGCTCTTTTCTAGGGACTTCTTTAAGTACTTCCTTAATTCTACTAACTCTATAGTAGAGAGATTATAGAGAGGTTAAAAGAGAGGTTCCTTACTCTCTTAGAGATTAATTAGATAGGAAACGTTCTTAGTAGGCTATATCTTAGTAGAGTTAATATTAAATATGTCCTTAAAGTCTAAGATATATATAGGTAGTAAGTTAAGGAAGTTCTATAGAGGTTCTATAGAAGCTCTAGCTACTCTCTATACTCTATACTCTATAGAGTTATATATACCTAATAGAATAAGGGCGTAGTCTTAATTTCCTATAAGGACTAGATTAAAGAATTCTTAAGTACTTACGATATATACCGATATTAATTACGACTAGTAAGATAGAAGGTTAATTACGTCTATTTATTAAGATATCGAAACTTAGAAAAGAAGAAGAGAAGCTAGTATATAAAACGCGCGTAATATCGAAGGCGAAGCGGCCGGAAGCTCGGGCCGCGATACCGAGATTACGTAACTAATCCTAAACTAGACCCTAACTAGATCTACTTCGTATCTATCTCGTATTACTACTCCCTCTCTTAAGCGCGTTTACTCTTAAACGCTATTATATATTATCTATCGATCTATTTCGGCTATAGCTTATCTATATAAGAGTCTAGGTAATCGCGTAGTATATTAGCTACTCCTTTAAGGTTATCGATAGGATACTAGGTAAGATTCTCTAGATATCCTCTCTAGCTTATATAAGCGACTAGTTTACCGCGTAGTATTTAGACGTCTATTACGTTATCTACCTCGTACTTCTCCTTACTCTTAACCTTAATCGGTAGTAGCTCTTTAAAGGCTTAGCCTAGTAAGGGGTTATTCGGATACTTAGTAAAGAGATCGGCGTAGAATATAGAGTAAATATAGCGTAAGGCGTCTAGGAGATCTAGTTTATATAATAGTAGTAACCGTTTTTCGAGTATTCTATAAGAACTAACTCTTTTCGGTAATAGCTTAGGATTACTATATAGCCGGAGGTTTTTCGTTAATAACTAGACTATATTACTAACCTCGAACTCGATCGGTAACCGGTGTTTATTCGCTTACTCTACTATCCGCGATTACGTAATAGCGAGGTTATTCTTAGTAATAGCTAATACTTCTTCTAGCTATTTAGCTAGTACGCGAATATCGGTTTTATTTAGCTTAGCCCTCGTAGATAGAGCATCGATAGAGAGTTAGAAGCTAAGTCTTAGCTTATATTCTCTCGTAACTTCGAATAGTAATAACTTCGTACTCTCCGATAGGCTAGCGTTAGCTAAAAACTCTACTATAGGAAGAATAAGAGTCTAGTTACTAAAATATATAGCATAGGATCGGATAACTCGCTCGAATTCGCGGTTTATAACCTCTAACTAGCTATCTATTTAAGAGTAACTAGTAGTAGATAGCTTAGCGGTAATCTTTAAGATTTAGTATAGTCTCTTCTATACGTTACTAACGAACTAAGGGCCGCGGTCCGAAGTAATACTATCTAGTAAACCGTAAAGCTTCTATACGTAAAGAAGTAATAGCTTAGTAGTCTCGAACGCTAAGGTACCTTCGTTTCCGGAGAAGTAGAGAATTAGATGTCGTTCTTTACTAAGGTAGTTAACGATATATAACACCGCGTTATAGTCGTTTACTAAAGGTAGACTAGTAACGAAGTCTATCGTAATATACTACTAGAGTTTTTCCGGAATAGGTAATAGTAATAGGAGACTAGCTAGTAAGCTATAGCGAGCCTTTAATCGCTTATAGTCGTAGTAGTAGGCAATAAACCTTTTAACGATATTATTATATCCGGGGATATAAAAGGTAGTTTTAATTATAGCTACTATTTTAGTTACTCTAGCGTACGCGTAGTCCTTTAACGTATATACCTCTTAGATAACCTTAGTTACTATTAATAAAGGTACGAACAACTTACTAGCGTACTATAATATTTCTTTACTAATAGTAACGTCGGTCGGCGGTAACTATTTCCTCTTTAGGAAGGCTTCTATTATATAGTAGATACCTCGAGTTAACTCGAACTTAGCGTTATAGAGGTTAGCCTTAGCTACCTTATCGAAAAGAAGTAAAGGTTCTTTTATAGCTAAAATAGGTACTATATAGGCGTCTAGCTTACGCGGCGAAATCGGCGTCTACTTTAGTAATAAAATAGGTAATAAAGCGGACAGTAAACTAGATAGCGAACTAGATTTTAGTCCGGCTTAAAGGGGTAATTCTATTCGAATACGGCCTAGACCGAGTTCGTTAATAATACGTTAGTCGAGTACCTTATATAGTAGTAACGTCTAACGAAGGTTAGGGTCTTCTTTTAAGTATAGTACGTTCCCGTTTCTCTTAGTAAGTACGTTAGCCTTACTATTAGCTATACTAGAGCGATATATAATCTTAAAGTTAAATTACGCTAGATAGAGAGCCTAGCGTACTTAGTAGCGCGATAGCTTTTAAGTCTTTATAAAGTATATAAGGGATTAGTAATTAGTAAGGACGTAGATAGCTTTATCGGACTAAGTACTTATAAGCTCGAGGGCCTACTCTTTAAAGGCTTAGACGATAGTAAGTAACTCCTTATTATAGATAGCGTAATTACGTTCGGCTTCGCTTATAGACTTACTAAAAAAGGCGATAGGCTAGAGAACGTTATAGTCGTTATATTATAATAAGATCCCTATAGTAGTAGTATTAGAAGCGTCGGTTTCGATAACTATCTATTTTAAGCGATCGAAGTATACGAGAATAGGTGTATTAGTAACGGCGTACTTTATCTAGTTAAACGCGGCGGTGTATTTATCGTTCTAGAGTAATACGTCCTTTTTAAAGAGATCGTTTAGGAGCTTAGCGATAGTACTAAAACCCTTAATAAAATAGCGATAGTAGCTATAGAAACTAATAAAACTCTTTACTTACGTAGTATTACTAGAGGCTAGCTACTTCTATACTCTAATAGCCTCTATCTTCTTAGAGTCTATTTTAACTCTATCCCGGCTAATAATAATACCGAGGTACTTAACCTTAGTAAAGTAGAACTCGCTCTTCTTAATATTAGCGTTTAGGCCTAAATCTCGGAGTCTTTAGAGCACTAACTTAATATACTTAGCGTATTCTTATCGAGTACTATTAGTATAAATAAGGATATTATCTAGGTAAATTAACATAAAGCGTTCGAGTATATCGACGAAGTTATAATTTATAAACCTCTACTATACGGCTAGAGCGTTAGTAAAGCTAAAGAGTATTACTAGCTATTTAAAGTTACTTATTCGTATAGAGAACGTAGTAAGGTCCTTACTATCGACGGAGTTATAGAGTTAGTAGAAAACTTAACGAATATCGATCTTACTAAACTACTTAGCTTTACTTACGTACGTAAGTGTTTCTTCGATAAGAGGTAGTAAATAGACATCTCGTTTAGTAACCTCGTTAAGGCTATAGTAATCGATATAAAGACGGAGTTCTTTATTCGGTTTACAGACGAAAAGAATAGGTAATAAGTAGCTTACTAAGCTTAGTATAATAAAGCCTTTATCGAGGTTTTCCCGGATAAACTCCTTTACTATATTAAGCTCTTTAGGGAATAAGTAGCGTAAAGGTTTAGTACGGGGTAGTTTAGCGCCGTTCTTTAGCGTAATACTATTATTAAAGTTCGGTCGATAAAGTAAGAGAGTATTAGATTACTTCTTAGAGAAGACATTAGCGAACTTACGTAACTCTTCTAGTAGAACGACTAGAGAGTCTAGTTCCGGTTTAGTAGCTATATAGTAGTAGTCCTCGATATTCTTTATAGAGATTACGAAAACCTTATTTTCGCGGTATTTAGCCTAAGAGGTAAAGGTAGCGGTACTAATAAAAGTAATAAGCGGTCCTTCTTATTCGGTATTACTTACGTAAATAAGTACGTAAGAGAACTTATTTATTAGCTACGTACTATAGGAGACTAGCTCGAACTTTCCCTAGTTTAACTTAAAGTTCGACCTAAGGGCTAGTAGTCGATATAGTCTATTTCGTCCTAATTTAGTAACCGATCGACTAGTAATCGACTATAGCTATTACTATTTAACGATAGTTAGTAAAAACTCTTTTTTATACGTAACCTTACCGTTTTCGTAATCGATATTAGCTTTATTAGCTTTAAGCTAGCCGAGGCCAAGGATAATATCGAAACGGCCGATATTTATAATACGGAAAGTAGTAAGAGTATTTAGCTTACCGGAAATAGTAGTAGTAAGGGAAACGCTATAGGTAACTTACTTAGTTAGAATACTATTATAGGCTTAAAGCTAGATAGGACTAGCTAATACTATAGAGCATCCGAAGATTTTTAGCTTATTAAGAACGTTATAATTAACCGCGGCGCTAATAAGCGCGCCGGTGTCGATAAAGGCTTATAGAGTAATAGTTCGCTCGTAATTATATAGATCGTAGATAGTAATAGGAGTTATAATAGTAGTAACGTTATAAGTAACGACGCTATTTAGCGACTATATTTCTCTAGATCTATCTCGTATTACTCTTATTTAGCTAGAGAATAGGACTCGTTCTCTAGCTAGTTATTTCCCTAGCCGGTTTAATTACTTATAGCTAACTCGTAATCTATCTTAGGGTCGAACTAAAGCTAAACTAGATCGAGTTCGTTAGCCGAACTAGAATCTACTTTTAACTCGGCTATATAGTACTAGAGCTACTTTATCTCCTCTATAGCGCTAATAGCGTAAGAGAAACGAGTAATAGCGTAAGTAGCCTTCTTAAAGACGCTAGCTATATACTTCGGCGCGATATAACTTAACTTACTATATACGAAATAGGTAAGTATTAGAGTTAGACGGAAGAGCTATAGAGTACCTCTAGTAAGGAGGTAGTAAGTAACTAAAGTAGTAAAGGTAGAAGTAAAGTAAAGTACGCGAATCGGTAGAGTAGTAGCGTAACTTATAGCTATTATAGAGCGTAGAGCCTAAGTACGCTTAGTAATAAAGTTACTCTATTAGATGTTACGATCGGTAGCGTAAGTCTTCGTAATAAAAGTAGAGAGGTCGTTAGTATCGAAGTTAACGAGAGTAGCGCGTAGCTCGTTAGATATCTTCTACTATAGTTAGTAGAGTTATTTATCTTTAGCGATCTTAGCGTATAGAGTATACTTATTAAATTCGCCGATAAAGGAGTTAAAAGAGGTATTACGCTAAAAGAGATTAGTAAACTAAGTACGCGTAGTAGCTTTACGGTTAGAGTCCTCGAAGCACTAAGCTAAAAGAGTAAGAGCTTCGTTAACGCTAATAACGTTATTACTAGAGAAGTCTATAACGATAGTATAGGCTTCTCTAGAGAGGCGTAAGTATAGATATACGAACTAGTTGTCCTTCGTAGAGTAATAGTCTACGTTAGAGCGTAACTTATTCCTTATCTAGTACTTAAAAACCTCGAACTACTTTAGTATTCTAGCGCTAAAGATAGCGGGATCTAGTAGCTTCTTTAATAAGGTAAGGCCGCAAGTAGATAGAGTTAGTATACCGCGTCCTATTTCGGATCTTAGCTAGTTTAGTTTAGCTCTAAGGTTACTTATATTAGTAAGGTAGTACGTAGCTTAGGTAGTAAAGTTATCGGTAGTACTATTAGCCGTATCGAGGTTAAGTAGCGCGTTATCTAGCTAATTACGTAAGTCGAGGGCGTCGGAGTATACTAAGTTACGCGTAGTAACCTATTTATCGTAGGTAGACTCGACGAAGATAAAAGCCTCGCGTAGTATAGTTATACCTTCTATCTCTTATAGGTTCTTTTTAAGGTCGGTATCGCTAAGGCGAATAAGGTCGTAATAGGCTAACTAGACCGGTTCGTCGTCGTTAATAGGTAGTAGAGGGATCTTACTTAAGTAGTATATACGACTAGCGCTAGCGTAGTTATTCTATTTTCCGCGTTTTCTCTCCGGAGCTATATAGATACTCTTCGTAGAGTTACTATAATACTTCTACGTCTCTTTCGCTTCCTTGTCTAAGAACTTCGAAATACTCTCGTATATAGTAGTACGCGTTACTAGCTCTTCTCGCGTTTCTAGAATTAGAGAAGCCTAAAGGATCTAGCTTCGAAGTCTCGAATAGAGCTTAGCTAAAAAGTACTAGGCTAGGTGTTCCTTACTATAACGAGAACTAACTTAGTCTTCGAGAGTAGCTAGTTAGTTAGTAAACTTCTAGGCTAATTCTCCCTAATTCTATCGAGCGCTATAATATTCGATTACGGCGTTTATATGTCGATTAACTAGATCCTTAACTAAATCCTTAAGGAAGTTAATAAAGGTCCCCTAATACGTTAAGAACGCCTAGTTTATACTATTAAGGGTATACTTTCGATTCTAGGACTCCTTAAGTCTATCGCCGAGAAACTAGATCGAATAGGTAATCTAGTTTACCTCGCGCGATAGCGAGTAAATAAAGTAATCTAGCTTTACTAAGAAGGCTATCTCTAGACTCCGATAGAAGTATCTAAACTTAGTAATTATCTTCGCTCGATATTCTTCTAGATCTTTTAGCTTTAACTCTATACTACCTAGCGTAGAACGATAGAGTAGTAGTACATAAATCGTACTTTACGGTATTTCTTCGAGGTCCTAGTAAAGCTCTATAGTAACGCCTACTAGTCTTAAGGGTATTATATAGGTACCTATCTCTTTAGAGAGAGTCGAGGTACTCTATATAGTAAGGCCGCGGAGTCTAGCTAGTATCTTACCGGCGTCTCTATAGCGATTAGAGTCTCGTATAGAGAATTTAATTTCCCCGAGATAGTAGAAGATCTCGCTTCTAAACTACTCTAGAACGCTAGCTAGAGCGACCTCTAGAGGTATTAGCGAATCCTCGTCTATTAGGGACTCTAGCTCTAATAGAATTTCGATAACTTCGTAGCTATCGTCGGCCTCGTTAACTCGACCTACTAGTCGAGTAGAATTTACTTAATCGTTATCGCTTATTATCGGTAGCTCTATAGACTACGACTAAAGGGAGCTATTAGAACTATAATAGTAGTATATAGTAACGTATAGAGCTAAGCTATCTATAGGCTAGATAGGTTAATAAACTAATAGCTACCTTTATTTAAAATAGCCGGAGGCTATACGGATATACTACGAAGAGCCTATATTACGTAACGGGACTATCCTAGCTTTATAGAACTAAGCTTCTCCTTATATAATAGAGTACTAGCTTAATATACTCGACGTATTCTTATTAAGTACTATTAGTATAAATAAGGATATTATCTAGGTAGATTAATATAAAGCGTTCGAGTATATCGACGAAGTTATAATTTATAAACCTCTACTATATAGCTAGAGTATTAGTAAAGCTAAAGAGTATTACTAGCTATTTAAAGTTACCTATACGCGTAGAGAATATAGTAAGGTCCTTACTATCGACAGAGTTACGGAGATAGTAGAAGACTTACTAGATATTAATCTTACTAAACTACTTAGCTTTACTTATATATATAAGTGTTTCTTCGATAAGTAGTAGCGAATAAACGTCTTACTTAGTAACCTCGTTAAGGCTATAGTAATCGACATAGAGATAGAGTTCTCTATTTAGTTTATAGACGAAAAGAATAGGTAATAAGTAGCTTACTAAGCTTAGTATAATAAAGTCTTTATCGAGGTACTCTTAGACGAACTCTTCTACTATATTAATCTCTTTAAGAAATAGTCGGCATAAAGGTTCAGTATATAGTAACTTAGTATCTTCTTTTAGAGTAATATAGTTATCGAAATCTAGTCGATATAGTAGGAGAGTATTAGATTACTCCTTAGAGAAGATATTAGCGAACTTACGTAACTCTTCCGGTAGAATAACTAAAGAGTCTAGTTCTAGTTTAGTAGCTATATAGTAGTAGTCTTCGATGTCCTTTATAGAGATTATAAACACCTCGTTCTTATAGTATTTAGCCTAGGAAGTAAAAGTAGTAGCGCCGATAAAAGCGATAAGTAGTTCTTCTTATTTAGTATTACTTATATAGGTAAGTATATAAGAGAACTTATTTATTAGCTATATACTATAGAAGACTAGCTCGAACTCTCCCTAATTTAGCTTAAAGTTCGACCTAAGAGCTAGTAGTTAATATAGTCTATTTTATTCTAATTTAGTAACTAATCGGCTAGTAATTAGCTACGGCTACTACTATTTAACGATAGTTAGTAAAAACTCTTCTCTATACGTAACTTTACCGTGTTTATAGTCGATATTAGCTCTATTAGCCTTAAGCTAGCTAAGGCTAAGGATAATATCGAAATAGCCGATATCTATAATATAGAAGATAGTAAGGGTATTTAGCTTTCTAGAAATAGTAGTAGTAAAGGAGATACTATAAGTAACTTATTTAGTCGGTATACTATTATAAGCTTAAAGCTAAATAGAGCTAGCTAGCGCTATAGAGTAGCTAAAAGTCTTTAGTTTATTAAGAACGTTATAATTAACTATAGCGCTAATAAGCGCGCTAGTGTTAATAAAGACTTATAGAGTAGTAGTTTATTCGTAATTATAGAGATCGTAGATAGTAATAGAAGTCGTAATAGCGGTAACGTTATAAGTAATAACGCTATTTAATACGAGATAGATATAAAGTAGATCTAGTTAGAGTCTAGTTTAGAATTAGTTATATAATCTCGGTATCGTAGCCTAGGCTTCTAGCCGCTTCGCTCTCGATATTACGCGCGCTTTATATACTAGCTTCTTTTCTTCTTTTTTAAGTCTCGATATCTTAACGAATAGACGTAATTAACCTTTATATCTTACTAGTCGTAATTAATATATCGAGACTTTAAAACCCCTATAACTAAGCGATAAAGCTATCGAAAACTATCTAGTTATCCTACTACTTACGTAACTACTAACAATAAATACTTACGAAGAATTTATAAAGAAGAAGAAGTATTACGACTATAGTTTCTATATATACTATAATAGATCCTCGCTACTACCGTGTAGGTTAATACTATAAATTACTAAAGATATAAGAAGAAGGTAATAAGTCGAGTTACTAACGACTCTAGAAGGAAGTAGGCTACTAGCTAAATTTTTAAATATCCTCTTTTTTACACGTTAACTTTTTATACTACTTTTATAACTAACCTTAACGAGCTATAGCTCGACCTAACTCCGGTAATAACTACTACGTAAGTAAGATTCCTCTACTACCTATCGATAATAATAAACTAGTTTAGTTAGTCTACTATAACCTTATCTACCTTAGTAATACTAACCTTAGGAAGAAGCTATAAGAGATAGAAGGTATAACTACTCTACGCGAAGTATTCGCCTTTATCGAGTCTACCTACGATAAATAGGTCGCCGCTTATAACTTAGCGCATTCCGACGCTCTCGATCTACGTAATTAGCTAGATAATACGTTACTCGATCTCGAGATAGCTAATAATACTACTAATAACTTTACTATCTAAGCTATACGCTACCTTACCGATATAAGTAACTTTAGGGCTAAACTAGCCTAACTAAGATCCGAAATAGAGCGTAGTATACTAACCTCTTCGGCCTATAGTACTACCTTATCTAAAAAGATACTAGACTTTACTATTTTCTCTAGTAGTACTCTAGAATAGTTTAAGGTCTTTAAATACTAGGTAAAGAATAAGATACGAGCTAATGCCGACTATTTCTCTACCGAGGCCTCTTAGTATATATACCTTTACTTACGTCTCTCTAGTAAGGTATATACTCTTATTATAGACTTCGCTAGTAACTAGACTCTTAGTCTTAAAGATACTCTTAGTCTTCTAGCTTAGTACTTCGAGGACTCTAACTATAAAGCTACTATATATACTTAGTTCGCTAATCTCTTCTAGTATAATATTTCTTTCGACTTCTTTATTAGCGAATTTAATAAATATACTCTATATACTAAGATTACTAAAGATAAATAACTCTACTAACTACGCTAGAAGATATTTAATAAGCTATATACTACCCTCGTTAACTTCGATACTAACGACCTCTCTATCTTTATTACGAAGACTTATACTACTAATTATAATATCTAATAGAGTAACCTTATTACTAAGTATACTTAGGCTCTATATTCTATAATAGCTATAAGTTGCGCTACTACTCTACTAATCTATACGCTCTATTTAACCTCTACGTCTACTACTCTAGTTATTTACTATCTCCTTACCGGAGGTACTTTATAGCTCTTTTATCTAATACCGACACCTACCTATTTTATATATAGTAAGTTAGGTTATATCGCGCTAAAGTATATAGCTAGCGCCTTAGAGAAGGCTACTTACGCTACTACTTACTCTCTTTACGCTATTAGTACTATAGAGGAGATATAGTAGCTTTAGTACTATATAGCTAAGTTAGAAGTAGATTCTAGTTCGGTATATAAACTAGATTTAGTTTAGCTTTAGTTCGACCCTAAGATAGATTATAAGTTAGCTATAAGTAATTAGACTAGCTAGGGAAACGACTAGCTAAAGGACGAGTTCTATTCTCCGGCTAAATAAGGGTAATATAAGATAGATCCGAAGGAGTATAGTCGCTAAATAGCGTTATTACTTATAACGTTACTACTATTATAACCTCTATTACTATCTACGATCTATATAATTACGAACGAACTATTACTCTATAAGTCTTTATCGATACTAGTATACTTATTAGCGCCGTAGTTAATTATAACGTTCTTAATAAGCTAAAAACCTTCGGATACCCCGTAGTATTAGCTAGTTCTATCTAGCTTTAAGCCTATAATAGTATACTAACTAAATAAGTTACTTATAGTATCTCCCTTACTACGACTATTTCTAGTAAGCTAAATAACTTTACTACCTTCTATATTATAGATATTAGCCGTTTCGATATTATCCTTAGCCTCGGTTAGCTTAAGGCTAATAGAGCTAATATCGACTATAAACACGGTAAAGTTATATACAGAGAAGAGTTTTTACTAACTATCGTTAAATAGTAGTAGCTATAGCCTATTACTAGCTAATTAGTTACCGAATTAGGACGAAATAGACTATATCGACTACTAGCCCTTAGGTCGAATTTTAAGCCGAATTAGAGAGAGTTTAAGCTAGTCTCCTATAGTACTTAGCTAATAAACTAGTTCTCTTACGTATCTACCTACGTAAGTAATACTAAATAAGAAAGACTACTTATCGCTTTTATTAGCGCTATCGCCTTTACTTCCTAAGCTAAATACTATAAAAACGAGGTGTTTATAATCTCTATAAAGAACATTAAAGACTACTACTATATAGCTACTAAACTAGAACTAGACTCTTTAGTCGTTCTACTAGAAGAGTTATATAAGTTCGCTAATATCTTCTCTAAGGAGTAATCTAATTCTCTCTTACTATATCGACTAGATTTCGATAACTATATTACTCTAAAGAATAGTACTAAACTACTACGTACTAAACCCTTACGCTACTTATTTTCTAAAGAGCTCGATATAGTAAAAGAGTTTATTTAAGAACACCTCGATAAAGACTTTATTATACTAAGCTTAGCTAGCTACTTATTACCTATCCTTTTCGTCTATAAGCTAAATAGAGAACTTCGCCTCTATATTAATTACCGTAGACTTAATAAGGTTACTAAACGAGATGTTTACCCGCTACTACTTATCGAAGAAATACTTACGCGTATAAGTAAAGCTAAATAGTTTAGTAAAATCGATATCTACTAAGCCTTCTATCGACTTCGTAACTCCGTCGATAGTAAGGACTTTACTATATTCTCTATACGAATAGGTAACTTTAAATAGCTAGTAATACTCTTCGGCTTTACTAATATCTCTACTATATAGTAGAGGTTTATAAATTATAACTTTATCGATATGCTCGAGTAGTTTATATCGATCTATCTAGACGATATTCTTATTTATACCGATAGTACCTAACGAGAATACGCTAAGTATATTAAGCTAGTACTCTACTAACTCTATAATTTAGGCCTAAACGCTAATATTAAAAAGAGTAAGTTCTACCTTACGGAGGTAAAGTACCTTAGTATTATCGTTAGCTAAGATAGTATTAGAATAGACCCTAAGAAGGTAGAGACTATTAGAGTATAGAAGTAGCTAGCCTCTAGTAATACTATATAGGTAAAGAGCTTTATTAGTTTCTATAGCTACTATTACTATTTTATTAAGGGTTTTAGTACTATTACTAAGCCTCTAAATAATCTACTTAAAAAGGATACGTTACCTTAGGACGATAAGTATACTACTATATTTAATTATATAAAGCACGCTATTACTAGTATATCTATCCTCGCTTACTTCGATCGCTCGAAATAGATAGTCGTCGAAACCGACGCTTCCGATACTACTACTATAGGGATCTTATTATAATATAATAATTATAACGTTCTCCGGCCTATCGCCTTTTTTAGTAAGTCTATAAGCGAAGCCGAACGTAATTACGCTATCTATAATAAGGAGTTACTTACTATCGTCTAAGCCTTTAAAGAGTAGGCTCCCGAGCTTATAAGTACTTAATCTAATAAGGCTATTTACGTCCTTACCGATTACTAATCCCTTATACACTTTATAAAGACTTAAAAGCTATTACGCTATTAAGTATATTAAGCTCTCTATCTAGCGTAATTTAACTTTAAGATTATATACTAACCTAGTGTAGCTAATAGTAAGGCTAACTTACTTACTAAAAGAAATAGAGATATACTATAATTAAAAGAAGACCCTAACCTTCGTTAGACGTTACTACTATATAAGGTACTTAACTAACGTATTATCGACGAACTTAGTCTAGGCTATATCTAAATAGAACTACCTCTTTAAGCTAGACTAAAATCTAGTTTACTATCTAGTTCGCTATCTAGTTTACTACTTATTCTATTACCTATTTTATTACTAAAGTAGACGCCGATTTCACTGCGTAAGCTAGACGTCTATATAGTATCTATTTTAGCTATAGAAGAACTCTCGCCTCTTTTCGATAAGGTAGCTAAGGCTAATCTCCGTAACGCTAAGTTCGAGTTAGCTCGAGGTATCTACTATATAATAGGAGCCTTCCTAAAAAGGAAATAGTTACTACTAACCGATATTACTATTAGTAAAGGGATATTATAGCACGCTAGTAAGTTATTCGTACCTACGTTAATAGTTACTAAGGTTATCTAGGAAGTATATATATTAAAGGACTATATATATACTAGAGCAACTAAAATAGTAGCTATAATTAAAACTACCTTTTATATCCCTAGTTACGATAACATTATTAAAAGGTTTATTACTTACTACTATAATTATAAGCGATTAAAAGCTCGCTACGGCTTACTAGCTAGTCTTCTATTACTATTACCTATTCTAGAAAAGCTCTAGTAGTATATTACGATAGACTTCGTTACTAGTCTACTCTTAGTAGACGGCTATAATACTATATTATACGTTATTAACTACCTTAGTAAAGAATAACACTTTATCCCTTACTTCTCTAGAAACGAAGGTACCTTAGTATTTAAAACTACTAAGCTATTACTTCTTTACGTATAGAAGCTTTACGGGTTACCTAATAGTATTACTTCGGACTATAGCTCTTAGTTTATTAGCGACGTATAGAAGAGGTTCTATTAAATCCTAAAAATTATAGCTAAACTATCTACTACTAGTTACCCCTAAATAGATAGCTAGTTAGAGGTTATAAACTACAAATTTAAACGAGTAATCTAGTCTTATACTATACGTTTTAGTAACTAGACTCTTATTCTTCTAGTAGTAGAGTTCTCCGCTAACGTTAGCCTATTAAAGAGTACTAAACTATCTCTATTCGAGGTTACTAAAGAATATAAGCTAAGACTTAGCTTCTAACTACTAGCCGATACGTCGTTAATAAGAGCTAAGCTAAATAAGGCCGATATCTATACGCTAGCTAAGTAACTAGAAGAAGAATTAGCTATCGCTAAGAAGAACCTCGCTATTACGTAATTACGTATAGTAGAACAAGTAAATAAACACTAGTTACTAACCGAGTTCGAGGTTAGTAATATAGTCTAGTTATTAACGAAAAACCTCCGGTTATATAGTAATCCTAAGCTATTACCGAAAAGAGTTAGTCTATATAAGATACTCGAAAAACAATTACTACTATTATATAAACTAGACCTCCTAAACGCCTTACGCTATATTTACTCTATGTTCTATACTAACTTCTTTACTAAGTATCCGAATAACCCCTTACTAGGCTAAGTCTTTAAGGAACTACTACTAGTTAAGGTCGAAGGTAAAGAAGAGTATAAGGTAAATAACATAATAGATATATACGTATTACGTAGTAAGCTAGTTACTTAAGTAAGCTAGAAGAGATATCTAGAGAATCTTACCTAGTACCTAATCGATAACCTTAGAGAAGTAGCTAATATACTACGTAACTATCTAGACTCTTATATAAATAAGCTATAGCCGAAATAGATCGATATATAATAGCGTTTAAGAGTAAATACGCTTAAGAGGAGAGGTAGTAATACGAGATAGATACGAAGTAGATCTAGTTAGAGTCTAGTTTAGGATTAGTTATATAATCTCGGTATTATAGCCTAGGCTTCTAGCCGCTCTACCCTCGATATTATATACGCTTTATATACTAGCTTCTCTTCTTCTTTTCTAAGTCTCGATATCTTAACGAATAGACGTAATTAACCTTTATATCTTACTAGTCGTAATTACTATTTAGCGTTTATACTCCTCTAGATCTATTATAAGTTACTCTTATTCTACTAGAGGAGAGAACTTATTCTTTAGCTAGTTATTTCCCTAGCTAGTCTAGTTAGCTAACTTATAATCTATCTTAGAGTCGAACTAGAACTAAACTAGATCTAGTTCGTAGGCTAAAGTAGATTCGGCCTCTAACTTAGTTATATAGTACTAGAGCTACTATATCTCTTCTATAGCGCTAATAGCGTAAGAAGAGAAAGTAGTAGTATAAGTAGCTTTCTTAGAGACGCTAGCTATATAATTTATCGCGATATAACCTATCTTTCTATATACGAAATAGGTAAGTATCGAGGTTAGATAGAAGAGTTATAGAGTACCTCCGGTAATAGAGTAATAAGTAACTAGAGTAGTAGACGCGGAGGTTAAATATAGTATATAGACTAGTAGAGTAGTAGCGCGACTTATAGCTATTATAGAGTATAGGGCCTAAGTATACTTAGTAATAAGGTTACTCTATTAGATATTATAATCGGTAGTATAGGCCTTTATAATAAAGGTAGAGAGATCGTTAGTATCGAAGTTAACGAGAGTAACGTATAGCTCGTTAGATATCTTCTAGTATAGCTAGTAGAGTTATTTATCTTTAGTAATCCTAGTATATAGAGTATACTTATTAAACTCGCTAATAAAGAAGTTAAAAGGAATATTATACTAGAAGAGATTAGTAAACTAAGCGCGCGTAGTAGCTTTATAGTTAGAGTCCTCGAAGTACTAAGCTAAAAGAATAAGAGCTTCGTTAATACTAATAACGTTATTACTAGAGAAATCTATAATAAGAGTATAGACTTCTCTAGAGAGGCGTAAGTATAGGTATATAAACTAGTTATCCCTTATAGAGTAATAGTCTACGTTAGAGCGTAACTTATTCTTTATCTAGTACTTAAAAACCTTAAACTACTCTAGTGTTCTAGCACTAAAGATAGTAGAATCTAGTAGCTTCTTTAATAAGGTAAGGCTATAAGTAGACGGAGTTAGTATACTACGTTCTATTTCGGATCTTAGCTAGTCTAGTTCGGCCGTAAGGTTACTTATATTAGTAAGGTAACGTATAGCTTAGGTAGTAAAGTTATCGGTAGTACTATTAGCTATATCGAGGTTAAGTAGTACGTTATCTAGCTAATTACGTAAGTCGAGGACGTCGGAGTATACTAAGTTATACGTAGCGACCTATTCGTTATAAGTAGACTTAATAAAGGCGAAAGTCTTACGTAGTATAGTTATACCTTCTATCTCTTATAGCTTCTTTTTAAGGTCGGTATTACTAAGGTAA
Organism: Elsinoe batatas; assembly: GCA_017309325.2. Taxonomy (NCBI): domain Eukaryota; kingdom Fungi; phylum Ascomycota; class Dothideomycetes; order Myriangiales; family Elsinoaceae; genus Elsinoe; species Elsinoe batatas. The sequence continues at coordinate 310,947 of JAESVG020000009.1, forward strand.
ATAAGGTCGTAATAGACTAACTAGACTAGTTTATCGTCGTTAATAAATAGTAGAGGAATCTTACTTAAGTAGTAATTATCGCTATTAGAGTTAAGTCGAGCTATAGCTCGGAGTAGTTAATTATAAATAAGGTAGTAAAAAGTTAATATATAATAAAAGAGAATATCTAAAAATTTAGCTAGTAGCTTACTTCCTTCTTAAGTCGTCGATAACTCGACTTATTACCTTCTTCTTATATCTTTAGTAATTCGTAGTATTAACTTATATAGTAGTAGCGAAGATCTATTATAGTATACGCGGGAACTATAGTCGTAATACTTCTTCTTCTTTATAAATTCTTCGTAAGTGTTTATTATTAGTAGTTACGTAAGTAGTAGAATAACTAAATAGTTTTCGATAGCTCTATTACTTAGTTATAGAGGTTTCGAAGTTTCGATATAGTAATTACAACTAGTAAGATATAAAGGTTAATTATATCTATTTATTAAGATATCGAAACTTAGAAAAGAAGAAGAGAAGCTAGTATATAAAACGCGTATAATATCGAGGGTAAAGTAGCTAGAAGCCTAGGCTACGATACCGAGATTACGTAACTAAATTAAGCTAGGCCCTAGCTCGTATCTATCTTATATTAAGAATCGATTATATTAACGTTAGATCTATTGTCTAAGAGTATTAATATACTAACTTTACTATCTAGTATATAAACTATTTCTTTATAGGTTCGTACTAGAAGAACTATAGGCCTCTTTTAGTCTTATTTAGGGTTATTTAATATATTCTCTAGAAGTTAGTTAAATAAGAGAGAACGTTTACTTACTTTTACTAAGTACGTTATAGGTTTCTAACCTAGCTTATATAGCTATATATACGAGGTAGTAAAGTAGCCTTACTTACTATAGTTATAGTACTAGACCTAATCCGGCACTAGCTTACCTAATTCTAGTCTCTTCTCTAAGAGGCTTTAGTTATACTCTCTAGAGGCTCTATAGTTATAGTATACTTACGTATAGCTAAAGCTAGCGTAGTTATTCTATTTACTACGCTTACTCTCTAGAGCTATATAAATACTCTCTATAGAGTCTCTATAACGCTTCTATATTTCTCTTACTTTTTTATCTAAGAACTTTAAAATACCTTCGTATATAGTAGTATATATTACTAGCTCTTCTTATATCTCTAGGATCGGAGAGACCTAGAGAATCTAGCTCTAGAGACTAGAATAGAGCTTAGCTAGAAAATACTAGACTAGGTATTTCTTACTATAATAAAGGCTAACTTAGTCTTCGAGAATAGCTAGTTAGTTAGTAAACTTCTAGGCTAATTCTTCTTAATTCTACCGAGCGCTATAGTATTTAATTATAGCGTTTATATACTAATTAACTAGGTCCTTAACTAAATTCTTAAGGAAGTTAAGGAAAGTTCTCTAATATATTAAGGATACCTAGTTTATACTATTAAGAGTATACTTTCGATCCTAGGACTCCTTAAGTCTATTACTAAGAAACTAGATTAAGTAGGTAATATAGTTTACCTTATATAATAGCGAGTAAGTAAAGTATTCTAGCTTTACTAAGAAGGCTACCTCTAGACTCTAATAAAAGTATCTAAACTTAGTAATTGTCCTTACTTAATATTCTTCCGGATCTTTTAGCTTTAACTCTATACTACCTAGTATAGAGTAATAGAGTAGTAGTATATAAATCGTACTCTATAGTATTTCTTCGAAGTTCTAGCGAGGCTCTATAGTAGTACTTACTAGTCTTAAGAGTATTATATAGATATCTATTTCTTTAGAGAGAGTTAAGGTACTCTATATAGTAAGGCTATAGAGTATAGCTAGTATCTCGCTAGCGTCTCTATAGCGATTAGAGTCTTATATAGAGGATTTAAGCTCCCTAAGATAGTAAAAGATCTTACTCCTAAACTACTCTAAGACGCTAGCTAGAGTAACCTCTAGAGATATTAGAGAATCCTTATCTATTAGAGACTCTAGCTCTAATAGAATTTCGATAACTTCGTAGCTATCGTTAGCCTTATTAACTCGACCTACTAGTTAAGTAGAATTTACTCGATAGTTATTACTTATTATTAGTAGCTCTATAGGCTATAACTAAAGAGAGCTATTAGAACTATAATAGTAGTATATAGTAACGTATAGAGCTAAGCTATCTATAGGCTAGATAGGTTATTAAACTAATAGCTATCTTTATTTAAAATAGCTAGAGGCTATATAGATATACTATAGAGAGTCTATATTACGTAATAGAACTATTCTAGTACTATAGGACTAAGCTTCCCCTTATATTAGTATACTAACGTAATAATAATACGTAATAATAATAGAGAACTTACTACTAGTTAGGATCGGAGATAGTAGTAAGCCTACTCTCTTTACTAAGTTTCTAGATAAACTCTAAGTACTTCTTCTTAGTATTCTCGTCGATACCTTTATCTATAGTAAGCTTAGTAGCGCTAGCTATATAGATCTTATACTTAAGCTTTTCGAGAATTCTACTAGAACTATATATCTACTTAGCTACTCTTAATATATTATTCTTCTTATTAGACTTAGTAGTATAAGCTACCTTTACCTTTATAAGGACTTCTATATACTCTTAATATATAGTAAACTTTCTAATATACTACTATTTAACATAGACTTTTCTAAACTTACTAGATAGCTATTTATCTATAGTCTATTAGCGTTAAACGTAATAATATAGTAGTATAATTATATAGCTTTACTAGGCATTAAAATAGTACTACTCTATCTCCTTAATCTTTTCTATAAGGAGTTCTACCTTTACTTCTTTACTAAGGTTCTAGACTTAAGTATTTATATTAAACTTCTTAAGTAAATTCCTCTTTACGCTATAATTAGTATCTCTAGCTACTTTAAGTGCCTTAACCTTAGCTAACTATTAAGTATCTTTATCTCGGCGTATAATGTTCTAAATATTCTACTTTAAAGGCTTACTTAAACCTACTTTAAAACTAATTAAATAACCTCGATATACTTTACTACCTTAACTATACTAAAGGATCTAGTATTCGATTTTAGCCTACTTAGACCTAAAGCCCTATATCTATTAGCTTAATACTTATAATAAAATACTATAATAATTACTTCTATTATTACTTCGAACTTATTAAATTTATTCTTAATCTTAGGAGAGCTACTAAGAGAGATATTAGAAAGTATATTAGCTATAGGAGTATCTAGCGAAGTTACTATAGTAAAATAAGATATAAAAGTTAAACTTAAGGGCTTAGAAATAAAGAGATAGAAAAGATAAGAAGAAAGGAAGTTAATAGAAGAAAAAGAAGAATAGTAAAGAGTAATATAGCTACTTAATATATATAAAGTAATAATAAGGTAGCTAGAGTAGAATATAAAATATAAAATATAAGGTTTTTAAGAATTATAGTATACTAAATTAGTATAGTATTATTACGCTAGATTATTACGTACTTATTATTAGTACTCTATAGTGTCTAGATTTCTCTTCTTCTAAGCGTTTTAATAAATCTAATATTATATATTCTACTATTATAAATAATATTATAATAAGTAAGTGTTCTATATATTATATATTTCTAATTTGCTAATTTTACATTCCTATAATAATATTATATTTCTATTATTAGCTATGCTATTACTAGCTACTAAATTATTATATATTTCTCTTCTTCTACTTCTTTTACTTCTTCTCTTTTACTTATCTTTCTTTATATACTCTTATATCTACCTTATTACTTTTCTTACTCTCTACTACTATACTCTTACTACTATAAGATTACTTTATATTATAAGTACTTCCTAAGACTCTATCTTTAGTAGTAATAGTAACTATATCTCTTAAGAGAGGTACTATAGTACTAACCTATAGTTATAGTTATAAGAGTAAGTTATCTAGTATATATTAGGCTCCTATCTCTAAGTAACCTTATAAAATAACTAGTACTCCTAGAAAGAAGAATAAGTTTAAGGCTAGTAGTATAATTATTATAATTAATTATTACGTTATATTACTAATTATATATAGCTATTACTCTCCGAGAGATTCGTTACTACTAGAAGTTAACTAAACTTCTCTACTATAAGCTTCTCTTTAGCTACTTTATCTATAAGATTATTATAAGCTATATTCGTAGAAACGAAAGCTTTTATATCTAATCTTTAGCTCTTAAAGTACTCTAGGAGATAGTAGAGGCTTTTATTATTAGGTATATAGAAGGTATCTATTATTTAAATTTAATGCTATAATAGATACTAATATTCTTAGATATAAACCTTAATACTATTTATACTAAGCGAATTACTATTAACTAGAAAGATTTATAGCTTACTCGTCGCTATTATACTAAGTTTAATATATATAACTAGAACGATTAAATAGTATTTAGTAAGGATAATTATAATATAAAGGTAGATAGGTAAGTAAAGTATAGGCTATAAGAGTAGATAAGAGGTACTAGTAAAATTAACGTAATTAATAAACGTAATTATAACCTTTAACTTTTAAATTTTAGTTTCTAAATCTTAAGTTCTTAAGATATATATATACTCCTTAACTCTTAAGTACCTATAGGTACTATTAAGTAGAGCTAGAAGTAACACTATAACTAACTATATACCTAAGGCTAAGTAATACTACCTAAAGCTTAGTAGGTTATAGTAGCTAAGCTTTAGGTACTAGTATTACTATAGGTTAGGTTATAGGTAGTAATTCTAGTACCTAACCTAACTTAAAAACTACTCTAAGTCTACTTATAAGCTATACTAAGCTATTATAACTATATATACTCTAGTGCTATTAATTAACATTAGTATAGTAATCTAGAACCTATATACTATTAAGCTAAATAATAATAATACCCTTAAGTACTATAAGTAGTTCTAATACTACCTCCGCTAGTATAATATCGCTACTAAGTAGTCTACTTATAGTAACGTAGAATAGCTTAAGGAGTTATAGCTTAGTAAGCTTTACGTTACTAATCTATTTAAAACTAGCAAAAAGTATATTAAATAGCTAAGGAGCTAGCGTAATACTTATCTAGCTAATACTACTAATATTAACGAGCTAATATTAACTCTCTATAAGAAAATAATTCCTCGTAACTACTTCTTTCCTAGAGGTAGCTAATCTAACGCTACTACTATAGCTACTTTTAACAGGGGTAATAGTAGTAGTAAAAGTAAGGGCAAGAGTAATAATAAGGCTATTAAGGTAGTTTACGACAATAAGTAGTATTATATTTATCTAAATAGTAACTACACTAATAATTAGTATATAGTATAGTATAAAAACCTCCGTCTACGAAAGAATAAAAAGAAGATCTTCGCTATAGTAGTTAAATAACCTTAAGCTAAAAATAAGAACGAAAATGCTATTATCTTAGCTATAGCTATTCTAGCCGCTATAGTAGTATTAACTAGCGATTAATCTATTACGAGAAACACTGTTATTTATAATATAGACTCTAGCCTTTATATCTTTAATAATAAACAGCTATTTACTAACCTTCGTAAGCTTAAGAAACTATTTAAATTTAACTAAGCTACTAGCGCTACTATAGCTTAATAGTCTAGCGACGTTAAGCTTATTCTTAGTAAGAACAATAGTAAACTATATACGCTAATACTAAAGAAAGCTATCTACTTACCTAAATCTAACTTTAACTTTATCTCTAGTTACTATCTTAAAAGACTTACTAAGATCTATTATAATTTACTAAATAACTGCCTTATTTACTAGAGAGAGTTCTTCTACTATATTAGATTAATAAGGGACATTAAAGTTATACTTAGTATTACTAACATAAATCTAGATAACCTCTAGCTAAACTAACTAGCTACCTTAGCTATTACTATACTAGTCGTTACTACTAACGAGAGCTAGCGTTAGTATTAACGACTTAGCTATACTAGCGTTAAGATCCTCTAGCTTACTAAATAATAAGCTATTAGCTTAGAAAAGCTAGATATAGCTAAGCTCTACTACTACGAGGTATATAAGCTAGCTAAGTCTTAGTATATTATATCGTAGGAACTATATATAACTCTCTTAGCACTACTCGATAAGATTTATATTAATCTATATAGACTAATTACTTCTCGAGGATTTTAAGGCTATTAGTATAGCTAGCTATATACTAACGCTACTACGTAGAAGTATTAGTTAATTCTCCTAGTAAGTAAGGCTAACTTAACTATAGAGTATAGCTTCTAGTCTATAGTAATAAGTACTTAGTATAGTAAGATCCCTCGCTATATATTCTTAGATCTCGGTATAGAGCTAATTAATACTACTATTTAGTTATTTAACTACGTAAGAGACACGTAGATAGATACTTCTACTACTTATACTCCTAAGTAAAACAAAATAGCTAAATTAGCTAATAAGGTAATTATTACTAAGGCTTATTACTTTATAATCGAATCTAGCTTACTAGCTAAGTATTAGCTATTAGCTATTAAATATACTATATACGTTACTAATTACCTCGTTAATATTAAAACTAGTAAGGTCTCTTAGCTTTACTTCCTTAAAGGCCTTAATTAGTTATCGTTAATAGATAAGGAGAATAAAATTAACCTTAGCTACCTTAAACACTTTAGCTATAAGGTATATATTTACTATTAATCTCTACTAACCTCTAAGTTTACTAAACGTACTAATATTAGATAGTTTATTAGCTTCTAAGGTAGATTAAAGACTAATTACCTTATTCTTCTATAGGTAAATACTAGACCTATTCTTAAGTACTCGCTATATATTTAATTTAATAAGGATACACTATATAGAGATGTCTTCTAAGTAGAGTAGTTAGTAGGTAGTAGATATTCTACTACGGGTAGAGTAGAGTATCTCTTCTTAGCGTAGTAGGTATAGGTTAAGTAGAGTATTCTTAGTAGTAAGTATAGGATAGGTTAGGTAGTAGGTATTTCGCGTGCCTAAATACTCTACCTACTATAACCTACGCCTATATAGAGGTAGGTATTACGTAAGTAGTAGACGCTTATCTTAATTCTCTAATATAAGACATTATATAGAATTTAAAATCAGGTAGAATAGTGATAATTATAGTCTCTAATTATAGCATCTTATATACTCGATTATCGTATTTATAAATAGTACTATTCTATACTCTTCTAGATAGAGTAGTCGGTGGGTAATATCGAGTAGGTATAGATTTCGTGTTATTTTCGTGTCTTTCTAAAGTTACTCGCGATAGAGTGGTTTTTTTTAAAAACTTTATATTAGTAAGATATAGAGAATAAAATCCTGCACGTAATGATATATATTATGCTTACGTAATATTAGACCTTAATTTACAAATAACAAAAAACTGTTTCCTTGGTCTAATTTATTGCTTACGTAATACTATAATATATTAAAATACAATAGATTTTTTAGGGATTCTAATGATATATTTATCTTAGTCTATATACTATTATTTACACGTAAAAACGCGAAAAGAAACGAAAATCACACGAAATTTTCAAGGGTAATATAACTCTATAGAGTAAGAGGCAATTAGTAATACCCTACCTTACTCTACTCACCGACTACCCTACTTCTAGATAATCTTATACGCTTTACTAGAGGCTTACTATCGTTAATATTATTATTCTCCTTATAATCGCTAAGAATAAAGATACTCTCTTAAGAAGGTAGCTTAAGTAGGTTATCTACCTTATCTATAGTAGTATCTTTATAACTACTATTAATAGTGTCTTAATAACTACTAGCGATAGTATCGCTACTTAATAGATATAGACTTATTATAAGCTTTATAATAATAAGCCGCCGGATAGTTTATATAGAGAGCTAGTGTCTTCTATTACTAATAATATCCTTTACTATATTAAAGATATATTCGACACTAACGCTAGCTATTAGTATAGTAAGGATATCGCGAGTAACTTTAGTAAGCTATAGGAACTCCTTTTCGTTAGTCTTCTACTAATTAAGTAACCTAAATTTAGATCCTAGTTAAATTCGGATAGGAGAGATACTAAGGTAATCCTTACTCTCTTAACGTATTATTTATACCTCTCTCTCTTATTCTAGAGATATAGACTCTATACTAGACTAGAAGCTAAAGCTAGTCTATAGAGAGGTAATCTATATAGGTAACCGAGGTTAACGGAACTAATCCTCTTTATCTATAGACGATATTATAGCGTTAAGGGTTTTAGGTAGACCTAAAGGTAATTTACTATTATAACGACTAAGGTAGTTAAGGAACTACTTACGATACTTCCCTTTATTAGTTTTATCCTAGGTCTTATTTTATCTTACTATTAGCTTTACTATAATAATATATCTAAAAGCTATAAACCTCGTAGAGAGTTAGCTTTTACGTAGAGTCGAGAATAGTACTATAATTAAAGAAGTAACTCTTCTTATTATTAGTACGAGTATAGTACTTTAATAGTTTATCTCGACTACGTTATACTATACTTCTAACTACTATAGGCTAACGCTCCTTATTATTCTTCTCCTTACCTATAATACTACTCTCTATCTTATTAAGGAAGTCGAATAGTCGATTATATATTATCTAGATATATAAAATCTATAGGCGGCTAATAGTACTTAAATATTTAGTTACTTCCTTAAAGTTCTTAAGCATTTTTATAACTAGCTTAAGGTAATCCTATTCTATACTATTAAGACGAAGACGCTTAAGATCCTTATAGTCTAGATTACTAGTGTTATTTCTAACTAAGTTAGATCTAGTACTAGTAGAGCCTTTTAGTGTAATTTTCTACTTAAGCTATTTATTAATAAATAGCCTAAGCTCGAGACTACGCTTATATATATCGAAGGTTAAGTTCTACTATGTCTTAATATCTCGAATTATAACCTTACGCTCTCGAGGCGTTATAGTTTATTAGAGGTTAATAAATCTCTTAAACCGTTAAGGTAATCGATCGATAGTAATATAAGTTATATAAAGCTAGCAATTTATTAGACTATAATTAGAAACTATAATTAGAAAGCTAACCTTCCGAAGCGAGTTTAGTACTAAGAGGTTTATAGAGATGTCTTTTAAGTACTGTCTTTTAAGCCTAGTAGTTTACTCTACTTCCTTAGTAGTTTACTCTACTTCCTTAGTAGTCTTAAGGTTAAGGTACTTAATAATATCTTATATAACTAGGTTAATAATATATATAAGGCATAGAATAGTATTCTCTTACGTGTTCTATATAATACCTACCTATCTTAGGAGCTTATATATAGTCTTACGTAACGTACGATTATTGCTTATATTATCTATAGTAATAGCTAGAAGCCGGTCCTAGAGATTATACTACTATAATACCTATATAAGCTCGGTAGCTATATTATAGCTTATATATAAACTACGAAGTAGTACTATATCTAATAGTTATTCCCGGAGCTACTATTAGTCGTTAATATAATAAGCTTTAATTATAATAAAGCCTAAGTAATTATTAGTAGACTAGCTATTAAGTGTAATTAAAATCTTCGTAGTCTTATTAAGATCCTATAATAAGCTTTAGTAAAGAGTCTTAAATTCGTTAATAAAGAGTATAGCGAAATAAGTATAGCTTAGTATAAGTACTCCTAGGTATAAGAACTATATAAATCGTTAAAATAATAGTCGCTTAATAGTATAGAAGGACTAATTATAGTTAATAACTATTTAAATAAGCTCTAATTAGAAGCGAGTAACTAAATACGATAGGACATTTTTCTAATCGATTACTAAATAAGCTTAAAGTTAGGTAAGTACTCGGACTACTAGTACTTTCTTATAGACTAGTTTTATTACTTTCCTATAAAAGTTTAACTCCCTATATTTACTTATTATATTAGTACTATTCTTTCCTAGTAAGGAGTAGATAAGAGTATTACTATACCGTAGGTAGTATATATATAGATAGCTATCTAATACCTATATAGCTTCTTTAAAAAATTCCTATACTTATCTAGTCCTTAGTTTTAAGTTCTAGTATAGTAAGTAAAACTCCTTCGAGTAACTATAGCGAGATACCTAAAGTATTAAATTCTACTACTTTAAGAAGCTTTAGAGGTCTATTTATTCGTTAGGACGTAGTATAGGATTAGGCGTTAGACACTTTAGAAGTTACTATTATATAGGCTAACTACCCTTATTACGTTATTATATAGTAAACTAATAGTTAAGTAAATCTTAAGGGATAGAGATAGCTATAATTAATAGAGTTAATAAAAGACATAGTTATAGATCGATTAGATTATTAGAGTCTACTATAGTAGAGTAGAGGTTATATAGTATTATAGATAGTAGTATAGGTATTTATAATATTATACTTCTTTAGCTATATAATTTTAATTTAAATTTAGACTATTAGAAAGTCTTCTCTACTATTACTTTAAGTAAGGTATTTTAAAATGTACTAGTAGCCCCTATATAATTATAAATATTAATTATAACTAATATTCTTAAGTCTAACCTTTAAAGCATATAATAAATAGGAAGGATTAGAGTATTATTATATTATATTATTATAGTAAAGAAATTCGTTACTCTACCTATACTATTCCTCTAGTATAAACTACTACTTATATTTCTATACCTTAATAAACCGCTAACCTTAAACTTCTTATAGTAGTACTTAGTAAAGTTAGAGTCTTTATAATTAATAGTAATATACTTAGTATAGATAGCGTTAAGGTTTATATCTATAAGTATTAATCGAAAATTTAATATATATTAGATAAGTATATACCTTCTATATATCTAATAATAAATACTTCTACTAATTCCTAGAGAGCTCTAATTATACTTATCTAGAAGCGGAGGTTATTATTATAGCCCTAAGCGATCTTATAGATAAGGTAAGAAAAGAGAAGTTTACGAAAGAATAGGTTAACTAACTTCTAGTAGTAACGAATCTCTTAGAGAGTAATAGCTAGCTTCCATTAGTTCTATACTATAATTAAAGACTATAATAATTACTACCGGACTTATATCTCTACTTCTTTCTAGGCTTATATAGCGTCTTCTTTATAGTAGGTTATTTCTTCTTATAACCTCTTTCTCTAGGAGTAGTAGTAGCTTAAGGACGAGCTTTTTTACGTCCTATAGTTAAAGCGAAAGGTAGTTTATATATAGCTAAGAAGTTAAAGTTTATATGTTAAATTTTAGTATATATAAAATAGTAAAAAGAGAAGCTAAGGTAAGGAATATAAAATCTATTATTAGATATACTATTTAATATTAATAATAGAGAATAATAGGATAATAGTAAATAACTTATATAATAATAGAGCTATCTTTCCTTACTCTAGTCTCTCCTTTTACTATTTTATATATTTATAAATTATGAATTTCTAACTCTAACTTTACCTTTATACCTTTATCTCTTTTACTTACCTTATATACCTTATATATAATTTATACGCTATAAGTAATCTTTTTATTACCTTTAATTAAATGTCTATACCTATAGAAGATATTAAAATAGAGTAGAAAGAGTATATAGTAATTAAGTAAAAAGAAGACTCTAGAGAGAATATTCTAAGAGAATTATTAGGGGTATTAATTATAGTCTCTTATTATATATAGTTACTAATAATACTAGGGGTTTAATTCTAAGTAGTAGAAAATTAAACACTAGATCTCTTAGCGTAGTACTAGTTAATCTAGAAGAGGCTATAAAACTAGATTTATCGCTAGATACTCTAGATCTCTAAGTTAAAGCGCTTATACTATTAAGTAAAGAGATTATACTTCTTAGTATATATATAAGAAGTAAGCTCTTTATACTACTTAAGTAGTAGATTATAAAGTAGTTAGTACTTTATATAATAAGATTAAGAGAGAAGATAGGTAGAATTAGCTCTCTACTAATAAGTAGAATATTAAAATTAATAATACTATCGAAGAGATAGAGAAGAAACGCTTTAATAAATAAAGGAGTAGTAAGTCTATTATTATAGTATACTATTAAAGTAGTACTAATTATTATAGGTAAGTAGCTCGAATCTATATTTATATAGACCTATAAGAAATAGGCTAGCATTAGAAAGACTCTATAAAAGTAAGAGTATAACGAGATTATTAAGCGTATCTAAGATAATATAGTAGTAAATTAGCAAGGTAAATAATAGCTAATATAAGCCTATATATATATCTATAGTACTAGTAGTATTATCGAGAAGCTATAGCGCTAGATTTACTGGAATAGCTTTATAAGCCTTATTACTAACGACACTAATAATAAGTAGGTATACGAGATTTTTTTTAAGTAGCTTAAAGAGCTCTCTTTTACGGAATTAGTAGTCTTATAGGATCCTAACTAGTAGTAAGTTTATTATAGTCTTTAATTATAGTATATTCTAATAATTATATAGGCTAGTTATTCCTCTACCTTCTATATATAAACGTATCTCTAAGCTTAAACTCTATAGCACTAGGCTATACTATAAAGAAGATAACGATAATAAGTATAAGAAGAAAGTTAAGAAGAATAAGAATAAAATTGAAAGGATATTAAATAAGGAAGCTAGTAGTAAGGAGAATAATTATTTAAGTATTAAAGTTAAAGATAAGTTAGATAGTAAGGATAAGAATAATAAGGTTATAGAATATTCTAAGCCTAAGACCGATAGTAATAATAATAGTAAGAATAATAAGGATAAGAATAAGAATAAGAATATAGAGAGTTAAGATACTACTAAAGTTAAGGATAAGAAGATGTCTAATATATAGATATAATAGGGATTAAAAGTGTAAAATCTATAAGTAGTAGCATTAAAGAATATAGTTAGTAATTAGAATCTATAATTAGTAATTCTCTCTTATTAACTTTTAAGATTACTACTTAAACTTTTTAGATTACTAATACCTACTAGGTATAAAATGAAATACTCTACCTATACTCTACCTATTTCTTAGTATACTCTACTCTTACCTACTTTAGAGTAAGTATACTAAGAGGTAGATAGAGTATAAGTAGAGTAGAGTATAGTTATTTAGATTATATACTCTACTCTACCTACTAACTACTCTACTTCTAAGCTCCGCTAGCCTATATAATAGCATAATAGCTTTAATTTAATTATTAACTACTAATACGAGCTACTCTCGACGCTATAGAGGCGTTAAGAGAAAGAGAAAGTATATACTTCTCTAGCGCTAGTAAATTTAACTCCCTTAGTACTTATCTATTCTCTAATCTTAGCCTATAGCTATAGGAGAAGCTAAATAAGTAACTTAATACTTAGTCCCCTCTAGATTATATCTCTCTAGCTTAAATTAAGTCTATTACTCTCTTAACTAACTATATAATTAATTAAACTATGCTAGAGAGTACTCTTAGTAATTTAACCTTTAAGAGAGAGTATCTCTTATTCTCTAAGGCTATCTTCTCTATTAACTCTTCTTCTAGTTATTTACTAAGCGAGTAAATATAGTAAATAATACTACTACTACTATTCTTTTTCTCTCTTAGTCTATAGAGCTAATCTATTACCTCTACCTCTATAGAGGCTATTAAAGAAGAAAAGGGAAAGTAAATATATAAATTAGCATTTTTATATCCTATAGGCCTAGAGCTACTCGATTTTATCGAACTAGAGGCACTAGAGATAGAGCCTCTTATAGATAATAAGGAAGATATACTAATAGAACTCTTTTAACTATGCTAAATCGCTAGCTATAAATAACTAGTATTACTAATACTACTTTAAATACGCTCTAGCTACTATGTTATTAAGTATAACTATAAATAGCTAGCTATTAGCGGTATAGTAATTAGTATAGCTATCGTAGCTACTATAGCTATAGTATATAGTAATCCTTAGTTATACCTTAAAGCTACTAACTATAAGAATTACTATAAATAGCGCGAGTTAATAGATAAAGAAATTAAGTCGTTAATCGCGACTAAAGCTATTAAATTTATCTAACTCTAGATAGTACTAAAAGACTACTATCTTCTTACTAGTAAATAGGTATATAAGCTTAAACTTCTCTCTACTATTAATACTAAGACTAGTAAGTATAAAATCGATAAATACTATTCTCGATAGACTACTAGAGGCTTTATATAGCGAGAAGGAGTTAACTTCTATAAAACCTTTACTCTAATACTATATACTACTACCGGAAGGATCCTTATTACTCTTAGCTAGCTATATAGCTAGATCCGTGCCTAATTAGACATTACTATAGCGTTTCTTTACCTAGATCTCGACGTTAAACTATATATCGAAGCCTCTAAGAGTTACGAGTATCTTAGCTCTACTATTAAAGTTACTAAAGGCCTCTATAGCCTTAAATAGTCCGTAAACCTCTAGTATAAGAACATTATTAGCTATATAATAGAGCTTAGCTTTATACGTATAGCTAGTAACGCTTATTTATTTATTATAAATAATAGCTAGCTACTAGTTATTATATATATCGATAACTTCTAGATCTTTACTAGTATATAGTTATAGCTTAATACCTTTATCTCTAGTATAAAGAAATACTATCTAATTAAGCTTATTAATATAAACCTCTTCCTTAGTATTTAAATCCTTAAGTTAAGTATATTTACTAAGCTTATTTAGACTTACTATATTAAGGATAAGCTAAAAGTATACTAGCTTAATAACTATAAGCTAGCGCTACGCTCCCTCGACTATCTCTATAAACTAAGCACTAAGGAGTTATCTCCTTAGCGTTTTAAGGAATTTAACTAGTCTATTAGTAAGCTTTAAATACTAGCTAATTATACTCGGCCTAATATTAGCTATACTATTAACTACCTTACTTATTAGCTATAGAACCCCTTATTAGATTATATTAAAGTAGCTAAGTAAATCTAGTGTTATCTTAAAGAGACTACTACTCTTAGTCTTATATTTACTAAGAGAGAGATAATATACTACTTAGACTCTAATTTCGCTAGTAACTCTTTAACCTCTTACTTTATAAGTAGTTCCTTAATTCTAATAGCTAGAGTACTAGTCGTTTAGTATAGTAAGCTATAAGATACTATAGTGCTATTATCTATAGAAGCTAAATACTTAGCGTTAATAGAGACTTACTAAGAACTCTAATAGATAATAAATCTCCTTTAAGAGATCTATATTAAGTATCTAGTGCCTTAAACGATCTACGTTAATAATTAGTTAGCTATGAAATTAGTTAAGAATTATACTAATTACTACTGTTTATGTTATATTAGCCTCTATAACTACTATTACTATAATCTCTATAAAGAAGAGGTAATTAATACTAAGTATATACTATTAAACAATAATTTAGCTAACGCCTTTACTAAGCCTCGATCCCCTATTAAACTACTAAAGTAATAGCTAGACTATTACTAGAACTAACTCCTAAGCTACTTCTTACTATATTACTTTACTACGTTTATTTTTATTATAGTTCTTTATTATAGCATTTACTATGTTTACTACGTTCTACGATTACTTCTATACTATTTAAGTCTCTCCTTTACTAAGAGATAGACTTCTAATTCTTATTTACTATATAGTAACATTATATTCTTCTAGATAATAATATGTATTGTTAACTAGCCTTAACTAACTCTAACGACAATAGCAACGCCGCTAAATAAGCTAATATAGGCCTATATAGCTAATTTTATAGCTTTAAGTACATATATTACTATTAGAGGGAGTGTTATACTATAGTAGCCGCTGCCGAGGATTAGCTAGTTGTTTTTACGCACTTTTCACTATAGAAAATTCTCTATATAGTCGTTATTAATCACATCAATTTCTGCACCGTTAATATCGCGTATTAGAGCATCGAGTCGAGCCTCTGATTACGTGATCACAATACAGGCGCGCCCGCGTTCGGCCTTGGCGCCAAGTCTGTTCGGCTTTCGGACTTTGCGGAGAAGAGCAAGTTCGAAGCTTCATCCAATCTTCACATCCAACATGCGAAACTCGATATGGAGGCAAGCCCTTTTGACGTCTAGGACTGGACCCGGGGTCGTAAGAACTACCAGAGGCGGACGATCATCGAGTTGGATATGCTCGGATTGCGGTAAGAAGGATCTACGGTCAATATGGAAGAGAAAGTATGCGACCCGCAGTCCTGCCGATGACCCCTCCTTCCATTCGATCGTGGACAACCCGCCTCAGCTTGTGAGATCAAATAAGAAGCACACTTGGGGTCTTGCTGTCTTAGGTAAGCTAATGGATATGTGCCGCTGGAGGATCACATCTGACAAGTGAAGCTTTCATCCCCATCACAGCCTTTGCCCTAGGATCATGGCAGGTGCAACGACTTGGCTGGAAGACCGAGCTACTGGCGAAGTTCGAGGATAGACTTGTGCGAGACCCTCTACCTCTTCCACCTACTATCGACCCGAACTCGATACAGGACTTTGACTATCGGAGAGTCTACACGACGGGACGCTTCCGGCATGACCAGGAAATGCTGATTGGACCGCGAATGCATGACGGAAACGAGGGATACTTGGTAGTGACGCCTTTCGAGCGCGACTTCGAAAACTTCCCGGGAAACACGAAGATACTGGTATCTCGAGGCTGGATCGCAAAGGAAAAGGGCGATCAGAAAACGAGACCCGAATCGTTACCAAGTGGGGAGGTCACTGTCCAGGGTCTATTACGCGAGCCGTGGAAGAAGAACATGTTCACGCCAGACAATCAGCCATCGCAGTGGCGGTTCTTCTTCCCGGATGTTGAGCAAATGGCGCAACTTACAGGGAGTCAACCTGTCTGGATTGAAGAGACGATGAGGCCAGATTTGGTGGAGGCATACACACGGCAAGATAAAGGAATTCCGATCGGCCGTGCACCCGAGGTCAATATAAGGAACAACCACACGCAGTACATCTTCACGTGGTACTCGCTGTCACTGGCGACGTCGATCATGTTATGGATGGTTGTGAAGAAACCGTCAGCATCCGCGGCCAGGAGGGTGAAGCAGAGTAGGGAATGGTAATGTACATATATATATGCAAGACATCCATTTGATGTCCTGTGATCATGATGCTTGTGCACAAGCTCGTGTCAAACGGAACGGAAATGTTCCGCGGCTGCGTTATCGATAAGAACTTTTTCTCGATCAAGCAGTGCCCTCGCGATGTATCTGATTCTTCTCACATACGCATCATGTCGATAATAGAAGACGGACTTCAGAGTCCTGCCCTATCGGCTGCGTCGGACTCTCTGAGATCTTCTGCGGAGCCAGGATCAAAGAAGCGTAAGCGGGCAGAAGAATTGAAGCCACTAAGCAAACGAGCTTCGAAGCGAAAGAAGTCCAAACCCGCGACCGAACCTCTCGACGATGCTCTGGATCTGGAGAAGGGTATTAACAATGCAGTTGGACACATGGATCCACAGCTGCTCGCAGATCATATTGCGCAGCGCAATCGGAGATATCAGAACGACTTGAGTACAGTCGAGCAAGAAGATCTCAGAATACCCGGTAGGTCAATCAGCAAGGTGGATAGGCGAATGTAGACTGACGGCGGTCAGCAAGTGCAATCAGCGACACGAGCGAGTGGCGCGAGTCTCGCGAGAAGGAGAATCTCCCGAACTTCCTAGAGCACTTTGCTGGGGCCGGTGACAAGACCAAAGGGGTTGATCTGAAGAGAGCACCAAAAGCGCAAGGAAGTCCGCATACTTTGGTCATAGCTGGAGCTGGACTGCGAGCCGCAGATCTGACAAGGGCTCTGCGTCAATACCAAACCAAGGAAGCAAAGGTGGAAAAGCTGTTTGCAAAGCACATTAAGCTGAAGGAGGCGATTGAGACTGTCAAGAAGACGAGGATCAACATTGGAGTTGGCACACCTCAGAGAATTATCGATCTGCTCGAGGATGGTAAGGAGCTTGGTGGTGCATACCTACTGCACAAAGCTGACAAGGTACAGGTGCACTGAAATCAACATCGCTGAAGCGTTTCATCGTCGACACTTCGCACGTAGACGTCAAGAAGCGTGGTATACTGGACATGCGAGAGACTCTTGTGCCATTAATGAATCTGCTGAAGAGGGAAGAATTCTCCAAGCGTTACGAGTTGGGGCAGGATGGACTGCAGCTGCTTTTCTATTAGCGTGATACCCATACCCTGAAGCATGAGCATGAAATCATATGATTTTCTAGACTATCTTTATTGCTGGCATGTGAAAGTGGTTTGTACCGTTTTGGCTCAATTTACGGCTTGGGTCAGATCGCCTGTGATCTCCGGCGAAGCTCATCGCGTGTCATGGACGATCTTGAGCTCCGAACTTCAGATCAGTTTACATTGCGACAGAACATCATCGACCTCATCACCCACACCTCTTTCTTCTACTTGCATACCGAATTTCCACCGGTCTCATCATATAATCAAGCCAAATCTCGTCAAGATGGCGGACGGGGTACTGAAGGCAGAGAAGGACTTCACCAAAGAGGTCGATGCGGCCATTCCAGAAGCTGAGAAGCTCGCAAAGGTCAACCTCTCACGCTGCATGCAGGCTAGTCCGCAATCTGACAGGACAGCAGACAAATGTGCAATCAGGCATAGACAGATTATTGTCGCTTGAAAAACAGACCAGACAAGTACGAACTTCTGAGAAAGTCGCAAAGTTCGTTGCTCACGATTCGACAGGCATCCGACCTTCCGTCAACCTCCCGCATCCTCGTCAGCATTATCACGATATGTAAAGACTCCGGTGACTGGCCCTTGCTCAACGAGCAGGTCCAGCTACTGTCAAAGAAGCATGGTCAGCTCAAACAGGCTATCACGAAGATGGTGCAGGTGGTGATGGGGTTCCTGGACGAAACGCCGAGCGAAGATGTCAAGCTGTCGACTATCGAGACCCTACGTACAGTCACGGAAGGCAAAGTAAGGGAGCTTCAGATCGGCAAGGACGAAAGGCTGACGATGGACAGATTTTCGTCGAAGTTGAGCGCGCTCGTGTCACACGCATTCTCTCGGACATCAAGAAGTCGAAAGGTGACATCAAGGCTGCTACAGAGATCTTGTGCGAGCTGCAAGTCGAGACATTTGGGTCAATGTCTAGGAGGGAAAAGACGGAATTTATTCTTGAACAGGTCGCGCTGTGCATCGAGAACGACGACTGGACACAAGCAGGGATTCTCAGCAGAAAGATCAGCACACGATACTTCTCGCGCAAACCCAAGAAGACCCCAGAAGAGCTTGAGAAGGAGAAGAAGGAGCGGGAGGAGCGGGAAAGGAAGAGGGGCCCGGATGAATCACCCCCAGAACCAGAGGATGATGTGACAGATCTCAAGTTGCGATACTATGAGCAGCAGATCACGCTTGCCAAGCACGAAGATAAGTATCTCGAGGTCTGCAAGCACTGGCGGCAGGTCTTGGACACAGAAGCTGTCGAAAACAATCCAGAACAGCTCAAGACTGTAAGTACAGCAGGTCTAACAAGCCCGCATCTTCCTAATCCTCGTAGGCTCTCCAACGCGTCATCTACTTCATCATACTCGCCCCCTACGACAACGAACAATCAGACCTACTCCACCGAATCCACCGCGACACCCGCAACCAGCAAATTCCTACCGACGCCGCTATCCTCAAACTTTTCACTGTGGACGAGCTCATGCGTTGGCCCTCGGTTGCCGAAAACTATGGCTCCCACCTCATGCAGTCCGATGTCTTCTCCTCCACCGAGTCCAGCTCAGATCCGAAGGCTCACCAACGCTGGCTTGACTTCCGCAAGCGTGTGATCGAGCACAACGTCCGTGTCGTGGCGAAATACTACACGAGAATCCACTTCAAGCGCCTGACGGAACTGCTCGACCTGAGTGAGGAGGAGACGGAGAAGTACATCAGCGATCTAGTCGTCAACAAGACCATCTACGCGAAGATCGATAGACCTGCGAGGCTGGTCAGCTTCGAGAAGCGCCGAGATGCTGATGAGGTGCTGAATGAGTGGAGCGGAAACATGAAGAGCTTGCTGGGTCTGCTGGAGAGGATCGACCACTTGATCACCAAAGAGGAGATGATGGCTCGCATCACGGCGCCTGGGTCCAAGAGTGGAAAGGCTGTGAAGGCTCATTAAGCAGAAGCTTTATGACCCACGTGCTGGGTTGCACAACGGCTGGGTAGACGAGCATGTACTATAGATATCACAGGCAGCTGCGTTGACGACAGCACTATTCGTGCTGCCCCAAGTCATATATTGCACAACCCTCGCCAACACCTCATCACCATCGTGCCCCGTTGTATCGAATCCACGTCTCAGCCCCTCCAATCCAATCGGCCGTCCTCATCTTCCAATACATTCAGCCTCCGACCCCAGCACCTCTCGGCCTATTCCTGACCGGCCTCCCCACGCCCTCAAAAGTGGTCATCCAGAAATGCTGATCCCACGTCCCAGCCGAACTCGCGAACCTCTTCCCCATGATATGCCTATCCGTCTGCTCCCTATCCTCCACATCCTTCAGACCCTCATAACCAAGCATGACAGTCTCTCCTTCCCCACGTCCCTCTCCTTGTTCCCCACCCCCACCATGC
The DNA here is from genome assembly GCA_017309325.2 of Elsinoe batatas. Lineage (NCBI taxonomy): Eukaryota > Fungi > Ascomycota > Dothideomycetes > Myriangiales > Elsinoaceae > Elsinoe > Elsinoe batatas. The sequence goes on from JAESVG020000009.1 coordinate 331,443, forward strand.
CCAGTCTGCCCATCCACATCCACACCACCACTCCCCCTCTCACGCACCTTCGCAGCCGCACCCGAAAAAGCACACCCCACATCGACCCCAACCCCCACCCCCACTCCATCAGTGAAAAACCTCCCCTCGATTCTCACCCCTCCTCTCCTCGCCTTCGCTTCCCCCGATAACCAAGGCCCGATTCCCCGCGCCACTGCCTCAGCCAGCTCATGGAAAGGATGCCTCGCCCCTCCTTCCGCCTCCCCGTCCTCGTTGCACCCCTGTATGAAGTCCCACCTTTCTACTGATAGCAGGAGAGAATTCCAGTACCCTGCTGTCGAAGGGCGGTCATCCCCGCCCTCGCCGTCGTAGGGCGGGGAGAGGGACGTCGTGAGTGTGCGGAGAGAGTGGAGATGTTGGAGAGGTTGCATGAAGGGCAAGTGAAGGTCAGGGGACGAGAGGAGAGGGGAGCCGACGTGTCCTTTCAGAGTGAGGTGTTCGAGGGTAGGGGCGTAGAAGCGCGCGATGATGCTGAGGATTGGTTCATGCGGTGACTCGGCTTGGAGGACGTAGGGTTTGAGTTTCTCCTCGAGGGGGTTGAAGGGGGCGTCGGTCAGGGAGAGGGAGGCGAGGGAGGAGGGTGAGAGGGAGGGGTCGAGGAAGATGCCGTTGCGGAGGAGATGCCATTTTTCGGTCCACGATGGGCTGCCGTCGGGTGGGAGGGGGCTGCGGGTAGGTTCGTCCCAGGTTGGGGGGAAGCCGCCGGGGTAGATGGGGGAGGAGAGGCTGAGGGAGCGGAGGGGACAGAGGCGGAAGGCGCGGAGGAGTTCGCGGTGGAAGACAGAAGGGAGGGAGCCGTTGATGGAGAGGGATTTGAGGTGGGTGCAGTGGGGTGCGAAGAGGGTGGTGAAGTGGCGGATGCTGGTGATGGCGTCTATGCTGGTTAGGGCTGAGGGCTTTGGGATGGTGTTGTGGACATACCCGTGAATTGATCGTGTGAGGTCGAGCAGCGCATGAAGCACATTCCAACCTCTAGTCTTCTCAGCTTAGATGCCAGTCTCGTTAGAGTAGATTGTGATGTCCGAGTCAGTGTGGCTCCATCTCGGCCACTGAAGAATTGATTGATTGGCCATACGAGCTCTTCTATCCGGTCATGACGATCGAAGAACGAGGATGACAGTGTTTCAAGAGATGACACATCTCCTTCTCTGTTGTCGTAGGTGTTGAAGATGAACATATCTGGTAGGTGCACACCGTCTCCAAGAGCAGCAAATCGATTGATCAGGGTGGTCAATTGAGGAAAATCCAACTGGAAAAATTGGCCAAACAGCTTCTCCAGGCTTGACTGAACCAAAGGATGATTCGAGAGCAGAGATCTGTCCATGACTATGCCATCCCAATCTAGGGAGATGATCTTCAGGCTTGCTGCAGCTGTGTGAAAGATCGGGAGGAGTATCGAGCGCTGTACACACTCTGACATGGAGTAGAGCCAAGTGAAGTCACTGCGAGTTGTCAGCTCCGTACATAGTGAGTAGGAGATGTCCTACTCGATTTGGACCTCTTTCCACGGCTTGTCTGCGGCAAAGCTCAGGAGGTGCTGCAAACGAGCTAACTGGGAGGAGTATGTCGCAGGCAAGAGTCGTTTTGCTTCTGGCCTCTCTCTCGGGAGCATGAAGTAGGACACCTCATCATCGTCTACCAACTCGAGGGACCGCCTCTCCATATGCGTGCCTCGCCATTCTATAATCTTCATATACTCTCCAAGCTCACCTTGGACATCCTGTATGCGGCATTCATGTGTCCTGGAATACTTGTCGTTATACTTGACCTGCTGGCCCTGTTTGACCATCACCTTCCATCTGGACTCTGGTTCTGCGTTTCCAAGGGAGACGCTTCGGACATCTACTTCCTCAAGACCGCTGAAGTCGAGGTTGATGTGGTAGTCTGTGGGATCGAAAGACATGGAACATTCCTCGAGGCGCAGGCTCTTGATCGTTCTTCTGGAAGAGGATGCTTTTCCGAATAATGTACCGATCAAGGCTTGTATCACATAATGGTGGCCATGGAAGATGCTCAAATTTCGGAGCCCTGACAGATTTGCTGCGGCCAGCTTGACCAGATGGATTGTTCGAATGTCGGCGCTCAAAGAGCGAGCGATTGAGCACTCACGGCTCAAACCTTGTCCATCATTGCGCTGAATGTGCGGTGTGATGTGGCAACGATAGTCCAGATAATGCACAAGCGATGCCACCCAAGGATTACTGATGATGTCAATACGTAGTTGTTCTCAGATTCTGCGTATAGACCCTAGATCTATCGCACATGAATGGAAATGTGCTGCTGACTTACTTTGCCAGTGTGAGCAGAATGCCGATCATATCAGAATCATCGTGCTCACCAGGAGCATGGCCAGGCAATTGAGGTTGCTTGTCGGTCAAGCGGACCGAGCGCCACAGCAGCGGCATAGATGCTTGATTTGCGCATTTGGAGGCGCGGCTGAGTTTGCAGAGGTCGGTGTATCTGAGGTATAAAAGGATCTCTTCGACAAGCTCTCTCGGCAACACGGTCAAGAGGACTTCATCTCCCCCTGTGGTCATTGTGTCCGATCAGGCGGTCACATGGAGATGATTTTGATCCGAAAATCTGCAATTCTCGAATCAAGACATGGCTGTAAAGACTTGAAGCACAACTCTAGCCATCCTGGATCGGTTGGACCACGACGTCATGAGTTGAAGTCTAGCATCGACCGCCACTTACAGCTCTTATCTTTGTACTTTCACAAGACGACAGCTGACGACTTTGCAAGAATCCTCAACGTTGTTCAAAGTTGTTGATATAGTGATGGACGAAGACGCGTGTGCTGAGCGGGAAAGCGGGTCCTTCAACCTCGGCTGTCAATTTCCGAGTCAACAGCATTCGCTTGTCGACTTTCTTTTCCTGTTCCTAGTCCCCTTACCCAGGCATGCTCGAATGACGGGATGAACCCAACACCGTACCCGAGATCAACTTCACGCCGGTGGCAAACGTCGCCAATCCCCTGACATTAGACAACCTTGACAGCCTGGACGCACAAGACGGTGCCAACATCTTCCCTACTTCGAAGCAAGATGTTACTACAAATCCAGCTTGGTTGAACGGCGTGACGCCCGACAGCACTGGTAGTACTGGCGATACTATTGCTAGCACCATTATCGTAGTAGACAAGGGCAGTGGCGTTGTCGATGCATTCTGTGAGCTTGGCCGCCATACTAATGTCGAAACATGCTGACCTTGCAAGACATGTACTTCTACGCCAACAATTGGGGAGGCACCATTCTCAACTTCAATGTCGGCAATCATGTCGGTGGTATGTAAGATCACCGAAGTGTGTCTCACTGCGTCTAATACGTTCCAGACTGGGAGCACAACGTCGTACGCTTCAACAACGGCCAGCCGCAGCAGGTCTGGTACTCTCAGCATTCCAACGGCGAAGCATTCCGCTACTCCGCCGTCTCCAAGGACGGCATTCGTCCCATCACCTTCTCTTCCAATGCCTCTCACGCCAACTACGCCACGACTGGCACTCAAGACCGTGTCCTACCTGACTTGGACTTGCCTGGCTTGATCCTCAACGACTATGCCGACGAAGGTCCAAGGTGGGACCCTGTGCTCAACAGCTACTTCTTCAAATACGACATCGCCTCTGGCAGTTTCTCGAGCCATGATGGCACTACACCAACTGCATGGCTCATCTTTGTGGGCAAGTGGGGCGATCAACAGTATCCTGACAGCGATCCGAAACAGAAGAATCTGCTTGGTCTGGCTCGCAAATTCACTGGAGGTCCGACTGGGCCAAAGGATAAGGGCCTAAACAGGAAGAATATTTGTCCTGACAGTGATGACTTCTGCTTTGTAAGATCCAGGCTTGACACCAGGGACGTCGGCGAAGAGCTGTGGTAGTTGTAAAGCGAGGAGCACTGGATGCTGTAATGTGTTATGTTATTTATGGGATTACAATAGAACTTAGTAATGAGAATAGCAGCATAAGACCCGACACTTTGCTCGTGTGTCGCTAACCCCTATACATGGCGTTTTGACTGTCTCTACGTTGTCGTCTCTATGCAGTGTATTTTCTATAGTCTAGATCTACCATGTAGTCAGAATGGAACGTCCATTTCCTCTACACTCTCTTCCTTTTCCTCCTTCTTCCCCTTTTCCGCGCCAACCGTATCCCCAATGAACTGCACCACAGCATTCACACTCGGCTTCTGACTGCTAGGCACAAAGTGCCCTCCAGGATGATACACCAAACGATGCTTCTCCTCGGCCTCCTTCTTTTCCTCTTTGCCCATCTTGCACTCGGCGCCATTGCCATACCTACAAGCATCCAACAGTGCTAAACACCTGCTCTCCTCAACCACAGTATCCACACTGCCGATGAAATGTAGACTCGGCGTGCTCAAGCCTGCCTCATAGAAAGCATCATACCCCGACTTCTCCGGCGCCCTGAACCCACTATACACAACCACCACCTTCAACGGCCCATTCACCGCCGCCCCATCCTCCCCCAACAGACTCTCCGGAAAGCGCATCCCTCCCTTCCCCTCGAACTTCTCAAACAACCCCTTCCTCCCCTCCTCCAGCAACGAAGCCAACATCACCGCCGCCGCCCCCCCTTGACTAAACCCCAACACCCCATCAAACGGGCCCTCCTCTCTCAACGTCCTCCCCCACAACGCCAAACTCTCCTCCAAACCAGCATACACCACCTTCTCCCCAGGCGTCTCCCTCGCCTTCGATCCCGCCTCGGGATCCGCTTCAGTCCGCTTCACCCACCACCCCCACGCCTCCTCCTCATCCCCACCCACAGCTTTCACCGCCTCCCCTTTACCGTCCCTACCAACCCCTCCCCCCGCCCCTCCCCTCCCCAACTCCACACTGGTAGACGTGACATTCGAGTCGAAAGTCGGGATATCCGCCCCTCTCAACTTGACAGGCGCAGTGAGGTAGACAAACTCGACGCCGCCGGGGTAAGCAGGGAGAAACCCGGGTTTGGGGGACGCGGGGAAGGCTTTTTGGAGGTTTTTTTCTAGAGCGCGTGTTTTGGAGCGGAAGAGGGGCCCGGATTGGGTGTAGCCGTGGAGGGCGAGGAGGCGGAGTTTTCTGCCTTCTCTTGGGGCCGAAGGAGGGGCAGAGGGGGGAGGGGGAGACATTGTGGTGGAGGAGCTGGCGGTGCGGGATGAGAAGGGAGGGTAGGCGGGAAAAGCGGTGGTCACGGAGGAGACGGGCCGGTGGTCGAGAGACGGTGGGAAGAAAGAGGGTCGTATATGTTGATACGCCCGATAATGGTAGTGATCGTGGTCGGTCGAATGTGCTGAGGCGTCGGGTGGCGGGGCTGAGGTGCATGTAACCTTCGACAAGGTTCAGGCGGTCGGGAGGATCAAAATCGGGATGTTCAAGTGGTGTTTCATTCAACGTGGTCGAGTCGGAATGGTTTTGATGATTTTTTGAACAAGAAATGGATGAATCGTCACACAGTGTTTGCGGGCCATGTCGGAGACGCGAGGATTTGCGATTCTCGACACAACTTCATATCAAGCAACCACTTGACCTCGACAAGCAGCAAAGCATGTCTCATTCGGATTTAGAGTAAGACAGCACACATCATGCCATGAACATTGGGTCTCACGTTCCGGACTCGAAGCAACCTCGACCAAGTCGATTCCTCAAGTGAGTATATACAAGAAACCCTCCACACCCTCTCCTCCCCCTCTTGCTCACCCCAAGACATAGCAACCCCGGCCAAGCCCTAGCAACTTCCGCCAAGACACAGCAAAAATTTGCTATCAAGACCTCACAATCGCCTCCAATTGAGGTAAAACTTGCGTATAGATGTCAGAACCACTCGTTGGTTCCATATTGAAGATATAGTTGCCCCACCACGGTCCTGCTGCCCACCAGAGCGCTCCAGTCCATACATCAGTGTTATGAGTGATGAAAGTAAGACCCCCCTTGAGCGCGGATAAGCAGGTCGGGTTATTGCCTCCCGCGAACTCGCCGATGAGACCCTTCTTTTTGTTGGCGCGGAGCCACTTTGTGGCGTCTTGCAGGCGGTCGACGAAGATGGTGCTGTTGACGCAGGTGGTGGAGGTGCCCGAGGAGTCAGAGTCGAGGTATTGGTGCATTTGGTAGATGAGCTTGTTGCTCGGGTCTTTGAGGGCCCCCATGGTCTGGCCGTTGGTGAGACCGGTGGCGGAGTCGGGACGGTTGGTCCACGACCAGGCGCCCGTCCAGGCGTTGCCTTCGGGAGTGATGTATTGCGAGGTGGCACCGACGGAGCGGATACCGTCAATGGCAGCTTGGTTGAGCTGGACGACGAGGTTCTGGTTCATGTCGTGGAACTCGTTGTCGGTGTCGAAGATGACACGGGCATTGTTGGCGAAGGGACGAGCGAGGTTGGCCCAGAAGGTCTTGAATGCCGAGGGGTTGGTCATGATGTTGCCGTAGTAGCGACCGTAGTTGTGGGGGGCGATGTGGGCGTATGCACCTTTATCGGTAATGGCTTTGACTTGGGCGGTGAGGTTGCCCATGTAGGCTGCATCGACTGGTCCATCCAGTTTGCTCGGGGCGACACGCTCGATCTGGAGATTGACACGGAAGGTGTTCATGCCACGGCCGATGAGGGTCTTTTGCTATTAGCAAAGTCTTGTATTGAGCATTTCAGAATACGTACGTTGATCGCGTTTAGATCATACCAAGTGTAGTCCTTGTTGTATGTACCGGGAAGGTTGGTTTGACCAAACTCGGCGCCGGACTCGTTGACTCCCCAGAACTGCAACTTGTTCTTGGACTGGCGTTTCGAGGGAGCAGCAAGAGCCAGAGTGGCCGTGCTGGCGACGAGGATGGAGCTGAACTTCATGGTGGCTGATCGTCCGCTGTTCGTCCTGGTAGCTGGGGTGGTGCCTGGTTTCTTACAACTAGAGAAGGACCGACCAACTACCTTATACTTACGGATTCAAATAGGCTGTACTGAGCAAATTCATGTTTTGGCTTCGTGGGGACTTCGGAAGAAGCTACGACACGCAGATCTGCGGAAGCAGACTTGGTGATGTTCTCCACGCCTAAAGCATTGTGATACAGTATGGCGACAGCGGCTTGACCGCCATGTGGATTGTGCATAACCAGAAAGGGGTCGGAGTGCCTCGGAGGGTGTACAGCCATGGCTAGAAGGGTTGCTGAATCGCTGGTAGACTATGGTGGATGGAGCAAAATTAGAGGAGTTTTGAAGATTCGCGTCCCCGGGAGAGACGGAGAGCGTGGTTCCACAGCATCAGCCACGTGCATCACCCGCCCTACAGGGCATCGTGTGATGGAATGTCGATCCGGTTTCTGGAAAGAAGAGCAGCGCATGGAAAGAAAAGTGGCCCCAGATTTTGAAACATTCAAGTTGGGAAATTGGCTGTCGCAAGTGTCAAGCTTGTCAACACATGCACTTCGTTTCAGCGTGACTTGTGCCCGCTTCCCGTTCCTAGCCTGCTGCATTACAGGGCTTTTCGGTTCAAACGAGCCACCCCCAGGCTTGGCGTCATCGTTTTGGACGTTGCACCACCAAATTTAGCTAGCCAGAAGTCTAGATAGATTGTAGTCGTAATTGTCGTTAATTGCTCGATTTTTGAAGCTAAAAAAGGTATAACAGTATTATAGTAAACTGTCGAATTACTCTAGCTAAGTTAGCTAATATTAAGTTCCTTCTAGCTAAAGGCTATTTAGACTATACTATCTATAGTACTACTAAGGTTACTCGCTTTACTATTTAGAGAATAAGGCTATTAATTAAGTTCTTTAGTACTTCTTATTCTCCTAAGGAAGTTAAGTACTACTTAAGACTACTATCTCTAGCTCTTAAAGATATAAGTTTTACTCTTACTAGTCTTCTTTACTATCTACTAATACTACTCTTAGTAAGTTATCCTATACTTTAATAATATCTCTATAGTCTATCTTAATAAAGTAAAGGACTTTCTATTTAAGATCTATACTATACTAGTCTCTATTAGTACTATCTAGAGAATAATTAAGCACTAGAGATAGTTAAGAAAGATAGCTAAGAAAGTAGCTATAGAAAGAAATAAGATACTAAGGAGTAATTAGAGTATATACTATAAGAGCTAGCTAGTTAAGAGTATTATTTATATTAATAAGTTAGCTTATAATAAGTATACTATATAAAGAAGATATAGATAGGCATCTATTAGTATAGACTATATAGATAGTTAGCTAAAGTAAAGAAGTAAGTACTAGAGTATAATTCTAGTTATAGATAATACCTTAATATATTACTATAATAAGGTAAAAGAGCTTATAATTAAATACAAAAGTTACCTTAAGTATCTACTACTATATTTACTAGATTTTAACTCTATTAAGTAGTTATTCTTAGTGCTTAAAATATAGATAAAGAGGTACTACTATTTAGCTATAGAATTTAACGAATATTAAGACTTCTTAGTATTAGCTATTTAATTATAGTATAGATTAGAAAGCTATCTTTAGGAGTTATATAGTAAATATATAATGTTAATAGAAGAACTATATAAGCTTATTATCCTCTATATTAGTCTTAATATTAGTCTTATTATTAAGCTATAGCCTATATACTATTCTATAGTACTCTATCGATAGATAGTAAATACTTATATATAAATCTCTAGAGAGATAACTAAATAAGACTATAAAGACTAAATTATAGTATAGCCTCTTTAATATTATTCTTTAATACTCTTTAAAGTAGTTTTATATTTTAATAGCTATACTCGAGGTCTATAAATATTATACTAAGCTATATTTAGTAAGCTAGATTTTTATACTTAAGAAACTCGAAAAACTAATAGAGATAAACTAGAGAGTTAAGTTCCTTAGTATATAAGGATAATCTATTACTTTAAGAGTATAGTAACCTTAAACTATATAGAGCTAGATAATAGAGGTTAGTAGTAGAGTTAGTAGAGATTAAAAGAGATATTATAGAACTATAGCTATTTATAAAGAACTATTAGTAGAGAGAGAGAAAGTAAAAGAGATATAGAGAAGCTCTAGTAGAGAAGAAGAAGAACTAGTCTTTAATACCTTAGCGTTAGTTATATTATTTTTAAATCTAGTAATAGGCCTTCTAAATTTACTTAATTATATAGTTTAAAGACTACTAGATAGTTAAATTACTAGCGTAGAGGTCCTTATACTATATAAAAGCTATATTCTTATTAATAGAATAATATATAATTAACTTAGTATTATCTATAAGAAAGTATACTACTTAATACTTATTTAGATAGTATATACTAGTATAATACTAAAAACTCTTTATATCGAGCTAGAATTAGTCTCGAAAGTATATCTTAGCTTAATAATTATATACTAAGTTAGTATATATCTCTCTAAGGTTATTCTAGCTTATCTAAGTATCTAGTAATATATACTTAGTTAGTAGAAAAGACACTAACTACTAAGATTATAATACCTCTAGAGAAGTACTTAGTATAACTAGTATAACTAGTACCTCTAGTACTAGTATACTCTATAACTCCTTAATAATAAACTTAAGAAATTAGACCTTAATATTACTATAGAATTATAGCTACTACTTAAGCCTATAATAGAAAGAGTTAATAGTATTAAAATTCTTAAAGACTATATATAGTTTAAGAGTATTTATATAGTTAAAGAAATTAGTATTATACTCTTTAAAGTATAGCTTAACTTCTCTTTCGCTAGTAATATAGTTAATAAGGAGGCTTAAATCTAGCTAGATAGTATATAGACTATTATAAGTGTTACTAATACTCTCTATATTATCGATTATATCTCTATTAAGGTTAGTAATCTACTATAAAAGAAAATTAATAACCCGTAGCTATAAGGAGACCAGTAGTAAAGTCTTCTACTAGCTTAATATCTATTAACTCCTTAGCGATAATAATATAATACTATAAGTACTAGAGGTATTAGAAATAGAGTACTAGGTACCTTTATAACTATCTAAAGTCTCTTATAGTATTTATTTATTTATATTACTATCTTATAGTACTTAGAGAAGTTATTAGAGATTACTCTTAGTATAAGTATAGGTTCTTAAACTATTAGTATTCTTAGTCTTCTTTTTTAGCTATCTTAGTAAAGTCTTTTTAATAGCCTTTATAACTAGTAAATTCTTCTCCTTACTAGTTTCTATAGTTATAGCTTAAGGTTTACTTCTTTTATAACTAGTTAGTAGTTTTAAATAGATAGGCTTAGGCTTAAAGGTTAATAGTAGCTTACTAGCTATTAAGTAGCTAGAGCGACGTAAATTACTTAGAGAGTATTTAATAGACTTCTCTAATACTAGAGAGTTATAAAATTAAATAGTTTAAGTACTTAACTAAGTATTACTATTACTTAGTAGACTAGGTATTTACTCTATGTTTAAGAGTAGTAATAACCTTCTAGTAGCTAATAAAGTATATAATTACGTTATATATATACTAGAATATATAGTTAATTACTCTTTATCGATTTCGTAACTACTTTTAGGCTAAGAAGTTAGAGATTATTTAGAAATAGTAGAGTTATTATCTAGTAGTAGTAATTATATAGAGAAGTTAAGTAAATTAGTAAGAGTATACTAATAGCTAATTTAAGCTTAGGTAGAAATATTAGTTAATAGAGACATTAGTATACTCTTAAACTCTATACTAGTTAGTTATCTAGCTTAATTATAGCTTTATAGAGAGTATAAACTATATTAGGAGTATTATTTAAGTATAAATTAGTATCTAGTTATATAAATTTATAGAGGACTTACTAAGCTTATTCTATAATTTTTAAGTATAAGAATAGTTTTAGTAGTAGCTAAGACTATAGAGTCTTAATAGCTAAGGTATTTACGTAGTATCTAAAGATTATACTATAAATATAAAGACCTTTTAGACTTATATTCTAACCTAGAAGCTTTAATTAGAAACACAGGAATTAAGTTCTATACTACTAGTAATATATCTATAGTTAAAGCTAGCTATATTATTACTCTCTATAAATTAGTCTTTTAATAGTATAGAGAGATTAATAGTATAGCTAAAGAGGTCTTAGTGCTTAAATTAGTAGTAGTTTAGAGGCTCTATTACTTACTTAAAGAAGTAGTAGAAAAACTACTACTTAGCTAACTACCTTTAATACTTTTTAAGGAGTTCTTTATAACGCTTAAGCTACTATAACTACTTAGTAGAGTAATTCTCTAATTACTCTTTATAAAGAAAAAACTTAGCTAGTAGCTTAAGTACCTTAGCTAGTATAATAGTTAGTAGCTTCTTTATCTCTTTATTATAAGGCTCTTTCTCTAGTACTTCTATATAATAATTAACTAGCTCTTAAAGGAAGTACTTATCTAGTATAGTAGTGTCTCTACTATATTACTAATCTTTTCTTCTTATATACTAAGTAAATTACTAATTAATATAGTATCTCTAAAGTTATTATTACTATAGAGGTAATTAAGCTAATATTATAGCTTCTACTAAATAGCTTAAGGTACTTAATTAAGTACTTAATACTAATACTAAGGAGTCTAATAGTAGTACTACTAGAGTATTAGAGAACTTACTACTCTACTATTAACCTCTAAGTATACCTACTAGTTATAGATTATACTAGCTATAACCTTATTCTATATAAAGATTATATCTCTTATAACCTTTAGTATATTAATACTCTTAAAGAGATTATAGTTAAACTATACTTCTTTAGCTATATAGATTAGCTATCTCTAGTAATAGTAAGCCTTAAAGAAAGTAATAATCTCTTAATCTAGAGGCTAGTAGTAGCTTATATAGTTAAGAGAAAGCTAGATAACTTTAGTATACTTTAGGTTAATAAGTTTAAGTATATACTTATATAGTAAGAAGTTATTAAGGAGTAGTACTACCTTTAAGACATTAGTTACTAGTAATTACTATAGTAAATTTACTTACTTTATAGCCTTTAACTTACTTATTAAACTACTCTAAGAACTTAGTAAAGATTAAGGTATTTATCTATACTATCTTATTAGTCTTCTAAATATATATAAATTGCTTAATCTTAAATTCTTAATACTAGCTTTTTTAAAGTACTATAGCCTTTATATATTACTAATAATCTAAGGCCTTAGCTTATAAGAACTAGTTATACTAGTAGTAAAGAGAATTAATATATACTTCTTATTACTCTTCTTACTAGGTTAATCTTATATACTTAAGAAGCACTTTAGTACTATCTTCTAGAAGAGACTAGTTTTATTAGTATTATACTAATTATTAAGAAGGTACTTAAGAAGCTCTTCTTAGATACTTTAAAGAGCCTTAGTAAGCTCTTCTTTATTAATGCTTCTAGCTTTACTATAACTAACTCTTAACTTAATACTAAAGTACTACTTAAAGCTAGTAAGCTAGCTATTACTTTACTTTAGAGACTTAAGATTCTTATACTAAGGTAGTACTATCTAAAGTCTTTAAGCTTAGAGCTTTAGCTATTTACTAGAGACTTAAGTAATCTTCTCTATCTAAAGCTACTACTAAAAGAGTATAGTCTTAAGGTCTAGATATAATTACTTTCTTCTCTTTTTCTACTTTAGATTTATAAACTCTTCTTCTAGTATAGAGTACTTACTAGTAAGAATATTAGAGATTATTAACTATTAAATAGGTTAGCTAAACTTATAAGTAAAGATCTAAGTAAGAGTATACTAAGATAGAGTTAGATTATTAGCTTTTTGTTAAATAGTAAGAGCCTTTTAAGTGTTAGTAAGAGTCTCTTATTTAGCTAGTATAGTAGCTAAAAAAGTTAGCTAGAATACACTAAAAAGAGCGCTAGCTATACTAATAATTACGACGATTAATAAATAAAACAGTATAGCGAGAGTGTTAGGGGTAGATTATATTAATACTAGTATATATATGTAATAACCTACTTATAGTAGTGTAAGGATGGCTCTTGGTAGATAGTGCGAATAATACTTGAGGAGAGAAAATCCCTTAGCTTGTACGTAGCTAGATCAGAGGCGAGGCGCTTGGGCCGCCCGAAGCCGGCTGGACCTTGGGTCCCTGCACCTAATTAGAGGCTTACACCTCACCCCTGAGAATACCTATAACAGAGAGATAATAATGAATGCACTAAGATTAAACGGTGAAAAAGAGTTTAAACGATATAGAGAGATTAACAGTAAGGCCAGCTAACGGTATAGCTAGCTTTAACTGTACCTTGTTTTCCTATCTAATTTTGGACTTGGCCTACCTCTTTTCTTTGCATACTTAACCAGTCTAAGGTGCCGAAAGACAAGTGATCAATGGGCAACGTGCTCGCTCATTAAGACATTCCGAAACCTATGAGGGCTGTCAAGGTGGTCTTGCATGCAAGAAACTCCCAAGGCCCATGTCTGGATAGCGCGTCGACTCTAAGCAGCGGATACGAGTTCAAGGCAATGTGGAAGCAGCCCTCAAAGGCCATTCCCAGAGACCCTCATTCCTCTCGGTCCTACCATAGGAAGGCTTGTATTCTGATGCGACCGTGGCCAATGCTTGTGCTGCGCTCGCATGCGTCATTTTGCCTCTGAAAGTCTTTCAGAAAGCCCTTCGAGACTTGGTTCAGAATCGCGAGATTGGACTGCAGGGCGATGCTGGCAACAAAGGTTGCTCGAGATGCATAGACACTGACGACTGACACTATCTAAGGGAACTGGCGAGCCAGGGCAACTGGCATCGAGGTATAAAAAGACCATGTAAAGCTCACTGTTATTGTCCAGACTACTCACCGTCCTCATCCAGATCACTCACTACCACTCGAAGCAAAATCGCTCTTTCCTCCAAGTCTTTGCCAGCAAGTCATCATTTCGCGTAAGAAATTTGCATGTTTCCGCATCGCCTCTTACTGATCCATTTACAGAGCCATGAAGCCCGTTTCCCTCCTGGCCGCTGCCGCCTTGTCGGCCCAGGTCATGGCGTACAGGATCCACATCGTCTACAGTTCCCAGCTCGTCGAAGTCGGCGACATCAACCTCTTTGCTGCAACCTGGGAGAAGATCTATGCAGCTCCCGGCAACCAGAACGCCGTCGCCCTCACCGAACCAGGCCTCATTGGTTCCGCTACAAACTGCGGCAAGCTCGGCGATACCACCGTGGGAGTATCGATTGAGGGACAGTGGGGGAAGGACCCGGGCCTCGGTCTCGAGACTTCCCGCGATGCTCTCGTCAAGTCCCTCTGGGAATTCATCCAGGTGTTCGGCGACGACGAAGCGTACGATGTCTTCGCACCCTGTGGCGCGCAAAGCAAGGGAGGCGCCCCTCGGTGGTTTTTCCAGGCCGATTGCAGAGGCCAATATTGTGGTGGCTGCTGCGCGGCCAGCAGCTGTGGATGCCAGTTCAAGAAGAGGGCCACCAAGATGCCGGCCAAGATTAAGCTCACCATGACCAATAATGCTGGGACCCTGCTCCCGGACGGCATCACTGTGGATTTCACGTCCACCAAGGCTAGTAGCAACGGCGGATGCGGTGTGGCTTTGAAGGTCGTTGGTGCTTTGGCTGGATTCTTGCCAGGCCCGGGCAGTCTCTTCAGTAGTGGTGTGTCGGCTGCTTGCGAGGCCGTGTAAATGACTAGAGGCGCATCCGAAATGGAAGGGTGAAGCCTATCATTTTAGGGGGGGAGGGCTCTCTTGTTTGGCTGGGTCGGTCCGATTAAATTGCTCGTCTGATTTTTATCATCACTAACCGTCGTCGCTCTTTTGGGCTGATTTCTGTCGCTATCACTGGGTTTATCCACTCACTAATAGCTCGAGGATTCAATATGCAAGTCTTGTTCGTTCCAGAACGATCCAGCATTCTCTCATTGCGACCTGATCTCTGACTATGGTAATCATGACGTCTCCGTCCCAATCGGGATCCACATAGTAGCCGGCGAGACGATACAGTATCCCGAGTCAACCACCAGGCCTTACCTACGTTTCACAGCCATCGGGGGGTTGGAAATGATCGTCTGATCTGGCCAAGCAAGTTGGTCGATAAAGCGTTGATGGACCAGCGATGTCGGTGGCTCAGGCAAAGACTTCTATATAGGCACAATCGAAGTTCCCTAGGTGCAACTGAAACTGGTAGTCACTGCTGGATCTCCGCCAACATACTTTTGCCTTTCAGGCCAAGCACAAATATTTCGTGTCGGCAAGGCTTGCCCTGGTCCAGGGACAACACCATTCAAAGTCGAATTGACGGTGACCAGGGTCTCTGGTGCAATCCCGTTCTCCACCCAGTCAACAAGAGCCTGCAGCTCATTCCTAGGCTGTGGACCTGGGCCACCGCTGCAATGTGCTACACCTGGAGCTTCGAAGAAGCGGTAGAAGTCTTGCACATCAGGAACCGCTTCTGTGACTCTTTCGTAGTAGTCTCTTGTGCCATTGGGAAAGATGAGCTGGTCCGCAAGACCGTGCCATGTGATCATCTTGCCACCTTGTTTCTTGAATTCGTGCAGGTTTGGATCGGATGTACCCATGATGGTGCCGAACTCGTTCCGTGAAAGGTGCAGAAAGCGGAAGAATTGCGCGGTCGTGATATTGCTCAGTATCAAGCTTAACAGGTGTCAACCTCGGCAACAGCTGTTACACCAAGAAAGACCCTGATTTAGTCATCCTAAGGTTAAACTAAGTATAGTTTCACTATCTCACTAATCTATGATTAAATTAGATAGTTATTGTTTTAATCTATTACTATTAAGGAGTTCCTTTTATTTAGTTATCTCTTAGTTTATTAGGTTAAGTATATATATAGTTATAATCTACTTAATTTTAGTAGATTAGGTAGTAATAAATCTCTCTTTCTCCCTATATATAAGTTAATAGTTATAAGTCTAGTATAACTACCCCTATATAAGTATAAGCGAGCCCCGCTAAGCTATATTACCCGCTAAGCCTTTTAGCTTAGCGCTCTTACTCTATGTAATGTAAAAGAACGGCTAGTATCCGCGCTAACGGGATACCGTGCAGAGTAACTAATTATATAAGTATACCCTTACAATAAGTAGACTACTTAGTTGTCTTTCTATTCTATTTATTAGTTAATTCTCTATTATCTCGCTTTTTAAGTATTAGAATCTATTAAGTACTACCTTAATTATAACTATAGGATTTAGGTGTTAATAAAGAGGTAAATAACTATAGATACTAATATACTAATAGCTAGAACACCTATTATTCTTACTATATTAGCTAAATAGGCTAGCTAGCTATATATTATTAAGATAAGAGCATTAAATACTAAGATATAGAACCTTATTAACTCTTAGGAGATTATTAAACTAAAAGAACTCTCTAAGTCTTAGAGACTAGAGATAGTAAATACTAACTTCTTAGTACTCTTTTAGATATATAAGGAGAAATAAGCTTAATATAATAAATAGTATAAGGCTTTAGCTAACCTAGCTAGTCTTATTTAGTTATTAATTATACTATAGGTCCTTACTATTATTTAGCTAGAAGAAGACTCTTATCTATAAGCTATTCTTAGAGTCTTAAAGAATAGATTTATACTATCTAATATAGCTATTTAGCTTAAGGTTAAAGCTCTCTAGAGGAGATAACTATCTAGTCTATTATTATAGAATATAGACTACTAGCTTTAGTAATAGAAAGAGATTATAGATAAGACTAGAAACTATAATCTACTAGAAGCTTAAGGCTTAAGACTATAGAGAGACTTCTTACTCTCTATCTTAAAGACTAAACTAGTATTTATTAATAAATACCTTATTAATCTAGATTTACTAACTCTACTAATAATGCTTAAAATAATTATAAAGTTTAGGTAGTTTTATAAGTTATATAAGCTTTATAGTACTATAAAGACTAGTAAGAGAGTAATAGTATTCTCTATAGCTACTAAGGACTCTATTAAAGAGCCTAGTTTCCTAAGGAAGCTAAGATATATATATTAGAATAGACATAAGGAAAGTAAGTACTTTTACCTAAATAAGTATCTAAGGCTAGAGAGATAGACACTAAACTAATAGACTATAAAGAAGATTAATTAGAGACTAAAGAATAAGTCTCTTAAGAAAAAGATTCTTTTAGAGATCTATTACTATTATAGTACTCTATAAAGAAAGGCTAGTAAATATTTAGCTTATATAAGTAGCTTATATACTATTAATAATAACTAATCTAGTTAGCCTTAGAAGGTTCCTAAAGAGTAGAGTCTACTAGAATACTTAGACTATAGAGATTAATTATAAAGAAAAGGTACTCTTCTTAGTAACTCTAAAATATAACTAATATATAGTAGAGAATAACTTAGAAGCTCCTTATACTATAGCTATAGCTATAGAAGACACTAGAGACTCTTATCTATTAGTATTTACCTTAGTTATTATAAGGACTAATTAATCTTAGTATAAAGTTATAGACTATCTAAGTATAGAGTCTATAAATTACCTTTTAACTACTATAGTTAGGAGTAAACTAACTTTAACTAAGTTTAACTTATACTAACTAATCTATCTTAGGTCTCTATACTAGATCTATAAACTATCTAATACTTAGTAGCTTATCTTAAGGAGCTCTAACACTAAGATTATTATAACTAAGTCTCTTAAAAGAGTTACCTTAAATATTATTATTAATAAATTTACTAGCTATAATAAGGTAAGATATATAAGCTACTTTATCTATAGAGCTACTAACTATTAGCTTATTAGTAGCTATACTTATAGATATAAGATTAATAAAATCTATATTAAGATAATTATATATATTAAAAGTAATTTTAGCTTTAAAGTTAGATTTATTAGAAGTAATAATAAAAAGGCTTTTAGCTTTAGATTTACTATCTTTTTAGATAGTAAAGATATCTAACGCGAACTATCTACTCTATATACTCTAGTATAAAATAGTTATAGTAAGAGAATAGAATCTATACTCTTAAGAAGAGTAAGAGTAGTTACTATCTTTACTAATTTACTAAGGGAATTATACTCTAGACTATTTAGGTTAGTAGCTAATACGAGATAGATATAAGCTAGAGTCTAGTTTAGGATTAGTTACGTAATCTCGGTATCGCAGCCTAGGCTTCTAGCTACTTTACTCTCGATATTACGTATACTTTATATACTAGCTTCTCTTCTTCTTTTCTAAGTTTCGATATCTTAACGAATAGACGTAATTAACCTCTATATCTTACTAGTCGTAATTACTATATCGAAACTTCGACACCTCTATAACTAAGTAACGAAGCTATTAAAAACTATCTAGTTATTCTACTACTTACGTAACTACTAATATACTACTTACGAAGAATTTATAAAGAAGAAGAAGAATTATTACGACTATAGTTCCTATATATACTATAATAGATTCTTACTACTACTATGTAGGTTAATACTATAAACTAAAGATATAAGAAGAAGGTAATAAGTCGAGTTACTAACGACTTAAGAAGAAAGTAGGCCGCTAGCTAAATTTTTAGATATCCCCTTTTATTACGCGTTAACTTTTTATTACCTTATTTACGACTAACCTCTCTAAGCTATAGCTCGACCTAACCTCGATAGCGATAATTACTACTCTAGTAAGATCTCTCTACTACCTATTAACGACGACGAACTAGTCTAGTTAGTCTATTACGACCTTATTCGCCTTAGCGATATCGACTTTAAAAAGAAGCTATAAGAGATAGAAGATATAACTATACTACGTAAAGCTTTCGCCTTTATCGAGTCTATCTACGACGAATAGGTCGCTACGTGTAACTTAGTACGCTCTAATACTCTTAACTTACGTAATTAGCTAGATAATATACTACTTAACCTCGACGTAGCTAATAGTACTACCGATAACTTTACTACTTAAGCTACGTACTACCTTACTAATATAAGTAACCTTAGGGCCGAACTAGACTAGCTAAGATCTAAAATAGAACGCGGTATACTAACCTCGTCTACTTATAGCCTTACTCTATTAAAGAAGCTACTAGATCTAGTAATCTTTAGCGCTAGTACACCTAAATAGTTTAAGGTTTTTAAGTACTAGATAAGAAATAAGTTACGCTCTAACGTAGACTATTACTCTATAAGAGACAACTAGTTCGTATACCTATACTTACGCTTCTCTAGAGAAGTCTATACCCTTATTATAGATTTCTCTAGTAATAACGTTATTAGCGTTAACGAAGCCTTAATTCTTTTAGCTTAGTACTTCGAGGACTCTAACTATAAAGCTACTATATACGCTTAGTTTACTAATCTCTTCTAGCGTAATATCTCTTTCGACTTCTTTATTAGCGAGTTTAATAAGTACGCTCTATGTACTAAGATCGCTAAAGATAAATAACTCTACTAGCTATACTAGAAGATATCTAACGAGCTACGCGTTACTCTCGTTAACTTTAACACCGACGATCTCTCTACCTTTATTACGAAGGCCTATACTACCGATTATAATATCTAATAGAGTAACCTTATTACTAAGCGTACTTAGGCTCTACGCTCTATAATAGCTATAAGTTACGCCGCTACTCTACTAATCCGTGTACTCTATTTAACTTCCGCGCCTACTACTCTAGTTACTTACTATTCTTTTACTAGAGGTACTCTATAGCTCTTCTACTTAACTCCGACGCTTACCTGTTTCGTATATAATAAGATAGGCTATATCGCGCCGAAATATATAGCTAGCGTCTCTAAGAAGGCTACTTACGCTACTACTTACCTCTCTTACGCTATAAGTACTATAGAAGAGATATAGTAGCTCTAGTACTATATAGCTAAGTTAGAAGCTAAATCTACTTCGGCCTATAAACTAGATCTAGTTTAGCTCTAGTTCGACTCTAAGATAGATTATAAGTTAGCTAGCTAGACTAGCTAGGGAAATAAATAGCCGAAGAATAAGTTCTATCCTCTAGTAGAATAAGAGTAATACGAGATAGATCTAGAGGAGTATAAACGCTAAATAGCGTTATTACTTACGACGTTACTACTATTATAACTTCTATTACTATCTACGACTCCTATAATTACGAACGAACTATTACTCTATAAGTCTTTATTAATACCGGCGCGCTTATCGGCGCTATAGTTAATTATAATGTTCTTAATAAGCTAAAAACCTTCGGGTGCTCTATAGCGTTAGCTAGCCCTATTTAGCTTTAAGCTTATAACGGCGTACTAACTAAATAAGTTACTTATAGTATCTCTCTTACTACTACTATTTCTAGTAAGCTAAATACTCTTACTACCTTCCGTATTATAGATATTAGCTACTTTAATATTATCCTTAGCCTCGGCTAGCTTAAGGCTAATAGAGCTAATATTAACTACGAACATAGTAAAGTTATATATAGAGAAGAGTTTTCACCGACTATCGTTAAGTAGTAATAGCTATATCTAATTAAAGAAACTCTCGCGGCTACTAAATTAGGACGAAATAGACTATATCGACTACTAGCTCTTAGGTCGAATTTTAAGCTAAACTAGGGAGAGTTCGAGCTAGTCTTCTATAGTACGTAGCTAATAAACAAGTTCTCTTACGTACTTACCTACGTAAGTAATACCGAATAAGAAGGACTACTTATCGCTTTTATTAGCGCTACTACCTTTACTTTCTAAGCTAAATACCGTAAGAACGAGGTATTTATAATCTCTATAAAGAACATCGAAGACTACTAATATATAGCTACTAAACTAGAACTAGACTCTTTAGTTATTCTACTAGAAGAGTTATATAAGTTCGCTAACGTCTTCTCTAAGGAGTAATCTAATACTCTTCTACTATATTAACTAGATTTCGATAACTATATTACTCTAAAGGACGATACTAAATTACTACGTACTAAACCCCTACGCTGCTTATTCTCTAAAGAGCTTAATATAGTAGAAGAGTTTATCTAGGAACACCTTAATAAAGACTTTATTATACTAAGCTCGGCTAGCTACTTATTACCTATCCTTTTTATCTATAAGCTAAATAGAGAACTTCGCCTCTACGTTAACTACTATAGACTTAACGAGATTACTAAGCGAGACGTCTATCCGCTACTACTTATCGATAAAATACTTATATACGTAAGTAAAGCTAAGTAGTTTAGTAAGATCGATATCTAGTAGGCCTTTTATCGTCTCTATAACTTCGTCGATAGTAAAGACCTTACTATATTCTCTATACGTATAGGCAACTTTAAATAGCTAGTAATACTCTTCGGCCTTACTAACGCCCCTACTATATAGTAGAGATTTATAAATTATAACTTTATCGATATACTCGAATATTTCGTGTTAATTTACCTAGACAATATTCTTATTTATACTAAAGGCACTTATAAAGAACACGCCGAGTATATTAAGCTAGTTCTCTAGCGACTATAAGATTTAGGCCTTAATACCGACATTAAGAAGAGCGAGTTCTACCTTACTAAGGTTAAGTACCTCGGTATTATTATTAGCCGAGATAGAGTTAGAATAGACTCTAAGAAGGTAGAGGCTATTAGAGCCTAGAAGTAGCTAGCCTCTAGTAATACTACTTAGGTAAAGAGCTTTATTAGCTTCTATAGCTACTATTGCTATTTTATTAAGGGTTTTAGTACTATTACTAAGCCTCTAAACGATCTCCTTAAAAAGGACATATTACTCTAGAACGATAAATACACCGCTATATTTAACTATATAAAGCACGCTATTACTAACGTACCTATTCTCGTATACTTTAATCGCTTAAAATAGATAGTTGTTAAGACTAACGCTTCCGATACTACTACTATAGGAATCTTATTATAATACGACGATTATAGTATTCTTCGGCCTATTGTCTTTTTTAGTAAATCTATAAGTAAAGCCGAACGTAATTACGCTATCTATAACAAGGAGTTACTTACTATTGTCTAAGCCTTTAAAGAGTAGGCCCCTAAGCTTATAAGTACTTAATTTAATAAGGCTATCTACGTCCTTACTAATTACTAATTCCTTATATATTTTATAAAGACTTAGAAGCTTTCGCGCTATTAAGTACGCTAGGCTCTCTATCTAGCGTAATTTAACTTTAAGATTATATATCGCTCTAGTGTAGCTAATAGTAAGGCTAATATACTTACTAGGAGAAACGGGAACGTACTATACTTAAAAGAAGACCCTAACCTTCGTTAGATACTACTACTATATAAGGTGCTTAACTAATATATTATCGACGAACTTAGTCTAGGCCGTATCTAAATAGAATTACCCCTTTAAGCCGGACTAAAATCTAGTTTACCGCCTAGTTTACTATCTACTTTATTATCTATTTTATTACTAAAGTAGGCGCTAATTTCGCTACGTAAGCTAGACGCCTATATAGTACCTATTTTAGCTATAGAAGAACCTTTACCTCTTTTCGATAAGGTAGCTAAGGCTAATTACGACTAGTAAGATAGAAGGTTAATTACGTCTATTTATTAAGATATCGAGACTTAGAAAAGAAGAAGAGAAGCTAGTATATAAAACGCGCGTAATATCGATAGCGGAGTAGCCGGAAGCCCGGGCTACGATGCCGAGATTACGTAACTAATCCTAAACTAGACTCTAGCTCGTATCTATCTCGTATTAATACCTTGCTAATTTTTAGGCTTAACTTTATTATAGTACTTTATTACGAAGGGGAGGTAGTAAGTAAAATATATAAATTATACTAGAAGTATAAATATAACCTAGCTAGTAAATTTACCGACGCTTTCTACTAGAGTATCGTCGACTTCTCTACGCTCTCTCCCTCTCTAATTTAGAGTTATTATTATTACTATAACTTAGTACTATAGTAATATCGTCTTATTAATTTACATTAGTCCTTAATAATAATTTAAGTAAGTCGTTAGTATTAGTATTCTTATCCTCTATCTCTTATTCTATATTAGTCTATCCTAATAGCGAGGCTACTTTAAGCTTATACTTTAATATTATAAGCTACTAAATAGTTTAGGCTACTAATTTATGCCTCCGCGTACTAATAATATCTTTTATAATGTTAAATACTCGCTCGACCCCGACTCTAGCAATTAGGATTACTAGAATATCTTTTACTATATGTAATAGTAATAGATATTCTTTCTCCTTCTCCTTCTACTACTATAAGATATCGAGTTTCTAAATACGGACTAGTAGTATTATAAGGTAGTCCTTACCTTCTTTAATTATAGTACGCTTCGAGAGAATAGATAAAAAGCATTAACTATCGCTTTATACTAATAGAGTATAACCTTACTCCTTTCGTTTCGGTTAGTTAAACTAGTCTTATTACTAGTAACGTAATAGCTTAGGGGTAAAGGCTAGTAAAGTAATCGAGGAGTCTATTTTATTATACTAATAAAGGTACTATAAGAACTCCTTACGATAGTCGTCTTTATAGTAAGGTTCCTAAGTCTCTATATCCTAAGTATTATTAGCTACTACTTAATAGAAAGACTATAGGCGCTTATATTATATACTATAAGCTTCTTAGAGAGGTTAAGAATTATTATATAGTTATAGAGTATACTCTTCTTATCCTTAGTTTACGTATAGTATTTCTTAAGCTTCTCCTATTCCTTTTTTACTACTCTCTATATAGTAGCTAGCTATATAGGTAGATTATTATAATCCTTAGTGCTAATTAGGCCCTCTTTAATTTTATCTAAGAAGTTAAAGAGTATATTATATATAGTCTATATATACTAGAGAAGAGGTTAGCTACTAGTACTTAGCTATATTATTACTTTCTTAAAGTTCTCTAGTATTACTATAATAGATTCGAGATGCTACTACTTATTTAGATTAAGCGATAACTTAGTAAGGTCGTAGTTATTAACGTTAGAGAGTAGTCTAGATATTAATTCCTTAGAAGAAGTTCTCGGTACTCGGAGTATAGTCTTATTCTCGAGCTAATTCTTAATAAAAGGTTTAAGCTTTATTACTCGCTTATATATATTATATATCGAATTCTAGCGTGTCTTAATATTACGTATAACTTAGTACCTCTTCTTAGGTAGTAGATACTTCTAGAGGTCTATAAATCGTTCGAACTATTATAGGGAACTATTAATTATAATATAGATTACGTAGAGCTTACTAATATAAGGACGTAATAAAATAACGTAATAAATGTTATATACCTTCCGTAGTAAATTCGGGATAGAGACTAATATTAAAATATCCTAGATATAGTAGTTTTATAACCTCTTTACTATATTAATCTCTTTACTTGTCTTAAGTTTTAGATACTTAATAATGTCCTATATAATAAGATTAATAATATATACTAGGCACGGAATCCTGTTCTTCTTTACGCTCTACTTAATATCTAGAGTACCTAGGCTTCTTTTAAGAGACTCTCGGAGTATTCTATTATTTAATGTATTATCTACTATAACTACGAGTAGTCGTTACTTAACCGATATATCTTTTAGTACTCGTATAACCTTATTTACTATAGCTTTACTAGTATAACGACCTCGAAGAGGTATTATTTCTAAGAGCCGCTCTTATAATTACTATTAGTTATTAATAAAATAGCCTTTAATTATAATAAACCCTAAGTAGTTATTAGTAGACTATCTATCTAACGCTATTAAAAGCTTAGTGTTCTTACCGAGGTTAGAGAGTAGCGATCTTTATAACCTCTCGAATTATTATACTAGTATTACTTAAAAAAGAGTCCGGCTAGATATAGTAATATTAGGTCGAAGAAAGCGGAGGAATTAGCTAAAGCTAGGACGCTCGATTATATAGAAAGACTAGTTATAGTTAGTAACTACGCGAATAAGTTCGTAGTAGAAGGTATTAATAAAGAATAGAGAAACGATTTATTAAACGCTCTTTATATGCTATTATAATTACTTAAGGGCTCTTTAGGTAAGGCTTTACTCGTAGCGATACTTAATAACTATAGTATATTTCTAAGACTTAAGATATCTCTCTATTACTTTATTACTAGTATAATAGTAAGTAAGATAAGTAAGTATATTACTACACCTATTATAAATAACTCGTAGTTCTCTATTATAAATCTTAGTAGCTTCTATAATATTTACCTATAGACCTCTAGAACGTGCTTTAGAATTCTAATTTAGTATATTCTTTATGCTCTCTCTATATATAGATACTATAATTATTCGACTTTACTAGTTTTTCTAGGCTTCTTATAGAGGTTAAACCTTAGCTCTTTTACTAGGTTAAAAAGGTAAGTATTAAAGGAGTTCTAATTATTATATCCTACTATCGTGTCTAATATTCTAAGTAGATATTATAAAGCTACGTAATTCTACTAGAATAGCTAGAGAGGAGTATATAGTCTCTCTAAGCTATAGGTCGAGTACCGACTTAAAGTTAGAAGCTTTAGATATATCGATTAGTATAGATTATATTATTTAATAAAGGTAGATAACTTATTATAGAATGTTTATTAACGTGTTTATAATACGTAATAAAGAATCCTATACTATACTATAGAAATTTTAAAGTAAGGATTATATAGAGGCTAAGGAATAGAAAGAAATCTCGTTATAAAACTTAAATCTATAAAAGGCCCGGACTATACTATAGATTAAACTACTTAGTAGTTAATTATAGTATAGAAAATCTACTAGTTAAAGCTAGTAAATTTATCTTCCTTAGTATCGACTATTTCCTTATTCTCTTCCTTATTAGTATCCTTATTATTATTCTCCTTATTATTCTCTTTATTATTCTCCTCCTTATCTCTACTCTCTAAAGAACTTTCTACCTTAACTTTCTCTCTTTTATTAATAATCTTATCCTTATTAGAAGAAAACCCCTTAAACTCTATATACTACTCGTCTATCTCGTACTTATTAGCTAGTTTCTCGATCTTAGAGTCGTAGTCTAGCTCGTATACTTCTTTATACTCGTTATCGTTATTAGGCTTTATATATTTACTCTTATCTATAAGATAGATTAGCTCGAGTAGTTAATACTTAGCTAGAGGCGTAGAATCGCGAGCTCTACTATTTATTAGTATACTAACGTAATAATAATACGTAATAGTAATAGGGAACTTACTACTAGTTAGGATCGGAGATAGTAGTAAGTCTACTCTCCTTACTAAGTTTCTAGATAAACTCTAAGTACTTCTTCTTAGTATTCTTATTAGTACCTTTATCTATAGTAAGCTTAGTAGCGCTAGCTATATAGATCTTATACTTAAGCTTTTCGAGAATTCCGCTAGAACTATATATCTACTTAGCTACTCTTAATATATTATTCTCCTTATTAGACTTAGTAGTATAAGCTACCTTTACCTTTATAAGAACTTCTATATACTCTTAACGTATAGTAAACTTTCTAATATACTACTATTTAACATAGACTTTTCTAAACTTACTAGATAGCTATTTATCTATAGTCTATTAGCGTTAAACGTAATAATATAGCGGTATAATTATACGGCTTTACTAGGCGTCGAAATAGCGCTATTCTATCTCCTTAATCTTTTCTATAAGAAGTTCTACCTTTACTTCTTTACTAAGGTTCTAGACTTAAGTATTTATATTAAACTTCTTAAGTAAATTCCTCTTTACGCTACGATTAGTATCTCTAGCTACTTTAAGTACCTTAACCTTAGCCGACTATTAAGTATCTTTATCTCGGCGTATAATATTCTAAATATCCTACTTTAAAGACTTACTTAAACCTACTTTAAAACTAATTAGACGACCTCGATATACCTCGCTACCTTAACTATACTAAAGGATCTAGTATTCGATTTTAGCCTACTTAGACCTAAAGCCCTATATCTATTAGCTTAATACTCGTAATAAAACGCCGTAATAATTACCTCTATTATTACTTCGAACTTATTAAATTTATCTTTAATCTTAGGAGAGCTACTAAGAGAGGTATCGGAAGATATATAAGCTATAGAAGTATCTAGAGAAGTTACTATAGTAAAATAAGATATAAAAGTTAAACTTAAGGGCTTAGAAATAAAGGGGTAAAAGAAATAAAAAGAAAGAAAGTTAATAGAAAAAGAAGAAGAATAGTAAAGAGTAATTATAAGGGGAAGCTCGGTCCTACGGAGCTAGAATAGTCCCGTTACGTAACGTAGGCTCTCCGTAGTATATTCGTATAGTCTCCGGCTATTTCGAACGAAGGTAGCTATTAGTTCATTAACCTATCTAGCCTATAGATAGCTTAGCTCTATACGTTACTATATACTACTATTATAGTTCTAATAGCTCTCTTTAGTCGTAGCCTATAGAGCTACCGATAATAAGCGATAACTATCGAGTAAATTCTATTCAACTAGTAGGTCGAGTTAACGAGGCTAACGACGGCTACGAAGTCATCGAAATTCTATTAGAGCTAGAGTCCCTAATAGAAGAGAATTCGCTAATACCTCTAGAGGTTACTCTAGCTAGCGTCCTAGAGTAGTTTAGGAGCGAGATCTTCTACTATCTCGGGGAGGTCGAATCCTCTATATAAGACTCTAATCGCTATAGGGACGCCGGCGAGATACTAGCTAGACCCCGCGGTACTACTATATAGAGTACCTCGACTCTCTCTAAAGAGATAAGCACCTATATAATACCCTTAAGACTAGCGGGCGCTACTATAGAGCTCCGCTAGAACCCCGAAGAAATGCCGTAGAGTACGACTTACGTACTACTACTCTATCGCTCTACGCTAGGTAGTATAGAGTTAAAGCCGAAAGATCCGAAAGAATATCGAGCGAAGATAATTACTAAGTTTAGATACTTCTACCGGAGCCTAGAGGTAGCCTTCTTAGTAAAGCTAGATTACTTTACCTATTTACTAGCGCGCGAGGTAAACTAGATTACTTACTTAATTTAGTTCCTCGGCGATAGGCTTAAGGAATCCTAGGATCGAAAGTATACTCTTAATAGTATAAACTAGGCGTCCTTAACGTATTAGGGGACCTTTATCGACTTCCTTAAGGATTCGGTCGAGGACCTAGTTAATCGACATATAAACGCTATAATCGAATACTATAGTACTCGTTAGAATTAAGAAGAGTTAGCCTAGAAGTTCGCTAACTAACTAGCTACTCTCGAAGACTAAGTTAACTCCTATTATAGTAAAGAGTACCTAGCTTAACACTTTCTAGCTAAGCTCTACGCCGGTCTCCGGAACTAGATTCTTTAGGCCTCTCCGATCCTAGAAACGCGAGAAGAGCTAGTTACGTATACTACTATATACGAGGGCCTTTCGAAGTCTTTAGATAAAGAGGTAAAAGAGACGCGGAAGTATTATAGAGACTCTATAGAGAGTATTCGTATAGCTCCGGGGAGTAAGCGTAGTAAATAGAATAACTACGCTAGCTTTAGCTATATATAAGCGTACTATAACTATAGAGTACTTAGAGAACGTAACTAGAGCCCCCTAGAGAGGAGGCCGGAATTGAGAAGACTAGTACTAGACTAGGTCTAGTACTATAACTATAGTAAGCGAGGCTACTTCTTTACCTCGTATACGTAGCTATATAAGCCGGGCTAGGAACCTATAACGCGCTCGGTAGGAGTAAGTAAACGTTCTCTTCTACCTAACTAACTTCTCTAGGACGTGTCGAACGACCTCGAATAAGACTAAAAGGAGCCTATAGTTCTTCTAGTACGAACCTACGAAGAGATAGTTTATACACCGGATAGTAAGGTTAGTGTATTAATGCTCTTAGACGATAGATCTAACGTTAATATAATCGATCCTATATTCGCCCTTAAGTATAACTTAAAGCGTATTAATACCGAGCTCCCGTAGATTAATAGCTTCTAGGGCTATCTAGTATATTACTATAGCGCCTACGAGATCGAGCTACGCTTAACGGATAGTACTAGTAAGACGCGAGAGTCGAAAGGTTTATTCTATACTATAGAAATAAGCTCTCTTATCTTACTCGGTTAGCTATAGTATTTCGACTAGAGCGTAGTAGTAGATAGCTATACCGACTAATAGTAGTATAGTTACGATACTACGTCGGTGTACGTCGTAAACGCTCGAGAGTTCTCTAATCTAGTCCTCGTAGGAAATTAAGGCTACGCTATCGTCTCGTCGAGCGTACCTAACTCTATAGAGTATAGAGTACGAGGAGTAGCTAGAGTCTCTACGGAACCTCTATAGAACCCCCTCGACTTATTACTCGTATACATCTCGGACTTTAAGGACGTATTTAACGTTAATTCTACCGAGATAAGGCCTACTAAGAACGTTTTCTATTCGATCGACTTTTAGGAGAGTAAGGAACCTCTCTTCCGACTCCTCTATAATTTCTCTACTATAGAGTTAGTAAAACTAAGGGAGTACTTAAAGAAGTCTCTAGAAAAGAGCTAGATCCGATATTTAGAGAGTCTAGCCGGCGCGCCGATTCTATTCGTACCGAAGAAGGATAGAATACTTAGGCTATATATAGATTACTACGGCCTAAACGCGATTACTATTAAGAACTACTACTCTCTCTCTCTTATTAGTAAGACTCTTAATTAGCTCGGGGAAGTAGTAGTATACTCGAAGATCGACATAAAGGACGTATATTACCGTATTCTAATTAAGGAGAGTAATTAGTAGAAGACAGCGTTCTAGACGAGATATAGCTACTTCGAATACATAGTTATACTATTCGGATTAACTAATGTACCTACTACGTTCTAAGCCTATATTAACAGGGCTTTAGTAGAGCTCGTCGACGTTTACTACGTCGTCTATCTTAACGACGTCCTTATCTATAGCGCGTCGGTAGAAGAGTATATAGAGTACCTACGGAAGGTACTCGAGAGATTACGCTTATTCGCGTTATACGCGAACCCGAAGAAGTACGCCTTTTTCTAGACTAAGGTAGAGTTCTTAGGATTTATCGTCGGCACCGCGAGTATATCGATAGATTCCCGTAGAGTCTCCGTAATTATAGACTAGCCTCTACCTAAGAATTATTACGACGTCTAGTAGTTTCTAGGCTTCGCGAACTTCTACTAGTAGTTTATTAAAGGATACTCCGCGATAGTAGCGCTACTAATATCGCTATTTAAAGAGGCGAAGAAGGGAAAGTAAACTACGCTATAGCGCTAGAGAGAGGCTTAGGTTAAGGCCTTTAAGGAAGTCCGTAAGGCCTTTATAAAGGCTCTAGTACTAAGGCACTATAATCCTACGGTAGAACTCCGTATAGAAACCGATACGTCGAAGTATATATACGGTAGTATACTTTCGTAGCTCTTCGACAAGAGCGAGTATAAGGAGTAGTACTCTATTACTTTCCTATTCTATAAGTATCTACTAGCCGAGTAGAATTATAAGACGTATAATTAGGAGTTACTTATAATCGTTAAGGGATTTAGGTATTAGCGATACTACTACGAAGAGTCTCTATACTCTATCCGTATACTATCTAATTATAATAACCTAAGGTACTTCCTAATAATAAAGGAACTAAACGGCTGTTAAGCGAGATAGTACGTATACCTCTAGAGATTCGATTTTATAATCGAATATAGACTAGGGAAGACGAACTCTACTAATACCTCGTCTCGTCGTCCGGACCTTATAGTCGACGACTAGAAAGAGACCGGTAGCTTACTTACTTTACGGGCTAAGCTTAGGGCGATAATTCCCGTTAGTATACCGATAGTAAGAAGAGTATATATAGAAGTGTCTACGTACCTTAGTGTTATAACTCTAGAGGGGAGCGCGAGCCTAGAGATTCGTATTATATAACTAGCTTCGGACGCGAAGTAGCTCTATAGAGACTCCGTAGAAGTAGTAGATAGTCTAGGCGAAGAAGACGCTAAGAGTCCTAGAGATAGTTCCTCGGATATATACTAGCCTAACTAGCCGAGAAGTAAGAAGACTAAGCATAGAGAGGTATAGTTAGTTCGTAATAGCGTAATGCCGATAGCTATACCTCGCGTCGCTACTATTTTAGCGACGTAGAATAAGTCTCCGTAGGCCGATAAGGTTAGTAATAAGCTAGTCTAGCTTATTAAAGAGTTATAGTAGACCGATAGACTAGCTACTTAGAGAGTAACTAATCCGGAGAAGAGAGCTAATAGCGGTTCGCTATCGTAGTACTAGAAGAAGAGAGTACTATATAAGGATAATACCTTATACGTACCCGTAGACGCGGTATTACGCGCGGAGTTACTATAGAGGTACTACGATCTCCTAGAGGCCTACTATTTTAGCCGAGAAAAGACCTTAAAGCTATTATTAAGGAAGTATTACTAGCCGGGGGTATACTATAACGTAGACGATTACGTTAAGACCTATATAGTATACTAGACTCGGAAGGAACGTACTTACGCGCTATATAGCGAGCTCTCGAGCTTACCGATACTAAAGGCTACTTAAAGGGAGCTAACTATAGATTTTATTACCGACCTCCCCTTAAGTAAGTACTATAGTAAGGTATACGACGCGATCCTTATAGTCGTCGATAGATTAACGAAAATAGTGCGCTACCTTCTCTACTATAAGACTATTACCTCGGAATAGCTCGCTAAGCTATTTTATAACGAGATCGTTTACGAATACGAGTTCCTAGAAGACGTAGTCTTTAACCGCGGAACCGTATTTACGTTAGCGTACTAGTAAACGTTTACGTACTAGTTAAAGTTCGAGCGCCGGCTATTAATAGCTTTCTATCTCTAAATAGATAGCTAGATAGAATAGTAAAATAGATCCCTGATTTAGTATATTCGATATTATTACTCCGTAGACTAATCTAACTAGTCGCGATAGTTACGAATAGCGGCGTTCGCCGCTAATTCGTCTTAGAATAATATACTAGGTATATCTCTACTCGAATATTACTCTAGTAAGAACTCTATAGGGAATTCGAATAGAGCCCGAGAGCGGACTTTACTAAGGGGAGTACCGGCTACTTATAATAGAGTAGCGACTCTTATAAATCTTAGGAAGAGCTTAGAAGAGTATTAGCGATAGGCCTAGGAGTAGTAGAAGTAGGCCTACGATAAGAGACATAAAGCTATGTTATTTGATGTCGGAGATCGAGTCCTACTATCGGCTAAGAACCTAAGACTAAAGGTAGCTAAGTAGAAGCTAGCACTAACGTTCCTTAGACTATTTAAGGTATTAGATCGAGTCGGTAGCTAAGTATACCGCTTAGATCTACCTAAAGGCTCTCGTATCTATAACGTATTCTATGTATTACTATTAGAACTAGTAAGGGGCCGCGGAGACTCCGTACTCTCTCCGGAACCGATTAATATTAATAATAGCATAGAATATAAGGTAGAAAGGATTCTAGAGTATAACTAGCGAAAGAGATAGACTATATTAAAGGTACTTTAGAAGAGATACTTACTTTCTAAAGCTACCTAGGAACCTAAGGAGATACTAGATAATACTACTAAAGTCGTAATAGACTATTAGGCGAAGATCGGTCGAAGAGCCCGTAGTAATAGTATAAAGAAGATATAGCTAAGATAAGGTAGGCAAGGGGTTTTATTAGTCTTTATAATTATAAGCTACCTAAGCCTACTCTCTCTTACGACGAGCCGTCTCCTTCTCTACTAAACGACTAAACTAATAGGACTATAACGAAGCGACCGGATTCTCTCTATAATTTATCTCCTCCTCTAGATTATCGGCTAGTATATCTAGATCTATGTCCGATATGCCTCTTAGAGTAAGTACGCTAGAGCGCTAAGTAGTTTCCGCGAATCTAGCTAAGTCCGTAGGCGATATACTATCCCGTAGGCGACTACTAACGATAGTAAGCCGAGTAAAGACAATAGCCCGGGTAGACGAGTTAGTAGCATCTAGTAGCTATAGCTCGACTAGACGACTAAGGTAGTAATTCTAGAGATCTTCCTCTAGTTCTATTAATAAAAGGATTTAATACTCGTTCTCGCGAGTAGCGGCAGCGGAGACTTATAGAGACCTAGCGGCCTCTCTACGGAGCTAGGTAAAGGCTTTATCTTTATCCTCTATAACGACGTCGTTCTCTTAAGCTAGACGAGCTCGTAGGTTAGCGAAGAGGCGGCGAATAGTAAGCGAAAAGAGGGAGGTCCTTCTATTAGAGACTACCTCTATAGTAGTAAGAGTATCTAGGTTAGCGACGGGATCGTTATCCTCGTTATCTAGAGCGTTAGTAGCTTCCGTAGCCGAAGCTACTACCGTAGAGTTAGTAGATATAGTCCTCCTATTAGAGGCTACTATAGTGTCGAAAGAGGTAGTCCCCTTATTAGGGGCTACTATAGCGAATTAGGTACCGGCTCGTAGTCGTAAGCGAAAGGATACTACCTTAGTAGTCTTTAGAGTCGTACTTACCTTAGTAGAGGTCTTCCTTATTATCCTAGAGAGTATTACTCTCTAAGCTAGCGTCTTAGCGGCCTCTATAGCTAGAGCTACTATAGTCTTAGACTTTAGCGTCGCTATCTTCTTAGGCGTCGTAGTCTTAGATTTCTTAGTAAGAGAAGTCTCCTCTTATAGAGCTAGTATAGAACGCTTATAGAGTATCGATAATAGCGGAGTAAAAAAGGAGAAAGTAGAAGATAAAGCGGAACTAGATAAGTACTATATACGATTAGCAAGGCACTAGTAATACTAGACGTTATACTTACGAAGTAGAAGAGGCCTATACTCTCCTCGAGCGTAAGATATACGCGCTAGATTTCGTCGACTTATACACGTATTAGAGCGTCCCCCGATAACGCGGATAAGTCTAGTAGAGTAGTAGCTTAACTACTAGTAATTCGGTATAACCGAATCGTAGACTATACTACTATAGCTTCTATATCTAGCTCGGACTTCTTATCTACCGAGCGAGTCTTAGTAGAATCTAGATAGTATCGATCTACCTTTACGAAGGCGGCGTATACTATATCGACTAAGTTCTATAGCGCCGGGTCGTCGATTAGGTAGTAAGCCTACCTTATCTTCTTATAATAGGAGTACGCTTTACTAGGCGCGCTATCGTAAGTAGTATCTACCTACGTTAGTATACTATAGCCTTACTATATAGATACCGTAGACTTACCGACGAGGTTATCTTTAACTTCGTAAGCGTAGCGCTTATAAGAGTAAATATAAGAATCGGAGCTAGCTATAACTAAAGATATCTAATTAATAAAACGAAGATATTTAACGAAGTAGAGAGCTAGACGGTAGTAAGAAAAGTAAGCGCTAAGAGGTTTAACGAAGAAAGAGAAGTATAAAGTACGAGGATAATATATTAGTCGACAATAAAGAACGCATTAATAAAGCGAGTAGCGGGTTAAAGTTTCAGAAGTGTCGTCGCTATAGAAGTTGTTATTATAGAGGTCGAAATACGGTTATATATACGCCGATTACTAGTGCACCGGAGCTATATAGCTACTACACGGATACCGAACGAACGCTAGTATATATCGCGAACTAGTAGTAAAGCTAGCACTACTTCGAGGTAAAGCTACTAATAAAGGACTATAGCCTCGTAAATAACGAGGTTACTAAGGACGGATATTAGATAAGTTAAACAAAGAAACAACGTAGACTAAGTATTCCTCTAGTTAATAAAGAGAATACTTACTACCTTTATAGTTACGATTACCGAATATAGTAAAGAACGGCTTAAGAGATAAATAGCTACTAAGGGTAGTAGCCGTAAAGAAGGGGATAGTTATAAGAGAAAGCTCGGTCTTACGAAGCTAGGATAGTCCCGTTACGTAACGTAGGCTCTCCGTAGTATATCCGTATAGCCTCCGGCTATTTCGAACGAAAGTAGCTATTAGTTTATTAACCTATCTAGCCTATAGATAGCTTAGCTCTATACGTTGCTATATACTACTATTATAGTAATATAGCTACTTAATATATATAAAGTAATAATAAGGTAGCTAGAGTAGAATATAAAATATAAAATATAAGGTTTTTAAGAATTATAGTATACTAAATTAGTATAGTATTATTACACTAGATTATTACGTACTTATTATTAGTACCCTATAGTGTCTAGACTTCTCTTCTTCTAAGTGTTTTAATAAATCTAATATTATATGTCCTACTATTATAAATAATATTATAATAAGCAAGTATTCTATATGCTATATATTCCTAATTTACTAATTTTATATTCCTATAATAATATTATATTCCTATTATTAGCCGTACTATTACTAGCTACTAAATTATTATATATTTCTCTTCTTCTACCTCTTTTACTTCTTCTCTTTTTACTTATCTTTCTTTATATTACTCTTATATCTACTTCGTTACTTTCCTCGCTTTTTTACTACTATACTCTTACTACTATAAGATTACTTTATATTATAAGTATCTCCTAAGACTCTATCCTTAGTAGTAATAGTAACTATATCTCCTAAGAGAGGTACTATAAAACTAACCTATAGTTATAGTTATAAGAGTAGGTCGTCTAGTATACGTTAGGCTCGTATCTCTAAGTAACCTTATAAAATAACTAGTACTCCTAGAAAGAAGAATAAGTTTAAGGCTAGTAGTATAATTATTACGATTAATTATTACGTTATATTACTAATTATATATAGCTATTACTCTCTAAGAGATTTGTTACTACTAGAAGTTAACTAAACTTCTCTACTATAAGCTTTTCTTTAGCTACCTTATCTATAAGATTATTATAAGCTATATTCGTAGAAACGAAAGCTTTTATATCTAATCTTTAGCTCTTAAAGTACTCTAGGAGATAGTAGAGACTTTTATTATTAGGTATATAGAAGGTATCTATTATTTAAATTTAATACTATAATAGATACTAATATTCTTAAATATAAACCTTAATACTATTTATACTAAGTAAATTACTATTAACTAGAAAGATTTATAGCTTACTTATTACTATTATACTAAGTTTAATATATATAACTAAGACGATTAGATAGTATTTAGTAAGGATAATTATAATATAAAGATAGATAAGTAAGTAAAGTATAGGCTATAAGAGTAGATAGGAGGTACTAGTAAGATTAACGTAATTAATAAACGTAATTATAACCTTTAACTTTTGAATTTTAGTTCCTAAATCTTAAGTTCTTAAGATATATATATACTCCTCGACTCTTAAGTATCTATAGGTACTATTAGGTAGAGCTAAAAGTAACACTATAACTAACTATATACCTAAGGCTAAGTAATACTACCTAAAGCTTAGTAGGTTATAGTAGCTAAGCTTTAGGTACTAGTATCGCTATAGGTTAGGTTATAGGTAGTAATTCTAGTACCTAACTTAACCTAAAAACTACTCTATGTCTATTAACGACGACGAACTAGTTTAATTAGTCTACTACGACCTTATCTGCCTTAGTAATACTAACCTTAGGAAAAAGCTATAAGAGATAGAAGGTATAACTACTCTACGCGAAGCTTTCGCCTTTATCGAGTCTACCTACGATAAATAGGTCGCCGCGTATAACTTAGTACGTTCCGACGCTCTCGACCTATGTAATTAGCTAGATAATATATTACTCGATCTCGAGATAGCTAATAATACTACCGATAACCTTACTACCTAAACTACGCGCTACTTTACTAATATAAGTAACCTTAGGGCTAAACTAGCCTAACTAAGATCCGAAATAGAGCGTAGTATACTAACTCCTTTAGCCTATAGTACTACCTTATCCGAAAAGATACTAGACTCTACTATTTTCTCTAGTAGTACCCTAGAATAGTTCGAGGTCTTTAAACACTAAGTAAAGAATAAGATACGAGCTAATACCGACTATTTCCCTACCGAGGCCTCTTAGTATATATACCTTTACTTACGCCTCTCCGGCGAAGTATATACTCTTATTATAGACTCTACTAGTAACTAGACCCTTAGTTTTAAAGATACTCTCGGCCTTCTAGCTTAGTACTTTAAGGACCCTAACTTTAAAGCTACTACTCGCGCTTAGTTTACTAATCTCTTCTAGCGTAATATCTCTTTCGACTCCTTTATTAGCGAGTTTAATAAGTACGCTCTATACGCTAAGATCGCCGAAGATAAATAACTCTACTAGCTATACTAGAAGATATCTAATAAGCTATACGTTACTCTCGTTAACTTCGACACTAACGATCTCTCTACCTTTATTATAAAGGCCTATACTACCGATTATAATATCTAATAGAGTGCCCTTATTACTAAGCGTACTTAGGCCTTATACTCTATAATAGCTATAAGTTACGCCGCTACTCTACTAATCTATATACTCTATTTAACCTCCGTGCCTACTACTTTAGTTACTTACTATCCCTTTACTAGAGATACTCTATAGCTCTTTTACCTAACTCTAACGCTTACCTGTTTTATATATAGTAAGATAGGCTATATCGCACTAAAATGTATAGCTAGCGCCTCTAAGAAGGCTGCTTACGCTACTACTCGCTCTCCTTATACTATAAGCGCTATAGAAGAGATATAGTAGCTCTAGTACTATATAGCTAAGTTAGAAGCTAAATCTACTTCGGCCTACGAACTGGATTTAGTTTAGCTTTAGTTCGACCCCGAGATAGATTATAAGTTAGCTAATTAGACTAGCTAGGGAAATAACTAGCTAGAGAATAAGTCCTATTCTCTAGCTAAATAAGGGTAATACGAGATAGATCCGGAGGAGTATAGTCGCTAAATAGCGTCGTTACTTATAACGTTACTACTATTATAACCTCTATTACTATCTACGATCTATATAATTACGAACGAACTATTACTCTATAAGTCTTTATCGACACTAGCGCGCTTATTAGCGCCGTAGTTAATTATAACGTTCTTAATAAGCTAAAAACCTTCGGATGCCCCGTGGTATTAGCTAGTTCTATCTAGCTTTAAGCCTATAATAGTGTTTTAACTAAGTAAGTTACCTATAGCGTTTCCCTTACTACTATCGTATCTAGTAAGCTAAATACTCTTACTACTTTCTATATTATAGATATCGACTATTTTAATATTATCCTCGGCCTTAGCTAGCTTAAAGCTAATAAAGCTAATATCGATTACGAAAACAGTAAGGTTACGTACAAAGAAGAGCTTTTACTAACTATTATTAAACGGTAGTAGCTATAGCCTATTACTAGCCGATTAGTTACTAAATTAGGACGAAATAGACTATATCGACTACTAGCCCTTAGGTTAAATTTTAAGCCGAATTAGAGGGAGTTTAAGCTAGTCTCCTATAGTACTTAGCTAATAAACTAGTTCTCTTACGTACTTGCCTACGTAAGTAATACTAAATAAGAAGGACTACTTATCGCTTTTATTAGCGCTACCGCTTTTACCTCTTAAGCTAAGTACCGCGAGAACGAGGTGTTCGTAATCTCTATAAAGGATATCGAAGACTAGTACTATATAGCTACTAAACCGGAACTAGACTCTCTAGTTATCTTACTAGAAGAGTTATATAAGTTCGCTAACGTTTTCTCTAAGAAGTAATCTAATACTCTTTTACTATATCGACCGGATTTTAATAACTATATTACTCTAAAGGATAGCACTAAGCTACTATATACCGAATCCTTATATCGCTTATCTCTAGAAGAGCTTAATATAGTAGAGAAGTTTATCTATAAAAACCTCGATAAAGGCTTTATTATACTAAGCTCGGCTAGCTACTTATTACCTATTCTCTTCGTCTATAAGCTAAATAGTAGACTTCGCCTCTATGTCGATTACTACGGCCTTAACGAGGTCACTAAATAAGATGTCTATTCGCTACCTCTTATCGAGAAAATACTTACGCGTATAAGTAAAGCTAAATAGTTTAGTAAGATTAATATCTACTAAGCCTTTTACCGACTCTATAACTTCGTCGATAGTAAGGACCTTACTATATTCTCTATACGAATAGGCAACTTTAAATAGCTAGTAATACTCTTCGGCCTTACTAATGTCTCTACTATATAGTAGAGGTTTATAAATTATAACTTTGTCGACATACTCGAGTAGTTTATATCGATCTATCTAGACGATATCCTTATTTATACCGACGGTACCTAACGAGAATATACCGAGTATATTAAGCTAGTGCTCTACTAACTCCGTAATTTAGGCCTAAACGCCGATATTAAAAAGAGCGAGTTCTACCTTATAGAGGTAAAGTACCTCGGTATTATCGTTAGCTAAGATAGTATTAGGATAGACTCTAAGAAGGTAGAGGCTATTAGAGCATAGAAGTAGCTAGCCTCTAGTAATACTACGTAGATAAAGAGCTTTATCGGTTTCTATAGCTACTATCGCTATTTTATTAAGGGTTTTAGTACCATCGCTAAGCCTCTAAATAATCTACTTAAAAAGGATATATTACCTTAGGACGATAAGTACACTACTACATTTAATCGCATAAAGTACGCTATTACTAGTATACTTATCCTCGCTTACTTTAATCGCTCGAAATAGATAGTCGTTAAAATAGACACTTCCGACACTACTACTATAGGGATCTTATTATAATATAACGATTATAACGTTCTCTAGCCTATCGCCTTTTTTAGTAAGTCTATAAGCGAAGCTAAACGTAAATACGCTATCTATAACAAGGAGTTACTTACTATCGTCTAAGCCTTTAAAGAGTAGGCCCTCGAGCTTATAAGTACTTAATCCGATAAGGCTATTTACGTTCTTACCGATTACTAATCCCTTATATACTTTATAAAGACTTAAAAGCTATTACGCTATTAAGTACGTTAGGCTCTCTACCTAGCGTAATTTAACTTTAAGATTATATACTAGCCTAGTGTAGCTAATAGTAAGGCTAATATACTTACTAGAAGAAACAGGGACGTACTACGATTAAAAGAAGACCCTAATCTCTATTAAACGTTATTACTATATAAGGTGCTTAACTAACGCATTATTAACGAACTTAGTCTAGGCTATATCCGAATAGAATTACCTCTTTAAGCTAGACTAAAATCTAGTTCGCTATCTAGTTCGCCGCCTATTTCGCTACTTATTTTATTACTAAAGTAGACGCCGATTTCACTACGTAAGCTAGACGCCTATATAGTACCTATTTTAGCTATAGAAGAACCCTCGCTCCTTTTCGATAAGGTAGCTAAGGCTAACCTCTACGACACTAAGTTCGAGTTAGCTCGAGGTATCTACTATATAATAGGAGCCTTCCTAAAAAAGAAATAGTTACTACTAATCGACGTTACTATTAGTAAAGGGATATTATAGCACGTTAGAAAGTTATTCGTACCTCTATTAATAGTAACTAAGGTAGTCTAAGAGGTATATACGTTAAAGGACTATATACACGCCGGAGCAACTAAAATAGCCGCTATAATTAAAATAACCTTCTATATCCCTAGTTATAATAACATCGTTAAAAGGTTCATCGCTTATTACTATAACTATAAACGATTAAAGGCTCGCTATAGCTTACTAGCCGGTCTTCTATTACTATTACCTATTCCGGAAAAGCCTTAGTAGTATATTACGATAGACTTCGTTACTAGTTTACTCTTAGCTAATAGCTATAACGCCGTTTTATGCGTTATTAACTGCCTTAGTAAAGAACGATACCTTATCCCTTACTTCTCTAGAAACGAAGGTACCTTAGTATTCGAGACTACTAAGCTAATGTTCTTTTACGTCTTAAAGCTATATAGGTTACCGGATAGTATTACCTTAGACTATAGCCCTTAGTTCGTTAGTAACGTATAGAAGAGACTATACTAGATCCTAAGAATAATAGCTAAGTTATCTACCGCTAGTTACTCCTAAATAGATAGCTAGTTAGAGGTTATAAACTATAAATTCGAACGAGTTATTCGATCTTATACTATACGTTTTAGTAACTAGACTCTTATTCTTCTAGTAGTAGAGTTCTCTACTAATATTAGCCTATTAGAAAGTACTAAGCTATCTCCGTTCGAGGTTACTAAAGAATATAAGCTAAGACTTAGCTTCTAACTACTAGCCGATGCGCCGTTAACGAGAGCTAAGCTAAACGAGGCCGATATCTACGCGCTAGCTAAGTAACTAGAAGAAGAATTAGCTATCGCTAAGAAGAACCTCGCTATTACGTAATTATACATAGTAGAACAAGTAAATAAGCACTAGTTACTAATCGAGTTCGAGGTTAGTAATATAGTCTAGTTATTAACGAAAAACCTCCGGCTATATAGTAACTCTAAGCTATTACTAAAAAGAGTTAGTCCTTATAAGATACTCGAAAAACAGTTACTACTATTATATAAACTAGACCTACCGGACGCCTTACGCTATATTTACCCCGTGTTCTACGCTAACCTCCTTACTAAGTATCTAAATAACCTCTTACTAGACTAAGTCTTTAAAGAACTACTACTAATTAAGGTTAAGAGTAAGAAGGAGTACGAGGTAGATAATATAATAGACGTTTAAATACTACGTAGTAAACTAGTCGCTTATATAAGCTAGAAAGGATATCTAGAGAATCTTACCTAGTACCTAATTAATAACCTTAAAGAGGTAGCCGATATACTACGCGACTACCTAGACTCTTATACTAATAAGCTATAGCTAAAATAGATCGATGTACGATAGCGTTTAAGAGTAAACGCGCTTAAGAGGGAGGGTAGTAATACGAGATAGATACGAAGTAGATCTAGTTAGAGTCTAGTTTAGGATTAGTTACGTAATCTCGGCATTATAGCCTAGGCTTCTAGCTACTTCGCCTTCGATATTACGCGCGCTTTATATACTAGCTTTCTCTTCTTCTTTTCTAAGTCTCGATATCTTAACGAATAGACGTAATTAACCTTCTATCTTACTAGTCGTAATTAGTCTATTCGTTAAGATATCGAGACTTAGAAAAAAAAGAAGAGAAACTAAGGTATAAAGTACGTATAATATCGAGAGTAGAGTAGCTAAAAGCCGGACTATAATACCGAGATTACGTAACTAATCCTAAACTAGACTCTAACTAGATCTACTTCGTATCTATCTCGTATTAAGACTAGGTTATTAAGTAGAGTAATAAGGTGTTTAATAAGCTAGCCTTTAAGAAGCTAGTATATCTATAACGCCTTATAGGAAGGAGTAAGTTATTTATGTCTATAGAGTACATTAGCGATAATATATACTACTTCTCGATTAGGAATTAATGTTCTATATTATCTATCTATACTTAATACTTCTAAACTAGAATACAACTTTAACATCGAATAGTGTATAGGACAATAGAGCGAAGTAGACGATCTACCTAATAAAGTAAACGATCTACCTAATAAAGTAGACAATCTACTTAATAAAGTAGACGATCTACCTAATAAAGTAGGTAATCTACTCGATGAAGTAGACGATCTACCTAATAAAGTAGATAATTCGCCTAATAAAGTAGATAATAAGCATTACGAAGTAGGTAGCTATATATTACTCTAGTACTATACGGGGTAGACAATAGTAACTAAGCTAAGCTAGTTATTGTAGTAATATCTACATCGGTCTACTTTATAAGCTAACCTAGATTATATATTATAGCTAGTATTTCGCTCGAGCTTATATAGCTATCGGGCACTATTTATAACAACATAGAGAGTAATAATAGAAGCTACTAGTAAGACTAGCGAGCGCTAGAGCGATTAGTAAGGCTAGTAATAGTTAGGACATAAAGCGAGCTAGAAACACTAGAAATACTAGAAATACTAGTAAGCGCTAGTATTTCTAGTGTTTCTAGG
This sequence comes from Elsinoe batatas, assembly GCA_017309325.2. Taxonomy (NCBI): domain Eukaryota; kingdom Fungi; phylum Ascomycota; class Dothideomycetes; order Myriangiales; family Elsinoaceae; genus Elsinoe; species Elsinoe batatas. Next base: position 374,022 of record JAESVG020000009.1, read on the forward strand.
CTTTAGGATTTTCGTAACGAAAATAGTAAAGAACTTATACTTACTTTTACTATATATAGTAAAGAGAAGATATCTATAACTTTTACTTAATTATAGTTTAATAGAACTAATAAGGTCTAGATAAAGCTTATCTAGTAAGCATTTTAGAAGATCTCTTAGCTTCCTTAATACTACTCTTTATACCTTTAATATAGTATATAGTTTATAGTAGTTAAGTTCTAATATTTAAAGTTCTTCTACTTTAATAGCTTAGCTTTTAGTAAGAGAGAGAACTATATTACTAATATAGCCTAATCTCTAGTACTATCTCTTTAATATTAGCTTTTATATAGTTATAATAGCTAGGTTTACTCTTATAGTCTATATATTCTTCTTAGGCTTTAATAGAAGAGATTATATCTTCTAAGGTTTATAAACCTTATAGTTCTTAAGCTACTTAACTCTCTTAAAGTGTTTAATAAGGCTAATCTCCTTTCTATTTCTTATTAAGAACTTACTAATAACTAAGATATTAAGTTCTTTCTTATTAGAAAGGTTAGATATTAAGGTATTAGTTAATAATAGTAAGTATATATAGTTATAAAGCTTAATAATTAACTTCTTACCTTTACTATTAGTTAGAGTAAGCCTAACTATATTAACTTCTATATTAACTAGCTTCTTTATACTAATAGCCTATTTAAATTTAAGGATATCTTTATATACTCTAATTATTAAGAACTATAATCTGTCTTTAATAAAGTGCCTTAATATACTAGAATTATAGATTACTCTATTATTACTATACTTAGATAATAATAGTAATAATAAAGTAGTTATAGCTACTTTCTTATAGACTAATATAATTACCTTAATTTTACTATTAGACTTCTTATCTAATTCTTCTACCTTAATAGAATATCTAGATTCTATAATAGCTACTTAACCTCTAGTCTTCTTAGTCTTTAACTTATTACCTTTATCTCTAGACTTAGTACCTTTATTATTTAACTTATCTTTATCTTCTCTTTTACTTTAACTCTTTAGTACTTTCTTAGAGTACTATTTAAAGTAATCTATATTAGAGTAGATATAATAAGTACACTATATATATTAATCTTTAACTAGTCTTACTACTCTATAGATAGAGTTTAGATTTATTCTTCTATTATAGAGGAGTTTCTATATTCTAAAAGAATCTATTATCTCTTTAAGACTATTATAGTAGTTAAGGTTTACTCTCTAGCTCCTTAGCTATTTAATAGTTTCTATTCCTATAATAAATATAGTTTTAATATAGTATAGAGAGAGCCTAAACTTATCTAGTTTAGTATTAATTATACTTACTTTCTACTCTACTATAATAGTATATTAATAATAGTACTTTATAAAATCTTTATAGTACCTTTAAGTATTATAGTTTATTATAACTACTTTATTAAGGTTATAAATAGCTAAATATAGCTTATATATAATAATAGACTTAAAGGTAGCTTTAATAGTGTCTAAGAGTTCCTTTAATGTCTTATAGATTATACTATAGTAATTTTAGTAAAGTTTAATAGACTTATAGACTCTTATTATAATAATACTATAAGTAATTCTATTATCCTTATACTAGGTCTTATTTATAAGCTTATAGACTTCCTTAGTAATCTTACTAGTATCTATAGGTAGTTCTCTAGGCTTTATAACTTCTAGTATCTAAGAAGTTCTATAAATAGTATATCTAAAGATATTCTTCTTAAGAAGAGCTACTTTAAGAGTAGATCTCTAAGTATTATAATTACTTTCTCTCTTAAGAATCTAAGTCTCTAGTATTTTAGATAATCTAGATATAATAATAATAATAATTAGCTAGAGCCTATTAATTTAATTAATATAATTAGCTTATTTAAGCTATTAAGGCTACTTAGGCTAAAGAGTTAATATAGGCTACTATAGGTGTTTATCTTAATATAGCTAGTCTAGAATTTAGTATAGGTAGCTTAATAATCCTTTTAATAATAACATGCTTAATTTGCTATAGCTTTAAGTGCTTTTAAAGAAGCGCCGGGCTTATAACCTATTATAACTAGTAAATTAGATTAAGAGACATATATTTCATTTAGAGAGTTATAATAACCGATTATCTACTATGCGTGTGCTAACTTATTAGTACTAGTTCTTTAGTACTAGAGAAGCTGTACTAGCCTTCTATTACAACAGGGAGATCTAGTGTCGGAACCATCTGCGGAGGTCGACGGTCGAGAAAAGGATCTCGCTGACTAAGCCTCATTCATGGTCCCGGAACTGCCCATCATGACGACACAAGTCGCCCGAAGCTTTGGTTCCTGAAGTGGATGCAGATCTCAGATCTCAAAAGTGGTCTCCCCAGATCTGCATCTTTGTCCATCTCTGCTCGGTGTTTCCTCCGCCAATTGTATGTCATCATCCTGGTCACTAAGGAGCACGATACGAACATACATTTTCGGCGCCAGGCCTTTGTTGATAGGACCAAGAAGCTTCTACAGCCGCACCGCAGTCTGTTCCGCAGCACGTAGCCCCAAAACCATGCCGAAACGCGAGCGATCGTCTTCGAGCGACAATGTACTCAAGCATCCATCAACCAAGAAAGCCAAAGAGATAGATGCGGACTCACCCCTGTCACAGCTCTATGACATTTTGGACGAACAGAAACACGATCAGCCCGGTCGCAATGTGCTCCATTGGTTTCGCTCAAAAGATCTCCGCATCGAAGACAATCGCGGTCTGCATGCAGCGTCAAACCAAGCAAAGGAAGCAAAGAAGAATCTAATCACCATGTATCTGTTCTCGCCAAAGGATATGGAATGGCATGGCACCTCCCCCGTGCGTGTCGACTTCATTCTCGAAACACTTCGGATCATGCAGGCTCAGTTGGCCGAGCGAAACATCCCGCTTGCAATCATTACTGCCAATGAGCGCCGTGAGAAGGTTGACAAAGTCCTCTCCTTCATCAAAGACAATGACATTTCCCATGTCTACGCCAACTACGAGTACGAAGTTGATGAGCTGCGGCGAGACATGAAGCTGGCCAAGAAACTTGCTGAGGAGAAGGAGAAGGCGACCTTCCAGCTTTGCCACGATCAGACAGTCATCGAACCAGGCACTCTTGTCACTGGTACTGGCAACCCTCAGAAAGTCTTCACTCCCTACCACAAGCAATGGCTTTCCGAGGTCGGGGAGGATCCTAGTCTCCTCGACACAGTCGGACTACCAGCTGAGAATGATGCGAAAGCCAAGGACTCGCTCAAGGACTTGCTTGACTCTTCCATTCCAGATCTTCCAGAATCCAAACAATTTCCTTGCGAGGACGAGAAGAAGCGACTCCGCAAACTTTGGCCGGCCGGCAACAAGGCAGGCATGGATCGACTTTCCAAGTTTCTGAAGGAGAACGTGAAGAAGTATGATGAGACTCGTTCAAACCCCGGGCTCGATACCTCTTCTCGCCTGTCACCGTACTTCTCCTCTGGCGTTGTCTCCGTTCGTGAGGTCCTGGGAGCTGTACACAAGGCGAATGGTGACAAGAACTTTGATTCAAGTGGGCAATCAGGAATTGCTTCTTGGGTACGCGAAGTCGTATTCCGAGAGTTCTACAGGCACATACTCACCGTAATTCCGCACAACAGCATGAACCTGCCGCAGAACCTCAAGTTTGACTTTGTGGAATGGGATGATGATGAGCAAGGATGGGAGAAGTGGAAGAGTGGTCACACCGGCATGCCTCTTGTCGATGCTGGGATGCGACAACTCAACCACGAAGGCTGGCTTCATAATCGTGCAAGGATGAATGTGTCTTCGTACCTCCGAACAAACTTGCTACTCGACTACCGGAAAGGGGAGAGATATTTTGCCGAGAAGTTGATCGATTGGGACCTGGCAAATAACACGCAAGGATGGGAGCCTTCATATACCGTATTCAACCCTGTATCACAGGCTGAGCGCAACGATCCATCCGGCGACTATATTCGTCGTTGGGTGCCGGAGCTCAAGGATGTGACGGGCAAGGCGGTCTTCGACCCCTTCCATCGGCTGGACAAGAAAGAATTTGAGAAGTTGGGATACCCGGAACCCCATGTGGACTGGAATGAGAGCAAGCAGAGATGTATGGAGAGATATAAGAGTGATATGAGTGGGGTAGTACCGTGAAGACGAGAAAGATATTGTATGAGGCGTCGAAGATACCAAGTAGGTGTGCTTCTATCTAGCCTGGAACAAAAAGCAATTGCACTGAGGTCTGACATGTGAAAAGGTGACTGGCGGTGCTGTCCTGGCCCTTTTCAACAGGGACATGTTTTTCTATTGCGCCACCTGCAATCCGATTTCGCATCAAGCTCGGTCGCGTCTGCCTGGCTCATCAAGTTCAACAAAGATCGCAACACTTAGCACTTCGATCCAATCACTCTTCCAGCTCATCCACTTCCAACGCTCTAATCATACTCGGTGTAAGCTCGATGAGCTCTTGAGACATCTCTGATCACACGAAGTATCCAGTGGGTCAGCGGCGTTGAACACTGTTCCCGCACATGATGCTGACAGACATCCAGGACCTATCGGCGACACATCTTCCATATCGGGAGCAGACACACTCCTCATCATGCCTCTCAGGCGCAAGAGAGCAACGAAGAAGACAATCAGCCCGACTAGCAATGACAATCAGACATCCGCAAACCCACCACCTTCGGCCACGATGACAATCAACCCGGCCAGGCCCATCTTCACTCGCGGTACCGAAGACGATACTGTGACAGTCCCATCACTGTTTGGCTCGCTGGAAGGCAGTGTTATCGGTCGCCGTGTCATTAGAGGAGACGAGCAAATGTTACCTGCTGGATCTGCCCGCCGAGATCAGGATGATGATTTACGACTGTCTCAAGACCACAAATGATGACAAGGTATATTTTCGTTATTACAGCGGCGAGGGATGGGTCGAGATGGTTGGGCGCAGATTTGATTGGTTCGATGGTGTCTTTGCCTCCACACGCAGATACACTTCAGACGACACGAGGAGCAAGCATCACTTTCTCCTTCTGGCTGCATCCTGTACATTCTTCCAAGACGAATTGAGTACTCTGGCCCTTACCGACGCGACAGTACGACTGGAAATCGAAGCCACCCTCAAATTTCAACGCGCTTCCGTTGCCAAACGCGCATTTCCCCAAGGCCTTGGTAGCGTGATCCGGCGTCTCCAACTCTCCATGCTAGCCGGGCCTGGTTTTTTTTTGAAGACCTTCCAGCATCTCATGACTGATCTTGAGCTTGGTACTACACTGAAGAGCTTCGCTGTCCATCTCAAACCCAAAGACGGATTTCACTCCGGTGAGGATTTCAAGAAACAAGTCGGATACTTTCTGGAGACTTGGAGAAGTTTGCTGTGTAACTTCCACACCATGGTGCAGCTCTTTGGTAAGTGACAGTCCTGATCAGCATCCCATGATAATTGGATTGACACGTTGCAGATACAGAGAAAGAACGCCTGAAGCTCATGAACACACTGACACCCCAAGATCAGACTGCACTGTTCGACCGCATGGCACGTCTCAATCAGTGCATGCGTGCAGGTCAGAACCTGGGCATATCCACCGTTTGGGTTGTCACTATTTCGGTGGCGGATATCGCTCTTCAAACAAGACCAGAATTGCTGTGTCCCTTCGAACGAACGGTACAAGGCTCAGAGACTGGTATAGCTATGGGATCGCATGTTTCATGAGTATGCAATAACGACTGGTGTGAATAAAGCATCCGCGATCAATCAGCCTTGATCTCTTCTTTGACTTCCCCTTCGATTGAAAAGCCATTTGACAATTGATGTACACGTTTTTGTCTGCAGGATTCTTCATCTCCTGTCATCAACAGCCGCAGCTGAGCATGAGACAGCGTCTGATACTCAAAACTCCATGTTCTTGCGACACCTGAGACTTCTTTCTAGCATAAACTCACTACGAGCTATTTCGCTTGACATCACCTCATCTTCAGACACATATAGAGATCTTGCCAAAGTTCCCTTCACCTTCTGACAAAGACAACTTCATCACAGTTTGAATCACCGGTAGTCCCTCAGATATCTTTCTAATTTCTACCGCTCAGGTTCTGCCATCCTGTTGGCCACTTTGCAAAATAGCATCAACTCTCCAGACTGGCACCCACCAAGTCTGATAGCGATGTCAAGACTACAAGTGAGATTCTCAGGCCGAACAAGACCAGTACTACTAGGGTCAGCAAGCAGGGCAAGAGCGGCACCAAGGCACCATCTAAGCGCGGAAGGAAGAAGAGCGGAAAGCGATGCATGATTGTCGAGATGCCCGTCGAGGTGATGGACATTATCATGAAACATCTGACCCGATCGATTGACACGAGCGGATACGAACTGCAGATGGCAAGGAATCCTTCTGACATTTCGCTCAAAGAGCTGAGAAAGGCCGCGCGAGAAGCAAGAACGAAATACGATTATGTCAAGAATAGAGATCATGCGGCAGTCTTCAACACAAACTTCGCATTCCAGAGCAAAGGGGGCTGGGCAGCAAAGTCGGAATATCGTCAAACCTGTCCAAGCGACATTATCAACCTCGCCATGACCTGTGGTGCGATGTGGCAGTACGTACAAGCCGTCGCACCATTCAAGATCAAACCCATATCCTTTCGGGAGCATAAATATGGGCAGAGGACTGGAGGCCATGACACTGCAGCTTCATGGCATTCCATGGAGAATTCAGAGCATTCTGACAAGGGAAGATCGCTGGAACGAGATCGATGAATTCCTCAAGGTCTGGATCCGTCTGGAGTGCCCGTTTCGTATCAAGATCTACTTCCCGAGACTTGAGGTGAAGAGGACTGTCAACAGAGTCTCCATCTGGCTTGGTAGGCCCAACTTACTCGACCAGGTCTACAATTGCTAACACACTTGCAGACCTGGAGGAATTGCGCCTGCTCAGAGTGCTCGGAGGCATTCCCGAGAGCACTTTCGACTATAGACGATATGCTGGTCTCCTCAAACATGACAAAGGAAACCTGAAGATTGAGGACTACCTTCTCCCGGAATATGCGTATCTGCTTACGAAAGACAACCCTATCTTGCCTGCAATCTCCGCCGAGGACGAGCCTCAGGACTGAAGTCGATCTGGTTCCGTGAAGTCACGCAATGCATCGATCAACCGCTTTTGATCCGCCTGACTCCAATACACCTACCTTCGCACCAGCACGATCCCACCCGGCACCACCACCACATGATAGCCCCCGCGCCCCAGCCCCAGCGCCCCAGCCCCATAGCACCACACCGACGAACCAGCATAGCTACGCCGAGTACAAATCATCCATTCCGCGGCACACAGCACGTTTCCAGCGTTTATTTCGCTTTCCTAGCATTGTAACACCACTCTTTCAACGAGCACTCAATCTCATCCAGCGGGCTTTCTCCCGCTTTTCATCTGCAAGCGCAGGCAGCGATCATACGATGATCAGCTTATCATAGCTCCATATATGCTTCTTGATGAATGACACAATATAACATGGCTCCTGGTGCAGATGTGTTGATGCTCCTCCTGTGCAAAGTGAACATGCTGAGTCGGGGAGCGAGGTGTATTACGTAATCTGCCGGTCCCTGTACTTGAGAGCTTGCCCTTCCCCTGGGACGACCCTTTGGGTGGAGCTGCGTGTTGGTCTTGTCGTGGTGTGTAAGTGATGCATAGTACATATTCCATATCTTGAGAGAACGACCGCACAATGAGGACATGATACGCACTCGCCAGGTCCACGTGTGAAAATATACCGTAATCAATTCACTCTATCTACAAGCATATCTCTCGTTCCGTTCCTCCCCCGCGCTCTCTCCCATTCGCGGCATGAGACCAAAGCGAAAAGCGACTGGACGCTCTCGTCGCCAAAATATGGAACCTGTCTGCTTGTGGACGCAACAGTAGATAGAGGTGCTCTGAACGAGAATGCGCGGGCTGAGTTGAAAGCGCGAGAAGGAAGGAATAGCAACGCCGCTATGCACCGTGTGTATTGATCGAGTACGAAGAAAAAAGCTGGCCCGGGCGTGAGGCGGGCTTTCGGTCTGTGGCGCAAGAGTGCCTGCGCCGGGGAAGAGGCCAAGGGGAGAAAGTCTGGCTGATCGGACATGTGGAATGATGCGTCTTATTAGAGATCGGGACGAGGAAGTGGGTATCTTCTGTGTTTGGTGTCGAGGAAAGGTCATGCAAGAAGGAATGTGCCGCATCCGGATGAGCTTATAGGATCGTGCACTTGGACTTCTTGGACTTGGGTGGGGGTCGGGGTGAAAGTACCGCACTACGACATGTGTTAGAACTTCTGCGCCACAAGAACAGGGTCGTGAGCAAGCATACCGAATCGCCTCGTCGAACACGGATTTGAGATTCCGCTGGGTAAGTGCCGAGCACTCCATGTACTTGTGTGCCTTGATCTCTTTCGCCAATGATACAGCCTGCTCGTATTGTATTGGCGCCATCTTCTTCTGTCGCAGCGACTCCTTGGTCTGCTCGTCGTCTCTCAAATCCAGTTTGGTACCAACCAGAATGATCGGTACATTCGGCGCGTGATGCTCAATCTCGGGATACCACTAAGAAATGATTAGCGCTGTTTCAAAGTCTCCCACGTGCCAAATGTTGCGCACCTTCGCCTTCACGTTGTCGAATGATGGTGGAGATACTATCGAGAAGCAGATCAAGAAGACGTCGGTTTGGGGGTACGAAAGTGGTCGCAGTCTGTCGTAATCTTCCTGACCTGCAGTATCCCACAGACCGAGCGAGATTGGCTTGCCATCTACCATCACACTAGCCGAGTAGTTATCGAATCTGTGTATCCAGTCAGTGTCGCGTCTTTCCCCCTGGTCTTGTTGTGCCACCTACACTGTCGGAATGTACTCGCCGGGAAATGCATTCGTTGTGTACGAGATGAGCAAACATGTCTAAAAGTGTCAGCAATGAATCGTAGCAATGCGCCAAATGGATTGCTTACTTTGCCGACAGCACCGTCACCTGTTACTACACACTGATCATCCAGTCAGCGCCCATCACATGTTTGCCCCTATTTGCATCTTGCCGTACCTTGAGCGATTGTGTCGCCTGCTGTGCCGCCATTGTGTGCTCGACTCTGCTCTTCCCGAGTGATCCTCGTTTGGCACTCTCTTATCGAGGTCTGTTGACCTGCTGCTCGTTCGAGGGGCGACCGAGGCAATTGGTCTTGGCTGATCCGTTGAGCTGTTGTCTAGTACCTGGCAGGAAGCGGCGCACAGGCTAGCGATGTCGAATGCGATATGCAGGTACAGCGATGACCTCGTGTGGAATGCGAGTGGGACTCAAGCCGAACAGCAGAGTAAGAGGCTGGAGATAGGCCGTTTACTGGTAGCGGAAGCTACCGATGCGGACGGGCTAGCTCAACGGGTGCGTGGTGAGGTGAGCGATCGGTGAGACAGCCGCAAGTGCCGAAGAGAGATGAACGTTTGGTGTGGATCTGATGTTGATGAATTGATGTGAGATCCGAGAGCTGGGGGACGGGAATAGCACGACCGTAAATGTATCAAGATGAGACACAGAGTGGGAAGGTAGGTCGTGATGCCTCAAGTCTGCGGTCTGGCGCGACGGGAAGGATGTCCGAAAAGACCCTGAAGATTGCTCGCTATTGGTCAATTAGGAAGGCGACGAGTCATGCTTTTGGTAACTTTTTTGTTCAAGGAGAGCCAATGATAGAGGGAATATGGCTCTTAGAAAATCCTGTGGGCAAACTGCCATCGAATGATTGTGCCAACTATTGGGGTATCATGCGCTATCATCAAGAAAATGCACCTAGCAAAGTGGCATCGTACTCGAGACCACTGGATCAATCGCCGAACGCCACCCAAAGCATCTTGCCACTTGCGCCCACATGAACGAGGCACTGTCCAGTGCGGATCAAGAGCCATGCGTGCTCGTTACGACATCACCTGTCGAGCAAAGATCTGGAATGCCGTCTTCAGCCCTTGTGCTTCTTCTTACTGCCCTCACCAGTCGGGTCTTTCGACTTTCCGAGCAGCTTCTGGAACGCCCCATGCGCATCGTTTGGAGCATGCGAATGCTTGGTCCTTCTGCTATGCTTGCCGCTAGCAGACCTGCGCTCCTTCGTGCTGCTCTTGTCCGCCTTGCTCTTCTTCCCACTTGCTTGTCTCGTCGTCTCTTGCCCATCTTCATCGGCCCCAAAAATCTTCTCCTCTCGGCCCTCTGCCTCGTCCTCTTTCATCCTTTTCCCTACCGCGCCAAATCTGTTCCCTTTTGAATACCGCTCCACCAATTCCTGCTCCTGCGCCTTCCTCTTCGTCCCCTGCTGGTCCTGTGCATCCTCTCGGTCTTTCCGATCGTTTCCCGCAAGTCCAGCCTTGATCATTCTCCCTGCCGCACCCTTGTCCAGCTTCATGTTGGGCCCGCCTTGCCCCTCCGCATGCTTGATTTTCTCGAAATAGCTCCGCACTCGCTTGAGCTCTGCGAATATCGGATGTGACTTCGCTTCTACCCCGCTCAGCTGAAGCTGAGAGAAGAGTAATGATTCAATTGCATAGGCGACATGAATGTAGAGCTTTGCTTTGTCGAGGAGCGGAAGCTTGCTAGCTGTGCTACTGAGAGGTTTCGAGAGCAGGGGCTGCAGGGCTTGAGACGTCGTGTCCACTCGCGCTGAAAGATTGGTGAGCAAGGCTGAAATATGACTCGAATCCGTTTCCGCGGCCATGATGTCGTTTCCTTTTGCCAGAATGAGCGATGGATAAGTGAGGAGCAGAGGGGCGCGGATGTCCTCTCATCATGTGAAATCTGGCGAGTCATGCAGAAATTTTTGGCGGAGCAGATTTCGGAGACGGATGCGGATCTCGACTTTCGTAAACCTACCAAAAAGACAACTGACACCACTCGCCATGTCGGAAGCGGAGATCTTGAGCAGCAAAGCTAAGAAGGCCAAAAGATCAGAGGAACGATTCAAGAAGAGCAAAAAGCGCAAGCGAGACTCCGATGCGGCGGAAGAGAATGCGGACACCCCCCAGACCGCCGCCGACGAGGCCTACGCACCACTGATAGTAGACGACGCAGACGGCGCAGACAAGGCAGCTGCACCAGCTAAGAAAAAGAAGAGCTCAAAGCGAAAATCCACATCAGACGAGACACAAGAGCCCGCACAACCACCCAAGCCCTTAAAGAAGCGAAAGACCGTCCCCACCCCACCATCAAACGACACCACCTCCCCAACGACAGCTCCCGACTCCGAAGCCGCCCCCCAAAGCAAACAACGCTTCATAGTCTTCATCGGCAACCTCCCCTACAGCACCACCACCGCCTCCCTCGAAACCCACTTCAAATCCATCACCCCCTCATCCATCCGACACCGCACCGACCCCAACACCGGCAAAAGCAAAGGTTTTGCCTTCCTCGAATTCGCGTCCTTCGACCGCATGAAGACCTGCCTGAAACTCTACCACCACTCCATGTTTGACAGCGGCAAGGCGGGGGAGAAGAAGCGGAGGATCAATGTGGAGTTGACGGCTGGAGGAGGCGGGAAGGGTGAGGGGAGGAAGCAGAAGTTGGAGGAGAAGAATGTGAGGTTGGAGGAGCAGAGGAAGAGGAGGGCGGAGGCGTTGGCGAAGCAGGAGGTGAGGAAGGAGAGGAAGGGGATGGGGACGGAGGATGGGAAGGGGAGAGGGAAGACGGAGGGGAGCGGTGGGGAGGTGGAGGTGGTGGATTCGGCAGAGGGGATGCATCCTGCTAGAGCGGCTATGATGCAGGAGGGGAGGTAGTGTGCCTCAGAGGTGAGTGGGAGATATGATACCCCAGGAGAAGAAATGCATGGTCGTTACGTCTTTGAATTGTATGCTTGTATTGTACAGTGTATCCCGTCACAAATCGTGCTTGTTCTACCACGACGCCTTCTTCACACCTGGTAATTGTCCGGCCAGCGCATTCATCCTAAATTGGAACTGTGCAACGTGTCAGAATCGAATCGAAAACTGCCCTTGCATCTTTACATACCCTTGCCATTCTGAAATCTCTAAATACACCTCTTGCTTTCCCGCCTAGTATACATCGGTTCCTGATCTGAGTCGGTCTGGTATAGCAGTGCATCTGGGTCAATTGGAGCTGTGCGACAGCGCGAGTCCTCTGTGGCAGGGTGGTATTGCGGACGATATAGCGAAGGGCTTGTCTGTACAATCAGGTACGTCAGTATACGGTTCGACTGCTGTGCTCGCCGCCGCGTGGTGCGTGGATGGTCTGGATGCGCACCTTTCGACCTCGTTCTTCTCAAAGACCTTCCGCTTCGTATGGTCTCGAATCACACCGATGTTGACAAAGCCGCCCAAGTCGAGCCGCTTCGCTCTGAATTGCGCCATGATTGTGGAGTGCTGTGTAGAGGCGGCTTGAGGGCAAAGCTTGCATGAAGTCGGAACTGCTGACTAAGCATATTGGACGGCCACTTCATGTACCGCTGTAGAGAAGCCTAATCATGTGGTCACTGACGCAATGTCAATGCGAAGTAAGACACTGCTGGTACGAGTAGCAACAGAGGCAACGAGCACAACAGCGGCGTAAAGGTAGGCCCAGTATGTACTGGTAAATCCTTCCAGCATCGCTTGCTCCACGACTTTTGCTCCATCTCTCTCGCTGCAATTTTCCAATTTCTTCTGTCACAAGCACCACATTGTCCAAGAATACCTGAGAAGTAGTCATCATTCGTCGCGGTGCGTGTTCTGTAACCACAGCCGGGACGCGGATCCCGTCGTCAAGCAAATGCAGCACTCGAAAAAAGCTCAACCAATTTTACTGGCCTGTTGGACATGGATGCTTCGAATCTACATGTGTCTGTGGACGCTTGAGGGTCTGAGAGAATTCATCCTGGCATCGCGATCCTCTTTCGGCGGGCACAACCGGTCAACGATGTCTATCCTTCCTCCTGGCGAATTCTATTCGCAGCTTGGCCAAGACAGCTCAAGTCGTGTTGTCATCATACGTCCTCCAAGAGTGAGTTCGTGGACGCAACAAAGCAAGTTCAAAGACGGCACAGCAGATGAGACATGGTGTGAGTTCAAAAGCACCTTGCATTCAGCTATGAACTCAGATCCGACCGCCAGGCTGTCCACAATGCCTCCGACCAACCAAGTCATCCACAAGTATGCACAGCACCTCCGAGTGCCCCTGCGTACAAACCCAGGACCGAAAAGCATCATGAATGTTGCGAATGTAAGTTTTCGAGTGATCGGGGGGGGGGGAAGACGACAACTGGCATCGCGAAGGGAGGACCTATAAAAGCCCGTATGGGGTCAGCCCGAAGACTGAGTGAGTGCCAAATAGGTCCGTAACAAGGGTGTATCTCATCATCTCCAGCGAGCCGGATCAGAGCCGTGTTCTGTCCGCATCGACAAGCCACCTTTTATGACATGATCGGTGATGATCATACATGCTGCAAGTCCCCTCGCAAGAGTCGGCGGAAGGCAGCAAGGACTGAGATCATGTCAGTAGTGGGTGCTGATAGACTGCAACGAAGGACTTACTCGGCAAGAGCAAGTTGATCGACAACGATAGCGTAAGAAGGCGGTGGATTGAATGCACAGCGCGATGCAACAGGATGCTGGCTTCGGCAGAGGCAAAGAGTGGTTGAACATAGTACGAAGACGCATGATGGGTTGGACGATGAGATGAGTGATGAGAAGGACGGACAGCTTATTGGAAAAATGCATTTGCTAATATAGTATACTCTGCTATCGACTGCAACCACGACCAACTAGGACCTTCCTCAGCAAACCGTGGTCGTTACGACCATCTAAGGATATGGCTGGGCATGAGACCAGCAGGAGCTGGGCAACATCAGCCTTTGGCTCCTTCCCCTGACCACGGCAAATCAACTTGCAAGCACGTATAGCAGGGGAATCCATGGAAACATGATCGAAGTCACACATGCTGCTTTCGCTACAGGTTTGATGACGACTTTGGCCTCCATAGCGGCGTGTAGATTGCTCGGTGACGGCCTTCGTCTATTTCTTGCCACGGCCCTTAGCCGGCTGCCAATACGATTTCTCAATGCGTCGAGTGCAGCCCTTCATCACCAGTCGTGCCTTCACTCTTGTCACGTGGACGTCCACGAATAATCGGTGCACGATCCCACCAGCACATGGACTGTCTAATGCCCTTCTTGATGTCGGCAGTAACCAAGACACAGCTTCTCACCTACCTTAGGAAGCACCCACAATGATTACAGGATCAATCATGACGCAGGAGATGTCATTCTTGCCATCACGAAGCCGATAACGTGCAATTTTGCGGGAAAGCATGCACATCCTTCAGACTAACATCCTTGGACCTCGGGGTGAGGTTGCCAGGCATATCCTTTAAGCTCGACTTAAGGTCCTTGTGATGGGCTCTGGACACATGTATGGCAGGTAGGAACACAGTCTATTGAGAGTCGAGTTTCGTGTGCCATCGCCTATGCGAGCTAGGTATATACATCCACGCCGATTTGAGCTCTAATCCCTACAGTCATATCTCTTCCCTGTTCCATCTTCTAGTACTGGCTGGCAGCCTGCTGGCATGCCTTGAGCTGATCCAGATACCATCCGCAGATGGTCAGGCTACCCTGGTTCTCGTCCATGCATCGGCGGAAGTTGCCAACATCCGTCGCGCATGGGCCTTGTGTTTGGTACTGTGCGTTTGAGGAGTTGTAGGTGTTGTCAGCGGCCTGGCTCTGCACCTCAGCTGGGGGTGCGGATGATCCGCCACCGAAGAAGCCGCCGATGGCGTGGCCGATGGATGATCCGACTGCGACACCGCTGTTGAAGTCAGTACGTGTGAGACTTGGAGAAAGGGATGATGTCTACGTACGCCGCTGTGCTGGCCATCTGGCCGAATAGACCGGAGCCTTGTGACTGTTGAGGCGGCGCCTGCTGTTGAGCTGGAGGATGCGCTGCAGTCGAAGAAGGACGGGTTTGCTGTGGCGCTGGTCGAGGAGGAGCAGCTGGTGCAGCAGTTGGGCGCCTAGGCGCAGCTGATCCACCGCGTTGACGAGGCATGGTAATGTAAAATCTGGTAGGTCTGAAAGGGTCTGAAAGGGTCTGAAAGAGGTGTGATCTGGAAGTTGTTCGCTGATGGGAAGAGAGGTAGAAGATGGAGACGGAGAAGTAGAAATGGTAGCTTCTCGACTCGCAAAGCCGACTGCCGAGTGGGTCCGGCATGCTGTCAAACACTCACTTTTGATTGGCTGAAGGCGAAGACTCAATGGTGCGACTTCCATCTGCTTTCATCATTTTTGACCTTCGCAACATCGACGTTATGCTTCATTGGCGCAATTTTGACCGTGACCTCCCTATATGCGTCATATTGAGCGATGTACAAATACACCGCTGAAGACGTGACTCGCGACCGAGCACCACAAAGGCAACTGAACTGTCCTACTCCTTGAGCTCGGCCAACACATTGCCAGGCAAGGCCTTGAAAGCATGGCAAGGGCGCGGAGAGTAATGCTGAAGAGCCCAAAAGGGTACGAGAAGTGGGTGCTGTGTAAGTGGTCGCAGCTGATGCAATTCTCAAGTCCGTGTCTGCGTTCTGCATTCCTTTTTGCCTTGTTCACAATCCCTTGCTTCACGTGTGCTTCTCGATCTCTCGATCCCCATTGCCAGCTATTCGGTTGTCCTTTGATAGGAGTCCGGGGATGTTGACAGTCCCTGACATCCTCATTCCTTGCTCCGTATAGCTGGGACGGACGGTCATACAATTTGAAAGCATGTCCGCCACCATCCGTGCGAGCAATCTTCCTTTCCTATTACCAGGGTTGGGAGATTGAGCCAGCATTGGTCAATATGAGCAGTATCAAGATGACGCCAACCAAGCACGAGCCTCGTACCGAGACTTTGCGAATACCAGGAAGTAGCAGGAAGCCTCGGCCACCTCCACTTCAGCCATTACGGCAAGCACCTGGTCCACTTCGAGAAGGTAGCATTCGCCTTGTCAGCAACGATGGATCGTCAAGTGTATACAGTACGAGCCTCTTGCGACGGCCCTCTGTGGAAACCAGATGCAGCACACTCAAGTCGGATATTATAAACTACTACCTGTATTCAGGGACCAGCAATGCTAGTGCTACCACAATACCTGCTGAGCAAGTCCCCCAGCGACCTGCCGCTTTTGATTTTGGCGAGTTGAATGAAACATGGCAGGATATCGACGGCAATCGGCCTCTACGCAATCGAGTAGTGACATTGGACCAACAGCCCGGCGTTTCGGAGCACGAGCAGCCAGGTCTCCATCTAGCTGGCACCGGAACAGGCTTGACGCCCACAGCCACAGTGAGCCCATCAGACTTTCCCGACAACGCCATTGCCGGTTTCAACTTTGCTCTCGACGAAGACGAACCCGCCTTCGCCCTTCTCGACCAAGAATCACCACCACCAGCCTACCTCTCCTTCGAGTCCTCCCCACCAACATCCCCCCTCCCGCGCCCTCCAGCGCCAACGCCAACCTATTCCCTCTTCCCAACCATCACCACCCCACCCCGACTCCTCCCCGGCCTCACCCTCCCCCTCCGCCTCTCGTCCTCCACGACCCACACCCGCTCCACCTCCTCCTCGTCCTCCATCCTCTACGCCCCATCGACAGTCATCCTCTCCCCACCCGCACCCGCCTCCTCCCTCCCCCGCCGTCCCCACGCCGCCCGCATTCGCAGCCCCACCCTCACCTCCCCACACACCACCCCCTCGACCAGCTCCTCAGCAACCATCCGCCCGTCCCTCTCCTCCGCTAACTCAAGCAAAACCAAGCATAAAAGGGACTTCACCTCCTCCTCATCCTTCTCCTCCTCCGTTGGATCTTACAGCAAGCCCGGCATGAGATGGTCAGGGGACACGGACACGGACACCGCCTCCAGATCTGTGTCGGCTTCGCACCCCCTTCTCGAGTTGACCCCGCTGACATCCCCAACCACGATGGTGACGCCCATGGGGAGCGTGACGACGAGTTACATCTCGAGTAAGAAAAGGATGTCGCGGCCTTTGTTGAGGGGGGATACATTTGAGGAGGTGAAGGTGAGTGTGTTTGATAATGATGAGAGTGAGGACGAAGAAGGGAGGGGAGGGGGGAGGTGGTGGCGGCGGGTTAGTGGGGGGTCGAGGGGGAGGGGGGGTAGGGGAGGGGAAAGGGGCGGGAGCTGGGGAAGGAGGGGGGGAAGTTGGGGGAGTTTGGCTAGTGGGATTGGGGGTGGAGATGGAGGGGAGGGAAGGTCCGTGAGGGCAGTCATGGGTCAGGGAGGAAGGGAAAGATGGGGGAGCGGAAGGACGAGGAGGAGGTGGGGGTGCTGTGGGCTCTGAGAGCGTGGTGAGAGGCAAGGGCCTGGAGGGGAGATAGGGTGGTGATGAGTAATGATTTATGAATTCCATGAATGTAAACGTGCAAAGTCTATAGACTAGGTATCGATAACCAAATTGAGTACTCCAAACAGCCAGCCGATGAGCACGACCAAGGCGAGGAAAAAAGCTTGTCCCCATCCTACCGGCCATTTGCCGAGCTTCTCATCTATCTTTCGCCCCGTCTTCCCCATACGTCCTTCCATCCGATCTCTGCTCTCCACAAAGGCCCTCTTCCATGGTACAGGCAATCCTCGGTCCTCTAGCACTTGCTCTGCGACTAGCTTGCCGCCTGCCAGACAGATTGGGACGCCAGTGCCGGGATGTGTGCTTGCGCCGACGAAGTAGAGGTCTTGGATGTTGTCTCCAGGAGCCATGAGCTCGCCGACACGTTGGATGCCGGAGGTGACATTCTTGCCAAGTTCGTTGCCGAAGACACCCTTCAGGGTCGGTGCAAGGAACTCGAATTTGCCGTCCAATACTCCGCCCTTGCGGGCTCGTGTCGCGGGACGGAAAGAGAGAACATTGAAGAAAGAGTGGGACAGACCGAGAATGGCGCCGCGATCCAGGTTGAACTTCTCGCGCCAGGTAAAGGGGTCGTTTGTGATTTCGTGAGAGATTAGTGGACCGATATCGACACCAATTCGGGAAGAGATTGTGCGGATGATGGTACCACGTGCTAGGGACAGCATCTTCGGAAAGTCTTGCGTCGTGGTTGGAGGTAGGCCAGATGCATCCTTGGAATTTGTGAGTTTCGTTGGATCGGAGTGACCATTTACACCGTTAGTGAGGCCATTACTTTGGGGTACATTGGTTTCGGAAGGTTCCAAAAGATGACCAACAGGAACGAGGATGACAAGGGAGTCCTTGCCTTCGGGCGCTGCGGTTGGGTCTACCCGTGATGGTACATTAACGTAGAAGCTGGGCTCGTTCGGGATGAGATGCTTCTTGAATATGTTGTCGAATGACTCGCGGTACTCATCGGCAAGGAAGATGTTGTGCGCTGATAATTCAGGAACCTTGCGATTCAGCGCCCAGTAGAATGAGATACTGCTACATGACGTCGGACGTTGCGCCAGAGAGTGTGCATACGGTGTCTCTGGGAGCAATTTCTGGTAAGCGTACACCAAGTCAGAGTTGTTGATTACGACATCTGCAGTCAAAGTCTCGCCTGAGGAGAGGAGGACTCCAGTAGCTCGAGCGCCATCAGAAGACAGCAAAATTTTGGATACTGGTGTTGAGAAGCGGTAGTTCACACCTAGTCGCTGGCCAATTGCGACCAGAGCTTGGATGACCTGGCAAGTCGTTAGATCTACTGTTTATGTTTCGAACCTTTGACGAGACGAACCTTGTTGAAGCCACCGACAGGATACCAGATACCTTCGGCAAGCTCGGTATACTGCAGCAGACTGTAGGTGCCTGGCGCATCGAACGGGCTCATGCCCATGTACATGCTGCCAAATGTGAAGACTCTCCGTAATCTCTCAGTGAAGAAGTACTTTGCTGATCGTCCATATATGCTCTCGAAAGCGTGTAGTGCTGGTAGATGCCTCAAAAAGCTCGTCCGTAGCATCGAAAGGATGTCCGTAAAGTTCCGCATCAGCACATGCGAAACGCTGAGCTCGTAATGATCGTGTGCTTCCTTCAAGAAGTCCATATATCTCTTGAACCCGTCCTTGCCCTCCCACCTTTCGATCTCGGTCTTCATGGTCGCCAGATCTGTGGAGAGCTTGAACGACTCGCCATCGCCAAACCAGATATTGTAGTTCGGGTCGCATTTCTTGAGAATGACATGTTCGGCTTCGAGGGTGGTGTCGAGGTCGTGGAATGTCTCCCGGAAGAGATCAGGTAGTAGGAGGAGGGAAGGTCCTTGATCGAAGCGCTGTAGACAGGTTAGTTTAGGTCGATTCGCTCGTCTGCAGTGCCGCATACCCATCCTTCGTGGTGGATCAGCGAGCAGCGTCCTCCACTGAAATTGTTCTTCTCAACGACAGTGACATTGAACCCTGCTTTAGCTAGTCGGGCAGCCGTAGAGACTCCTCCAACGCCAGCGCCTGTGCTATGTTAACATCTGGCTGCAAGTACTGTTGGGAGAAGCCAGAGAGCTCGGGAAACAGCGGCAAGCCACTTTCTCGAGGATAAAGAAACACATACCGATGACAATGGCACTTTTCTTCTCCGACATGTTTACAGAGGTGCTACCGAGACTGTGACATGGCCAAATGGCAGTGCAGACCATGTAAATGTGATCGCCCAGATCTCGGAGTCTCTGGCATGTGACAAAATCTCCGAGAACCACGCCGATCTGTCCGGAGATTGATTGCCGATCTCAAGGTTTGTGTGGAGCCTCTTCAACATCCTTTCTTCTGTTTCCTTCATCTCCATCTACATGATTGCACAATGTACGGATAGGATGAACGTTGATGTGACGTTCTTGTTGGCATGGATGATCAAAGGCAAGTGCTGCTTAGGCAAGTATATCAGTTGACCAAATCCATACCGCTTTCTTTTATATTGGACAAAGGCCTCGCCTCCATTGCTATTGCGCTGCACTCTTGGCATCGCAATCTATTTTATCTGGCTGATAGATATATCGGTACTGCTTCTTCGCTAACAGCTGGATTTTCGCACTGCAATACAACCGCAAGTGCAACAGTTTGGGTGACATCGTCGGGTGTCGTTGAGAGGCACAAGCCATACAGTAGGCAAATAGCCGAATCCTCATCATCGCCTTCATTGTCGCCGATCTGGTCCAGAGAGGCAAATCTGGCACCGTCCCACGCCTTATAGGTATTGCGCGACCACATGCATCTACACCAGACCCACCAGCACCACACACATGCACACCAACAGCACCACCCGCATGCGCACCATCAGCACCACACACATGTACACTTAGGTGTCCCTGCGCATGATATCGCTGCGACGTTTGCGCGACTCGTCGGAGTTTTCTGGTAGGATCATTTCTGGAGGAGTTTGCGCAGAGACTTTGGCGACTTCAAAACACATGTGCGAAAGAGGTACGTGGGAGAGGACAACGACCGGAATGATCGGTACAGCGTAAGAATCAGGATGAAAGTTGAGCGGCGCCGTCAGTCAGAACAGGAGATTGGGGCTGGGCAAACGATGAACGACATCTCACCTGTGCAGAGTGGCAGTGTTGATTCTATGGCGGCTACACGGGGTCAGAGCAATGCAATTCATGAAGGCAATGTCAGGGAACCCACGCAGATTCAAGGCCAAACCCAGAATGAGAGGCGGGATGCGGTACCGAATCACGAAATCGAGGGACTCTTCCTGGACGAATAAGGCACATGTGTCTGTCGCTACCTAGTCCGATATTCCTCTCCGATCGTCATGAACATTCAGCAAAGCATTGCTTCCACCCACCCTGGTCAGCAAGAATTAGGCTCAGACCATCCTCAAATCAATCAAGACCTAGGATCACATAGCTCCTTTAAGAAATCCCTCAGATCTCCCTTTGTCGCCGCAGATATATCTGCCTCCAACGTCCTCCCTGTTTTTGAGAAGTACTCCCTCTTTATTCTCTCCAAGTGTGCCTTGTCCCAATGGAACCTCACCAATCGCGAGATGAGCAATTCATATCTCAACTCCTCATCCTTGTTATGACCCGCAATATCCTGAATTGCATGCCTTAGTAGCAATGCATCTCTCGCAGGACGATTGATCGCCCCATTCAAGATATGCGCCAACACCTCGCCCTACACTCATTAGCTTCCCTTTCCCCATACCCATACGAAATGAAAACTCACCACCAAATTCCCACTCCTCCTCAACGCCTCCCTCGCGAAATTCGCCCCCGTACTCGCCTCGTACAACCTCAACACCTCCCTCAAATGCGCATCACTTCTCCTCACCACCACTTGGAGCAAAATACTCTCCCCACCCTCCCTCGCCCTCATCACCTGCATCAACACCCCGACATCCCTCCTCACCGCCTCGCTCCCCCACACATCCGTCTCCTCCTGCCTCTTCTCCTCAAGCACCCACCCCACCGCAGTCCCAAACTTATCCCTCCTCAACTCCCTCTCCACCATCTTCCTCAAATCGTCCCCGTAGCGCTTATCCCTAAACCCCTCCCCTATCGCCCTCACCTCGGCATTCGTCCGCCCCATCAACGCCTCGATAACCAACTCCCGTCTCGACGCGGCAGATTGGTAGAAGAAACTCGCCCAATACCCCTCGGACTCCCAGCGGCCGAGGGCGGTGACGTAGGCTGCTTTGCCGTAGTTCCCGGAGAGTTTCAGCTTGAGGTGTTTGGGGAGGTTGATGCCTTTTCCTGCAATCTTGGCGGTGAGTTTGTATTCTTTGCGGAGAGAGAGGATTTGGTCGTGGGTTAGCACGGGGAGGATGGAGGTGAGGCGGGCGAGGTCGAGGTTGGAGGGGTGCGAGTGGGAGAGGGCTTTTTGGATGGCGAGGGCGTCGGTGGTGGGGGTGTAGAGGGTGACGGACTTTTTGGGCGCGTGGGAGGTGGTGGTGGGGGTTTTGTCTTTGGAAGAAGAGGAGGATTTGGATTTTGAGGAGGAGGATTTGGATTTGTTGGACTTGGAGGAGGGTTTCATGTCCTTTGTGCTGGGGTGGGAGAGCTCGAGGTCGGAGAGGTCGGAGTCGGAGGAGCCGGCTGTCATGGGTGCGACCATGGGAGAGATGGATTGGTAGGTGCCGCGGTAGGCTTCAAGGAGGGGACTTGGAGGTGGGAGGCCGCCTGTAGAGGTGATCCCGCCACCGCCGATGCTTAGGCGGTCCATATGTGGTGCAAGGTTGGAAGACGCTCGCTGTCGACCACCACCCGGGGTAAAGTTGACCACCTGTGGTTGCTGACCAGAGGGCGTGAGTTGAGATGATGGAGCAGACGGATAGTACGCATCGAGAGTACTACTTCGATCACGTGTCTTATCGTATGACGACGTCCGATGCGGCTCTGGTGGGTAGGGAGACTGGGTCGCATTCGATGCCCCATAGAAAGCATTGGGAGATGGTGTATGTGCTGGCGGCGAGGTGTGGCGGTCACGAGACGAGTCCCGCCTCCTGAGGTCGGATGGGTAGTAGCCTTCATTGTTCCTTGGGGCTGTGTCCCGGTCAGAGCTGTAGGGGTTGTGGCCAAAAGCCAGAGAATCTTCCAGCCTGCCACGATCACTTGCTCCAGTAATGTCAAACTGATCAGGATCGGGAAACAAGCTTGAGGTCGGATATGGTACTCCGCCACCTGGAGGCATCGATGATGATGGATAAGGCACAGAGTCACCAGGATATCCTCCCGGAAGCATAGAATCTCTGGGATACGAAATGGGCAGATCATGGTCGAATCCGCCAGGCATCGCCGGCATGGAGATAGACGATGGAGCTGCCGAGTATTGCTGATATCCATTGGGTGCATCCTTGACAGTCATGGTTTCTGTTCGATACCTTTCCTCCTTAGGCGGGCTCGACTTGCGCTTCGATTCTCGTACATTGCTTCTAGAACGGTCCCTGTCGTCGTGAGACCGTGACCTGGACCTTTCCCGCCGACGAGATGAGCGGTCATCTGGTCTCAACGACATTTTGATGTTTGGCTGGTATCCTTTACTCCCTCATTCGCATTTTTCTTGATCACAGAAAAATCAGCAGGTCGCACAAAATAGCTTGAGGGATTCATGTCCTGCATGAACTCCCGGTCAGCTGCAGCCCGGGTTTCAGGTGGCTGGAGTGGCGTTTTGGGTCCAACCAAATATAGTCACCAGACCATTTAACATTGGAAGCGCTTCACTGCTGTCTTTGCATACTGCGTCGTTTTGAGAAAACATACTATGTTACCGGGGAACTATGAAAATCGTGGTTGCAGGATGCAAAAGGGTGGCTGTCGGTCTACGAGCAATGTGCGCAAAGTGAGGTTTTGAGGATACCAAAGAATAAATATTAATTTTATCATGCTATCTTTGCAACAGCTGTCGTGGTGGCAGTCATGTCATATGCTCTTCATGCAATCATTTTCATCGTCCCCTCAGTATTTCGCCCTCCTGCCCGTGTACTTGACAGAGAAGATTCCTCGTTCGATGGAGTTGACAAGGATGTACCTTGACTTGAAGTAAGGGTAGTTACTCCATGTGCCGAGGAAAGCGACGGCACCAGGGGTGTTGTCATCTTCCGGGTAGACATCAAAGAAGCCGGTTTCTTGGAAGTTGCCGCCAGTAGGGTCAATAGCGACACCGCTGACATCCACAATGCGGAGGCCGGAGGCGTAGTTGGACTGGTAGGTGAGGCCCTCACGAGTGTACTGGTTGTGGTCGATAGACTGAATTGGAGACTGGTAATAACCCGAGTTGATGGGAGCTTCGAGGTTGGTAATGTTCCAAATGTACGTGGTTGTGCGTTTGTTGACAGCAGGACCGATGGTTCCATCACGCTCATCGAGCTCGTCGTCAAGGAGCAGGAAGGTGTGCTCGTTGGGGTCGATGACCCATCCCTGGTGAGAGTATCTCGAGCCAACGTACGGAGTGCTGGAGACGACAACGAGCTTCTTGATCTCGGTCACGTCATACACTGTCAAAGTATCCTCGTTGAAGCCGAAGCAAATGTCACGGCCTAGGTACTTTTCGCTAGGACCATTGTAGACGACGCACTGAGCATCATGGGTGTATCCGTCTTGTCCGACGCAACCAGGGGAGAAAGGCGCAAGCGGGTTGGAGACATCAACGGCAAATGGGCCGCCAGCGCAGGTGGTTTTGCGCGCATTGGCACCCTCGTGGCCACCAACACCGAAGATGAGGTTACGTTCAGGGAAGGCGACAATGTTGTGAGTGGCACCGAAGCCGGTGAAGAGAGTGATGTCCTTTGTCTTGTCAAAGATGACTGGCTTCCACCAAGGATTCCACCACTTCTTGATGCCGAGCAACTTGGTCAAGTCGAAAATCTGCAGACCATGACCGGCAGCCTCTGATCCGATGTAGGCGTAGTTGCCGATAACCTTGATGTCTCTCCACGGGGCGCTGACAGTTTGGGTGTTCAGACGTCCGAGGTAGTCCATAGTACCAGTCAATGTGTTCAACTCGACGAAGGCGGTACCATCAATCTGGCCGACAAGACCGAATTCGCGACCGTCTGGTGAGGTCCAACCCCAGACGTCATTACCCCTAATGGCGACTGAAGAGTTGACTGAGATGCCAAGGTCATCGTGGCTGATGAACCCGTGGAGGTTGACGTTGTTACATGAGTAGGTGCTGTTCACACCGCGGCCGGCCTTGCCATTGATGCAAGGGCTGAATTGTGTGATCTTGGATAGGAACTTGGAAGCAGCAAAGACTCCCTTCTCGGCTGCCTCTTTCCAATCAGCCTCTTTGGCCTCCATAAGTTTGGCCATGGCAGCTCCATCTGATTTGAGAGAGGCGGTCGCGCCACCCGTTAGGGCGGCGAGGAGGAATGGGTTGAAGCGAACCATGTTGTTCAGCAATGAGCAAGTTTGAGCAAGTTGGCAGTCTTCAAGCAATCCTCAGAGAGGTATATATACTTCCCACTTTCGTCCAACATTTTACAATCAACCGAAGTCACTGGGAGCATTAGCTATCAAGCAGCCGTCTGCCAGACTTGCCACCTGCCCATCCCGTCCAAAAGATTACGGGTTTTCATGGCAGTAATCGCATGAGTCCTCTGGCGGAAAGATATCATGCCCGCCACACAGGACATACTAGGACGAGACATTTCGGCAATTCTGTGGAGGTGTCATGGCGTTGAAGATTAGGGCTCTTTAGCCCGCGTGACAGTCGTTGAACAGCTGAGCGTGATACCTGCCCTTTTGGTACGCCAAGCCGGGCACTTGTCTAGTTAATCCGCAGGGATCATCCCGGCTGAAACTTGAAAGTATCTAAATATCAAACTTAGCAAATTCGCCGTCGTTAATTACGTCGTTGGTATAGACAAATTAAAGCTTAAAAAAGGTGTTATTACTTCTTATAGTATAGACAGGAGTAGATACAGACTATACTTATTACCTTAGCCTCTTAATTAAGAGCTTCTATCTATAGCTATATACTAAAGAATTAACTTAATATAATATAGGGGTAAATAAGGGTCTAATATTGTTCTATATAAACTATAGTTAGAAGAAGTTCTTCTAACTATAAAAAGCACTACTAAGGCTTAAAGTTATTAATATTTTAAGCTAAACTGCTTTAAGTAACGATAGATTAACTATTTAGCTATAACAGTTAACTGTTACGACTATATAGCTACGGGTAATTGTCATAAACTAGCCTTTCTAACCTAGGAAGGTATATAGTGAAAAAAGAGGTGTTTAACACCAGCTGTCACGCGGGCTAAAGAGCCCTATTGTGGCCACGAGGCGGACTGAAGCTCGGCGGCTGGGCAAAGATCCAAATAGGGAGGTGCGGCGGTGATGGGAAAAGTCTGCGCGGTGCGGTCGGCCACTACTGCTGCTCATGTCTTCTTCTGGCAATATCTTCCATGCCAAAGAAGAGCGTGACCGGGTCTTGCAGCGGAAACCCCCGCCGACAGTCTTTGGGACGAATCGCCGCCAGAGCCTGGGCGGTATGAAAGGTCAGCATCCGATGGGAACATGGCTTTATCAAAGCAATAGTCGAAATGACTAGCGGGCCGGCGAGGGTCGATTGTGGCTGCTGACAAAAAAGGCTGAGACCATTTCATCACCACCTTCGAACATTCATTCGCTGCAACCTCCTCAGGCACGCCATCCACGAGCTTAGCCTCATGCAAATGCTGCCAATGGCTTCACTTCAGGTAAGCACTATTCTGCGGGTGAGGAGCCATCAGGGGTGGCCACGCCCGTGCCGTCATAAGTATACATCATAGCTGTCCGTCTCTGTTCCTATCTTCTTCAATTGCAATCATGGAGACCGCTGTAGAACAGATCAAGACCCTTGTCGCCACTGGCGGCGAGGCAGCAAGAAAGGTGGCCCTGGAAGCGACCAGGAAGCTGATTGCAGAGCTCGAGACCCCCTACGACACCTTCCACCGTCTCCACAGCCTGCACTTGGATCTCGCTATCGCCAAAGTCGGATCAGATCTTGAGCTCTACAAGATGCTATCCGCATCCAAAGAGCCTCTCAGTCTTGCGGTGCTAGCCGAGCAAACGAAAGCCCCTGAAGCCACTCTTGGTATGTCAATCCAGATCTTAAGCCGCTGGAGTCTAACCACAATTCCAGTACGCATCCTCCGCCATCTTTCAGCACTACATATCATCTCCGAATTCGGTCCCGGCAAGTACACTCCCAGTAACATCACCCATCATCTCGCCCTCCCTGGTATCGAAGGCGGTCTCATCCATGCGTACGCTTCCCCCCGTCTCTCCCACCTAATCCCACCCCTAACCCTCCCAGCTTCGACAACTGCGGCCCCATCTTCCAACGCCTCCCCTCCTTCCTCGCCGAAACCTCCTACGCCCCTCCCCCATCCTCCACCAACACAGCCTTCAACGCAGCCTACTCCACCCCGCTCCCCGTCTTCCACTGGATCACCCAATCCCCCGAGCGTTTCGCCTCCTTCCAAGCCGCCATGACAGTCCAATCCATAAACCAACCCTCCTGGCACGCCGTCTTCCCGTTCACCACCTCCCTGGGCTCCTTCGCGACTTCCCACCCCGAATCCCCAGTCTTCGTCGACGTAGGCGGCGGTATAGGCCACCAATGTGCAGCACTCATCGATGCCTTTCCCGATCTGAACCTCAAGGGGAGGGTGGTATTGCAGGATCTCCCGCCTACCATCGCCATTGCTGAAGCGCAAGGCATGCTGGGCGACGCGACGGGTGTCAAGGGGGAGGCGCATGACTTTTTCACTCCTCAACCTGCGGCTTCGCGGGGGGCGAGGTTCTACTACCTCAGGACGGTACTGCATGATTGGCCTGATGAAAAGTGCGGGGAGATATTGAAGCAGATTGCAGATGCCATGGGAGAGGAAAGTGAGGTCTTGATTGATGAGGTGGTGCTGCCTGAGGCGGGGGCGCATCTGTACGCTACTACGTATGATTTGGTCATGATGAGTGCGTTGGCGGGCAGGGAGAGGACGAGGGGCCAATGGGAAGGGTTGGTGAAGGAGGCGGGGTTGGAGGTCAGGGAAGTGGTGGGGTATGAGACGTTGAAGGGGGCTAGTATCATACGATGTGGAAAGAAAGGGTAGATGGTAGAGGGGGTATGTACATTCCTATTATCTGAACGTGTATACAACAAGCGTCATTGGTTCAGCGCTTTCCACGCCACCACTATCCGTCGCCATTTCGGCACCGTGGCTCGGCCTCTGCGTACCACGTAGCCTTCACTTCGCAAGGTGCGGCCTATCTCCATGTAGCTCTCCACCGCCACGCGCATGCTGCCTCGCACTTCGGCTGGTAGCGCTTCGATGGCACCTCTACTATCTTCGTACAGCTCAAAGGCGCGATCGAGGAGTTTGCCCCTCAGCCGTTCAATCTTGTCCCGGAAGAAGGCGTCGTTGTCTTTCTCGCCTTGTCCTTCCCTCCGCAGAGCACCCGAGCGGATCGTCTTGATGGTCTCGGAAGGAGTGAGTTTCTCCTTCTTCAGCCAGGAAGTGGGAATGTAGATGCGCTCCATCTCGGCGTCGACTTCTATATCCCGTGCAATGTTGGTGTATTGTAGTGCTTGCCCCATCTTACCGCCTGCGGAGATGAAGTATTTCCTTTCTGCTTCGGACCTACCGCCGGGGAAGTGGAAGAAGCAGTGATCTAGGCAGAGTTCGGCTACAGTGCCGGCTACGTATTGCGCGTAAAGATCGAGGTCGGAAGTGGATTTGATGGGGTATTTGGCGTCCGAGGCTGTGGCGGGATTGTTCTTGAGAAGTTGGAAACCCAGATCCATTTCGAAGCCTTTGAGGAGATTATAGAGAGGCTCTGAAGCTAGCCTGTCGGTCTGGAGTTGTAGCAGGGCCGAGTGAGTTTCTCGGGGGAAGTTCTGGACGACGTAGCGGACAATTGGTCCATTGTTGGCATCGCGTGCCATTGGGTCTTTTGAAGTGTAGGAGAGGTCGAGGAACTTGGTGAGCTTCTTGATCCACAGCTTTGACTCTTGGATGGTAGCGGCATTGTCGATCAGATCATCAGCGACGCGGCAGTACGAGTATAGGAGGATGAGGTCAACGCGTAGACGGCCTTCGAAAACACCGCTGGCCAAGTAGAAGCTCCTGCTTTTCTTCGAGAGACGATTAACAGCTTCTTTGAGGCCATTGATCCTTTCCTCATCATACGCAGAGGAAGGCAGACAGAGGGCTTTGATCATCATGACTGGCGAAGGTAGGTTCGACGCAGTCGGGAAGTGAAGGGGAAAGGCGTCCAGCACCGCGACAGCATTATCAAATGCAATCAATCCCCAGACAATCAGAACATTTGTGAGCAGGAAGAAGACAGCTTCCTCAATCTCCAGATGCGGCCAGACGTGAATGCCGAGTTTGGTTCCTGACTCAATGACCCAAGTGCCCCTTCGGAGTGCTAATGTATCCACTATCCAGAGGTATAATGTAGGCAAGACGATTGGTAGAACCGTGTTGGTGAGTGGCAGATTGGTGATGAATTGATATGCCAGGACCCAAAGGAAGAACATGATAGGTATCGCCCACACCAGGATCAGGCCCATGTATGTTCCATCTTGTCCTTTATTCACCATGGCAATCCCTCTCTTCATGACCAGGGCCAAAGCGATCTGCACAGCTGTTTTCCATACTTTGATAAAGTCCTTCTTGCCTTCTCGACGAAGATATGTAGGGTGGAACGGCGCTTTGCTGAGGATGAGGTAAAGTAGTGATGTGTTGTATGTCTGTATGACAAAGAAAAAGACCTCTTCAAGTGGGATGTCGAAGAGTTTTGGGCCAACGATCACATCTCGCGGGTAGCTCCATATCGAATTGCGAATCAAGTAAGAATCCCATGGGGTTGTGTATACTACGGCAATCTTTGGCGTGTCAGGCTAGAGAATTATACTGAATACAGCACAGTCGGCAACCTACAGAGATGAGGAAGAGAATGCGGTATACATCGAGTCGCGTCAACAACGGCCGATACAGGAAAGTGAGCACGAGTGCAGGCGGAATGTTGAACTTGAGGTGCCTATGGTGGAGTGTATTAGCGGATTTGACATGTGAAAGGGCAGTATGCCATCATACTTACACCCATGCATAATCGTAGCCCATGATGAGCGGATTGCGAGACAGATCGGAACTACCAACCAGCCATGATCCACATCGGGTATGTCCGCGCAGTAAAAGCAATGAAGATTTACCCAGTGTTGAGGGAAAGGCAGAAGCAGAGACAAAGGCGACGAATTCAATCCCGAAGGCTCCGGTCAGCGAAGGCAAATGTCAGAGGCGATTGAGAACGTGATGCTGCGCTGCCCGCTCAACGCGAGGCTTGCTTTCTGCTTGAATCTCGCTCTGCATGACGCACAGAGACCATGTCAAATGGTCGGATGGACGGCAGCAGAGCCGGTCCATTCCTGACGGTGATCTTTCAGATCAGAGCTCTTCAGATCGAGATTCACAGTCCAAGCTCCCAGCCAAATTTCGTCATGCCGCAGCTCTACTCGTCGCGCCCATCTCCAATGTCCATGTCAGGTCAGGTCGGTCTGCTCGGTCCACCGAAACACCACTTGCGAGGTAGGCTTCTTCACATGCTTCGTTTTCGACCATCATAACCACGTCCATGTCACCTTAATTTGCTGCTGCTGTTCCCTGTCGGCTGTTTGTTTTCACGCAGCCGCCATGACTCTCACAGGACAAAAGCGAAAGAGGGGTCAAGCATCTGCGAAGCATCCGTATGTTGGACTCGACAACCACAATGAATCGATATGGACGACTTGCTGACCTGCCCAGCTACCTCGCTGGCAACTTTGCGCCAATCCAATCAGTCGTTCCCCTCACGCCATGTACATTCGAAGGCAGGCTTCCCGATGAGCTCGCTGGTGGTGAATATGTGAGAAACGGCGGTAATCCGGTCTCGAATGAAGACCTTGGACGCGATGCACACTGGTTCGACGGGGATGGTATGCTCGCTGGTGTTGCCTTTACAAAAGAGGAGGATGGCAAAGTGCAGCCCGAGTTCGTAAACCAATACGTCCTCACAGACGTGTACCTATCGACCATATCTTCACCGCACAACAAGACACCCATCCTACCAAGTATAGCTACTCTGGTAAACCCTGTAGCCTCGTTCTTCTGGATCATCTGGCGAGTGATGAGAACAATTTTCCTGGTCATCCTATCTTTCATGTCCGGCTCGAAACAAGCAATCAAGAAGATCAGTGTTGCAAACACTTCAGTATGGTTCCACGATGGCCGAGCACTTGCCGGGTGCGAGTCTGGTCCACCCATGCGCATCAGTCTACCAGGACTTGACACTGTTGGCTGGTATAATGGATGTGGTGCGGAGAATGAACCAAAGGACGAACACGCGCAAGATGGCCAGACAATTGGTGGGGAAGGACTCATGGGCTGGATGCGAGAATGGACGACAGCACACCCCAAGGTCGACCCAGAGACGAAGGAGATGTTGCTGTTCCACTCGTCATTCGCCCCGCCATACGTACAGTATTCGGTCATCCCCGAGCAGCAGACACCTTCTCAGGCCGAAAAGCAAGATCGATTGCCACTCAAGAAGTATGTCAACTTGCCCCTACCAGGGGTATCCAGCGCAAAGATGATGCATGACTTCGGTGTTTCGTCAACCCACTCGGTCATCATGGATTTACCGCTTTCACTGGATCCTCTCAATATGATGAAGGGCAGACCCGTGGTCGAGTACGATCCTACGAAGTCTTCTCGCTTTGGCGTATTCCCTCGACACAGTCCGGACCAAGTCCGCTGGTTCGAGACAAAAGCTTGCTGTATCTTCCATACCGCAAATACATGGGATGATGTCGACAAGCAAGGGCAAGTCAAATCTGTCAAGCTCCTAGCCTGCAGGTTGACATCAGGAAGCACAGTCTTCAGTGCTGGGAATATCGCCGGACCTGTGCCACGCAACAGTGCTGTGCAGGAGAAGAAGAAAGGCATGCCATTCTTTTCCAAGTACGACAACGACTTCCAGCGACAAAGCAGTCGACCTGGCGAAGAGCAGCAGTCTTACTTTGACGACCCCTCCGCAGCATACTCTGACGATATTGAGGCGAGGACATTGACCAACGAGCCTGCACAAAGAGGACGCTACACAGACGACCCGGTGCCAGTACATACTCCTGGCAGCGAGGTCTTTGAGCTACCAGAGGAGATTTGGGAGGAGTGGACTGACTCTGACGAAGATCAATGCCGCCTCTATCATTTCAATTTCTCACTGGAGACTGGCCGAATCACTTCGGAGTATGCTCTAGCTCGGATACCGTTCGAGTTTCCTTCGGTACACCCAGCGTTTGAGATGAAGCAAGCACGCTACGTCTACGGCTGCAGCACATCATGTGCTTCTTTCGGCGCAGCCTTGGGCAAGTCGGCCAAGATTGACCTTCTGGTCAAAATCGATGCAGAGCGACTCATTGCCGAAGGCGAAAGACAGCTCGCTGCTGGCCTGCTGCAGCCAGTCACGGATTGTGTCGACAAGCGCTCGTTGACACAAATCTTGGATAGCAATGATCCCGAAGACACAATTCAGGCATTCCAGATGCCTCACGGTTGGTTCGCACAAGAGCCGCGCTTTGTTCCTCGCGCGAACAGCACCAGCGAAGACGACGGCTACCTCCTCACTTACGCCTTCAATGAGGAGCAACTCACCATCGAAGGCGGGGTTCCACCAGACGACAATGTGGTACTGCGCGCTAAGAGTGAACTTTGGATCATCGACGCAAAGGACATGACGACCATCATCGGGAAGGTGCAATTGCCACAGCGGGTACCTTACGGCTTGCATGGAACTTGGTTCTCGGAAGAGGAAATCCAGGGGCAAAGGGCTGTGGAAACGGTCAGGAGTACAGCACAAGCATTGAGCAAACAGGACAGCCATGGGTTGTGGGCGAACATCAGGGACAGGGTAGAAAGATTCCTTGGATAGGGAATGGTCAGGCACATAGGTATACCCATTGGTTGATACGCTCAATTATCAGACCACAGTACATAATGAGAGATGAGCATAATCTAATTCACTCCTCCATCGCTAGCTGCAAGCCAGACACCATGTTGCCCAACCAAAAACAATGCTCTTGTTCAATGTCCACTCTCAATCCTCGAATGCACGTAGTAAGCCCCTCGATATCTGTTGCTTGTCTCACGCCTCAACCATCTCCAGCAACCAGGCTATCGACAGCCTCACCACTGCAACCTCACCCCTGACACCTTAGAGCTGCGACCACAGCGTCAGTGTGCATGAACATGTTTAAACGACACCGATGCCAATGCTGTACACCAGAATGAACTACCGTAGTGTAACAGAGTCGCGCATACCGACGGGAATAGCTCAGAAGATTCAGATGTTCACCGACGATGAACCCCGCAGCTGGGCCGTCGATGTTAGCCAGCAATCTCACACACAACACAGAAGCTGAATGAACAGTGTGCAAGAATGGCCTGAGGATCTCAGCCTTGGCGATACCGGCGCGGTGAGATGATCGTGTTTGTCTCATGGCGCTTTCATGAGGCTGGGCATCGATCTACTCTCGGACGGGGTATGCGAAGGAGCGAGTGCGAGGGCGAAAGCGACGATGTATCGCTCGCCACGAGCTACTCGATGAGGCTTCACCCCTCCTTGCCTTTCATCAAACACGCAGAGTTTTCCACAGGGCCATGGTCATGCGGACTACATGTCAGACCACTCCTTCTCACCAGAAAGCAAGACTTCCGAAGAGATGAGGTTCGACAGCGGATGTCCACGACCCGCATGTTTCCTCTACACGGCAAAGAATCCAAAGATCTACAGGCAGAGGACGAAAAAAGTCCGACCCCTTTGGCAGACAGCGGTGCGATCATGTTCCTGAGAGACCCACTGATCAGCTTGCGACACATCCGGGCGTTGTTTCCGGGAGGACGATCTTTATGATGGTCAAGACGTGCCGAGGGAGTATAGATTGCCACTCACAAAAGGCACTCGGCCAAGAGCAGGGATTCCATGAGTCGAGCATCGGCTGAAACAGTGCGATCTCAGCAAGATTGCCAACCCCCATGTCGCTGTCATTGACCAGGCCTGCGCTGGCGCTATACCATTCGCCAAATTACAGCGGAGATGCAGAGTTTGGAAAACTGTCACCAGACCAGTTCCGCATGAAACAGAATTCTCATTGGTCATTGAAAGCCGTGGATACACGGGCAGGAGCCATGAACTGCATTGTGCAGTGGGTCTCGCACGATCTCCCCGGATCTTGGAGGTTGAGGGCAGGAAAATCTGCTTGGAGGGCCCAAGGACATCACGTCGGTCGGAGCATTTGTCGTGCGAGCAACAAAAAAGATAGCGCATGTCGCGCTGTGATCTCATCGCTCGTCAAGATTGTCGTGGCAGCCACCGATCCACAACCCAGATGCACCTTGGCCCACAGGCCGTGTGATGTCGAGACAAGCACGATCAAGCTTTTGTTGGCGTCGGACTTTTTGTGATTCGTGGCTGGCGAGATTGCTTGAGGACGCTGTGGTCTTGCCTACCAGGCAATACACAATCGTGTCTTATCCCCCACACAATTCAATGTTTCGTAACAACTACGTACGTGAAGAAGAAATCCAGATAACTGATACACATACATGCAGGAAAGCAACCACAAAATGAACATCTCCACTTCTCCCATCGTGAGATCGATGGCTCCATGCATGATCGTAAGGCCAACGAACTGACTCACCCGAAAGCCACTACCGAACCAACCGATCTATGGGACAGTCGTTATTGCACACAGTGCTTATGTGACATGCAGAAGTCAGCGGTGCCGGATGCCCGCCCCTAACTGTTTAGTCCGTCAGTAAACCTCCAGCGACGTCATTCTCTCTGGAAATTTCCTTTGGTGGTGACCACATGCTCGTTTCGCCCATGACGCCAGGCACGCATTCCACCACTTCTGTCAACACACAAAAAGGTCCCCCTGTCGCATTCCTCACTTTCCATCATCAGTCAAGCATCATTCATCAGCAATAGTGACCAAGGCCAAGGACACCCCTTCCACCTCAACCCATCACCACCGACGACATGCCTCAATCATCCATTAATGCCAATGGTAAGTTCTCACCTTCTCTCACCTACTCTCACATCCCCATCACCTTCACATACTGACTCCACCTCCAGCCGGCACCAACGGCGGCGCCGCCGACGTCCAAATCGGCCCCGTCGGTTCCTCATGGTACTTCGCCATCTGCGCGCTCATGGGCGCCGCGACCGTCGTCTTCGTCGTTCTCTCCCGCACCAAGCCCCGCCAGGAGCGCATCTTCCACTACATCACCGCGGCAGTGACCATGGTCGCCTGCATCGCCTACTACTCCATGGGTGCCTCGCTCGGTCGCGTCCCCATCAACATCGAATTCCAGCGCGACTCCCTCCCAGGCACTACCCGCGAGATCTTCTACGTACGCTACATCGATTGGGTCATCACTACTCCGCTGTTGCTGTTGGATCTGCTCCTCACTGCGGCCCTGCCGACGCCGACGATTCTTTACGTCATTCTTGTGGATGAGGTGATGATTGTTACTGGTCTTGTTGGTGCGCTTACCGCTTCGTCCTACAAGTGGGGATACTTTGCCTTTGGTTGCGCCGCGCTCTTCTATGTTCTCTACGCCCTTGTCTGGGAGGGACGTAACCACGCCAACGCCATGGGCAAGGATGTCGGCCGCACTTTCTTGATCTGCGGCGCTCTTACCTCGTTCTTGTGGACTCTTTACCCGATTGCCTGGGGTCTTTCCGAGGGTGGTAATGTCATCAACGCCAACTCGGAGGCTTTCTTCTACGGGGTCCTCGACTTCCTCGCTAAGCCAGTCTTCGGCGGTCTCCTCATCTGGGGCCACCGCAACATCGACCCTGCCCGCCTCGGTCTCCACATCCACGACTACTCTGAGAAGGACGCCTTCATCAAGAACCCCAAGGAGGAGACCGGCAGCAACTTCGCTCCCAACAGCGGCAACGCCGGCGGCGTCACCAACGCCAACGCCAACCAGACCGTCTAAGGTGCTAGCTCACCACGACGATAGTCGCTGGACGACTCGAAGCAATATTTTGTCCCGGCGGACGAGACATGGCATAGAACCGACCGCGATTGATTCGTCAACAATCGACCTAATTTGACAACCCCCAACATGGCGCCGGAGAATTAATCTTTTCTGTTTGTGGCCTGCCCGCGGATGATACCAAAATATACCCACGCTCATGATGATTTATTCTCGTCTTTGTGAGATAGTACCACAGTCCTTCTATTGGCCTTGGTTCACCGCCTGGCATACTTGCGATCGCTTATGATGAGAGGAGAGGCGGTGGTAATAGCGGTGGAAGTTGACAGTGAATGTAATATACGAGTTCAAGAACATCTTCTTCACCGTGTGCAATCATTTCAATGTCGTTCTCCTCCGCCTTCCCAGGTTCACGGTCGCGTACTATTTTACGTGTGATAATCATGATAGAAATAATACTCGAATATTATGAATGATGAGGAGCTGGACAACAACACCGCCCATCTCAAAGCTTCATTCAGCCGAGGTCGTGAGTCAGCAACAGCCCTCCTCTATAATATCGCCAAAATTAACATCAATCATACTCAAAATCTTGGGAGCTTCTTGATTTGATAGCTGGAAATAATCTGAGATATTTTCAAGACCGGTACTGCAAGTTAACAGCTCCGTTCAGCTAATATCAGAGGACGACGGCTCCCCGCAGCAAAACTATGGCTGCCCGCAGTAGGTGAGCGCATACAACCACACCAAAAGGCGGCTTGAGGTATCAAGAAAACTTGCCCTGGTCACACAATGTCACCCAGTGTACCCGAGCCCGAGCATGAGTACTTCCGCACCAATCCCCCACCGCCATTCCTGCAATCCCACACCACCCTTGCCCGCAACTTCATCACCCACCATGCCGCCAACCCCTCTCAGCGGGTCGTCCTTGTCACATCCGGAGGGACCACCGTCCCGCTCGAGACCAACATGGTCCGCTTCGTCGACAATTTCTCCGCCGGTACACGAGGAGCCACCTCCGCCGAATGGTTCCTACGACAAGGCTACGCAGTAATCTTCCTGCACCGCGAATTCTCCCTCCTCCCCTTCGCCCGCCACTACTCCCACTCCTCCGCCAACTGCTTCCTCGACTACCTCGACCTCTCCCCGTCCCATCCGGACACCAGCTCCACCCCCGACGTCAAAATCAAAGACTCTTACACCCCCCACCTCTCCTCCGTCCTCGCGCAATACAAATCCGCCCGACAAAGCAACCTCCTGCTCCTCCTCCCCTTCACCACGGTAAACGACTACCTCTGGTCCCTCCGCGCCATCGCCCAACTCATGACGCCCCTGTCTTCCAACGCCCTCTTCTACCTCGCCGCCGCAGTCAGCGACTTCTTCATCCCGCGCAGGAAAATGGTCGAGCACAAGATCCAGTCCGGCGAGGAATTCCAACGTCCCCGCCCGCCTGCACGTCCCTCGTCGGCCAGAGCCCGCGCTGATCTCGCCGCCTCTGGCCCCAGAAACCGCGCAGATCGAGACCGGGGGGTCGAGTCACCCGGCCCGGGGCAAGGAGACAGCCACCTCGACGATGAAGAAGAAGTCGCCGCCACGATATCGGACAAGAAACTCATCATCAACCTGGATCCGGTGCCGAAATTCCTGCATCAGCTGGTGGATGACTGGAGTCCAAGGGGGATGATTATTAGTTTCAAGCTGGAGACGGATCCGGAGATTTTGGTCACAAAGGCCAAGTGGGCCTTGGGCAAGTATGGGCATCATCTTGTTGTGGGGAATTTGTTGAGTACGAGGAAGTGGGAGGTTGTGTTTGTTAGTAAGGCGAGGGGGGAGGAGGGGGAGGGGGTGAGAGAGGAGTGGATAAGGGTGGAGAGGGGGAGGAGGGGAAAGGGTGTTGGTGGGGGGAGTGAGAAGCAAGAGGCGGAGGTGTTGGGGGAGCCGAGTGTGGAAATTGAGAGCTTGATGGTGCCGGAGATTGCGAGGCTGCATGGAGATTTCATAAAAGGGATGGAGAGGAATGGGAGGTGATTGGTAAGAGGAGGATGTTAAGCGTAGCAAGGTACTACAGGCGGAGTGGGGACATAAGGTTTGATATCTATCGCATTTGAGTTTGGAGTATAATCTGATTCATAGTTGATAGAGGAAGAAGAAACAAGAAAAAGTTTCGATTCCGTATGATCATCCTACCGTACAATTGCCATCTGTCGTCCTAATCTGCAACACGACTTCTCTTCATGGCAGCAGCCTCGCCGTCGCTTTCGCAGAACGAGATGACAGAATCTCACTTCGACCTGGTTGATGCTCTGGTTCAGCATCTGACAAAGTCGACCTCGGTCAAGATTCTTGATGGCTACGACAGTGATACGGATGACGAGGATGCCGGCTCTCAAATAGACATCCTTGATGAAGACGAGTACACTGAGACTGGTACCTCGTCAGCTCCGACTGAAGCACATCCTGGTTCTCTCGAGGAGCACTCTGACCTCAGGACGTACATCCTCAAGCATCTCATCGCCATCCTCCACGGCTCAAATCACATCGAACGAGCCGGTTCCACTCGCGCCCTGACAGCCCAAATAGCAACTCCAATCTTCCAGGGCATAACCACTCCCTCATATCCTACTTTCCAGCACGACCTCACAGCGGCCCTGCTTGCCTCTCCAGCACAACTGTCTGCCCACAGCATCTCTCCCGACCACCCCATCCCCTCACACCTCCTCTTCCAAAGCTACCACGAAATTACCTCCCCCGCACACGCCTTAGTGCACTTCATCCGCACCTTCTCACTCTCCCAAGCGCCGCTCACCGAGTCACTGATCCTGAACACACAACGCATCCTCACCTCTAACGTCCCAGCAAGTGACGGCACACCCTCCCTTTCCTACGGCGGGACCTGCAGGACCTGCCGGATATTCGCCGGCTTCACTGAGTTCCCTGCACCTGAACAGGTGCCTCGACGCATGGCCTCACTAGTCACTGAGATCCACGCCCACATCACCACCTGCGAACCATCATCAGGATCGAAATCTGACTCCAAGGAGGACGGGGAGCTAGATCCCATAGATCTAGCAGCGAGACTAAGCCACTGCTTCGTCAACATACACCCTTTCCTGGACGGCAATGGTCGCATGACGAGGATTCTGCTGAACGGGGTATCGATGCGGTATGGCCTGCTTGGGGCTGTACTTGGAGGGACAGAATGGGAGAGGGAAAGGTATTTGGCGGTGGCAGTGAGGGGAAGCGACAAGGAGGAGGCGTGGCAGGGAATGGACGAGGAGGAGACGAGGTTTGCTGAGGAGCCGTGGGGTGAGCTGGGGGAGTTGGTGGGAAGGAGCGTGAAGACGATGATGAGGAAGTGGAGACTGGCGTCCGGTGGGAGGTAAGAGTAGATGGGGGAATAGGTGGAGCGGCCGCGACTGGTGTGGGTGAAGACGTGCCCAGGAAGGAGTCCATCAAGCGGGAACTTCTGTCAGGTCGACAAGGGTAGGATGGCGGGAGGCGCTCTCTGGTCGTACTCTCCCTTTTGTAGTAGACTAGTGCAGTGCTTGTTGCATTCCAGACGCGAGTGACGGGGATCTCGGGTCATCTAGGTTTCTGATCGGGATACCGTGCTGCCGTTATGGGTTTCATAGGCCATTTGATTCATCCTTGAGGTCCTCACTATACTCGTCAGCTTGTAAGGGCGACGATTTTGGGTGTTGACGTACTTGAGCCAGGTTTGCTTGTCTTGTGGTTTCGGCGAGAACAAGGCCAACAGGGCCGGTGTCATGTCTTCTTTCTCGATAACAACGCCGTCGACTTCAAACGCATCGAATTCGTCTCCTTCGTTGTATGCGAAGCAATGGTCGCGTTGGTAAACAAAATTCTCCCACAATCTTGGCCTCACATGTGTCCTGAGCCACTCTTGATCTTCCTCGTGTGCCCTCATGTACTCCAGGTCTTCCAAGGGAATGCGGTCAAGGTTGCGTAGCATTCTTCTTACTGCCTTACGGACCGGGGTTTGTTCGGGTTCGCGTCCCCTTGGCGGGGGGTTGAAAGGTACTTTGCTTGAAAGCACCTTCTGTACTTTGGGATGCGCAGCAAGCTGTGGTCTCGAGACACTAAAAGGTCGGTGTAAGTCTGGTAGCTGTACAGGTGCTCGGGCAGCTACTTACAAGGCGTCTCCGGTCCATTCGTAGGACATGACTGGTACGTGATCGCCGTCTGCGCACTCGCCATGATCGACCAGGAAGAAGCACTTGCGATTTGCGTATGCGAATTCGACCTTGTGCATGTACAAGCGAAATTTTTGGTATTCGGATGTGCGATTCCAGTAGAAGAGGCATATCTGATCCAACATTGCATCTTTCCGTTCGAAACTATTTTTCCCCTCGGGCAGGAGACAAGGCAGTGTCTGTACCAATACTCGCGTTGGTGGTTCGAGGTCTGTGGCAGCAGATTTGGTGTCCTCGGTCGTCGCGTCTGTCTGCAGGGACCGTGCCATTCTGGATCATCAGGGGATTGAGAAGTCGAGCTTGTTCCGTTCGTGTGGCCGAAGATGGGGAGACTAGATCGATGAAGTTGATGCGTTGGGAGAAGAGTGAATCAAGCGATGGTCGGAGTGGAAAGGCACGAAGCAAACGAGCCGAGCCACTTGGATATAAGTAAAGTCATGGCACATTGACCGTGAATTGCATATGACTTGGATGCTAATCACCAGGTACTCTTCTTCAATATCGAGTGGTCCCGCATACTAGGCGTGTTTGCTGGTAGTTCTAACCAAGTCTTGCAGTGCCGCGGCTTGTTCTACTCTACTACCATTCTCCCGTCCCCTCATTTTTTGCAAGCACAATCCTTCGTGACCGTGAAGAAGACTCGTATTTGTCGTGCTCCATGGCCTCTGCAATACCCGCAAACAGATCCCTGAGTTCCCCTCGTCTCTCCGACCCGACCTGTGTGCCGAACTCGACCTGTCCCTTGACAGGGACCGCACCTCTGCTGCTCGAAGCGAAACTCTTGTTTTTGATATTTTCCCGTGCCATGGCATAGCTCGCACGTAGGGTCGGCGGTTTTCTGCCGGTGTTTGAGGCTGAATTCGCTGCGAGCACTGCTCGACCTGCTCCCACTGCTCCCACTGCTCCCACTGCTCGACCTGCTCTTTCCCGGGTCTGGCATCTGTCCGGCTTGACAAGGTCAGCAAATTGCAATAGTCCTTCGCATGACCCTACACGATACCTATCTCGTAAGAGATACGTCTGTAATCAAGAGTATGCAACCACGGTGTCTTGCACACAAGAGGTCGTCGTGCCAGATGAGACTCAATGGCTGCCTTGAACAAGAGCGCTTCAGCTGCGGCACAGCGCCAGTCCAAGCAAGCGCTTACAGCTGTTTCGAGTTCCATCCGGCCACCCCAGGCTTGGCGACCGGATTTGCGACTGCACCACCAAAAATTGGCTGGCGGGGAAGCGGTGAAGGTCATGGATTGATATAGCTTAAATACACTCGTCGTCGCCGTGAATTGTACATGAAGCTAAAGAGTTGCGCACTATAATTGGTCAATTACCTCTATATCCACCAATTTAAGCCGTTACGTGAAGGTGTTACTCATAGCGCACATTAGCGATAATCGCTTTAAAACCCCTTAGCCGCCGCAAGGGCGCTCCGGTATAACTCTTCGACTTAGTGCGAGGAGGGTAATAACGCTATTATCTTTTTCTTCTTCGAGAGGCTAGTTACGCCTCTTTATTAACCCTAACTACTTACGAGTGTTATCCGTAGCTAGTACTATTAACTATCCTTATGTGCCTTATAATATAAAGAGCCTCTCTAATCTTACTAGTTAAGCTATATAATAGCTTAACTATAACGCTATAAGTATATACTCTAGCTAGTATATAACTACTTTACTAATGCTAAGTAAGTTAAGGTTATATATAAGCGAGCCCCGCTAAGCTATATTACCCGCTAAGCCTTTTAGCTCGGCGCTCTTACGCTATACAATGTAAAAGAACAGTTAGTATCTACGCTAATAAGATACTATACGGGGTAACTAATTATATAAGTACACCCTTACATTATACTAGTTAGTAGAGATTAGTATAACCGTTAGGTCGGGGTTAAGGGATCGTACTAAACCTAAAAGAGTTATATTACTCTATTTATAAGGGGAAGCTTAGTCCTACGGAG
This sequence comes from Elsinoe batatas, assembly GCA_017309325.2. Taxonomy (NCBI): domain Eukaryota; kingdom Fungi; phylum Ascomycota; class Dothideomycetes; order Myriangiales; family Elsinoaceae; genus Elsinoe; species Elsinoe batatas. The sequence continues at coordinate 415,621 of JAESVG020000009.1, forward strand.
CTAGGATAGTCCCGTTACGTAACGTAGGCTCTCTATAGTATATCTACATAGTCTCCGGCTATTTCGAACGAAGGTAGCTATTAGTTCATTAACCTATCTAGCCTATAGATAGCTTAGCTCTATACGTTACTATATACTACTATTATAGTTCTAATAGCTCCCTTTAGTCGTAGTCTATAGAGCTACCGATAATAAGCGATAACTATCGAGTAAATTCTATTCGACCGGTAGGTCGAGTTAACGAGGCCGACGACGGCTACGAAGTCATCGAAATTCTATTAGAGCTAGAGTCTCTAATAGAGGAGGATTCGCTAACACCTCTAGAGGTCGCTCTAGCTAGTGTCCTAGAGTAGTTTAGGAGCGAGATCTTCCGCTATCTCGGGGAGGTCGAATCCTCTATACGAGACTCTAATCGCTATAGGGACGCCGGCGAGACGCTAGCTAGACCCCGCGGTACTACTATATAGAGTACCTCGACTCCCTCTAAAGAGATAGGTACCTATATAATACCCTTAAGACTAGCGGGCGCTACTATAGAGCTCTACTAGGACCCCGAAGAAATGCCGTAGAGTACGACTTACGTACTACTACTCTATCGCTCTACGCTAGGTAGTATAGGGTTAAAGCCGAAAGATCTAGAAGAATATCGAGCGAAGATAATTACTAAGTTTAGATACTTTCGCCGGAGCCTAGAGGTAGCCTTCTTAGTAAAGCCGGATTACTTTACTTACTCGCTATTACGCGAGGTAAACCGGAGTACCTATTTAATATAGTTCCTCGGCGATAGACTTAAGGAGTCCTAGGATCGAAAGTACACCCTTAATAGTATAAACTAGACGTCCTTAACGTATTAGGGAACTTTCCTCGACTTCCTTAAGGACGTAGTTAAGGACCTAGTTAATCGACATATAAACGCCGTAATCGAATACTATAGTACTCGTTAGAATTAAGGAGAGTTAGCCTAGAAGTTCGCTAACTAACTAGCTACTCTCGAAGACTAAGTTAACCCCTATTATAGTAAAGAGCACCTAGCTTAATACTTTCTAGCTAAGCTCTACGCCGGTCTCCGGAACTAGATCCTTTAGGCCTCTCCGATCCTAGAAACGCGAGAAGAGCTAGTTACGCGTACTACTATATACGAGGGCCTTTCGAAGTCTTCGGACAAGGAGGTAAAAGAGACGCGGAAGCGTTATAGAGACTCTACGGAGAGTATTCGCGTAGCTCCGGGAGATAAGCGCAGTAAATAGGATAACTACGCTAGCTTTAGCCGTACGTAAGTATACCGTAACCGTAGAGCACTCGGAGGACGTAACTAGAGCTCTCTAGAGAGAAGGCCGAAATCGAGGAAGCTAGTACTAGACTAGGTCTAGTGCTATAACTACGGTAAGCGAGGCTACTTCTCTACCTCGTATACGTAGCTATATAAGCCGGGCTAGGAACCTATAACGCGCTCGGTAAGAGTAAGTAAACGTCCTCTCTTACTTAACTAACTCCCCGAGAACGTGTTAAACGACCCCGAACGAGACTAAAAAAGGCCCGTAGTCCTTCCGGCACGAATCTACGAAGAGATAGTTTATACACCGGATAGTAAGGTTAGTATATTAATGCTCTTAGACGATAGATCTAACGTTAATATAATCGATCCTATATTCGCCCTTAAGTATAACTTAAAGCGTGTTAACGCCGAGCTCCCGCGAGTTAATAGCTTCTAGAGCTATCTAGTATATTACTATAGCGCCTACGAGATCGAGCTACGCTTAACGGACGACACCGGCAAGACGCGAGAGTCGAAAGGTTTATTCTATGCTATAGAAATAAGCTCTCCTATCTTACTTAGTTAGCTATAGCGTTTCGACTAGAGCGTAGTAGTAAATAGCTGTGCCGACTAATAGTAGTATAGTTACGATACTACGTCGGTACGCGTCGTAAACGCTCGAGAGTTCTCTAATCTAGTTCTCGCGGGAAATTAAGGCTACGCTATTGTCCCGTTAAGCGTGCCTAACTCTATAGAGTATAGAGTACGAGGGGTAGCTAGAGCCTCTATAGAACCTCCGCGAGACTCTCTCGACTTATTACCTATATATATCTCGGACTTTAAGGACGTATTTAACGTTAATCCTACCGAGATAAGGCCTACTAAGAACGTTTCCTATCCGATCGACCTCTAGAAGAGTAAGGAACCTCTCTTCCGACCTCTCTATAATCTTTCTACTATAGAGTTAGTAGAACTAAGGGAGTACTTAAAGAAGTCCCTAGAGAAGAGCTAGATCCGATATTCGGAGAGTCTAGCCGGCGCGCCGATTCTATTTATACCAAAGAAGGATAGAACGCTTAGGCTATATATAGATTACCGCGGCCTAAACGCGATTACTATTAAGAACTACTACTCTCTCTCTCTTATTAGTAAGACTCTCGATCGGCTCGGGGAAGTAGTAGTATACTCGAAGATCGATATAAAGGACGTATATTACCGTATTCCGATTAAGGAGAGTAATTAGTAGAAGACAGTGTTCCGGACGAGATATAGCTACTTCGAATATATAGTTATGCTATTCGGATTAACTAATACACTTACTACGTTCTAAGCCTATATTAACAGGGCTTTAGTAGAGCTCGTCGACGTCTACTACGTCGTCTATCTTAACGACGTTCTTATCTATAGCGCGTCGGTAGAAGAGTATACGGAGTACCTATAGAAGGTGCTCGAGAGATTACGCTCGTTCGCGTTATACACGAACCCGAAGAAGTACGCCTTTTTCTAGACTAAGGTAGAGTTCTTAGGATTTATCGTCGGCACCGCGAGTATATCGATAGATCCCCGTAGGGTCTCCGTAATTACGGACTAGCCTCTACCTAAGAATTATTACGACGTCTAGTAGTTTCTAGGCTTCGCGAACTTCTACTAGCGGTTTATTAAAGGATACTCTACGATAGTAGCGCTACTAACGTCGCTATTTAAAGAGGCGAAGAAGGGAAAGTAAACTATACTATAGCGCTAGAGAGAGGCTTAAGCTAAGGCCTTTAAGGAAGTCCGTAAGGCCTTTATAAAGGCTCTAGTACTAAGGCACTATAATCCTATAGCGGAACTCCGTATAGAAACCGATACGTCGAAGTATATATACGGTAGTATACTTTCGTAGCTCTTCGACGAGAGCGAGTATAAGGAGTAGTACTCTATTACTTTCCTGTCCTATAAGTATCTACTAGCCGAGTAGAATTATAAGACGTATAATTAGGAGTTACTTATAATCGTTAAGGGATTTAGGCATTAGCGATACTACTACGAAGAGTCTCTATACTCTATCCGCGTACTATCCGATTATAATAACCTAAGGTACTTCCTAACGATAAAGGAACTAAACGGCCGTTAAGCGAGATAGTGTATATACCTCTAGAGATTCGATTTTATGATCGAATATAGACTAGGGAAGACGAACTCTACTAATGCCCCGTCTCGTTGTCTAGACCTTATAGTCGACGACTAGAAAGAGACTAGTAGCTTACTTACCTTATAGGCTAAGCTTAGGGCGATAATTCCCGTTAGTATACCGATAGTAAGAAGAGTATATATAGAAGTATCTACGTACCTTAGTGTTATAACCCTAGAGGAGAGCGCGGGCCTAGAGATCCGCATTGTATAACTAGCTTCGGACGCGAAGTAGCCCCGTAGAGACTTCGTAGGAGTAGCGGATAGTCTAGGCGAAGAAGACGCTAAGAGTCCTAGAGATAGTTCCTCGGATATATACTAGCTTAACTAGCCGGGAAGTAAGAAGACTAAGCGTAGGGAGGTATAGTTAGTTCGTAATAGCGTAATGCCGATAGCTATACCTCGCGTCGCCGCTGTTTCGGCGACGTAGAATAAGTCTCCGTAGGCCGACAAGGTCGGCGATAAGCTAGTCTAGCTTATTAAAGAGTTATAGTAGACCGATAGACTAGCTACTTAGAGAGTAACTAATCCGGAGAAGAGAGCTAATAGCGGTTCGCTATCGTAGTACTAGAAGAAGGGAGTACTATATAAAGATAATACCTTATACGTACCCGTAGACGCGGCATTATACGCGGAGTTACTACGGAGGCACTACGATCTCCTAGAGGCCGGCTATTTTAGCCGAGAAAAGATCTTAAAGCTATTATTAAGGAAGTATTACTAGCCGGGGGTATACTATAACGTAGACGATTACGTTAAGACCTATATAGTATACTAGACTCGGAAGGGACGTACCTACGCGCCGTATAGCGAGCTCTCGAGCTTGCCGATACTAAAGGCTACTTAGAGGGAGCTAACTATAGATTTTATCACCGACCTCCCTCTAAGTAAGTACTATAGTAAGGTATACGACGTAATCCTTATAGTCGTCGATAGATTAACGAAAATAGTGCGCTACCTTCTCTACTATAAGACTATTACCTCGGAATAGCTCGCTAAGCTATTTTACAACGAGATTGTTTACGAATACGGGTTCCTAGAAGGCGTAGTCTCTAACCGCGGAACCGTATTTACGTCGGCGTACTAGTAAACGTTCGCGTACTAGTTAAAGTTCGAGCGCCGGCTATTAATAGCTTTCTATCCCTAAATAGATAGCTAGATAGAACGGTAAAACAGATCCCTAATTTAGTATATTTGATGTTATTACTCCGTAGACTAATCCGACTAGTCGCGATAGTTACGAATAGCGGCGTTCGCCGCTAATTCGTCTTAGAATAATATGCTAGGCATATCTCTACTCGAATGTTACTCTAGTAAGGACCCCGTAGGGAATCCGAATAGAGCCTAAGAGTAGACTCTACCGAGGGAAGTACTAGCTACTTATAATAGAGTAGCGACTCTTATAAATCTTAGGAAGAGCTTAGAAGAGTATTAGCGACAGGCCTAGGAGTAGTAGAAGTAGGCCTACGATAAGAGACATAAAGCTATGTTATTTAATATCGGAGATCGAGTTCTACTATCGACTAAGAACCTAAGACTAAAGGTAGCTAAGTGTAAGCTAGCACTAACGTTCCTTAGACTATTTAAGGTGTTAAATCGAGTCGGTAGCTAAGTATACCGCTTAGATCTGCCTAAAGGCTCCCGTATCTATAATATATTCTATATATTACTATTAAAACCGGTAAGGGGCTACGGAGACTCCGTACTCCCCTCCCTAGAACCGATTAATATTAACGATAGTATAGAATATAAAGTAGAAAGGATCCTAGAGTATAATTAGTAGAAGGGATAGACTATATTAAAGGTGCTTTAGAAGGGATACCTACTTTCTAAAGCTACCTAGGAACCTAAGGAGGCACTAGATAATACTACTAAAGCTATTATAGACTAGTAGGCGAAGATTAGTCGGAGAACCCGTAGTAACGGTACGAAGAGAATACGGCTAAGATAAGATAGGCAAAGGGGTTCTATTAGTCTATATAATTATATAAGCCCCTAAGCCTACTCGCCTCTATAGCGACTTCTCTCCTCCTCTACTAAACGACTAAAGTAGCGAGCCTACGATAAAGTAACCGGATCTTCCCTAAAGTTCCTTTCCTTCTCTAGATTATCGGCTAGTATATCTAGATCTATGTTCGATAGGCCTACTAGGACGAGTACGCTAGGGCGCTAAGTAGTTTCCGCGAACCTCGCTAGGTCGCGAAGTAATATAAGGTCCCTTAGGGCACCTCTAATAATAGTAAGACAAGTAGATAGAATAGCTCGGGTAGACGAGTCGGCGGCGTCTAGTAGCTATAGCTCGGCTAGACGACCTAGGTAGTAATTCTATATATTCTCTTATAGCTATATAAGTAAAAGGATTTAATGCTCGTTCTCGCGAGCGGCGGTAATAGTAGAGACTTACGGAGACCTAGCGGCCTCTTAGCGGAGTTAGGTAGAGGCTTTATCTTTATCCTCTATAACGACGTTGTTCTATTAAGCTAGACGAGCCTATAGGTCGGAGAAAGAGCGACGGACGATAGAAGAGAAAGAGAAGGTCCTCCTATTAGAGGCTACTTCTATAGTAGTAAAAGCGTCTAGGTTAGCGACGGGATCGTTATTCTCGTTATCTAGAGTATTAGTAGCCTTCGTAGCCGAAGCTACTACTATAGAGTTAGTAGGTACGGTCCTCCTATTAGAGGCTACTATAGTGTCGGAAGAGGCGGTCCCCTTATTAGGGGCTACTATAGCGAATTAGGTACCGGCTCGTAGTCGCGAGCGAAAGAATACTACCTTAGTAGTCTTTAGAGTCGTGCTTATCTTAGTAGAGGTCTTCCTTATTATCCTAGAGAGTATTACTCTCCGAGCTAGCGTCTTAGCGGCCTCCGTAGCTAGAGCTACCGTAGTCTTAGACTTTAGCGTCGCTATCTTCTTAGGCGTCGTAGTCTTAGATTTCTTAGTAAGAGAAGTCTCCTTTTACGGAGCTAGTACGAAACGCTTACGGAGTGTCGATAATAGTAGAGTAGAAAAGGAGGAAGTAAGAGACAAAGCGGAACTAGATAAGTACTATATACGATTAGCAAGGCACTAGTAACACTAGACGTTATACTTACGGAGCGGAAGAGGCCTACGCTCTCCTCGAGCGTAAGATATATACGCCGGATTTCGTCGACTTATACACGTATTAGAGCGTTCTCTAACAACGCGGATAAGTCTAGTAGAGTAGTAGCTTAACTACTAGTAATTTAGTATAACCGAATCGTAGACTATACTACTATAGCCTCTATATCTAGCTCGGACTTCTTATCTACCGAGCGAGTCTTAGTAAGATCTAGACGGTGTCGATTTACCTTTACGAAGGCAGCGTACGCTATATCGACTAAGTTCTATAGCGCCGGGTCGTCGATTAGGCGGTAAGCCTACCTTATCTTCTTATAATAGGAGCACGCCTTACTAGGCGCGCTATCGTAAGTAGTGTCTACCTACGTTAGTATACTATAGCCTTACTATATAGGTACCGTAGACTTACCGACGAGGTTGTCTTTAACTACGTAAGCGTAGCGCTTATAAGAGTAAACATAAGAATCGGAGCTAGCTATAACTAAAGATATCTAATTAATAAAACGAAGATATTTAACGAAGTAGGGAGCTAGACGGTAGTAAGAAAAGTAAGCGCTAAGAGGTTTAACGAAGAAAGAGAAGTATAAAGTACGAGGATAATATATTAGTCGATAATAAAGAACGTATTAATAAAGCGAGTAGCGGGTTAAAGTTTTAGAAGTGTCGTCGCTATAGAAGTTATTATTATAGAGGTCGAAATGCGGTTATATATATGCTAATCGCTAGTACACCGGAGCTATACGGCTACTATACGGATACTAAACGAACGCCGGCACATATCGCGAACTAGTAGTAAGGCTAGTACTACTTCGAGGTAAAGCTACTAATAAAGGACTATAGCCTCGTAAACAACGAGGTTACTAAGGACGGATATTAGATAAGTTAAACAAAGAAACAACGTAGACTAAGTGTTTCCCTAGTTAATAAAGAGAATACTTACTACCTTTATAGTTACGATTACCGAATGCGATAAAGAACGGCTTAAGAAACGGACAGCTACTAAGAGTAGTAGCCGTAAAGGGGGGGATAGTTATAAAGGGAAGCTCGGTCCTACGAAGCTAGAATAGTCCCGTTACGTAACGTAGGCCCTCCGTAGTATATCCGTATAGCCTCCGGCTATTTCGAACGAAGGTAGCTATTAGTTCATTAACCTATCTAGCCTATAGATAGCTTAGCTCTATACGTTGCTATATACTACTATTACAATAGTTTAGTAGTAATCTTTAGGATTTAGTAGAACCTCTTCTATACGTCGCTAATAAACTAAGGGCTATAATCTAAAGTAATACTATTAGGTAGCCTATATAGCTTCTAAATGTAAAAGAACAATAGCTTAGTAGTTTTAAATATTAAGGTATCTTCGTTTCTAAAGAAGTAGAGAATTAGGTATTATTCTTTACTAAGGTAGTTAATAATATATAATACTATATTATAGCTATCTACTAATAGTAGACTAGTAACGAAGTCTATAGTAATATACTACTAAAGCTTCTCTAGAATAGACAATAGTAATAGAAGACTAGCTAGTAGTCTATAGTAAGCTTTTAATCGTTTATAGTTATAGTAATAGACAATGAATCTTTTAATAATATTATTATAACTAGAGATATAGAAGGTTATTTTAATTATAGCTAATGTCTTAGTAGCTCTAGCGTATATATAGTTCTTTAATATATATACCTCTTAGATAACTTTAGTAACTATCGATATAGATATAATAAGGCAACTAGTATACTATAATATCTCTTTACTAATAGTAACATTAGTTAGTAATAGCTATTTCCTTTTAGAGAAGGCTCTAGTTATATAGTAGATACCTTAAGCTAACTTAAACTTAGTGTCTCTTAAGTTAGCTTTAGCTACCTTATTAAAAAGAAGTAAAGGCTTTTCTATAGCTAAAATAGGTACTATATAGACGTCTAGCTTATAGGAGAAAATAGGTGTCTACTTTAGAGATAAACTAGATAGTAGACTAGATAGTAGTTTAGCTCGAAGAGATAATCTAGTTTAGATATAATATAAGCGAGCCTCGCTAAGCTATATTACTTACTAAGCCTTTAGCTCGGCGCTCTTACTCTATGTAATACAAAAGAATAGTTAGTATCTACGCTAATAGTATACCGTATAGAGTAACTAATTATATAAGTATACCCTTATTAATACGAGATAGATACGAACTAGATTTAGTTAGGGCCTAGTTTAGTTTAGTTTAGTCACGTAATCTCGGCGTCGCGGCCCGGGCTTCTAGCCGCTTTACCCTCGATATTACACGTGCTTTATATACTAGCTTTCTCTTCTTCTTTTCTAAGTCTCGATATCTTAACGAATAGACGTAATTAACCTTCTATCTTGCTAGTCGTAATTACTATATCGAGACTTCGTAACCCCTACGACCGAGCGACGAAGCTATCGAAATATCTAGCTATTCTACTACTCGCGTAACTACTAATAACTACTTACGAAGAACCGAAGAAGTTACGAAGAAGAAGAAGTATTACGATCGTAGTTCCCGCGTATACTATAATAGATCCTCGCTGCCGCTACGTAGGTTAATACTACGAATACCGAAGATATAAGAAGAAGGTAATAAGTCGAGTTACCGACGACTTAAGAAGGAAGTAAGCCGCTAGCTAAATTTTTAGATATCCCCTTTATTACGCGTTAACTTTTACTATATTTACGACTAACCTTACCGAGCTATAGCTCGACCTAACCCCGGCGACGAAGAGCGCTACTAAAGTAAGCTACTATAACCTACCTCCGACTATAACGACGCTCTAATTAGTTTACTCTATTACGATCTATTCGCTCTCTTCGACGCTATACTCCTTAGTAAGCTATAGGAAGAGTATAGTATTTAGGCACTAAGGGACGCGTTCGACTACGTCGAATTCTCTTATAATAAGTAGACCGTATAAGTAAGCGCTATATAGGCTTAGGTTAGTAACATCTAAGCTAAACTAGATGTATCTTAGACCTACGCTAACGGCGCTACTACCTAAGCCGCTTGTTACTTAGCTAAGGTCTAAGAGCTTAAGGCCGAACTAGACTATCTTAAGGCCGAGATAGGACGTAGTATACCGACCTCTTCTATATATAGCCCTCTCTTATTAAAGAAGCTACCGGACCCTACTATTTTTAGCGACGGTATACTAGAATAGTTCGATGTCTTTAAGCACTAGATATAGAATAAGCTTCTTTCTAATATAGACCGTTACTCTACGAAGGTTAATAAGTTCGCCTATCTCTACTCGCGCCTCTTAGGAGACGCTTATACTCTCGTTATAAACGTAGCTCGCGGTACGATCCTTAGCGCTAACGAGGTCTTTACTCTTTTAGCTTAGCGCTATAAGGACCCCGACTATAGGGCTACTACGCGTATCTAATTTGCTAGCCTCTTTTAGCGTAATAACACCTTCGACTCTTTTATCGGCGAGTTTAATAAGTACGCTCTTCGCGCTAACATCGCCGAAGAAGAGTAGCTATACTAAATCCGTTAGAAGATATCCGCCGAGCTACGTAATGCCCTAGTTAACTTTTACCCCGATAACCTCGCCGCCTTTATTACTATAGCTCGCGCTACCGACCGTAGTATCTATTAGAATAACCTTATCGCTAAGCGTACTTAGGCTCTATACCCCGTAATAGCTATAACTCGCGTCGCTAGCGCTCTAACTCGCGTGCCTTACTTAACCTCTACGCCTACTACTTCGGCTACTTACTACTCTATTACTAGAGGTACTTCGTAGCCTTTCCGCCTACTCTAAATACTCGTCTACTTCGTATATAGTAAGCTAGGCTATATCGCACCGAAGTATATAGCTAGCGCCTCTAAGAAGGCTACTTACGCTACTACTTGTCTCCTTCGCGCTATTAGCGCTATAGAGGAGATATAGTAGCTTTAGCACCGTATAGCTAAGTTAGAAGCCGATTCTAGTTCGGCCTACGAACTAGATTTAGTTTAGAACTAGTTCGACCCCGAGATAGATTACGAGTTAGCTAACTAGTCCGACTAGGGAAACGAGTAGCCGGAGAATAAGTCCCCTTCTCTAGTAGAATAAGGGCTATTCGAGATAGATCCGGAGGAGTATAAACGCTAAATAGTGTCGTTACTTATAACGTTACCGCTATTATAACTCCTATTACTATCTACGACCTCTATAACTATAAACGAACTATTACTCTTTAAGCCTTTATCGATACTAGCGCGCTTATCGGCGCTATAGTTAACTATAACGTTCTCGATAAGCTAAAGACTTTCGGCTACTCCGTGGCGTTAGCTAGCCCTATTTAGCTCTAGGCCTATAATAGTGTTCTAACTAAATAAGTTACTTATAGCGTTCCTCTTACTACTACTATTTCGGGTAAGCTAAATACTCTTACTACCTTCTGTATTATAGATATCGGCCGTTTCGACATTATCCTCGGCCTCGGCTAGCTTAAGGCTAACAAGGCTAATATCGACTACGAACACGGCGAAGTTATATATAAAGAAGAGTTTTCACCGACTATCGTTAAGCGGTAGTAGCCGTAGCTAATTAAAGGTACTTATTCCGGAAAGGGACCTATTTTAGTTCGGAACTAGTTCGTCCCTAGTTCGGCTCGCGAAATAGATACTATTTCGGCTACCGAATTAGGACGAGATAGACTATATCGACTACTAGCTCTTAGGTTAAATTTTAAGCTAAATTAGGGGGAGTTTAAGCTAGTCTCTTATAGTACTTAGCTAATATATAAGTTCTCTTACGTACCTACCTACGTAAGTAATACTAAGTAAGATAGACCGCTTATCGCCTTTATTAGCGCCGCTGCCTTTACCTCTTAAGCTAAATACCGCGAACACGAGGTATTCGCGATCTCTATAAAGGATATTAAGGACTATCGCCGTATAGCCGCTAAACCGGAACTAGACTCCTTAGTCGTTCTACTAGAGGAGTTACGTAAGTTTACCGACGTCTTCTCTAAAGAGCAATCTAATACTCTACTACTAAATCGACTAGATTTCGATAACTGTATTACTCTAAAGGACGGCGCTAAGCTACCGCGTACTAAACCTTTACGCCGCCTATCCCCTAAAGAGCTTAATATAGTAGAAGAGTTTATTCGAGAATATCTCGATAAGGGTTTTATTACACTAAGCTCGGCTAGCTACTTATTACCTATTCTTTTCGTCCGTAAGCTAAATAGAGGACTCCGCCTCTATATCGATTACTACGGCCTTAACGAGGTTACTAAACGAGACGTCTATCCGCTACCGCTTATCGAAGAAACACTTACGCGCGTAAGTAAGGCTAAGTAGTTTAGTAAGATCGATATCTACTAAGCCTTCTACTGTCTCCGTAACTCCGTCGATAGTAAGGACCTTACTACTTTCTCTATACGTATAGGTAACTTTAAATAGCTAGTAATACCTTTCGGTCTTACTAACGCCCTCGCCGTGTAGTAGAGGTTTATAAATTATAACTTCGTCGATATACTAGAACGCTTCGTATCGATCTATCTAGACGATATCCTAATTTATACCGACGGCACCTAGCGAGAGCACGCCGAGCACATTAAACTAGTGCTCTAGCGACTCCGCGAGTTAGGCCTAAACGCCGACATTAAGAAGAGCGAGTTTTACCTTACGGAGGTAAAGTACCTCGGTATTATCGTTAGCCGAGATAGAGTCCGGATAGACTCTAAGAAGATAGAAGCTATTAAAGCTTAGAAGTAGCCGGCCCCTAGTAATACTACGTAAGTAAGGAGCTTTATTAGTCTCTATAGCTACTACCGCCGCTTTAGTAAGGGTTTTAGTACTATCGCTAAGCCTCTAAATAACTTACTTAAGAAGGACGTATTACCCTAGAACGATAAATATACTTACGCATTTAACTGTATAAAGCACGCTATTACGAGCGTACCTATTCTCGCGTACTTCGATTACTTAAAGTAGATAGTCGTCGAGACCGATGCTTCCGATACTACTACCGCTAGGATCCTGTCGTAGTACGACGAGTATAACGTCCTTCGGCCCGTCGCCTTTTTTAGTAAGTCTATAAGTAAAGCCGAACGTAACTACGCTATCTATAACAAAGAGCTACTAGCTATCGTCTAAGCCTTTAAGGAGTAGACCCCTAAGCTTATAAGTACTTAATCCGATAAGGCTATCTACGTCCTTACCGATTACTAATTTCTTATGTATTTTATAAGGACTTAAAAGCTTTTACGCCGTTAAGTACGCTAGGCCCTCTACCTTACGCAATTTAACTTTAAGATTATATACCGACCTAGCGCTACTAATAGTAAAGTAGACGTACTTACTAAAAGGAACGGAGATATACTACGCTTAAAGGAAGACTCTAATCTACGCTAGACGCTTCTACTATATAAGGTGCTCGATCCGCGTATTATCGATAAACTAAGTCTAGGTCGTATCCGAACTAGATTACTACTCCGAGCTAAACTAAAGTCTAGTTCGTAGTCTAGTTTAGCTACCGAACTAGGACCTAGTTCGCCGCCTATTTCGTAGTCTATTTTAACACTTAGTTCGTCACTGAAATAGACGCCTATTTCGCCTCGCGAGCCGGCCTATGTCGCCTCTATCTTAGCTATAGAAGAGCCTTTACCCCTTTTCGAAGAAGTAGCTAAAGCTAACCTATAAGACACTAAGTTCGAGTCCGCTCGAGGTATCTACTATATAATAGGGGCCTTCCTAAAGAGGAAATAGCTACCGCCGACCGATGTTACTATTAGTAAAGGGATGTTATAGTACGCTAGTCGACTATTCGTACCTATGTCGATAGTTACTAAGGTTATCTAGGAGGTGTATACGTTAAAGGACTACGTATACGCCGGAGCTACTAAGATAGTAGCTATAATTAAAACAACCTTCTATATCCCTAGTTATAATAATATCGTTAAGAGGTTTATTACTTATTACTACGACTATAAACGATTAAAGGCTCGCTACGGCCTTCTTACTAGCCTACTCTTACCGCTGCCTATTTCGGAGAAGCTCTAGTAGTATATTACGATAGACTTCGTTACCGGTCTACCCTTAGTAGATAGCTATAACGTAGTGTTATATGTTGTCGACTACCTAAGCAAAGAACGACACCTAATCCCCTACTTCTCTAGAAAGGAAGATACCTCGGCATTCGAGACCGCTAAGCTATTATTCTTTTACGTGTAGAAACTACATAGGTTACCCGATAGTATTACTTCCGACCGCGGCCCTTAGTTCGTTAGCGACGTGTAGAAGTAGTTCTACTAGATCCTAAAGATTATAGCTAAGCTATCTACCGCTAGCTACCTCTAAATAGACGGCTAGTTAGAGGTTATAAACCGGGAGTTCGAACGAGTTATTCGCTCTTACGCTATACGTTTTAGTAACTAGACCCTTATTCTTCTAGTAGTAGAGTTCTCTACTAATACTAACCTATCGGAAAGCACTAAGCTATTACTATTCGAAGTTACTAGAGAGTATAAGCTAAGACTTAGCTTTTAGCCGCCTACTAATATACTATCGACGAGAGCTAAGCTAAATAAGACTAATATCCGTGCCCTAGCTAAGTAGCTAGAAGAAGGTTTAGAGATCGCTAAGAAAAACCTTACCGTCGCCTAATTACGTATAGTAGAATAAGCGAATAAGTACCGCTTACTAATCGAATTTAAGGTTAGTAACATGGTATAGTTATCGATAAAGAACCTTTACCTATATAGTAATCCTAAGCTATTACTAAAGAGAGTTAGTCCTTATAAGGTACTCGAAAAGCGATTACCCCTATCGTATAAACTAGATCTACTAGTCGCTTTACGCTGTATTTACCCTATGTTCTACGCCGACCTACTTACTAAATATCTAGATAACCCTTTACCTAGCTAGTTCTTCGAAGAGCTACTACCGATCGAGGTCGAGAGTAAAGAGGAATACGAAGTAAACGATATAATTAACGTACGGATACTACGCGATAAACTAGTTACTCGTATAAGCTAGAAGAGATATCCGGAAGATCTTACCTAGTAGCTAATCGACAACCTTAAAGGAGTAGCTAACGTACTACGCGACTACCTAGACTCTTATATAGATAAACCGAGGCCGAAATAGATTAACGAATAATATATATTAGCGTTTAAGGGTAAACGCCTTTAAGAGGGAGAGTAGTAATACGAGATAGATACGAACTGAATTTAGTTAGGGCCTAGTTTAGTTTAGTTTAGTCACGTGATCTCGGCGTCGCGGCCCGGGCTTCCGGCCGCTCCGCTCTCGATATTACGCGTACTTTATATACTAGCTTTCTCTTCTTCTTTTCTAAGTCTCGATATCTTAACGAATAGACGTAATTAACCTTCTATCTTACTAGTCGTAATTACTTATAACTATCTTAGTAACTAATTATATAAGTATACTCTTATAACTATCTTCTCTTCTAGAAGCTACGCCTTAAGGCTCGGAAAAACTAGTATTCCTCGCACCTTATAGGCTACGTACTACCTAGCTAGAAGTAGCCTAGTATAAGAAAATGTACGTATATAACTAATCTCTCTAGTAAGCTCGAGTTTTTATACTTTAGCTATATATATAACTCGTAGAGCGCGTATATAGTTATTACCTTAGCTCCTTTATAAAAACTCTATAGAGGCTAAATTATTAGGCGTATAGCTAGACTCGAACGCGGAACCTAACGCTCGATAACTAGTCTAGGGCAGCCTTATACGTTACTCCTAATAGAGTTAGCGTAGATATAATTATAAGCGAGCCTTACTAAGCTATATTACCTACTAAGCCTTTAGCTCGGCGCTCTTACTCTATACAATATAAAAGAATAGTTAGTATCTACGCTAACGGTATACTATACAAGGTAACTAATTATATAAGTATACTCTTATAACTATTCTCTCTTCTAGGAGCTACGCCTCGAGGCTTAGAAAAACTAGTATTCCCTATACCTCGTAGACTATATACTACCTAGCTAGAAGTAGCCTAATATAAGAAAATATACGTATATAACTAATCTCTCTAGTAAGCTCGAGTTTTTATACTTTAGCTATACGTATAACTCGTGGAGCGTATATATAGTTACTACCTTAGCTTTCTTATAAAAACCCTATAGAGGCTAAACTATTAGGCGTATAGCTAGACTTAAACGTAGAATCTAACGCTCGATAACTAGTCTAGGGTAGCTCTATACGTTACTCCTAATAGAGTTAGCGCGGATATAATTATAAGTAAGCCTCGCTAAGCTATATTACCTACTAAGCCTTTAGCTTAGCGCTCTTACTCTATATAATATAAAAGAATAGTTAGTATCTACGCTAACGGTATACTATACGGGGTAACTAATTATATAAGTATACTCTTATAGTAATAGACTAAAGAACATTATACTTATTATACTATAATAGAATTCTAGTAGTAGTAGTATCGAAAGTATTAGTCTTAATAACTATCTATTTTAAGTAATCGAAGTATATAAGAATAGATATACTAGTAATAGTATACTTTATATAGTTAAATATAGTAGTATATTTATCGTTCTAGAGTAATATATCCTTTTTAAGTAGATTATTTAGAGGCTTAGTAATAGTACTAAAACCCTTAATAAACTAATAATAGTAGCTATAGAAGCTAATAAAACTATTTACCTAAGTAGTATTACTAGAGACTAGCTACTTCTAGTATTATAGGCATTTTTAAGAATAAGAAGTAAGTCTCTAATTAGGTATAGGGACCTAAGGTCTAGCTAGCTTTAGATAGCCTAAGTACCTAGTCTCTAATCTAGCTATATATAAGCTAAGGAATTTTCCCTTCTTAAGTATTATTTATACTATCTACTAAGAGCTATTCTTATACTACTATAAGTAGGTTATTATATATATATACTAGTATTAATATAATCTACCCCTAATATAATAATACTTTCTTACTCTACTTAGAAAGTAGTCTAAGAATAGCTATTATAAGGATATAGTTAAGTTCTATTAGTAATAAAGAAGAATTAGAAACCTCTATAACTATACTAGGAGAACTACTAGTAGTAATAGCGTTACTAGAAGAGTATATCTATAATATAGAATAGTAATAGAATTATCTTCTATAGAAGTATACTCTTAAGTAAATTAAGAAGTAAATTACTCTCCTTAAGAAGAGAGTAAATCTAGACCTCTTAGAAATCTAGAGTAATACTAGAATAAGATTAATAGTAATAAGCTATAAGTAGAGTAGTCGGTAAGTAGTAGGTATTCTACTGCGGGTAGAGTAGGGTATCCCTTCTTAGCGTAGTAAGTATAGGTTAGGTAGGGTATTCTTAGTAGTAGGTATAGAATAGGTTAGGTAGTAGGTATTTCGCGTGCCTAAATACCCTACCTACTATAACCTACGCCCGTATATAGGTAAGTATTACGTAAGTAGTAGACGCTTATCTTAATTCTCTAATATAAGACGTTATATAGAATTTAAACTTAGGCAGGACAGTAATAATCATAGTCTCTAATTATAGTATCTTATACGCTCGATTATCGTATTTATAAATAGTACTATCCTACGCTCTTCTAGATAATCTTATACGCTTTACTAGAAGCTTACTGTCGTTAATGTTATTATCCTCCTCGTAATCGCTAAGAATAAAGATACTCTCTTAAGAAGGTAGCTTAAGTAGGTTATCTACCTCGTCTATAGTAGTATCTTTATAACTACTATTAATAGTATCTTAATAACTACTAGCGATAGTATTACTACTTAACGGATATAGACTTATCGTAAGCTTTATAATAATAAGCCGCTAAATAGTTTATATAGAGAGCCGGTGTCTTCTATTACTAATAATATCCTTTACTATATTAAAGACGCGTTCGACGCTAACGCTAGCTATTAGTATAGTAAGGATATCGCGAGTAACTTTAGTAAGCTATAGGAACTCCTTCTCGTTAGTCTTCTACTAATTAAGTAACCTAAATTTAGATCCTAGTTAAATTCGGATAGAAGAGATACTAAGGTAATCCTTACTCTCTTAACGTGTTATTCGTACCTCCTTCTCTTATTCTAGGGATATAGACTCTACACTAGACTAGAAGCTAAAGCTAGTCTACGGAGAGGTAATCTATATAAGTAACCGAGGTCGACGGAACTAATCCTCTTTATCTATAGACGATATTATAGCGTTAAGGGTTTTAGGTAGACCTAAAGGTAATTTACTATCGTAACGACTAAGGTAGTTAAGGAACTACTCGCGATACTTTCCTTTATTAGTTTTATCCTAGGTCTCGTCCTATCTTACTATTAGCTTTACTATAATAATATATCTAAAAGCTATAAACCTCGTAGGGAGTTAGCTTTTACGTAAGGTCGAGAATAGTGCTATAATTAAAGAAGTAACTCCTCTTATTATTAGTACGAGTATAGTACTTTAATAGTTTATCTCGACCGCGTTACGCTATACTTCTAACTACTATAGGCTAACGCTCCTTATTATCTTTCTCCTCGCCTATAATACTACTCTCTATCTTATTAAGGAAGTCGAATAGTCGATTATATATTATCTAGATATATAAAATCTATAGGCGGCCGATAGTACTTAAATATTTAGTTACTTTCTTAAAGTTCTTAAGCATTTTTATAACTAGCTTAAGGTAATCCTATTCTATACTATTAAGACGAAGACGCTTAAGATTCTTATAGTCTAGATTACTAGTGTTATTTCTAACTAAGTTAGATCTAGTACTAGTAGAGCCTTTTAGTGTAATTTCCTGCTTAAGCTATTTATCGATAAATAGCCTAAGCTCGAGACTACGCTTATATATATCGAAGGTTAAGTTCTACTACGTCTTAATATCTCGAATTATAACCTTACGCTCTCGAGGCGTTATAGTTTATTAGAGGTTAATAAACCTCTTAAACCGTTAAGGTAATCGATCGATAGTAATATAAGTTACACGAAGCTAGCAATTTATTAGACTATAATTAGAAACTATAATTAGAAAGCTTACTTTCCGAAGCGAGTTTAGTACTAAGAGATTTATAGAGATATCTTTTAAGTGCTATCTTTTAAGCCTAGTAGCTTACTCTACTTCCTTAGTAATCTTAAGGTTAAGGTACTTAATAATGTCTTATATAACTAGGTTAATAATATATATAAGGCATAGAATAGTATTCTCTTACGTGTCCTATATAATACCTATCTATCTTAGGAGCTTATATATCGTCTTACGTAACGTACGATTATTACTTATATTATCTATAGTAATAGCTAGAAGCCGGTCCTAGAGATTATACTACTATAGTACCTATATAAGCTCGGTAACTATATTATAGCCTATATATTAACCGCGAAGCGGTACTATATCTAATAGTTATTCCCGGAGCTACTATTAGTCGTTAATATAATAAGCTTTAATTA
Source organism: Elsinoe batatas (assembly GCA_017309325.2). Lineage (NCBI taxonomy): Eukaryota > Fungi > Ascomycota > Dothideomycetes > Myriangiales > Elsinoaceae > Elsinoe > Elsinoe batatas. The sequence goes on from JAESVG020000009.1 coordinate 434,524, forward strand.
TAATAAAGCCTAAGTAATTATTAGTAGACTAGCTATTAAGTATAATTAAAATCTTCGTAGTCTTATTAAGATCCTATAATAAGCTTTAGTAAAGAGTCTTAAATTCGTTAATAAAGAGTATAGCGAAATAAGTACGGCTTAGTATAAGTACTCCTAGGTATAAGAACTATATAAATCGTTAAAATAATAGTCGCTTAATAGTATAGAAGGACTAATTATAGTTAACAACTATTCGAATAAGCTCTAATTAGAAGCGAGTAACTAAATATAATAGGACGTTTTTCTAATCGATTACTAGACGAGCTCGAAGTTAGGTAAGTACTCGGACTACTAGTACTTCCTTATAAACTAGTCTTATTACTTTCCTATAAAAGTTTAACTCCCTATATTTACTTATTATATTAGTACTATTCTTTCCTAGCGAGGAGTAAGTAAGAGTATTACTATACTATAGGTAGTATATATATAGATAGCTATCTAATACCTATATAGCTTCTCCGAAAAATCCCTATACTTATCTAGTCCTTAGTTTTAAGTTCTAGTATAGTAAGTAAAACTCCTTCGAGTAACTATAGCGAGATGCCTAAAGTATTAAATTCTACTACTTTAAGAAGCTTTAGAGGTCTATTTATTTATCGGGACGTAGTATAGAATTAGGCGTTAGACACTTTAGAAGTTACCGTTATATAGGCTAACTACCCTTATTACGTTGTTATATAGTAAACCGATAGTTAAGTAAATCTTAAGGGACGAGGATAGCTATAATTAATAGAGTTAATAAAAGACGTAGTTATAGATCGATTAGATTATTAGAGTCTACTATAGTAAAGTAGAGGTTATATAGTATTATAGATAGTAGTATAGGTGTTTATAATATTATACTTCTTTAGCTATATAATTTTAATTTGAATTTAGACTATTAGAAAGTCTTCTCTACTATTACTTTAAGTAAGGCATTTTAAAACGCGCTAGTAGCCCCTATATAATTATAAACATTAATTATAACTAACATTTCTTAAGTCTAACCTTTAAAGTATATAATAAATAGGAAGAATTAGAGTATTATTATATTATATTATTATAGTAAAGAAATTCGTTACTCTACTTATACTATTCCTCTAGTATAAACTACTACTTATATTTCTATACCTTAATAAACTACCGACCTTAAACTTCTTATAGTAGCGCTTAGCGAAGTCGGAGTCTTTATAATTAATAGTAATACGCTTAGTATAGATAGCGTTAAGGTTTATATCTATAAGTATTAATCGAAAATTTAACATATATTAGATAAGTATATACCTTTTATATATCTAATAATAAATACCTCTACTAATTCCTAGAGAGCTTTAATTATATCTAGCTAGAAGTAGAGGTTATTATTATAGCCCTAAGCGATCTTATAGATAAGGCGAGAAAAGGAGAGTTTATAGAAGAATAAGTTAACTAACTTCTAGTAGCGACGAATCTCTCGGAGAGCGACGGCTAGCTTCTATTAGTTTTATACTATAATTAAAGACTATAATAATTACTACTAGGCTTATATCTCTACTTCTTTCTAGGATTACGTAGCGCCTTCTTTATAGTAGGTTATTTCTTCTTATAGTCTCTTTCTCTAGAAGTAGTAGTAGCTTAAGGATAAGCTTTTTTATGTCCTATAGTTAAAGTAAAAGGTAGTTTATATATAGCTAAGAAGTTAAAGTTCGTATATTAAATTTTAGTATATATAAAATAGTAAAAAGAGAGGCTAGGGTAAGGAATATAAAATCTATTATTAGATACGCTATTTAACATTAATAATAGAGAATAATAGGATAATAGTAAATAACTTATATAATAATAGAGCTATCTTTCCTTACCCTAGCCTCTTCTTTTACTATTTTATATATTTATAAATTATGAATTTCTAACTCTAACTTTACTTTTATACTTTTACTTCTTTTATTTACCTTACGTACTTTATATATAATTTACGCGCTATAAGTAATCTTTTTATTACCTTTAATTAAATGTCTATACCTATAGAAGACGTTAAAATAGAGTAAGAAGAGTAGGTAATAATTAAGTAAGAAAAAGACTCTAGGGAGAATATTCTAAGAGAATTATTAGGGGTATTAATTATAGTCTCTTATTATATATAGTCGCTAATAATACTAGGGGTTTAATTCTAAGTAGCACGAAATTAAACACTAGATCTCTTAGCGTAGCGCTAGTTAATCTAGAAGAGGCTATAAAACTAGATTTATTACTAGATACTCTAGACCTCTAAGTTAAAGCGCTCGTACTATTAAGTAGAGAAATCGTACTTCTTAGCGTATATATAAGGAGTAAGCTCTTTATACTACTTAAGTAGTAGATCGTAAAGTAGTTAGTACTTTACGTAATAAAATTAAGGGAGAAAATAGATAGGATTAGCTCTCTACTAATAAGTAGAATATTAAAATTAATAATACTATCGAAGAGATAGAGGAGAAACGCTTTAGTAAATAGAGGAGTAGTAAGTCTATTATTATAGTATACTATTATAGTAGTACTAATTATTATAGGCGAGTAGCTCGAATCTATGTTTATATAGACCTATAAGAAATAGGCTAGTATTAGAAAGACTCTACGAAAGTAAGAGCACGACGAGATTATTAAGCGTATCTAAGATAATATAGTAGTAAATTAGTAAAGTAAATAATAGCTAATACGAGCCTATACGTATATCTATAGTACTAGCGGTATTATCGAGAAGCTATAGCGCTAGATTTACTAGGATAGCTTTATAAGCCTTATTACTAACGACACCGATAATAAGTAAGCGTACGAGATTTTTTTTAAGTAGCTTAAAGAGCTTTCTCCTACGGAATTAGTAGTCTTATAGAATCCTAACTAGTAGTAAGTTTATTATAGTCTTTAATTATAGTATATTCTAATAATTATATAGGCTAGTTATTCCCCTACCTTCTATATATAAATATATCTCTAAGCTTAAACTCTATAGTACTAGGCTATACTATAAAGGAGATAACGATAACGAGTATAAGAAGAAGATCGAGAAGAATAAGAATAAGATCGAAAGGATATTAGATAAAGAAGCTAGTAGTAAAGAAGATAATTATTTAGGTGTTAAAGTTAAAGATAAGTCGAATAGTAAGGATAAGGATAATAAGGTTATAGAACATTCCGAGCCTAAGACCGATAGTAATAATAATAGTAAGGATAATAAGGATAAGAATAAGAATAAGAATAAGGATATAGAGAGTTAGGATACTACTAAAGTTAAGGATAAGGAGATATCTAATACATAGATATAATAGGGATTAAAAGTATAAAATCTATAAGTAGTAGTATTAAAGAATATAGTTAGTAATTAGAATCTATAATTAGTAATCCTCTCTTATTAACTTTTAAGATTGCCGCTTAAACGTTTTAGATTACTAATACCTACTAGGTATAAAATAAAATACTCTACCTATACTCTACCTACCTCTTAGTATACTCTACTCTTACCTACCTTAGGGTAGGTATACTAAGAGGTAAGTAGAGTATAGATAGAGTAGGGTATAGTTATTTAGATTATATACTCTACTCTACCTACTAACTACTCTACTTCTATATGCTACTAACTATGCCTCCTTATATCGATAAGGCTAAGCTAGCTAACCTTATTATTCTCCTTACTAATAGCTATAGTAACTACGCTATCTACTATAAGCTATATATCTCTTACGTAACTATTTATAATATCTAACTCTCTCTTAAATTCTTTAGAGAGCCTTATTCTTCTCTTTTAATATATGTCTAGTATACTTAGTATTTTACTCTCTTTCTTAAAGTCTAGCTCTTTATATATCTTACTAATATACTAACGGCTTATCTTAATAAGTTATAAGATTAGCTATTTAAAGAGTATAGTAAGAGGTTCGGATTAACTACTATTTAGGAGACTATTAAGTAGTAGAAGTAGTCTTAAAAAGTTACTTAAAAGAAAGCTATAGAAAGAGATAAGGTTTTATATATAGTATAGTTATAAAGGTATAAAAGCTAGCTAGCTAATATAATCGTTTACTTAGAGAAATCTAGTTATAATAAGTACACTAGCTAGAGATATTATAGCTAGTTACTAAAAGGTATTAAATATAAGGATAGTTAGCTAAAGACTTATACTAAAAGGTAAAGTATACTTCTAGCTATTATAACTAAAGAATACCTTAAAGATATACTTATCTACTATAGCTTAATTATAGACCTTATCTTTTAAGATTAACTAGAGTATACTATACTACTATAACTTAAGCCTAGTATAATTATAGTAATAGATAATATATTAATCTACTATATAGAAGAGATATAAAGAATAGTTAAAGAGTATAGATTATACCTTAAGTACTTACCTTCTTATTTACTAGATTTTAATTCTATTAAGGAGAGCTTCTTAGTACTAAAGATATAGGTAAAGAGTAGAGTAGTTAGTAGGTAGAGTAGGGTATACAATCTAAATAACTATACCCTACTCTACCTATACTCTACCTACCTCTTAGTATACCTACCCTAAGGTAGATAAGGGTAGAGTATACTAAGAGGTAAGTAGAGTATAGGTAGAGTATTTCATTTTATACCTAGTAAGTATTAGTAATCTAAAACGTTTAAGCGGCAATCTTAAAAGTTAATAAGAGAGGATTACTAATTATAGATTCTAATTACTAACTATATTCTTTAATACTACTACTTATAGATTTTATACTTTTAATCCCTATTATATCTATATATTAGACATCTCCTTATCCTTAACTTTAGTAATATCTTAACTCTTTATATTCTTATTCTTATTCTTATCTTTATCCTTATTATCCTTACTATCGTTATTACTATTAGTCTTAGGCTCGGAATATTCTATAACCTTATTATTCTTATCTTTACTATCTAACTTATCTTTAACTTTAATACCTAAATAATTATTCTCCTTACTACTAGCTTCTTTATCTAATATCCTTTCGATCTTATTCTTATTCTCCTCGACTTCTTCCTTATACTCGTTATCGTTATCTCCTTTATAGTATAGCCTAGTACTATAGAGTTTAAGCTCGGAGATACGTTTATATATAGGAGGTAGAGGAACGACTAGCCTATATAATTGTTAGAATATACTATAATTAAAGACTATAATAAACTTACTACTAGTTAGGATTCTATAAGACTACTAATTCTATAGGAGGGAGCTCTTTAAGCTACTTAAAAAAAATCTCGTGCGCTTACTTATTATCGGTGTTATTAGTAATAAGGCTTATAAAGCTATCCTAGTAAATCTAGCGCTATAGCTTCTCGATAACACCGCTAGTACCGTAGATATACGTATAGGCTCGTGTTAGCTATTATTCGCCTTACTAATTTACTACTATATTATCTTAGATACGCTTAATAATCTCGTCGTACTCTTACTTTCGTAGAGTCTTTCTAATACTAGCCTATTTCTTATAGGTCTATATAAACATAGATTCGAGCTACTTACCTATAATAATTAGTACTACTATAATAGTATACTATAATAATAGACTTACTACTCCTCTATTTACTAAAGCGTTTCTCCTCTATCTCTTCGATAGTATTATTAATTTTAATATTCTACTTATTAGTAGAGAGCTAATCCTATCTATCTTCTTCCTTAATCTTATTATGTAAAGTACTAACTACTTTACGATCTACTACTTAAGTAGTATAAAGAGCTTACTCCTTATATATACGCTAAGAAGTACGATCTCTCTACTTAATAGTACGAGCGCTTTAACTTAGAGATCTAGAGTATCTAGCGATAAATCTAGTTTTATAGCCTCTTCTAGATTAACTAGCGCTATACTAAGAGATCTAGTGTTTAATTTCGTGCTACTTAGAATTAAACCCCTAGTATTATTAGCGACTATATATAATAAGAGACTATAATTAATACTTCTAATAATTCCCTTAGAATATTCTCCCTAGAGTCTTTTTTCTACTTAATTACTACCTACTCTTCTTACTCTATTTTAACGTCTTCTATAGGTATAGATATTTAATTAAAGGTAATAAAAAGATTACTTATAGCGCGTAAATTATACGTAAGGTACGTAAGGTAAGTAAAAGAGGTAAAGGTATAAAGGTAAAGTTAGAGTTAGAAATTTATAATTTATAAATATATAAAATAGTAAAAGAGGAGGCTAGGGTAAGGAAAGATAGCTCTATTATTATATAAGTTATTTACTATTATCCTATTATTCTCTATTATTAATATTAAATAGCGTATCTAATAATAGATTTTATATTCCTTACTCTAGCCTCTCTTTTTACTATTTTATATATACTAAAATTTAATACACGAACTTTAACTTCTTAGCTATATATAAACTACCTTTCGCTTTAACTATAGGACGTAAAAAAGCTCGTCCTTAAGCTATTACTACTCCTAGAGAAAGAAGCTATAAGAAGAAATAACTAACTATAAAGAAGGCACTATATAATCCTAGAAAGAAGTAGAAATATAAGCCTAGTAGTAATTATTATAGTCTTTAATTATAGTATAGAACTAATAGAAGCTAGCCGTCGCTCTCTAAGAGATTCGTCGCTACTAGAAGTTAGTTAACCTATTCTTCCGTAAACTCCCCTTTTCTCGCTTTATTCGTAAGATCGCTTAGGGCTATAATAATAACCTCCGCTTCTAGCTAGATATAATTAGAGCTCTCTAGGAATTAGTAGAGGTATTTATTATTAGATATATAGAAGGTATATGCTTATCTAATATATGTTAAATTTTCGATTAATACTTATAGATATAAACCTTAACGCTATCTATACTAAGCGTATTACTATTAATTATAAAAACTCCGACCTCGCTAAGCGCTACTATAAGAAGTTTAAGGTCGGCAGTTTATTAAGGTATAGAAATATAAGTAGTAGTTTATACTAGGGGAATAGTATAAGTAGAGCAACGAATTTCTTTACTATAATAATATAATATAATAATACTCTAATCCTTCCTATTTATTATATACTTTAAAGGTTAGACTTAAGAAATATTAGTTATAATTAATGTTTATAATTATATAAGGGCTACTAGCGCGTTTTAAAATACCTCGCTTAAAGTAATAGTAGAGAAGACTTTCTAATAGTCTAAATTTAAATCAAAATTATATAGCTAAAGAAGTGTAATATTATAAACACCTATACTACTATCTATAATACTATATAACCTCTACTCTACTATAGTAGACTCTAATAATCTAATCGATCTATAACTACGTCTTTTATTAACTCTATTAATTATAGCTATCCCCGTCCCTTAAGATTTACTTAACTATCGGTTTACTATATAACAACGCGATAAGGGTAGTTAGCCTATATAACGGCAACTTCTAAAGTGTAAGCGAGCCCCGCTAAGCTATATTACTCGCTAAGCCTTTAGCTCGGCGCTCTTACTCTATACAATGTAAAAGAACAGTTAGTATCTACGCTAACGGTATACCGTACGAGGTAACTAATTATATAAGTATACTCTTATAACTATCCTCTCTCCTAGGAGCCGCGCCTCGAGGCTCGTAGACCGCGTACTAGCTAGAAGTAGCCTAGTGTAAGAAAATGTACGTATATAACTAATCTCTCTAGTAAGCTCGAGTTTACACTTTAGCTATACGTATAACTCGTGGAGCGCGCACGTAGTTACTACCTCGGCTCCCTTATAAAAAACCCTATAGAGGCTAAACTATTAGGCGTACGGCTAGACTTAAACACGGGACCTAACGCTCGATAACTAGTCTAGGGTAGCCCTGTACGTTACTCCTAATAGCGTTAGCGCGGATACAATTATAAGCGAGCCTCGCTAAGCTATATTACTCGCTAAGCCTTTAGCTTAGCGCTCTTACTCTATATAATATAAAAGAACGGTTAGTATCTACGCTAACGGTATACTATACGAGGTAACTAATTATATAAGCATACCCTTATATAAAGTGTCTAACGCCTAATCCTATACTACGTCCCGACGAATAAATAGACCTCTAAAGCTTCTTAAAGTAGTAGAATTTAATACTTTAGGCATCTCGCTATAGTTACTCGAAGGAGTTTTACTTACTATACTAGAACTTAAAACTAAGAACTAGATAAGTATAGGGATTTTTCGGAGAAGCTATATAGGTATTAGATAGCTATCTATATATATACTACCTATAGTATAGTAATACTCTTATTTACTCCTCGCTAGGAAAGAATAGTACTAATATAATAAGTAAATATAGGGAGTTAAACTTTTATAGGAAAGTAATAAGACTAGTCTATAAGGAAGTACTAGTAGTCCGAGTACTTACTTAACTTCGAGCTCGTCTAGTAATCGATTAGAAAAACGTCCTATCGTATTTAGTTACTCGCTTCTAATTAAAGCTTATTCGAATAGTTATTAACTATAATTAGTCCTTCCGTACTATTAAGCGACTATTATTTTAACGATTTATATAGTTCTTACACCTAGGAGTACTTATACTAAGCTACACTTATTTCACTATACTCTTTATTAACGAATTTAAGACTCTTTACTAAAGCTTATTATAGGATTTTAATAAGACTACGAAGATTTTAATTGCACTTAATAGCTAGTCTACTAATAATTACTTAGGCTTTATTATAATTAAAGCTTATTATATTAACGACTAATAGTAGCTCCGGGAATAACTATTAGATATAGTACCGCTTCGCGGTTAATATATAGGCTATAATATAGCTACTAAGCTTATACGGGTACTATAGTAGTATAATCTCTAGGACCGGCTTCTAGCTATTACTATAGATAATATAAGCAATAATCGTACGTTACGTAAGACGATATATAAGCTCCTAAGATAGGTAGGTATTATATAGGATACATAAGAGAATACTATTCTATGCCTTATATATATCATTAACCTAGTTATATAAGACATTATTAAGTACCTTAACCTTAAGACTACTAAGGAAGTAGAGTAAGCTACTAGGCTTAAAAGATAGCACTTAAAAGATATCTCTATAAACCTCTTAGTACTAAACTCGCTTCGGAAGGTAAGCTTTCTAATTATAGTTTCTAATTATAGTCTAATAAATTACTAGCTTCGTATAACTTATATTACTATTAATCGATTACCTTAACGGTTTAAGAGGTTTATTAACCTCTAATAAACTATAACGCCTCGAGAGCGTAAGGTTATAATTCGAGATATTAAGACGCGGTAGAACTTAACCTTCGATATATATAAGCGTAGTCTCGAGCTTAGGCTATTTATCGATAAATAGCTTAAGTAGGAAATTACACTAAAAGGCTCTACTAGTGCTAGATCTAACTTAGTTAGAAATAACACTAGTAATCTAGACTATAAGGATCTTAAGCGTCTTCGTCTTAATAGTATAGAATAGGATTACCTTAAGCTAGTTATAAAAATGCTTAAGAACTTTAAGAAAGTAACTAAATATTTAAGTACTATCGGCCGCCTATAGATTTTATATATCTAGATAATATATAATCGACTATTCGACTTCCTTAATAAGATAGAGAATAGTGTTATAGGCGAGGAGAAAGATAATAAGGAGCGTTAGCCTATAGTAGTTAGAAGTATAGCGTAACGCGGTCGAGATAAACTATTAAAGTACTATACTCGTACTAATAATAAGAGGGGTTACCTCTTTAATTACGGCACTATTCTCGACCTTACGTAAAAGCTAACTCCTTACGAGGTTTATAGCTTTTAGATATATTATTATAGTAAAGCTAATAGTAAGATAGAACGAGACCTAGGATAAAACTAATAAAGGAAAGTATCGCGAGTAGTTCCTTAACTACCTTAGTCGTTACGATAGTAAATTACCTTTAGGTCTACCTAAAACCCTTAACGCTATAATATCGTCTATAGATAAAGAGGATTAGTTCCGTCGACCTCGGTTACTTATATAGATTACCTCTCCGTAGACTAGCTTTAGCTTCTAGTCTAGTGTAGAGTCTATATCCCTAGAATAAGAGAAGGAGGTACGAATAACACGTTAAGAGAGTAAGGATTACCTTAGTATCTCTTCTATCCGAATTTAACTAGGATCTAAATTTAGGTTACTTAATTAGTAGAAGACTAACGAGAAGGAGTTCCTATAGCTTACTAAAGTTACTCGCGATATCCTTACTATACTAATAGCTAGCGTTAGCGTCGAACGCGTCTTTAATATAGTAAAGGATATTATTAGTAATAGAAGACACCGGCTCTCTATATAAACTATCCGGCAGCTTATTATTATAAAGCTTACGATAAGTCTATATCCGTTAAGTAGCGATACTATCGCTAGTAGTTATTAAGATACTATTAATAGTAGTTATAAAGATACTACTATAGACGAGGTAGATAACCTACTTAAGCTACCTTCTTAAGAGAGTATCTTTATTCTTAGCGATTACGAGGAGAATAATAACATTAACGACAGTAAGCCTCTAGTAAAGCGTATAAGATTATCTAGAAGAGCGTAGGATAGTACTATTTATAAATACGATAATCGAGCGTATAAGATACTATAATTAGAGACTATGATTATCACTGTCCTACCTAAGTTTAAATTCTATATAACGTCTTATATTAGAGAATTAAGATAAGCGTCTACTGCTTACGTAATACCTACCTATACACAGGCGTAGGTTATAGTAGGTAGGGTATTTAGGCACGCGAAATACCTACTACCTAACCTATCCTATACCTACTACTAAGAATACTCTACCTAACCTATACCTACCGCGCTAAGAAGGGATACCCTACCCTACCCGCAGTAGAATACCCACTACCCACCGACCACCCTACATAGAAGTAACTAGACAACTGTTATATCTTTTTTGAGCTTCAAAAACCGACTAATTTTAGCTATATCGACGACTATATGGCAAAAAACCGATCTCGACCTCTAGCTAGCCAATTTTGGTGACGAGATGTCGTTCAGCGTTCCGCCAAGCCTGGGGTGGCCGGATGGAACACGAAACAGCTGTAAGAATTTCCTAATCTGGACTTTGCCGCCCCTCCCACCTTCCAGGTTCGCACACGAAGAGCTTGCATTGTTCCACCAAATCTTCGCCATCATTCTCCAGCGCAAATACTCCCGTCATCATGCTTGATATTTCGATCCGGACCATCATGACCAGCACTCACATCCATTATCCCACGCGGTGTAGCGTAGACCACGATGCGTTACGAGGCAATCATGAAGGCCAAAGACTGGAACGTGTCACGTATCATCCCTTGGGCACTGATCGTTCGCTTCTCCTAGCAAGTTGTGTATGTGTGTTCTTCATCAATTCAGCATGGATCTTGCAGAGAAGTCCCGCTTGAGCATCATCGCTAGCTAGCTATCATCCATCCTTGCTCTATTTCTCCGCGATTGCTCGATCACTCGTCCTCGGGAACCGCACCTTGCTTTGCACCACCAGCACATCTTTCACAGCCTCTTTGCACTTCTCTGACAACCATGCAGAAGCGTAGTCACTCCTTCCGGTCCTCATCGGCTTCCCTTCGTACCAAGCATCTTCCTCATCGCTGGACAGCTCCAGAAACCACTCGTCCGGACTCATGCCCGCGACCAGCGTGCCGACCACCAAGGCGACCATGGCGACGCCGAAAGACATTGCTCCTCCACTACCTTTCTTCGCTGGGCAGACGAACGGCTTGGCTCCAAACGCCAGGAAGTTCTCATTCTCAATCTCGGCGGTGATCTCATCCCATCGACAAGGGTTGAAGGCCATTGGCTCGAGACCCCAAACTGACGAAGCCTGGCCGTCCACATCAAACTTCATCTGGCGGTGAAGAGCCTCGATATCCGCCGCCGCCACGATGTCCTGGTCGTTGTTCCGGAAATGGCGATAAATCCTTCTGGTAGGTGGGTATATGCGCAAGGCCTCCTTTGCGACCATCGCAGCAGAGACACCAAGCTGAATGCGCTCGAGATTGGCAGGAGTAGGATCCTCGGCGAAAGCGACCACCGACTTGCGCCATGCAGCTTGGCAGATCGCATGCCGATCATCGCGATTCGGGCGGAAGCTCACTTCGAGGTAGCAGCGGAGTACGACACGCCAGAGCGTCTCGTATCCAGGCAGGATGAAGTTGAGAGGCGTATTCTGTGGGATTGTCGGTTCGGTGTCAGAGGTCGGCAGGAGCCTGGCGACTAAGTTGCGCAGGCGGTCGTTGGCTTGGTAAGACCACTCATCGACGTTGGTGTTATCTTTGCTGGCGATCCACTGCTGGTTGATCTCATCCGCGAGGTTGTAGAAGAAGTCGTCATCCATGTCGACCAAGGCCAGGCCCATTGCATCCTGGAAAGCGACGAGGACAATCTTGAGGCACAGAGCTTGAACCTTGGGAACCACCGCCACTTGAAACGACCCGTACTTTTCGCCAACTTCGATCCTGTCCGCTTGAATGAACCCCGCGAGACTGCTCTTGAGCGTCTCACCGAGCGCTGCCCATTCGATATCTGTCTTTTTTACTGCTTCGTTGGCCTTCTTGCGGAACTCCTCGCATATCTTCTTCTGGTCGACCACAAAGCAGTTGCCGATACCGAAGGCTGTGATGAGGCGCTCGTTGGTAATAGCTCGGGATGTGTAGGGGTTGAGGTCGTTGTTGACGATGTCGCCGTTGTTGAGCGTCAACTTCCTACCAGCAAGGAGTTGAGTGCACTGGTTCAGATCGCTTGAGACGAAGCGGTATGATGATTGAGCTGGAAGGACTGGACATTCTGCTGGAGCTTGCTCGTTGTCCCGTGAGACTTCTTCATATCTTGACGCGCGTTGCTGAGACTGGAACCAGCTCTGATGGCATTGCTGGTAGTGACCTATGAGGTGGATGGCGGTACGCTTTGTAATGAGGACGACCAAGTTGATCAAGATGACAACAACCTGGAAGCAGTCCTGGAGCATGTTCCGTATGGCTTGGTGGTTGGCAGTCGTGAAATGGATCCTGTCCAGGATCCAGCCCGACAAGGCATAGACCACAACATGAGTACCGGAGAAGTCGATATCGTTGACCTGCAGGACATCGAGGACGATGGTGAGAGCGAGGAGAAGCTTGGCGTTGAAGGTATCAGTGGTCGATGCTGAGAATTGGAGGATGCAGACTGCGGTGTAGATGTTGACGATGCGGAAGAGGCTGCTAAGGCAGGAGAAGAGACCGCCGGCGGCCATCTTGATGTGAGTGGTGTGGTGTGTCTGGAGGAGTGAATGAACGTAGGAGGATGATTGCGCTTTATATGGGCGATACGGCCAGCACGCAGCTTCGTGATTGCTGGTAGGAGGCTTGCTGCCTGGTGAGGAGAGACATGACAAGCAGTCGTGGTGAAAGCAGGGTTGTCGCAGTCGGGGCAAGCATTGGTGAGTGTCTACTTTCACAACCATGACATGCCAGGACTATTGTGGTTGGTGCCAAACCGCACCAATCGACCTCTGCCGTCGCCGTGCTGACGGGTCCCACGGCTGCGGCATTCACAACCACCGTGACACTCTCGAAATACACATGAATACTGGCGATTCATGAGCAATGATTGTACTTCGTTTCGGGCACTGCGACTGACGCACACGACGTTTGGCGGACACAGCCGGCTCACAGGCAAGCTGTGAAATCATATCACGTGACTGGACAATCAGGCCACGCCTCTCACAACACGAAAACTCCGAGGTCACTCATGACGACCGCCAACCCCTCATCAGACATGATGATGAGATTTCCAACATCCAGTCAATTCTGTTCCCGAATCGCCGGCGCGTAGAATGGTTGGACAACGTTCTCCTGTGGGCATCCTGTGCTACCCACGGGAGCACAAAGATACAAAATGCCCCTCAACAAGGGGTCGATCCGCGGACATGGTAAGAGCTAAAAGTTCAACGCAAGTCCGCTCTCACTTTTCCTTTTTGCTTTCGTTGTACCGAAGGAAGTGAGCATGGCGACTCGTAAGGATGCAGAGACACAGGATGAGCGGTGGCAGAGGGAGCGGGTTGAGACTGCATTGAAGGAGATCAGTCACCCTTGGCAGAATCATTCTTGGTAAGTGGATCTGGTTCCATACCCCCTTGTTGCCTTTCGACTCTAGGTACTGGCCACGGTCTTGACAAGATCCCGTCCTGTTGTCGTCTAGAGGCTCCAACCACGGTCTTAACCAGCTCTGACCATCCTGCGTCGCTGTACACGGGACCAAGGAGATCATCCGACGGCAAGGAATTGATATCATCACTACCAGGGCAACACCAGTGCAGAAGATACGGGTCCACCGCTGTGCCGTCGACTTTGCCGTCTCCGGGCCTTGTCTCGACTTGGGCATCGACGACGAGTCACTGACTTCGTCGGATAGCAAAGCAAATCCTCTCACGAGATCGGACCAGTCTGTCTTCGCCGACTTCGAAGAGGCGTTGGCAAAAATGAAAAAGGGTCCACGTCCCGATGCTTCGAAGCTTGCAGGAGTACCATCTACATTTGTCCATCAAGAGCCTAATCATTCGACCTCTTCTCCGGCGGTTAGAACAGATCCATTTCCATCTGCTGCATCATACAGACCATCGCCACCAGCCTCTCTTTCCACAGGACCCAACATTTCATTCAAGCCTCTCCAGCCAGTACCTTTCACGCAAGGCGAATATGCCTTCGTAACATCACAACGCGACTCCTCTTCAGACTTTGTCGTTGATATCGGATACCCCCACAATGTCGACCCACCATCGCCGGATCTCGACGTCTTGCAAGGTCCAGGCGGCGAGCATGGATCCTTCGAATTCTTTACGGCTCCTGCAGACTTTGGATGCCAATGGTATTACCGTCATCAAGCCACTGATGCGGCTTCTCTTGAAGGTCTGTCCCTTCCTGCTTCCACTGGCGAAGAAATCTTGACAATCGGAGAGCACCCCTCGCCCACGAAGGACGTTGACATGGAGGACGCAGATCAGTGGGTGCACGTCAATCCGTCTGATGTCGCGCCTACCGTCTCCGCCTCAACGACACATAATGCCCCTGCCGTAACCATAACCGGTGCTACCTCTGCTACGTCTAGAGGACCCATCAAATCTGGAGAAAGCACAAGCAGGAACAAAGAGGCCGACAGGATCCCTTTCCGACCCGCTCCAAGAGATCTCAAGGATCATGAGGTCGCACAGAAGGCTACCGAGCAGGCCGAGGCCGGTACCGGTGTTGTTGCTATCGCTCCTACCAGACTTCACGGTGGGACTGTAGCTGAGAGAGGCAAGGCAGTCTTGCTTGGTAGTGTGGAAGCAGGCATGGACTGCGACATCGTGGACTCTCTGGGGAGGACAGTGGATGTCGAACTTGCTTCAAGCCCTTGCTGGATTCTTCCGGCTGGCTTCTCAACCAATATCAGCCGATCTTGACTATCCACTCCAACCACGTCACAAAGCTCGATATCTCGAGCATTCGCGCTGCTGATCACTCGTTCAACTCAATGATACATTGGACCCTCTGGAGTGGTAACCTTCAAGCACCACATTTCATAAATCACCACCTTCCCTCTACCCTCAGGCACATCGACGCTGACTCTCAGCAACTCCCCAACGGGATGCTCTCTGCTTTCAATCTCCTTGGACTTCATTTCTCTGTCGCTCCTCCACGAATCCCAAACCTGGTGCACGTCTCCATCCTCTTTTCTACACACAAATCTGCCCATGGATGAATTCTCCCAGCTTCTAGCGACCTCATCCTCCAATCTACGACCCTCTTGAACCACCAAAACGTCGCCAGGGACAAGGCATCAATCCTGGTCCCCCTGGCCTCTACACACTTGCTTTGGCTGTGAAGCCGGACAATCGTTCAGTCGGAGTTCCACTCATCCAAAATGGGCAAGGTCCAGGTCTCTTGATTGAGTAGTTTACATTAGCACAGCACCACACCTATATACACAAACGCACACACACACACATATATATTTATATCTATATACATAGTATAGCTTACATAAATAAACGCCATCACATCTCAAGCCTCCCACCGATCACCCCTTTGCACCTTCCTACTCCATCACACCGAGCAAGTCACTCACATCCA
Organism: Elsinoe batatas; assembly: GCA_017309325.2. Classification (NCBI taxonomy): domain Eukaryota; kingdom Fungi; phylum Ascomycota; class Dothideomycetes; order Myriangiales; family Elsinoaceae; genus Elsinoe; species Elsinoe batatas. The sequence goes on from JAESVG020000009.1 coordinate 450,555, forward strand.
CTAACCCCAGGCTTCCCGGTGCAACATCCAAGAACACCTACGATACGTGTACCTAGCAGACGTATTTCTATGGCACGTATCTCCCCTTATGACACGCATGAGCCATCGCCCCACCCACTGCTCATCTCTCACCACGCACTGCTCTCCCCACCCACCCTCCTGACCAGACCACCTTCACCGAGAGTAAGATCAAGAAGCAAGATCAAATAATCCATCCCTTCATCATGATATAAACACTACCAATCATCACCGCCGGCACGCTATACCGCGGGCGGGAGAAGAGTCCTTGCCCTCTTCCTTGCCAAGGAAAAAAAAAACACGAGAAGAGCTAAATATGTACACTTTTATGCAAAGAAGCCATCTATCCTTCCTCTCCCTTCTTCCTTGCTCCCATCTTTCCTCCCCTTCGTCCCTCCCTTGCCTTCATCCGTCCTTCCCTTCCTCCCAGTTAACCCTCCCCTTTCCTTCTTCCCCCTCATTCCAACCTCGACGCCCCTCAAATCGGACTAGGATACCTCCCCTCAGGCAACATACCCATCCCACCCACGCCCCCAATCGCCCCACCTCTCATCCCCCCTCTCCCTCCGCCCGGTCCACCCCTGCCTCTCCCCTGCGGTCTCCCCAACCCCACCCCTGGAATTGCAAAATCCGGATTGGCAGCCAAGACCAGATCTTCATTCCTTTTCCGCCCAGATGGCGGCGGCATGAGATTCGGTCCCGGCGGCGGGCGCCATTGTGGATTTATCCCCCGCTGGCTGACGGATGTGAAGTGGCTGTTTTCCGAGCCGGTGGGGGAGCGAGCGCCGTCTGCGATGTCGGAGGGGGGCCGGGAGGGGAGCGTTTCGGCGGAGTGGGAGGGGGGGATGGCGAGGGGTTGGTGGGGTGGAGGTGCGCTACAACCTGTTACTTTTGTTGGTTGGGTTGGACGACGCAGGAAATAGTAGACGGCGGGATCAGATGGAGGAGCGTAAAAAAGTGATATGAGCTTACCTGTTGTTGTTCATGCCTGGCATTAAAGCATGAGGTACAGGCGAGGGCGGTCCGTGGCGGGATGGGTTGGGGTCGTCGTTAGCGAAGCGTGGGTCAACGTCTTCGTAGTAGACGTCTGAGCCGGAAGCTTGGCGGGAGTGACCGTGAGGCGAAGCGGAGATGGTGCGGAGGGCGGGGGGTGAGACGTGGCCGTGATTGGCTGATTGAGCATTTGACAGAGGAGATGGTGCGGCCCATTGTGCTCGCGGAGGAACGTAGCCTGCTTGATCCGAGTTCCGAGGATCCGAGTATTGACTGCTGGATGTACCGCTTTCGACACGCATTGGACTGGAGCGACCTTGTTGCAGTGCAAGCATGCCGGCAACATCGCTGTCACTATCGCGAATGTTGTACATGCCTTGGTCGGAAGTAGGATTGCCGCCACGCTCGTCCATCTCGATAGCCTGTCCAATGCCAGGGCCGGGAGTGCCGTGTCTCGATGACGATCCCGGAGGGGCAATTGGCTGACCGTCATAGTACTGACCGTCGTGTGCAGGCGGAGAACGTGCTCCTGGGCCTCTAGCCATAGCGCCACCGGCCATAGCACCAGCAGCCATGGCACCGCCAGCCATCATCATACCATTCCCGCCTGGACCAGGACTACCCTGTCTTCCATGAGGTCCATTCCAGCCTGGAGGTGGGGGACCTCTCATGCCATCTGGCCCTCCTCTGTACGGACCCATGCCACCTCTTGGAGGGCCATAACCGCCACGTGGTGGAGGACCTCCGTAACCGCCTCTCGGGCCGCCTCTGGGTCCATAGCCTCCTCGTGGAGGTCCGAAGCCGCCTCTTGGAGGACCCATCATCCCACCTCTACCGCGTCCCCCATATCCTGGCGGCGGACCTCTCGAGCCTCTCGAGTTGTATGATCTACCGGAGCCATTCGAGTTCATCGAGCCTCTTGAGCCTTGCGACCGCAGTCCTGGGGGTGGGAGTCCTTCAGCGGCAGCTACAGCGTCAGGCGGAAGAGGGTTGCCATACTCGTCTCTGGATGGTCTTCGGCCAAGTCCATTCGGCATCGGGGGCTGATCGTATGTTCCTGGTGTTCCTCTTGCACCATTGGTGCCATTGCTTCGAAGAGATGGAGTTCGGCCATTAAGCGGATCGGTATCGCTGTCCTTTGTAAACTCTGGGTTCTTGGTCTCGAAAGAAGCGAATTGAGAAGCGTACTTTGGATCGCTCGAAAGAGGCGGCGGACTGTCTGCGCGGTCGAAGTTGGGGGCCACTACAGCGCGTTCCCGCTCCTCCATGCGGTTCTGGAAGAAGTTGGCTCCGTTCATTTCTGCGTTCTCGGCGATCCTCTTCTTGCGCGCCTTTCGCGATACCAGTGTCCTCCTCATAGCACATGTTACGATCCCTGACGCAACGATCAGAACAGTGGCTGCCAACACGATCCATCCTCCCCATTGCATGTGCGGTACAAAGAGCAGGATGTCGACCAGGAAAGCCAGTAACGAGACCAGTAGCGTCGGGAAGGAGAGGATGAGGAGAGCGAGCAGATACCGCGGGGAGTGCGCGGGTCCATGAAAGTGCGCAGCAAAGGACAGGCCAAAGCAGATCAGCGTCAACAGTGCTGCGACTGGGTGTACAATCAGGATAGTCGAAAGTGACGCACGCGCGCTCCCTGGCAAGGTAAAGTCTCCGCCACTCTGATCAGTCGCGAACTGGTCCGGATTGTATCCAACTTCTATTCCCGTGCATTCTGTCTGCGAACAGGCCCCGAAGACGCCATAATCGACGCCTTGATAGCTTCCGAGGGGGATAGCGCGGATGATGGGAGTCGAAAGTGTACTGAGGAGTAGCAGTACAAACGCGACGAAGAATAGAATCGAGAGAGGAGTGGCCGGTCGAAGCATAGTTGTGATAGTGGTCGACTTATTCAAGCCGTGGGAGATGTCGCTGTATTACCGAATCATTGGGCAGAGTGCCCTATCGTGGGCGTGGACGCGAGTTGTGTACGCAAGTTGTGTACGCAAGTTGTGTACGCAACTGCGTGTGACCCCTCGAAAAGTCCAACGGTTGTGAATAAAGGTGCGATGGGAAGTGGATTAGAGTGTAGCGTCTCCCGGAGCCGGCAAATCAAATGAGAAGAGGGCTGTGTCAGGCGTCGCAGCCGTGTCGCAGAGAAGAGCAAATGACCGGGCAAGAATAGATAGCAACGACGAGGCCGTGGAAGAGGGAAGAGGTTGGGGAGGAGGAAGTGAAGCACGAGTCGAGCAGGCGCGGTTGCGACTTGTGGTCAAGGGAAAGAAGCCACATTGGACCCTAATGCGAGGCTACGCCCATCGTGGTTTGGGCTGGTCTGGTGCAGAATGCAGATGCTGGGTGGACTACATAGTTTTGTGCCCTTTTGGGTCGGTGACTGCCACAGTACAACCGAGCATAAATGCAAGAGCCGCCCTATCTCCTTCTCGAAACTATCGAATACCTAATCTTGGGCTGGATAAATGCCTCACAGATTTGGTGCTTGCGAACAAGCGACATGTCTACACCAAATCTTAAGAGACCCTGACTTGTGGAGAGTTGAGTGGCTTGCTGCACTGGGAAATTGCCCGCCATTTCTTTCATCACCATATCTGCAGCAATGATGATACAGTACTGATGTGGTCCTGTTCAAGGTGTGAAGTCGTTTGCTCAACTTGGGCCGCACTGTCGCTCGTTCGGATTTCAGATACATTGTCTTGTGATAAGGCTTGGGCAGCAAAAACTCATGTGCCGTCCCGTGCTATTGCCGTGATTGCGGCCTGACAAGTCACTGTAGACATCGCAATGTCGGATGCGAAGCGGCTGTATCTATACTTGTGCCAAACCCGCAGTGCCGTTTCTCTGAAGCTTGGAAGGCAGTCGTGTGTATCACAACACTGTCATGCTAGCGATGGCGAGGTCTCTATATCTGGCGGCCGTCTTCAGTGCCAGAATCGGCCTCTGGGCTGACAACGGTACCCTGTTCAGTCGATCACACTGGCTACCTGTATAGTAAGTGAATATACAGGGTCATGCTCCGCCTGCAGTCATCGACAAATGGCCATCTTCAAAGCCCCTGTTGAGAAAATCATGGGAGTACATGTAGATGATGCCCAGCAATGTCGACCATGTGGCAGACGTGCAGGGGCAAGAGAAGTATGCTTCCTTTATACACGACAGTGTGCCTCGTGGACGACCAGATGACTTTATTTGAAATGAAACTTGCATTTCCCATGACGAACGCCATGACATGACTGCCAACTCTGGTTTATCTCCCATGAGCAGCTTTGAAGCACCCATGATCCGCCATTGATCGCTGCGTCTCCATCCCCCTTCTCGATCACCACTTCTCAATCACATCCTTTCTGCCATTCCACATGCCTCCTCCCAATGCGCCATGCCCGTCACTCAATCGTCATGCTTCGGCTATGTCGTACGCAGGTCATCGTCTATTTGTCGGAAGAACTGGTTGGGCCACGAGCGCCCTTTGGTGCGCCCACGCGGAAGCCGTTCGAAAATTTGCGGGAGACGTGCTTGAGAGATCGCATGCGCCCGGTACCAGTGGTCTTTCTGCGCTTGGCCTTCTCACCCCAGTTGTCTGTCCTCGTGTCAGTATTTCAGCCTCTCTGGTAAGATTGCGTGGCAGATGTATGCGCGGTCCGTGGTGCCCGATGCAAATGTGAGTCCATGATTGTCGGATACTATCCGGCCTCGTTGATATCTTGAACCAACATCGCCAACACCCCGGACCCGGCAGGCATCCATCCTCGAATTTCGACGTACATTTACGGATCGACTTGCTGGGGTAGCCGCAGTTTGAGCAGGTGTGCTTTTGCACGTGGAGAGATCGGGAGCCTGTAGACCATGAATCAGCCGTCTGCCTCTTGGAAATCTTCATTCATGTCGCAATTTTGATCATGGTGACGTTGGGAGCCCAAGAAAAGGTATGTAGTATCCGTCTCTTGCATTCGTGCATATTTCGCATGTCTAGGATCGTGGTCGCACATACCGCATCTCCTGCACAGAACGTGCGTCTTGTTGTGGCGTTTACCGAACGAGGAAGTACCCTTAGCTGTATCGTGTGTCAGTGGTTGGCTCTCTTGACTGTTCGCATGATTGTCGTACTCATTTTGGCGGTGGACTGGGTGTCTCAATTGTCGTTGATGTCTTCTTCCGGTCGCTGTTGCAAAGATTCGTGAAGTTCGATCATGCCAAGCTCGGTGAAAATATTCTCCTGTCCCGCAGATTTGTGGAACACAATGCGGCTCCGGGGCAACCCCCTCGTCACGTGCAATCGTTTCTTACTCCACATTTTATTACACTCACACATGTCAGAGTAATTACCCTCGTCAGGCAGATATTGCATTGAGCTTCTTGGTACGAAGACATATCGCCCGTACTTCCGGCGCATCCGGATCCTACTCTCACTCACTCCACATCCAGCTCTTTACCCTTGTCCCATTCTCTACTTTCTCCTTTCTTCGCCCATTGGAAGTTATCCAGCGACTCAGATTCTCCTCCTTTCCACTTCTCCATCTCTGCCTCGGAGAATCCAGCAGCCTTCAATCGATCAGCACCTTTCTGCTTCCACTTTTGTCTATCTTTCAGAGCCTCGAGAGCTTGATCCCAATCATCAGCGTCTTCATCTGGCTGCACATCTACTGCTGGGTCGTAGCCTGGCTCGAAATGAGAGTCTATAGTCCTGACCGGCGTGCTGATCCCGCGACCTCGAGATCGCAGGGGAGGCGACTTTGATGGCCGGTGAGGGCCCAAGGATGTTTCCGAAGCTGAAGGAATGGACCGATCACGCTTACTGCTCCTCCTGTATGATGGTCTGTCTTCTGTATGCGTGCTTCGAGCAGGTGACCTTGACCGAGACCGCTGCTTCCTACTCGTCCTGTGATTCGTATCTCTCGGCCTAGATCTACGGCGTTGGCGGTCACCTGCCTCCTTTACACCTTCTCGTTCTTTGAGAGGACTTTGCTCTCTGCTACGCTTGCGCTTGCTTGTTCGCTCACTGTCGTTCATGTGGCCCTCACTGACGCCGGGACGCTTGTCTATACCATCTGTGTCTCTCGCATGTCGATCACACTTCCCCGCATCTGCCAATTGCCCATTCTCGCGATCGTTTCGCCTCTTCCGCGACCCGTGATGGTGCTCCTTCTCATTATCCACTTTCCGACGCTTGAGACTCTCACCACCCTCTCTCCTCGCCCGCACAGAGTAGACCTGTTGCTCCGCCCTCCGCTTTCTTTTAGGATCCAAAGCCCTCAGTCTCGCTTTCGACTCCTCCTCTTCCTTTGCCAGAAGTGCTGCGTTATGCGCATCGGTGTCCCGCAAGATGTTTCGCAGGAATCGAGTGTTCGGTTTGGCAGTGCTCGCCGGCCTGTCGCAATCAGCTTAGAACTTACCTACAACCAGAACGCAGATTGACGCCCTCAGAATCTGCGCGGCACTTGCTGACCTTTTGCTCACTCCCCCACTGAACCCCGCGGCGGCGCGCGAAGATACATCCTTCGCATCTTGCGCCAGCAAAGCGGCGACGTAGTCGTCAGTCAACGGCGTATCGTCTGGCATAATAGTAGTCGCATGATCAAATGGGAACAACACTCAAACTTCTACGCGGAAGAGATTGTCACATCCTCCGCAAATACCCATTTCTCCAATCTAGCGGAACCTTTCCGCCCCATGACTTCACATGTCAACAAAAGTAAACAACCTCTCTGACAGCAACACCACCACACGACCTCTTCAATTCCACACCCAATCGCACGACAAACACTACATTCATCACCATCCACACCTCCCACCTCACCATCAAGCCGCTCTCACCCACCAAAATGACTTCCCTCGCCCCCCCACCCCCCCTCTCATTCACCACCCTCCCCTCCCAAACCGACACCCCAACCGACCTCACCGCCAACCTCCAACACCACCGAGACCTCTTCACCAAACTCCGCTTCTCCTACACCGAATCCGTAACCAAAGAAAAACTCCTCAAAGCCGCCTCCTCGGACCCACCTCTCCTCGTCTCCAGCGGGGAATTACTCGCGCTAGAAACCAAGCTCGTCGAGGACAAGGCGAGACTCAAGGGGAAGAAGAGGGATATAGCTACTATGCTTTCGGATCTCGAGGGACGGAGTAGGGGGGTTGCGGAACGGTGGTTGGAGCAGGAGGACAGGAGGCGGGGGGTGCAGGGGGTGGAAAGTGAGGTGGAGAGGTTGGTGCGGAGGAAGGAGGAGTTGCTTGCTTCTCGCCCTGCGGAAGACGAAGGGGATGCGGAGATGCGGATGGGGCTGGAGGAGACGAGGGAGGTGATTAGGGGGAGGGAGGTGGAGGGGGAGGAGTTGGGGAGAAGGGTGGAGGAGTGTAGGGCTGAACTGGAGAGGAGGAGGGCAGATGTGGAGCGGTTGAGGAGGGAGATGGAGGGGGTGGAGGAGAGGAAGAGAGTGCTGGTACGGGAGGTGGGGGAGATGAGGAGGAGGAGGGGAAGTGGGGAGATGGTGATGGATGAGGTGGAGGCGAAGGGGAGGTGGAATAGGGCTGCTGAGGGGGTGCTGAGGGCTGTGTGTTGAAGGGATGGGCGAGATCGTCGGGGGTTGCATTCTTAAATGGGGAATTGTTGGAAAGGCGTTGGATGATACCATGTGAGAGAGCGGGAAAGATTGATTAAGAAGATTCATTGACTACGCATTATGGGACCGCTGTACCGAAAATTACTGCCACGTTGACCTGCCCACTTGGCTCCCCTTACGCCATCGCTATGATAAATATGATTGGGGTCAGCAAGCGAAGCTAACGCCGCCATGCTACCCTGAGGCGGAGTACAGCTCCGATGGACTTTCGACGAGAGTCGCAAGTCTCTCACCCCTCCGAATTGGTGTCGAGTAGCTTCTGGTCAGCCCTCCTCTCTTCTTCTCCGCTTTCTCCTCCGCAAACGTCTTACGAAGAGATGCTGCCTAGGAATCCCATTCGCGGACGTAGTTTGAGGAGGCCTTGGGTCTCAACTCGGTAGACCGGCCATCTCGACTGACGCACTTGAAGATGTTGACCTGGCCTTCGCCTAGGACTGAGCAGGCAAGCATCATGCGATGTGGGTGAAAGGCAGTGGCTGTGATGGGCGTAGCGCGATTGTGGGTTGAGCCGCTCAAGAGATTCGATGTACCAGGCTCGATCGTGGTAATGGGCTTTGAAGACTCTTTGACGTCCGCGCCAATGTTGGTCGTTGAGAAGACCCGCAAGGCGTTATGCGAGGTACCACTACAGATTGTCAGCGTCTTGATCACACATATACGTTCGAGATACTCACGTTGCAAAGACTGGAGCATGTTCATGCACGCTCAAGCTTCTCAAGGTACCGGCACCACCTCCTCCCTTTCCGTTCACAAGACCAACATGCTTGTCCATCCTGATGTCCCAAAGTCTGACCGGTCCAGCTCTCTCAGCACTGATCAATTCTCTCATCCCGCCTCTTTGCAGATGACACCCAACAATCCAACCTCTGTGGTCCTTGTACACTCTGACCATGCTCTCGCCAGGCTTGCATCTCGCGTCAAAGATTCGAATGGCTCCATCGCCGAATCCTGCAGCGAAGATATTCCCCTCCACTTGATCACTCGTTAAGCTTGTGATGTTGCTGCCGCTTCTTGCCGGAATGTCAGTCACGCACAGCTCGGTAGCAGCACTCCAAACTCTGATCATTTTTACATCCCCAGCAACAAGCAACCTACCCTGTCCTTGTTGCCATTCACAGACACATCCACTATTGATAGTACTTGGTACCAGGTCTGTCAAGGCTCTGAAGCTGGCAGCGAGTTCGACCTTGCGATTGTCGTAATCCTTGTAGATCCGGACAACGCCATCGCTGCTTCCCGCGAGTACAAGAGCTACATCGTCCTCGTTGACAAAACGAAGATCGCTGATCCTGCTTCCTTTGGGATTCTCGTTCCTCCATCTCGACACACGCCTGTTTGCTTCCCAGTCCCAGACCGTAACCGTCTCTCGATCGTCAGAAAGCAGAACGTGAGGCTCGAACTGATGAAAAACAATTTTGGAAATCGGCGCATTGTTCGACAAGACCGCAGAAGGCGCACTCCACCGACCAGTCGCAGCCATATCTTTAAGGGGTTGGGTGGAGGCAATGATGCGATCATTGCGCGAGCGGCGCCAGATGCGCTCATTGAAATCTGTGGAACCTGGTTCATCTGCCTCGGCCGGCCGCATCTGTGGTTCCCGGAAGTATGCCAGGGAGAAAGAGAGGAAATTGCTTGCTAGAGGCATTGTCGGTGTGGCAGATAGATCGCGAGGGATGAAGCCCGGAGTGATCGCAGGACTTGCCTCCGGATACGCCATGGCAGATGGAGTAGGATCTAGCATAGTGGATGGCACGGTCCACTCATGTGGTACTGGTGCGCGAGGATTCGGCCGCTTCGGTGGCGAGCGGTTCGAGGGTGTCGGCGAAGTCGGTTGTCCTTTCTCCTTCACAGATCCGAATTTGGCAAGATTGCTAATTGATGCTGCTACAGAAGCAGTGCGGCGTAAGCCTGCCGCAAAATACCCATCATTCTTCTTGTTGGGTGATGATGCCAGTGGCGAGGACGCAGCAGGAGTAGTCGCTAGTCTACTATTCTCAAGCTGTCTCTGCATTGCGGCCTCATTCTCTTCTCGTGCCAGCTTCTCTTTCTCGGCAATGACCCGTACGATTTGAAGCGCGGTCTTTCCCAGTGGTCCATTGAACAACGCATCGAGCACGAAATCGACTATGACAGATGCATCCTGGGCGATATCGGGATGCGGATCCGCACTGAGAACAAGTGCTTGACGCCAGATGGTAAGGTAGATGTTTTGCTTCGGCATCACGGGTGGAATGTGTGAGCCATTGGTGCGGTGATCATGTGACTCGGAACTTGAATGAGATGGCTTCCTCTCAGGGACGGTCTCACGAGCTTCGTCCTCTGTCTTTCTCTGGCGTTTTCTCTCATTTACAAGCTCCTCCCAGGTTGCGACGACCATCCTGTCACGGTACCGATACACGAAAGTTGACAAGAAGACCACGTACTCTCTGCGGACCATGACATTGCCGTCGTCGGCCATAGGCACAAGACTCTCCGCAACGGTCGCTTCAACTTCGGCGACCTGGTCAGTCAAATCCGGAATGCCGATGAAGTTTGTCATGGCGTTGACCATTGCCGTACGAACTTCGGGTACCGGATCGTAGCAAAGACGAGCCAAGGCTTGATTCGCTTGAGCGCGAATACCTGCCCACTTGGCCTCGGTGTGGTCCTTCCAAAGCATGCTTAGACACAAGCAGGCGTATTGCCGGAGGAGTGGTTCGTCTCGCTCGCCTGCATGGAAAAGCATGAATTCTATGATCTCCGGATTGGTGTTCAGGCATGCTGCTTGACCCTGTCGATAGTCCTTGCAGAAGATTGCAATGATGAAAGCACACATGGCGCGGTGCTCGGCAATGTTAGGACAATTTGGGAGGACGAAGCTGGGGTTCACGAGGTTGACAAAGTACTGATAGCCATTGTCTTTGAGAAGATCCGCCTGACAAGTTTGATCGATGGCGAGAATGCGAGCCCAGATGAAGACCATGACCGACTTAAGCTCTTGGGCTTGGGACTGCAGTAACTTCAGCACGTATGGGAATATGCCAATGCTCAACGCCAGATTGACAGCCCAAGGACCCAGATCGAGAAACTTGCTAAGGAGGACCAGAGCTCGCAGTCGATGCACCTGACTAAGAAGCACTTGAAGGACGATTGGTAGTTGCTCGGGCATCTTCTGCTCTAGAGCGCCCTGAGTCAGGTATACATCGAAAGCGCTTAGTTGATCGGCAAAAAAGTCGGAGTGGTTGTACTGCAGATCATTGACGTTACCGTCGCGAGTCTGAGCGACTAGCGCAGGCAACTGCTTCAGAATCATTTCAACAGCATAGTCCCAGCTGCTCCACAATGGATTGTCATGCGTGTCCGGTATCTCTGGCTGACTTTGTGGATGGCAGTGATATGCACGCATGATACGTTGTGCAAGTAGAAAGTTCCTGAAAAGAGCAGCGACCATTAGATCTTGGCGGAACAGCTTCTTAAACAGAGGCTTGGGTAGCGAATTCCAGGCGATGGTGTCAGTGATGGCTGTAAAGATCCAATTCAGCTCACCAAGTGGTGTACGCCTTTCAGAGATTTTGCCAGGGATATTTCGACCTTCCTCGAGAGTCAGGCCTCCTGGTAGAGGGTTCTGCAGGATGAAGAAGCGAACAGCCATATCAATGGGTGTCGTCAAGCACGAGGTGAACAGATCGGCAGGGAGATCAGGATTGGTGGGTAGGATCTCCTTCTCCCGGCATGCAGCAAGGTGGATACTGTCATGAAAGTTGATGTAGGGTAGCGATGGGTCGTTTCGTCGAGCTTCTTGCTGTTCCTTGTCATGCTTGATGGCCATCGTGTCGAAGTTCTTGATGATGAGCCCGGCGGCCGAACAGTCATAGAGGTACAACCCAGGAGCACCTAGCCAGGTTTGGAGATCATAGAGGGAGATAGGAATATACTGAGTGAAGTGGCGGTTGAAGACCCAGATCTCACCTGCAGGCGTCGGGCGGGGTACACCATGCCCATTGTAGTGGAACAGTACTCGTTCGTCCTTGGAGGTTCGCCGTAAGGTCGTGCAGAATTTCTTCATATCATCAACACTGGGGTCCATGACCATCTTGTACCTTGTTCGCATGCTGAGATTTTCGAATTGAGATTGGAGGGCTTTGCCAATGGCTGTGTTTACGCCAGCGGAGCCCTGCCCTTGCGGCACATCCTGGACGGGATCGATCCAGCACTCGAGGCGCGCGCAAGGGTCAGTCTTGACAATGTCTGGAGGATCAACTCCAATGTTAAGACACACGGCGAGCAAGGCACCGACTGTCTTCAATCGATCCCTCATGCGCCATTCCTCGGCCACGTTCTCTTCCTGCTTTTTGTGAAAATTATCATGTCTCTTGTCGGTCCAATACATGAAGAAGTTCTGGGACAGCGCGGTAGCCTGCTCCTCGCTAGTGAGCTGTGTCTCCCAGCCATGTCGCATGTTTGGCCCATCCTCATCGCCATCGTCACTCTGGTTGTGCTTACTGTTGTCCTTGTCCGGGTCATGCCGCGGACCAAAGTCGCTCTTCGTCCTCAACACCGGAGGTGGAGGTCGCCTGCCTGGTCGATTATGCGATCTCTTGCCGTGATCTCCTCCATTTTGCCCAATATCCGGTCCCGAGTGAGCACTGTTTGGCCGGTCTCTCGAGTCGGAGTCCTCGGGATCTTGGTCTCGATCAAGATGGTTGACCTCGCTGTGGAAACGTGCGTGACGTGTTCTGCGGTTATTGGAGCTGATGGCGAGCTCCATGGCGATTTGACGAGATTCCCAATTGCTGTACGGCTCTCATCGGTGCTCTAAGATACTATGAAACCTAATCGCATATTGCATCTTCTTGTGCGACTGAGCACGGATTGGGCAGGCGCTTGTCGGTGGAGCTTCGGACAATTGGTTGGAATAGAATCGCCGAGTCCTCGAAGATGCAGGGAATTGTTGTTGCCTCTATATTATTGCATCAAGGCAGAGGTGTGTAATGTGTAAAGTAGGCAAAGGTAGATCATGGCTGGAGGTAACCAAATTGCGGGACAAGCTCCGAGATCCGACGGGACGCTTTATGGTGGGCGAAATGCTTGGCAAGAGCATATGGAATTTCCAATGCCTCGTCGATATATCGACATTTGCTGAGACCGACAACGAAAACGAGACTTATGATTCGAGGATTTGCGAACTGACGGACGCGCTTACCAGGCGGCTTAAATCACGATATTCCTGCACCTTGTGCGGCATGAAGGCTCAAGCAGACGATGGTCTGCAAACGTCACCTTTGCCTATTGCTACCTACCTTGCGCATGGTCAAGAATATCCGTGCAAACTTGACCATATCATTCTCATCTCCCAATGGTGTTTTTCCGAATGATGCGACGGAATCAAAAGTGATTGAGATGATATGCAGCATCAAGACCCACAAGATCGGTGTAACGGACCGTAGATCCGCCACGGAAGAGTGTGCATCTGGCAGCCATTCTGTCTGAAACTAGTGCAGCTAAACTGCGCCAAAAAGTAAAGGGAACCTTTAGCTGCAGGTCCACTCATTCAGGATTCCAGGGGTACGGATCATTCTGATGCCCTTGACGCTGTTGGCTGCACTCAATTCCTCATCTCGAGAGGACAAAAGTCGCTTGATCGCGTCAAATGACAGCAGGAAGCGAGCACCTCATCAGTGTAGACAACGCGTGCCTTCTAGCTCTCCAGCCGTTGTGCTGTTCGCAGGCCGTTGCGTGCAAGCGTGCAGTGTCTTTGGTCGGCCAATCAGCGATTTCGCGCCGTCGCATCTCAATCTTCGTGTCCCATATTCCGACCTTTTGTCCTTCTGACGAGCGAGCCAATTCGAGCATAGCGGGTGCGACTGTCATACAAGGTCATCCCCCATTCATTCGCTAATCGAAGCCGACGGGGAACTCGAAGCTCCCGTCGATTGGTGTACCGGGCGCGCCTCTTCCAGTTTTTGGGACCCGGATCGTGCTTCCACACTAGCCTGATTATTCCCAGCCGTGCTGCACTTCGAGACATTCTTCCTCCACTCGCAACTTCGCAGAACACCTGGACGACGACATCATACGTCTATCGCAGACGCCGCCATAATTCCATCTGCCATCGCGCATCGAAATCGACTCTACAATTACCGACTGAATGCTCAGTCCGTCCGCTGGCGGCTCCGGGCTTGACGAGCGTTCATAGACGCGCGCGCACCTATACCTCACAATGTCCTTCTTCTTCAAGTCGTCCAAGAAGGCAGCGACACCGAGCGCTTTGCCTCAAGCGACGAGAAACATCAAATCCTCAGATGGCTCCTCAGCGCCCACGTCGTCGTTCTCAAAATTGAATACTGAACCTCCGCGCTCCACCTTCAATGTCCGACCGCGATCTCCGACCTCCTCTGGCGGACCTGTACAGCAGCAGAATGGCTCGATTGCGACCACAATGGGCGAGCGGCCTGTTGACAAGTCCGTTTCGCGCGTGCAAGAGAGCAGGGATGGCAGTTTTGAGAAGATCTCAAAGACACCGAGTCCGGACCACAAGCCACAAAGAGAGCGTGCCGATTCTGAACCCAGAGCTGCTCCTCCTCCCGTGAGTACCTAACGACACTTCCCGACGGAAAGGCACTGACATAGAATGCAGACACGGATAGCGCAGCCACCACCTTCGCGACCTGCTCCCGATCCTTCACCGTATCCTTGGTCTCAGCGCCAACTTACTTACAGCGTCCCGCATGCGTACCCATTTCCGCGATATGGCCCTGCGATCAACTCGGTAGCATCAAGAGATGGCACAATCTACATCATGGGCGGTCTCATAGAAGGCGCAACCGTTAAGGGCGACTTGTGGATGATAGAGGCTGGCTCTGGCAATCTCGCCACCTACCCAGTACAAACAACGTCAGAAGGGCCAGGGCCAAGAGTCGGACATGCAAGTCTGCTCGTGGGTAACGCCTTTATCGTCTTCGGAGGAGATACCAAGACCGAAGAGAGCGACCTGTTGGATGATACCTTGTATCTACTTAACACATGTAAGTGGCTACGACCAGGTTTTAGTTGCACATCTGACAATGGACAGCGACGAAGCAGTGGTCGAGAGCAGCCCCAGCTGGTCCACGTCCGCCTGGTAGATATGGCCACACCCTAAACATACTTGGATCTAAGATCTTCATTTTCGGAGGTCAAGTGGAAGGCTTCTTCTTCAACGATCTAGTCGCATTCGATCTCAATGCTCTGCAGCAATCCAACAACCAGTGGGAAATCCTCGTCCAAAACACGATTGATTCCGGCCCACCACATGGACAAATACCCCCAGCGCGTACAAATCACAGCATGATCACATGGAACGACAAGCTTATCCTGTACGTTGCAGTCGCTGTCATACCAAATCCGGAGACTCGCTAACATTCATCCCAGTTTCGGCGGCACTGATGGCGTTACTTGGTTCAACGACGTGTGGTCGTACGATGCACGGACTAACGCTTGGACCCAGCTCGACTGTATCGGCTATATCCCGACTGCACGAGAAGGTCACGCCGCAGCACTTATAGGCGACGTGATGTACGTCTTTGGCGGTCGGACAGAAGAAGGCAACGACCTCGGGGACCTGGCAGCGTTCCGGATCACATCACGACGATGGTACACCTTCCAGAATATGGGACCTTCGCCATCGCCTCGCTCGGGCCACAGCATGACAGCTGTTGGGAAGACGATCGTCGTACTGGCCGGTGAACCCAGTTCGGCACCTAGAGACGCCGGCGAGCTGAGTCTCGCATACTTCCTAGATACCACCAAGATTCGATATCCTGCAGACTCTTCCAGTCAAGCTGCATCTCAGCCTGCGGCGCAGCAGACTACCCAACCGATAGCTCTGCCAGCTGCACAAGCAGACCGTATTCCAGGACACCGACGGCCAAGTGGAGAGAAATCACAAATTCCGCAGAGCAGAAACATCACACCCAAGCAGATTGAGCAAGGCGTGCAAGCTGTGCAAGGCGTGCAAGCTGTGCAAGGCGTGCAAGCTGTGCAAGGCGTGCAAAGAAAAGAGTCTGATGCACGAGAGAATCCGCGGAATGGCGAGGCAGCTGGTTCTGGATCTCGCCTACCACGAATTCAGCCTCAGCAGCAAGGTGGACAGAGCGTCTCTCCTCCTCCAATCACAAACGGTGTGCATCGTCAAAAGAATAGCACAGACCGATCGCAGAGTCCGCTCGGCGATCCGACAAGTGCCAACGAGTCTCAGTCACGAGCTTTACAACAGCCAAGGACAGCCAACGATCCCGCGACCATGAAGAATCGCGTCACGACTGTACCCTTTACAGAGGATCCCAACCTGAACCAGTCCAGAACGGAGTCTTCCCCGGTTCAGAAGCCACTGATTCCTCAGCACATGCAGAAGTCTTCGACGGACTCTACTGAGCAGCCACCACCAAGAACGTCATCGCGGCAAAAACGATATCCACAAGCAGACCAAGAGACACCCCGTCCTTCTTTGGATCGAAGCACACCTAATGGTCGCAGAGCAGAGTCAAGAGACGGTGAAGTTGTCGAAAAGCGACCTCTTGAGCAAGTGGACAGCGGGCTTGGATCATCTCCCTCTCTTAGTCAGAATGACAGCTTGCTGAAGCAGCTAGAGGCCGAGAAGAGCAAGAATGCCTGGATGACTTCTGAGCTTGCTCTTGCACGAAAGGCTGGCTACACGCCTTCGACGAATGCGACTGCCATGGATGAGAGCCGATCCAACAGTGTTGGCGACGAAGAGAAGCCTCTCATCGAAGCCTTGCTAAAGATGCGTCAAGAACTTGTCAAGATGTCATCTGCCATGGAAGCAAAGACGCAATCCACTGCCGAGCGGATAGCTCAGATGGAACGTCAACGCGATATGGCTGTCAATGAAGCGACATTTGCAAAAGCGAGACTGGCTGCACAAGGTGGCAACAACTCCGACGGCGGCTATGACAATAATGGCGATAACGACCGAAGCAATGAATTGAACAGGCGACTTGCGCTGACAATAGCCTCTCAGGCTGAGCTGAACAAGAAGTTGGACTCGATCTCAAGAGAACGTGACTCGGAGAAGCGGGCTCGACAGATTGCAGAGGAAGGGGCAGACATGGCACACAAGCGCTTCTCTGATCTGGAACGTGAGCGTCAACGGACCGCTGGCGAGCTCGAATCTTTACGTGCTGAGCTTCACGAAGCACAGCGTATTGCTCGAGAAGAAGCTGCCAATGCAGCAGAGGCCAGCTCTGCGCACAAGCTCCTTTCTGTCGATAAGAATGAGATGAGTATGAAGCTGGAGAACGCACTCACGCAAAGCAAGAACCACCATGGTATTTTGGCGACTCTGCAAGAAGCTGTCAATGCGTCAGCCGACAAAGCGGCACACCTGGAGAGGAAGCTGGAACAGGAGCGTGGATCCAGAAGTCAGATTGAGGCCAAGCTCACTCAGCTGAAATCCCAACACGAGGAACGGACAGCTGAGCTCGAGCAAACATCTCGACAGCTCCGCGATGCCGAGGAACTTGCTGAGAAACACGCACACGAGGCAAAGACTCACCGCATCGCTGTCATCGAGGGGCTGAGCAAGGTCCGGGCGACCACCGAAAGTGATCGCGGTCTTAACGACGAGCGCGTCAAGATCCTACAGCAGCAAGTTGAAACTGCTAACGCCATGGTCCGCAAGAACCAGGCAGCAGCAGACACAGCTGCTGAGAAACTTCGTCGTGCCGAAGAACGCATTGCTGGACTCGAAGCCTACCAGGAACAGACAAGCCGCGAGGGCCTCAGCATTCGCAAGCAAATGCAGAACGCCATGAAGGAGGTGCGCGCGCTATCAGAGGAGAAGGCTCGTCTCCAGCAACAATTGCAGTCGCATCAGCTCGAGGCGAATGCAATTCACGTACAACATAGCGCTCTGAAGGATATCCTTACCGAGCGCGGGATCAACCCTAGCGAGCTGCGCAAGAATCGACTTGTCGATTCGCCTTCATCACTCAATCGCCATGGTGCTGCTACGCCAGACACTCCTCGCCTTCGTGATTTGGAGCACCAGCTTGACGCTGCACATAAAGCGTCCGATGACCTGCGCCAACGCCTGGACGAGATGCAGGACCGTGATGAGAAGACTCGACATGAGTACGAGGAGAAGCTTACTGCTCTGGACAATGACCATCAAGCAGCCGCCAAGTATCTTCGTGGTACTGAGAAGATGTTGTCCAAGATGAAGAGTGAGTTGCAGCGCGTGAAGACACAATCCGCCGATTATCTCGAGGAGCTTGAGGCACTTCGCAACAAGGAGAAAGATCGCGCTGCCGAGCTCGAATCCACACCTCGCGTAAATCAAGCCGAGTGGGAGAGTGAACGTGCCAACTTGCACAGGGAAATCGAGGAGACCAAGACAAGCCTTACGTCCTCGCTTGCTCCTCTCGAGCAGAAGATCACCGCGTTACAGAAGGACCTCGAGTCTCGTGACAAGGACATCTCATCACTCCGTGACAGCTCCAGGACAGATCTAGACAAGATCCGGACCAGCCACGATGCGAGCCGCGCGGAACTTGATCGTTTGACAAAGGAAAACAAGGCTTTGGAAGAACGTGCCCGGGATGCAGAGGCAAAGGTGCAAATGCTCCTCGATCAAGTTGAGCACAGCGTCGACAACTATCGTCGCCAGACCGCCGAGCCAAACGGTCTCATGCCGAATCATCAGCGAGGTCAGAGCAACGTCTCCGCCGCATCCACTGCTCAATTCGTCGGTGGACACAATCGTGGGGAAAGCATGGGTGGCGATAGCATCTATAGCCAATCTGTGGCACCTTCAGAGTCATCCACTGGCACCAGAGACCGTGCGAACAGCAACGCCAACTCGCTCAACTCCGCCAGCGCCACCGCCCGCGACGGAAAGGAGAGCATCACCCCTCGCGAAAGGAACAGTCTCGCCCTCAACAGTCTCGCAGACGAGCTCGATGGTTTGCGCTACAGACTCAGCGGCAAATTCGATTTTGAGAAGACGCCCACTTCCGGCGGCGTGACCAGCCAGCCAGCCAGCGCTGGTGGCCTATCGGAATGGCGCCGCGGTCTCGAGAGGGAAAGCACCGAAGTCGACTTCGGCAACGGCGGCTGGTCCAACCACCAGGCCGGCGCATTAGGCAAGATCGAAGAAGTCCCCAGGAAGGAGGTGGGCAGTGGAGCAAGCAAAGCAGTGGAGGAGAAGACGCCCACTCTTCAGGGCAAAGTGGAAGAAATCAAGGCATGAGAAATATGATACGATTCACAGTTTTTGGTCGAAGGTTCTATCATGAATGAGGAAGAGCGACATGGTTACACGAGTACCGATCGCTTTTGTTGGAACGAAAAACATGTGCTTTGGACGATGGAGTTAGGGGAAACATGAGACGGTCATTGGAAGCCCTGGCTTTTTCTGTTCGCGATAAAACTATCTTTGGCGAGTAAGCTAGATACCATACAGCGCTTTATAGGGGGAAGGGAAATGAGATGGCATTCTGACGTTACCTGACATACGTGACTTGTGTTCAGTGCAACTCGTACTTGATCACGTGCAATGGAGCCGCATGATGAGATGTCTTGGCGGATAGTGGGTCTGACAGTCTATGATTCAGCCTGCTTACACTCTTCCATGCCTTGGACTTCATCACCAATACTGCCACAAAGTAGACTATGAATCGCGATCGGAGATGCTCGCTTGGGGTTATTGTAAGTCTATCTAAGGCTTCGATTATCACTGGTCGTCAACCCCTACGATCCTCATCATCTCCGGATCTCCTTTCTTCCGAGCACAATCCCTAGCAGTACCTTGCTCAACGAGATAGAACTTCCCATTATCGACATTCGGATCCGAACCTCTTTCCATCAGGAGCTTCGCCACCTCTACATGCCCATGCTTGACTGCTTCATACAACGCCTGATGAGGCCCCGGCTCTCGAAAGTCACCCTGGGCAGGGATTGCATCAATCTCTGCGCCAGCTTCAAGGATGGCATCGACGAGATCAGCACGACCATGTCTTGCAGCGAGCTGTAGGATACCTGGGTCTTTGAGACCCTCTTTGGCTCCACCCTCGTACAGCAGCAGGCGGATCTTCTCGACTGGCTGTTTCGATGTAATGGCGGCATTGAGGTTCCACTTCGAAGCTCGAGCGCCGGACTCAATCAGCGACCGCATGATCTCTATCGGCTTAGTCGTGCAGACTGTGAGGAGCCTGGTCGCTCCTTCAGGAGACTGGATGTCTCGCCAATTGTAGGACCGTAGAGTTGTCAGCATCCCCACAGTGGTGAGACCGATGAAAGCTGCCTTGTCGACCAGATCGTCAATTTCTGCCCCAGCATCTAGACAAGCTCTGAGACCATCTATTGAGCCAGTTTGAGCACTCAGGCAAGCAAGAGGTTGAAGGGACCCCGGTATGCTGCCCGATCCAGCCCAACTGGTAATGCGCTCCGCAACAGCAGAAGAATTCCGGTTGTCCGCGCAATCTCGGAGAAGCTCTGCATACGTCGCCAGGTCTACAGTGCTTAGCAGCGACCATGGAGCAAAGACTGGCAACATACCTCGTTTCGAACTGGTTCTTGCAGACGATGTGAGTCTATGAAGACTTGCAGCAGACGGGTTGCTTTGGCGTGCAGGCAAATCGGGACCTCCGCGCGATTCGTCCTGGCCTAGGTGCGATAGCCAGGATTCTATGGCCTCCTCTGTCAGGTACGCATCGAGGTGCGCCATGTTCAACGTGCGGCGCGGCGGCAAAGACATGCAATAAGTTGGTTGATATGACCTGAAAGGAAGGTGCAAGCGAGACTGCGTTCGAAGCTGAGATCAGCGACTCTACGACTCTGGACTGCATGGGTACATGTACAGATCTGAAGTGAAGCGTTTGCCTGAATATTCTCAGCTCTCCCGGTATGAACACGTCTTGGGCTCCCATTGTTCTGGACTATTTAGGTGAGTCGCACAATCCTTGTGCACCTCTGGTACTCTTTGGGAAGTGATCTACATCAGCTGCTCAGCTTGCGCCACCACTGCCTACTTTCAGCTATAAGGCCGGGGAGATGAAACACCGCTTCCATCGGAGGGAACACCGCAATAGCTTGGCTACGCAAAAGTTCTAAAGTACGAAACGTCGCTGACTTCAACGTTGCCTATTTCCAAGCAAACTCCGACTTGGACGACCGGTCAACAAGGAGCCTACCAGGCATCCTTGCCTGGTCCACGACGTCCTCATTATGGACCACTTGATTCTCACTTTGGGGTATTGGTCATGCTTTCTACGATAAGTCCACAATGTCATGCTTGCATTTACCATTGGAAAGGCGAAGAGCTGCATTGCAAACTCCACGTCTCCTGTACCATCCGGTGAGGAGGTTTATCCTTCTCATGTTGAGGACACAAGTCGGAGTGCCTCTCGACAGTACTCAAGGCATAAAAGATCGCACATCGCTGCTATTCTGTGGTGGTAGTATACTTTTATCTCTTCAACAAAGACATTCATAAGCAGCAAGATGTTCTACCAGAGCTTTATTTTCCTTTCTCTTACCGGAGCGCATCTGGTCCGCGCCAACCCACTTCGCCTCGACAAGCGTGACGATGCTTACAAGATTGACATGTTCACCGTTGACGTGAGAGTTTCCTACAGGCCTCGGAGCAGATGACCTACGGGACCGCGCTGACCTTGGCAACAGTGGTTCCTCGACAACATGAAGAAGCCAGACACGGGTACATGTCTCTTCTATACAGGCGGAACCTTCAAAGAAGCCGAGAAATATGCCAAGGACAACGGTCTCACCGTCGTCTTCGTAGGCATTAGCACACCGCAACCCTCCCAGCGAGCCCATGACTAATCCTTGATAGACGGAAGGTCTCTTGGACGACAAGTACAAGTTCAAATCTGAGGAGCAAGACGACGATCTCATGTGTGAGATTGCAAAAGACGGTGATCAGGTCGACGAGTACATCAACCACATGTCGCAGGCTTTCGCTGAGCTCTGCGATGGAAACGCCAAAGTCATGGCTCCCGATCCGCAGAACGTACCCATGGACAAGATCTGGGGAAAGATCGAATTTCCCGCTGTCCAAAAGACGGACAACTGGGGCGGCCAAATCAATCATGTGAGCACAGATCTTGCGCTGGCTACGATCGATGCTGCCGTCATTTGCTGACTCGGTCGATAGGTAATCGCTGTAGACAAAGATGGGGAGAATGCCAACGAAGACTACTGGCGTAGACCAGTCGCTCGTCGTGATGCTCTGTCAGGTCCGTTTGGTCGACGAGGATTAGCGACGAGGGACGACGACGAGGACTGTCCCGACCTCGAGGAATTGACTGAGCGCATCCAAGATCTCTTCTAAGTGATGACGGATCGTTTCAAGTCATAGCTCAAAAGTCGGCCAGGAACAGGTCCTATCGTTCAAGCATTTGACATGACGTGCTATAAGCGACTGCTTTTGCTGGCAGGATGGTCTGGCGAGACTTGCGTAGTTCAGTCACTGGGCGATTGCAAAATGTCTGGCTTTGTTCAACCACTAGCGGACAATATATGGCGGATCGTGAGTCTGATCAGGTTGACACAGGCAATGTAATATCGCAGGGTGAACGGCAGGCAGGTGGCGGGGTGGGGAAGATGATGGTCGAGAGGAGCGGTTGGGGGTCGAGGGATGAGGCAGACGCAGAAGGACGATGAGAGGGCGGTACACAATTTGGATGCTGGGATATGTGGAAGGATAGAGACTGGGAAGTGGACGTACCGAAGAGGATCTCAAAGTCGCGGCATCCTCGGGGAATGTTCTCCGGCTTGATTGGGATTGGGTTACCCAAGCTAGAGATGGGAAGAGCTGGACAACCTGCTGGCTGAGTGATGTTGCGCTGGGCATTGATGCCAACAGTGAAAGCTGTGAGAAAGATGGTAGTGACCTTCATGATCTAGGGGAGTGGCGAATGGAGAAGGCGACAGAAAAGCAATGAGACAGAGGGACTCCTACCTACCTTGGAGAGCGGCTACACTGCTATATACATGTTAGTGTCTGTGCCGAGGCATGACTAGTTCTGTACGCAATATAAGGAAATTATACAGGGATTTTACCCCGCCATCTGTATGGTGTGAAAGATTATTCAACACGAGCGGCCACGGGACGGCTCAGAAACACCGAGGTCTGCTGTCCTTTGCTGCGTTTAACATCTACATCGTGATCCGACGGGCATCATCGCCATCAATGCTACGACAAAAGGCTTGTTTCAGGTGCCTCTACATCAATCTCGGTCCGATCTTGTATCTCTTGCCAGCATTCAGAGGCATTTTCTGATTGGCCAGATCGACATGCCATCTGATTCGCCAGCAACTCAAATTCGCCACAGTCACGGGCATGACGGGCTGTGGCTACAGCTCTCAGCCGCAGCTCACCAGTTTCTCCAAGCCTACCATTCTTACGACTGACTATCACCTTGGTAGACAGCCGTCAAATCCGGTTCAATGACACCTCGGGTCATGTGTCCTTGCGATCAAAACCGAGATGATCCAGCATGAAGCAGC
Organism: Elsinoe batatas; assembly: GCA_017309325.2. Classification (NCBI taxonomy): domain Eukaryota; kingdom Fungi; phylum Ascomycota; class Dothideomycetes; order Myriangiales; family Elsinoaceae; genus Elsinoe; species Elsinoe batatas. Next base: position 473,687 of record JAESVG020000009.1, read on the forward strand.
TGCGTCCCGAGGACTACCACATTGGGTGGGTCTGTCCTCTCAAGGTCGAGTATCTCGCAGCGAAATGCATGCTCGATGAGCTACACGAGGGACTAGCTCAACCAGACTCGGACCATAATGTCTACGAGCTGGGAGAGATCCACAAGCATAATGTCGTGCTGTGTCGTCTCTCCACGACTGGCAACACAATCACAGCAAGCTCGGTGACGCACATGAAAAGGACATTTCCAAATTTAAAATTCGCTTTGCTGGTCGGCATTGGAGGCGGTGTGCCGACCATAACGAGCAATGGAGAGATCCGGCTTGGCCATGTTATCGTCGGCAAACCTACTGGCAATGCGGTAGTCAAGGATGCTTATCTGAGGGACACACTGTCCAGCAAGGACGGCATCATCTGTTTTGAAATGGAAGCTGCTGGTGCACTGACGTCCATTGAGTGTCTCGTGGTAAGGGGGATATCTGATTACTGCGACTCGCACAAGAACGATCGATGGCAGGGCTATGCGTCCATCAACGCTACAGCATTTGCTCGCGAGGTCCTCAAGAAGCTACCTATCGACTCAGTGAAGCAATATCAGTCAGGTTGGTACTCCGCCCATGCTTACGATGAATTTCCGGCGGCTGACTCGCGAGGAGATTTGCAAGATCTGTCCACACAGGTGCAGGAGCTGAAAGTATCCATGGAAACTGGTCATCGAAAGTACGAAAGCAAGAGTATCCTGGACTGGCTGTGTCCATCCGACACATCTGGCATCCACAACAACGCACTGGAGTCTCATCATGCTGGTACTGGCGAGTGGATTTTCAATCATGAAAGCTACATCAGTTGGATAACGACCCAAGGATCCTTCTTGTGGCTTTCTGGCAGGCTCGGTAGTGGTAAGACGACACTGGTTTCATACATTGCCAATCACCTAGCATGCACCGGCAATAGAGTGGTCTACCACTACTTCAGACTCGGCGATGCATCTGAGAGAGGAGCATATTCCGATATGCTTCGATCTCTGTGTGCACAGCTGTTTACACTGACGACCAAGTCGCCCGCGAGTATCCACGAGGCTTACAGTCAGCATGCAGAAGGTATACGTCGGCCGTGTGGTAGGTCTTGAAGCCTGCAAGACTTCCTTCATACACGATCCCCGCGAAGCCGACCATGAAATAGTACTCAGTGACGACCTAGGACCTCGATCGGTTGAGAAGCGTGTTCCCCAGCCATTCGTTCCAAGATTATTCAGCGGAGACACATTCGTGCCCACTTGGAAAGTGCTCAATGAAGCTGTCTACAAATTGACAGTAGCTGTTAGGAATGGGATCAACATGATTCTGCAGCTAGCTGCATTCCATGAGTGTCTCGATTTGATACTCTTCTGTTTGTTGAATGGAGCAGATCCTAACATCGGACTTCTCGACAACCAGTCCGACGGTTGCCGCAATCAGAGCCTCCTGTCAAAAGCTTGCTCGCAAGGATGGATGGATATCATCAGACTTCTCTTGCAGAAGAAGGCTGGTAGGAAGGAGCTGGTAAGACCCCGAGACTGGCCACTATACGCTCTTTGCCGTGCGAGCAAGATGTATTCGGAGGAAGAATTTCTGTCACTCTTCTTTGAAATCGAAAGCGCTGGATTCGGGATGGACGCGGCGCTGTGCGCTGCACTGATCGAGGAAGACGATGAAGTGGCGCAGATGCTCACACGACTCGGCGCTAATATACACGGTACCCTCAAGTGGGCCATGAAGTGGGACAACTGTGAACCAGCCTTGGAAGCGGGCGCACGATGGAACAATGCCTTTGACCTATTTTCTTTTGGGGACATGGCCGAGAAAGCAGACCTCGATCCGGACTTAGCCCTTGCATCAGCTTTGCAAGCGGATAATACTTCTTGCATCTTGATACTGCTCGGTCGTGGCGGGCGCTTAAGCCGATCCGACAGCTGTGGGGACTCGATCCTGCTCGTCGCCGCGCGACAAGGCCTTCAGAATGTACTTACTGGCTCACGCACAACAACAATAGCTTCATCGATTTGGCACAGGATCGTGATTCCTTGTTCGCAGCAGCTGCCTACTTCTCCTGGCCTGCAATCCAGTCTTTGCTGATGCACAACCGTAGGCTCAACTGGAATCAACGACCTATCTCGGTGCTGCATATCACCGCGCTATATAGTCCTTCGCCCAATATTATCAAGCAGATGTCCGCTTTTGGAGGAAACCCATCTGCGCGCGACATGTACGGTAACGACCTCTTCCATCTCGCCGCACTTAATAAGAGCACTGAAATTCTGCAATATCTGCTTTCGGCTCAAGTTACACTCAATAACACGAATAAGGATGGTGATACACCGCTGGACGTTGCCCGACGGTATGGGCGGCAAGATACGGCAGACCTCCTGATAGCGGCAGGTGCGCAGGCAAGACAAGATTCGGGTGCGCAAGGGTCAGCATCTGCTTTGGATGCGTACATGCCCAGCAAGAATGGAGAAGGACTTGCCTGGTCCGAGACTCAGCTGGATGAGGCTCTCCGTGCAGCTATCGATGCTGATCACAGGGAGTGCATCAGGTTATTAGAGGCCCATGGAGCGAGGTTGGAGAGGTCCACACAGCCTGAGCAGAGCGCTGACGATGATGAATTGTACTGTAGATGATAATGTCAATGCAAGAAATCTCCCAATCTTGCTGCCTTGACCAGACCAGTGTCTGCTTCGCACCGCCACTGGATGATACCAAGCAGCTTCCAAGTAACTTGCAATGCGCATGCAGAGACCCAAAGCGTAGATCACTCGAAAGTCATGGGATCGCAATTGCCGTATCTTGATTGTCGAGATTGCGCTTCACTTCCGTAGGCAACGAATCATGACCTATGTATACTGACAGTATCACCCGCCTCTGACGGAGTGCGGAGTGGGTGAGGCCTGCACAGATTCCTCCAACGCCAAGCATCACATGCTTTCACATGCCACAACTCCACCACCAATAATTACGGACGAGACTCGAACTCCGGATCACACCACAAGTGGCGATCACCTTTATACGAACGAAGGGCTCTTCGGCTGACCACACGAGTGCGATCCGTCTACTATTCCCCACTATCTCGCCCGTGAAATAGCAGATAGGCACGAAATAATATATACCTTGACACAACATCACACTCGACATGGGCAAGAGAAAACCACTTACCTGCTAGAGGACACTTACCAAATCCTGCGTCCGTCAGACACATGCCACGACTCTCCACCTCCTCGCATCTCACATATCGCACTACATCTACATCGTCTGCGCCTCCACCTTCACCCTCCCATCATCCGCCTTCATCTGCTTCTCCCTCCTCAACCTCCTCCTCCACTCCCTCAAATCCGGCGGCTGCTCCACCCCCAACCTCATCCTCAGCTCCTCAACCTGCGTCTCCATCTCCTCCTCCCAATAGACATGAATCATCTCCTCCGCAGCCAACCCATTCCTCACCGCCCAAGGCCCATACACCTCGAAAAACCTCGTCCTCTCCTCGGGCTTCAACCGCGCCACAGCAGCCACACTCAACCCCGTCATGGGCAAAACCGTGTTCGCAAACTCAAACGCCTTGAGCGCGATCTCCCCCTCCGCGATGATGGGCAGGCCGGTGAGCGCGTGGAAGAAGTCGTGCGCTTCTCTGTAGCGTTGCATGACGTAGGCTTCCTCGGGGTCGTCGATGTAGCGGACTGCGTCGCGGGTGTCGGGGGAGACGCCTTCACGGTCGAGCCAGGTGATGTAGGCGTGGCCGAGGGTGCCGGCGGGGAGGGTGCGGAGGTGGGGCAGGTTGAGGGTGGTGGAGGTCAGGCGGGGTTTGTCTCGGAGGATGCGCCGGCCGGTAGGGTGGGAGAGCATGGCTTTGCGTAGGCGAGCGATGAAGTAGGGTTGGGCGGTGGCCTCGCCGAGGGCGGCTATCATGTCTGGTGGGTGTAAGGTGGGTTTATGGTGGCGTCCGAGAGGGGGTCTGCATACCATGTCTGTAGTGATCGACCATTGAGGCGATGGCGGAGCCGACAGCGAGACCGGTTCGCTCGAGAAAGGTAAGTGGGACATGGCCGGGGTAGTTGGGTGGCGGCCGGTTGAGGACGGAGAAGGCTTGATAGCGGATTCCGGGGGGGAGCAGAAAGAGCTTTTTTGATAGCACGCTGAATGGCGTCGACACCTTGAGGAGTGACATCTTTGCTGTGATAATTGCAATGTCAACTTCGACTGTTGCAGTACTGCATATGACACTGCTGACTTCACATGTGAATCTCGATGAAGTGAAGAATAAGGTTTGCACATGCATTGAAGATCTGCAGCAGCTCCTGCCAAGAGATCTGGTTTTGTGCCTTCTCCACAAACATATCTTTTGTCAATCGCTCAAAGCGCCTGCGCCGTCTGACTTTCTCACACCTTATGGTGCTGAACCACATTCAAGCTGTCTCTCATACTCGGCAAGCAGCTGCCGCATCGGATACTGCGGGCCACAGGCGTATGGAGCTGCGGTAGTCTTTTCGAGGGCCGGGCGGCCAGTCAATTGCTCGAGAAGAGATCCCTATCCTGGTGGACTGGGAATAGGGAGACGATGAGTGGTGCTAGGCCAACTGCGTTTGTTACTCTCCGTCATGGACAAAATATGACACTGACCATACCGCAGGCCTTCTCAAACACCAGACACATCGACAGCAAGTTCACCACAATCCTCGCCAGGTTATGCTTCAGATGCCGAGACGCGTGGTCACCAATATGCGCCAGAAAGGATACACATTGTCGGCCTTGGGGCTGTAGGAAAGCTCGTGGCGCATTCGTTACGAGGTCTTCGCAATCCACCTCCAGTCACGCTGATTTCGCATCGAATGGGTCTGCTCAAAGAGTGGGAGCGTAGCAAGAAGCATGTCACGATCCGGGAAGGAGAACGCGAGACATCTCAGAAGGGATTTGAAATGGAGCTCGCCTTGCCACTTAAGCGCTTCTTTGGCATTCAGACCAATGATACGGACTACGTCTTCAACAACCCGGATGGCCTCTTACCCCACGAAGCAGCAGCGGAGCTGAAGAAGCAGCAGGGTAAGGGTGGGAGTCTCCAGGAAGGACAGGTCGAGCCACGACGTGCTCCCGAGGAATCGGATGAACCCATTCACAATCTTATTGTTACGGTCAAGATCCACCTCACGGTCTCCGCTATGCTCTCGCTGAAGCATCGTATTCTTCCCACGACTACGGTGTGTTTGCTGCAGAATGGCATGGGCATCATCGATGAGCTGAACGAGCACGTGTTCCCAGATCCGGAAACCAGGCCAAACTACATGCTAGGCATTGTCTCCCATGGCGCCAACAGTCCGCCAGGAAGTCAAGCATTCTATGCCGTACATGCTGGGAGAGGTACCATCGCCCTTTCGACTCTACCGCGGACACAACATGCCGAAGCAGACGTCAGCACTCCAGTCGAGTACTCTCCGACCTCGAGATATCTTCTGCGGACCCTCACTCGTTGTCCCATCCTAGGTGCAATAGGCGTACCGCGAGTGGAGTTCCTCCAGCAGAAACTAGAGAAGCTGGCACAGAACGCCGTCGTCAATCCCATGACGGTCATGCTGGACGCCAGGAATGGAGCGGTGAACTTCAGCTTCGCCTTGACCAAAGTACAACGGCTACTTCTTGCCGAGATCAGCCTTGTACTCCGATCACTACCCGAGCTACAGGGTCTGCCGAACGTGGCCACAAGGTTCAGCGCGGACAGGCTGGAGACGCTGGTCGTCAGTATCGCGAACAAGACACGGGAGAACATCAGCAGTACTCTAGCAGACGTGAGGGCAGGAAAGCCGACTGAGATCCGCTACATCAACGGATACATAATAAAAAGAGGGGAAGAAATGGGCATCAGCTGTGTTTGTAATTACATGGCGATGCAGCTGGTCATTGGAAAGGCCAAAATGGTCCAGAACGAGAAGATGGACGAGGTCGTATTGGAAGCTCCGGCCGATTACAGGCCAAGTAGAGGGTAGAATCACTGTACAGAATCACACAATGTCCAAACTATCAAGGCTAAGCTGTTCTTTGCCACCTCTGTCGCTGCTTCGGAATTAGCGTGACCGCCCTCGGCGTTTTCGAGCTTCTGACGCTGAATCAGCAATTTCTGCCGCCATCCTCCAACTTTCTCAGCTCGTCACTGATACCCAAGGTCCTCCTCATCAGCACCTGTATCTCGCCGCGCCCACCACCTCATCCCTCGGATCACCTTCACCAATCCCGCCCGCCACACCCTCTCCTCCTCTTCCTCTCACCTCTCCAGGACTCAGCAACAATGTCCCGCCACCACCCCGACCTAGTAATGTGCCGCAAAACCAGCGGCATCTCCATCGGACGCCTCTGCGAAAAATGCGACGGCAAATGCCCGGTGTGCGACTCCTACGTCCGGCCCACCACGCTCGTGCGGATCTGCGACGAATGCGCGTTCGGCAACTACCAGAACAAATGCGTAGTGTGCGGTGGGGAAGGGATCAGTGACGCGTTCTACTGCTTCGAGTGCACGAGGTTGGAGAAGGATCGGGATGGGTGTCCGAAGATTATTAATCTGGGGAGTAGTAGGACGGATTTGTTTTATCAGAAGAAGGGGGGGAGGCAGGGGGGTTATGCTTGAGGGACTGGCATGATGGAAGTGTCAAAGGGTTGCGGCAAAGATGTATACAGGGGCTATGGGGAGTGGGCAGAGGATGTGGTGAAGTGCCAGGAACATGTGTCCAACGGAGCATGGCCGAGCTGGAGGCAGACACTGAGAGGAAAGCTGCAAAGGAGAGGACGAGGGGAAGCTTCCCCTGCAGACAACCCCAGTCAGGGCTGGGGAGTTGACTAGCTGCAAGAAGAGTGCGTAGAACCCTCGGGTCCGTTGGTCGACTCGAAGCACTTGCACCTCTCCAACCAGATCTACCAGCGACGGAAGACATCCGAGCAGATCCACTGCGTGGCGATGGAAACACGGGGCAGAGGCCAGAAAATAACCTCGAAGATGTACAGTAGACAAGCAGAAAAGAAGATACCCTCAGGTCATGCATGAAGATCCTACGCTATCATGAGATATCATCAATCCCAACCCTTCCAATACGCCCTTTCCCTCCTCAATCCCAACCCTTCCAATACGCCCTTGTCTTCCATCCACAAAAAGAATCCCCTTGCCCATCACAAGCCCATCTTTTTCTCCTCGATCTACCCAGCACCCACCTCCCCAACCCTCTGCCTCCCCTCCATCCCCCCCAACCCCTCACCGGTACTCAACCTCCTCAACTCCCCCGTACTCAACCTCTCTCTATGCATCCCCCCACCCTCCTCCCGCTCCACCTCTTCCTTCAAATCCCCTCTCTCGTCAAGCATACTCACTCTACTCCTCCGATCAGGCGTGCCGTCGAACCGACTCAGGTCGTCGTTTGACTTCCGCTCCTTTGCGTCGAAGAAGCTGCCCGTGCGGCCACTGGCGAGGCTGCTCATGCTTGCCTTGGGTTTGAGGCCGTCGACGAAAGCAGCGGCGGCTTGGGCGTCAGCGGTGAGGCTTTCGGCTCGGCTGCGGGGGTCTTGAGGCGGGTGGGGTTGAGTAGGTTTCTGGTCGTGCGTGCCGTTTGTGGCTTGCTCGAAGGCTTCCTCGGAGTGTTGGAGGGAGGCTTCGCGAATGGTGTTCTCTGCGCTGCGCATGTTGCCTTGGGCGTCTGGACTGACATCGTCGGGGTTGTGGTTCCTGCCTTCGTCTCTCTTCACTGTTGGCATACGGATTGCACCTTCCCAGCCTTCGCCGAACGTGATGACGCTTGCTTGCTTGCCATGAAGGATGAAACGACCTTCACCGCGCTCGAGACCTGGTGTGCCTTCTGGTACGTCCTCTGTTTCACCATGTGTGACATCTGACTTCACGGTCGATGCAGACTCCTTGCCCTTGCGGTGACGGTGGATACTGCCCGGCTCATGGAAGCCATCGCGAAGAGTGCGATGGAGAGATTTGCGATGCGAGCGTGTACGGGTCCCTGTAGAGTCAGGCGTGGGATGTGCTGCGGCGTCAGAAAGCCTGCGGTGTGAGGACACTGTTGTCGCCGTCAGACTGGTCGTCAACGTCTCGCGCTTGTGTGATGATGCAGGAGTGATCGGGTTCGAGGAATTTGTGGCGTTGAGTTGTGAGACAGGTCGGTCGGTATTTGTTGCGGAGCTCAAACGAGTAAGATCAGCAGCGGACGAAGTGGAGCTGATCTGGGTCACGGAAGGACGACGAACTGACGTTGTAGATGGCACAGCCGAAGACACGGATGGATGACGCTCCACAGGTGGTGCATCGGACGCGAGAGCAGAATTAAGCTCAAGAGGTGGGAGCTTCCACGACCAGCCTTCACCTTGCCGAGCTGACTCTGGTGGCGTTCGAAACACGTCTTCTTCAGGCACGTTGAGACCGGAAGACATGGTCTGCGGTCGAGTAGATACAACTGGTGATGCTGGCGCCGATTCATCGGAATCCACATCTGCCGGTAGCAAAGCAGGCACCACTTCGATGGGCTCATCTGCAGGTGGAAACAGCGATATAGGACGCATCCTCGACGCCTCGTCCTTGATGTCTTCGGTATCCTCAAGAGCATCGGTGTACAAAATGTCCTTGTAACACTTTGTCCTCCAGATTTCTCTCCTCGTCCACTTTATCTGGGCATCAACGCGTGCGGCTGAATGGATGATGACTTCTCTTGATCGTGGTTGAATAGGAGCGAGGACCAAGAGGTGGCGGGCGTTTCGCAGCATGTCATCCAGCTGTTTGTCGGTATCTGTGATTTTGATCTCCGCTTCGGCAATCTTGGCTATCATCTGTCTCCTACGAGCAGCCATGATCTGCTTGGCCAGATGCGGGGTGATACTATTACTTCGTTGGTGGCCCTCCTCTCCAGGTCGAACGGTCCTGTTCGTGGGTGTCCGCTTCAGTCCCGACGGCTGTGACTCTATGGGGTTCGTGCCGACAAAGCCTCGAATGCGTACACCAGCAGACCTGAACGCTGCAGCATAGTTGACCAGAGCGAGCCAGTCGTTGAGCTCTGTCTCATTATCGGCCAGGAAGATCTCCTCTTCGCCACCATGTCGGACCAGAGTAAAGGCATTTTTATGACGATGGTACGATGCGTCGATCAGGGCGACCGCATCGTCCGTCTTGATCAAAGAATCGGGCTTGAACTCTTCGAGAGGTGGTTTGAACACGACCGGTGAAGGTGGTACCATGTGCTTTTGGTGTGCATTGAATTGTTGCATGAGATTCTTAATCCAGGAGATATTCTTGAAGAAGTACAATTGTGATCCAGTCAAGATGGCACCCCATTCTTGCCAGGGAGATCGCGCCTTTTTCCGTTTTGCAGACTTGCGCCACAGGATACCCACTTTCGTTACCTGAAGATCGACCACACCAGGTTTCGATTCATCAGGGTTATCTCTGGATGCTTGGTTTTCGAACGCAGCGGGTCGTGATCGTGCTGAGATGATCTGTAATATTCCTCCGTAATGGAATTTCTTCTGCATCTTAATCGGTTCGAGCATCTTTGCTGTTCCGAGGTAGTTGTAAGGGTCTTCCAGAACGATGGAGTCCTTGATTGAAGGCCGTAACACGTCCAACTTGTTATCTATGATTAGCGAATAAGGATCGACAGGACCGCTCGACTTTTTCGTTGGGTCTGGCATGGCGCCCTTGAGCTTGGCCTTTTTCGACTTGAATGATGACAGTCGGTCGCTGCCGGCATCGAAATCGTCCTCGTCGAAGTGGATAAAAGGAGTATAGCAAATGTTGTCGTAGAAACAAGCAAGCACATCTTCGGAAACGTGCTGGCCCCTAGTGTTCTTGATATAGTCGTTTTTCTGCATCTTGTATTTGTTATTGCGATTGAAGGCATCTGTGTGCAGCATCATGAGAGAGAATGCAATGACATATGCCTCATCTGGTGATAAGAAAATGCCAGGATTGCATTCATGATACCGGTCAGCGAATGCCTGCATCACGCGATCGACCTGTTGCGTCTCCTTGGGAAGTTCGGCTTCCAGCAAGAATTTTCGTAAAGACATATCGATGGGCTCTCCGAAGAACGCAAATCGTCTAGTATAACTTCGGAGCACATTTTGGAAGAAGCTGTCCGTTGATTTCGAGAGCATTGCAGCGATGACATTGCGGGAAGCCAGACTTTGTAGTCGTTCGAGATATTTGGCAGCCGTCTCGCCTTCTATTCGCTCGGGGAGAGCTATCGTGTCGCGACTGATGGTCATCGAATTCTGCTTCGAGCCAGCACCAGGCGAGTCATATCTGGATCCATTAGAGTCACCACCACGGAATCTTCCCAAGGTCAAGAAGCCTCCGAGGCTGGCTCGTCCCCCGGTCGACGTCGAATTTCTTGTGCTGCCACTCAGCGTGGGAGGAGTTGGAGGGGTAATATCTTCCGATGGACGGCCAAATGTGCTATTCGTGGAAGCTCGATCTCGAAATCCCAGTTTGCGGGGTGGACCCATGTTCGGCGAAGAATGTGTAGAGGGCGTAGATCTATTGGAATCATTTCGGATGAGTGGATATCCAGGTGGCGCGAATGTCACATTTGCTCGCGCCAGTGCGGCCTGACTCGCGGAAGGATGAAGTGTCTGGCTGTCTGCAGGTGTCAAATCTGCTTGCCGCTTCACGGGGCTGTGTTTTTGAACAGGTGAGCCACCAGATCTGTGGGACAGGTTGCTTGTCGATTCACGTGGCGTGGCAGGCGCGGTGTCTGGATATTGAGGAGGTGGCTCAATCTTGACGGGTAGGGGGAAAAGAGGTTTTTGCTTCTTGCTTGGGAGACCGAATATCGATTTCCGCTTCAGATCTGCAGATTTCCGGCCTTTGAGCTGTTGTGGTGGCGATAGAGTTGGACTTTCTGATCGAGCTGGTTGAGGATCCTCCCCTGACGCTACAGACAGTCTGTTCGGATTACGCAGCAAGTCTTGTGATTTTCTGCCCCATTGAAACCGACTCTTCTCCTTCATGGGCGATAGTGCCTTCTCAGAAGCTTCGGATTTGATGGAGCCAACTTGGGATTTCTGTCTCTTGAAAATGTTCCCGCGTGACTTCTTCTTCTTCGGTAGGTCCTGATTGAGATCGACGGTCGGAGATGTGGTCATGATTGTTGGAGGAGCAGGATGGGTGAGTGGAGCAGGTGGCTGCAATGGCAGTGCTGGAACGGGTGGCCTCTCTTCCTCCGCAGCCTGAGCTCTTACACGTGCTGATAACTGACTGTCCGAGAAGTGGCGTGACAATCGCATGCTGAATCGCCGTGGTGTTCTGATGCCTGGCATGGGAGGAGAGTCCGCCAGGCCTCCAAAGGCAGGTGGGCCTGCATGGAGGTCATGGGCGCTTTTGGGTCGCGGAAGTGATACTGAGGGTACTCGCTCAGTGGGAGTGTCTGATCGGGAAGCATTGTCTCGCTCAACGCGATTTGCGCGGAGTTCTGATGTCAGGAGGTCCAGTGTGCTGCGGCGCTTCGGGAGCAGGGGCATTGCCGCGTAAGCAGTGACGGCTTTTCATATGTAGTGATGAATTTTTAACGCGTTACATATGTGGTCGTGTAGGCTTTCGGCCACGCTCATGGATGGAGCAAACTGTGTGAGGCGGGCCTTGAAGTGTTTCGTGCCGTTGAAATGGTTGTCCGGGGATGTCCGTCCTTGGGTCGACGCTGGGCCTGCGAGCAATCGATGAAGAACCTGGAGTATCGTACAGCTGTCGGAATATCAGAAACGAGTGACGATAATCCGATTGATGAGGTATTTGGCGAGTGGTAGAGGAGGCAGGGGAGGAATGGCACGTGTAGGAAAGCTGACGAGCACTTGCCAACCTGCCCAAGAACGTGGACCCTTCTCTTCAATCCCAGAACCAAGACTCGGAGAGTTCCGCCACAGCTGCTTTTGTCATTGGAGACTCTTCGGACAGCGGCAGACAGATGCGCAATCGTCCATAGTGCCATTTCTTTCCATTCAATCCGCTCGGGCAGTCTCGTAGCTGTCAAAAGCCTGCAAGGCGGCAGGCTAGACGTCAAGATGCGATCACCCACTCTCCAAGCTGTCATTACTACGCTGGCATTCACATCACTCGTACAAGCCATACCGAGCTTCCAAGGCAACTATGACCAACAGCCACTTCTCTCACAACCGGCACATTCGAGATCACCTTGGCGGATATTCTCAGATAATGTCATCAAGAAGGTGTGGGGCATCCACAACGAGGTCAAGAGCACATCAGGTCGGGTTGGCGTGAGCTGGGATGAGCCACCACTTTCTACAAAGTCGCAGCATGGCTTGGATCTGGTCTTGCGATTCAATATCACAACCGCAGAAGAAGCTAGGAAGCTGGCCGAGGTTGCAAACTACATGTATTTGGACGTATGGGATCACACTTCAGAATGGGTAGACATTCGCATGGCAAAAGATACACTACCTCACGTGTTGAAGCAATTACCAAAGTCGATGCAGCACTCGCACACAGCACTGCTTCAAGAGAAAGAGCTTCAACAGGCCATCTACGACAGCTACCCCTCCCCGCGCAAGGCTACCCCTCTCTCGCCTTCATCCCATGGTATCTTCACACCCGCCCTTCAGCCCAACTCCCCACCACGCTCCGCTGCAGACAACAACATCTTCTTCACCGACTACCAACCACTCTCCGTCATCACACCATGGATGCGCCTCCTCTCTTCCCTCTTCACTACCCACGTCCGCCTCATCAACATCGGCCTCACTTACGAGGGCCGAGACATACCCGCCCTCCGCGTCGGCGTCCACCCCACCAACGACGACACACCCAAAAAGCGCAAGACCGTCCTCATCACCGGCGGCATCCACGCCCGGGAATGGATCTCCACCAGCACCGTGACCTACATCGCCTACTCACTCATTACCGAATACGGCAAAACGCCCGAAATCACCCAACTCCTCGAAGACTTTGACTGGATCTTCATCCCCACCATCAACCCAGACGGCTACGTCTTCTCCTGGGAATCCGACCGTCTCTGGCGCAAGAACCGCCAACAGACCCCCCTCCGCTTCTGCTTCGGCGTCGACCTCGACCGCTCCTTCCCCTTCCAATGGGACTCCTCCACAGCAGGCAACCCCTGCAGCGAGTCCTACGCGGGCGAAACCCCGCTCGAAGGCGTCGAGGCCAAAGCCCTCCGCGACTGGGTCCGCAACGAGACGGAAAGCAACAACGTCGAGTTCGTCGGCCTCCTGGACCTACACTCATACAGCCAGCAAATCCTGTACCCATACAGCTACTCATGCGACGCCTATCCCCCTTCCCTCGAAAACCTGGAAGAGCTAGCCATGGGCCTGAGCAAAGCAATCCGCATCCAAAGCGGCCACAGCTACATCAACAAACAAGCCTGCGAAGGCAACGTGGCTTTCGGCACCGGTAAAGGCGCCGGCAAGGATGGCGCAGGCAAGAAAGAACTCGGCGTCCGCTTCGAGAGCGCAGGCGGGAGTGCTTTGGATTGGTTCTACCACGAAGTGGGGATCCGGTATGCGTACCAGATTAAACTGCGGGACAGGGGCGCTTATGGGTTTTTGTTGCCCAAAGAGCATATCGTGCCGACGGGGAGGGAGGTGTTGGAGGCGGTGTTGTATTTTGGGAGGTATGTGGATGGGGAGTTTGAGGGGTTGGCGAAGGGGAGAGGGAGGACGAGGAGTCAGAGTGGGTGGTAGGTCGGGCACGGATGGCTGAAGGTCGAGAGGGACAAATTGTCAAGGCTTTCACGATTGGTCTGGCCTGGCGTCGGATCGGCGAGGTTTCATGATCAGGATTGATACCAATATTGACTGTGTGAATGGATTTGTACATATGCTATGCTTCGTGATTCGTTCTGTCTATCGCTGATCCTGGGTATTCATACTTTTGTGACTGCGCGGGTATCTTCATGCTTTGGTCGTGGCTGCCGTGGTTTTGTTCCCCTGCTTGTCCCTGTCTGGGGGCCACCAGTCGAAAAGATCCATTGCTTCCCTCGACCACGGGCCTGAGTCTAGGGGATTGCCTGCCTGTGCCGGCTCAGCTGGCTTGTTGGTGGGTATCGATTTGGAGACTGCTCTGGTAGCGGGTCGACCAGGGGGCTTGAAAGGCTTCGCGAGCGGATCGGACTCTGATCTACTGAGCGATCTGCCTGCTGTCTGCGGTTGCGCGGCAGCCACCTTCGGGAGCTCTTTGGCCGGGATGGAAGGTTTCGGATCTATTGTTCTTGCGGTTCTATCACTGATCCTAGCAGATTTGTTATGCTGAGCGTTCTTGATTTGAGCGTCGGAAAGTTGAGCACTGGAGACTTCTCGAGCACAGCCTTTCTGCACAAGCGGCTCAGAAGTCCCTCGACCCACAATCGTTGGATCGCCTGGTTGATGGGTTTCCTTGCTAGAGACAGCTCTTGACGTTACTGCAACGGGGGTTGGAGATGCAAGCTTCTCGACAGCGGCATTGTCAGACCGTGCATTTCTCGGATTGGGAATTGCTTCAGTCACGATTGGAATGCTTGAAGCGGCCACAGGCACAACAGATGCAGCATCTACTGATTGCACGAAAGGTCGAGGCTGCGCAGTGACGTCTGTATCCTCGTCGGGCTGTGAGCCGAGGATGGGTTTAGCGTGCTTTTTCTGTCCAATTTTGGCGAGTCGTTCTTTCAAACGCTGCTGATGAGGAGCCAGGACTGGCTCGGCTGGTGGCTTTGTGACTGTTGCGGAGTCAGACTCAAGTCGAGCAGGAGCTGTATCTTTAGGAGTCCTATCGTTGGCCTTGTTCTCTGGTCGCTTTGCCGGTTTTTGTTGACACAATAGCATCTTGCGAGGAGCATTGCTGATAACTTTCAATGGCATCCTCTTTGGTGCTTCGTCCTCGAACCCATCTGGACATCTTTCTCGAGGAGATATCGCTGCGCTCTTCGAAACTACGGGCGGCGCAGCTGGGTCGCTTAGGCTTTGAGGCCCTGTGCCGTCGAGGGTGTTTGACCTGACAGGTGGCGAACTTGGCGGGAAGCTATCGTCCTTACCAATAGTATCCGAAGAAAGATCGATCACTACCGGGGGCTTCGACGACTGATGTATTTGATGTGGCTTCGATTGTGGCGCAGTCGCCCTTCTGATCGGACTAGAACCTGGTGAAGAAGCGGCATGAGGAGGAGGCCGAGCCAGTATGGAAGGTGCAGTACTCTGCTTTTGCCGCTTCGAAGAACCGTGATCAATGTGTGCCTTGCGCTTCTGTCGCTCTTCAAATGGAGATAGCTTAGGCAAGACTGCTTTGCCTAGAGGTCCTTTTGGTGTACCCAGCAGAGCCGTCAACGAACGATGCTTCTGACAGGGCCCATTCGTCGACTCTTGCGAGACTCTTGTCCTAGCAGGTGTATTGTTCACGCTCGTCTCTTTATGTTTGTGTCGCTTCTCCAACAACTCCGTCAGATCTGTCTGTGTGGTACCCATGGGCTCTCCGACTTCGACCATGATGAAGTCTTTCTCCAGATCCAACTCGTCCCCCTCTTGTAGCTCTGCGCCTCCTGGGTTGAATGTATCTCCGATGAAGCTTCTCAACGTGTCGTACACCATGACGCGCCGGTTGAAAGTGTGGTATCGCAGTATACCATCCTGCCAGCGCTTGGCCTTGCGCCGCAGGTCTCGTGTGTATAGGCATCGGAACTCTTTGACTGGAGCTGTATTTTGTGTCTGCGGTATTTGCGTTGACAGAGATGCCCTTACAGCAGTTGATGTCATTGCCGCAGAGTATTTGAATGGACGGTGTGTAGCCGTGGTGACTGCATGTCGGCTCTCAGCTCGTGTACAGAGTTGCGGTCGACGGTCGACGGTCGACGGTCGTCGCGTCGTGCTAGGCAGCTTTTGAATATCGAGGAGGAAGTCGCTGGATCAGCGCGCAGTCAATTCCGAGATTCGCGCGGGGATGACGCGAGACACGTGACTTTCAATTAAGCACGCATCAGGATGCTTTCCAGGAAGACACATCTACCACATAGGTACCAGCCTAGCGGTAATTTTCCCGATCACTTAGCTTATCACAGGAAAATCTCCATTCGGTCCATCGAATGGCAAATCTGGTAGGGAAGATCAAAGGACTCTGCGGCTGACGACAGCACCATGCCGCCTCTCCGCAAAACCGGCCCCGAATTGTCCATCCAACTTTATTTCGTGAACTCCGTACTCAACACTTGTTCCCCAGGTCAAATCCTCTGTATCGCTCTTTTATTCGTTAAGCCTGGCGCCGGACGGATTCAGTCTCGAGACAACATCACCCAATCCTGGAGCAATCAACACTAGCGCATTCTTTAGGTGCGGTACCAGATAGCCATTCAACATGCAGCGACTTCAACGACAGGCGGGGAAATTAAAGAAGCGATCGGAGGATGAGGCAGATGTCGCCACCGTCCTGGGCGAATTCCAGATTGCGGATCAGTTGCTGGACAGTGTAAGATGTCGAACATCATCCAATTGGTCGAAACTTATACATGATAGTTCATGGATGCTGTGAGGTCATTTCAGAATGGTTGGAATGCCATCCTTACTCATCAGCTGGTACGACCGTCATACAAGATCAATGTCGTGCAGGCTAATACTCCTCAGGGCGTGGCTCAGCAATTGGAGACGCTTTACCGACCTGTCCATGATCCAGAATCGAAGTATAATGCTGAACCCGATCCCTCAATGCTGGACAAGGCACTTCAGCTTAAGTCAACGTACGCGGATCTAGAGAAAGACTTGCAACAAGAGACTACTTGGATCCAAGCAAAACTTCTCCAGCCTGCCATGGATGCTAAGCAATCGATCGCTCCTCTCAAGAAGACTCTCAAGAAGCGAGAGAATTACAAGCTGGACTATGAGCGATATCACACTCGTGTGGATTCCATGAGGCAGAAAGGTGTCACGACTGCAAAAGCAGACGCTAATATGGCGAGGTCCGAAGCAGATCTCGCACAAGCTGAAATGGTATGTTAATCTACACATCTGGGGAGTGCAATCTGCTGACCATTTAAGCTCTACCATGGATGTGACGAGACCATCAAGAAGACATTTCCCGCAGTGATTGACGCCATTCAAGCTCTGTTGCCACTTCTGATGAACGTGCAAATCATGCTTCAACACGCCCTCGTGGGCCAACTATACACTGTGCTTCATGAATACTGTCAGCAATTTCAGTTCCCATCACCTGCGCCTCCAATGGAAGAGGTCGTTGCTACATGGGATCGTGAATTCACTGGCTTACGACATGAGGTCGAAAGTGGATTGAAGCTGTTATCCACTGGCAAGGCGATTCACCAACCAATGAGAATCGAAGAGAAAGCCAGTACGGTTACTGGGCTGGGCATCAGGGGCAAGGTCGGTGGCATCACGAGCAGGAAGACTAGTCAGAATGCTGTCCCCCCCACTCCTACTATTCGACGTTCAAGTGCCACTTCAGCTCAGCAAGATGAAGACGAAGAGGCTCCACCTCCTCGACCGCCTCGACCTGGAGCCTCTCCAGGGTCACTGTACTCCAACACGGGTCGAATTGCATCAACGTCGTCCCTGCGCAGTCAACAATCTGTACCCGAAGATGAAGAACTGCCCCCAGCGAAGCCACCTCGACCAGCAGGTCCAGGTCCAATCCCTCTCTCGAGTAAACCCAGAACGCCATCATCGGCATCGATTGCTCGCATACAAGCAGGCACAGCACTCCCCGGCATGTCCGCGTCCATACCCGAAGGCGGACCATCGAGCAGCAGTAGCCGCCGCAGCTCCACCTCAGCTCAATCAGCCTACCTCACACCTCTCGCGACACCAAGCGAAAAACAACGACCAGGCCTCTCCCCTACACAGCAAGACTACTTCGACAACGGCCGCACCCCGTCCAGCTCATCCGTCAACTCCATCGCCTCCTCCATCGCAGCAAAGAAAAAGAAACCCCCTCCTCCACCCGTCAAGCGCCGCACAACAGCCAACCAGGACCTGATCGTGACCGCCCTCTACGACTTTCCTGGGCAAGGCGACGGCGACCTGTCATTCAAAGAAGGCGATCAAATCAAAGTGCTCAAAAAGAGCGAAAGCACAGACGACTGGTGGCTTGGGAGCTTGCGAGGGCAAAGCGGCAGTTTTCCAGCGAATTATGTACAGATGCCGTAGTATGCTCTGGATAAATTATACACCCCGTTCTCCCTGTCTGTTCCACACAAGCATTGAGGTACTGTCTAGACATCAGGTGGCCCCACCACCGTCCTCCCAAACCTCGCCTGCACCCCCTTCTTCCTCGGCGCATACTCCACATGCTGGCCCCCCTTCCCTCCCCCTCCCCCTCTCCTCTCCCCTACCCCACCATCAAGCCCAGCATCCCTAACCTCATCCTCGACAATCGTCCCATTCCTCCCCTCCACATCCCTGTAGTACAACTCCCTTCCCTGCCCCCCCTCGCCATCCTCTCCCACAGCCGCGAACCGTAGCCTCTGCCTCGTGTCCCCTGTACTCCTACTCGTCGCCGTCGTGGAATTACTCACGTAATCCGCCACGCCTTCCTGCTCAGTCTCCAGCAGTGCCGTCTCCCCTTTCGTCCCCGCAAATGCCTCGAGACCAGTCGGGAAGACACCGCCTTTCCGCCTGATGGTCTGCCCGCGGGTCAAGGAGGCGTTGAGACCGAAGCCGTCGGCGAGGGGGATGTAGAGCGATGTCACGTTGAGGGGGTAGGAGATGTCGCGGGAGTAGCCCGACGACGAGGCGTCGGAGCCGGTGATGAGGAGGGTGGAAACTTGTGCGTTGCCGTTTTGGGAGTAGGTGCCTGAGTAGGTGAAGGAGAGGGATTGGGACCAGGAGGTTGTTGGGGTTTTGATGAGGAGAGAGCGGGAGAGGGAGAGGGAGTAGGAGAGGAGGGTGTCGTTGGAGGCGGGAACGGTGGTGAGGGATGATGGGGCGGAGATGGAGGGTGGTGGGGCGGAGATCGTGGGTGGGACGGAGGGGCTAGGGGTGGAGGTTTGCCAGAGGAAAAGTTTGGCCGAGAGGACCCAGTAGGAGTTGACGCGTTCGGAGAGGACGGTGCCGTTGGCGGTAGGGATGAGGCCGGAGACGACGATGGTGAAGTTGTGCGGTTGAGAGTCGGTGAGGAGGGGGAGGAAGGGGGTGACGTCGATTTCGTCTTCGCGGAGGTCGTAGGCGTCGATACCGACAATGGGTCGCCAAAAGCCGGGGACGATGCCGCCGGTGAAGATGATGGGAAAGGGCCAGATGACGCCAGCGAGAGTGCCGTCGATGAAGAGCTGGACTTCGCGGAAAGGGGAGAGGCCGGGAAGGGTGCCAGCCGAGGGAAAGGCGTTGACGTCTTGCTCGAGGAGGTTGGACCACCAGAACTATGACTAGATCAGAGGATGTCATGCTAGCGTATCCGGGTCACTTACTTCTTCGAGGGACTGACCAGTCGCTGCGATTGACACCACCGCTTTGGTCACATTGGATGGAAGGGTGATCAGGCTTGTGGCATTGTCAGGGGGAAAGTTGAAGACGCTTGATGTACTTGACGACCCCTTGGAGATTGGCAGGATAAGGTCAGCAGCTGGTCCGCTTCCCTTCTCGTCGACATTGTAGTAGTCAGCGGTCAGTGTCACATTGAATGGTCCGGTATAGATGTCGTTGATGATATTGCCGAGGTCAAAGATGATCGTTTGCGGGTCCTTGAATAGGCTTAAGAAGGGCGATACATCCTTGATGTACGTCCAAAATATGCCGTTCGCGGTCGGCTCAGCAGTGCTAGTCCTGAAGACTTCGATGGGACCAAGCGAGACAGTGCCCAGTCTGTCGAATTGTCGCCCTCGAGAAGTGACGGTCAGATTCCATGTCACCTTATCAAAGTCACAGCTTGGCGGAGTGTATGGGCCGACATACGGCTGTCCATACGAGTTCTGGAACGAATACACGACCAGAGTACTCTGGCACGTGGGCACTATAGCAGCTCCGGCATCGTCGACGAACCGAACAGTTGGATTGACCTGAATCACCTCAAGCGGTGAGGTTGAGTTTGTGGCTGGCGGACCCTGTCGAGGCAGAATGAGGCTTGCTATGGATTCTTCCGGTAAGCCAAAGATGCAGACCAATCCTAACAGTAACAAAAGATGCATGGCGACGACACGGAGCTCTGTCTTGCGCTTGACACAACCAGCGCAGGATTGTGGTCCATCTTGGAATAGCTTATATGAATGCTTATCTGCATCTTGTCGGTCACGGGGCCGGATGTGCGGCTTTGTATCGCACATTTGTGTGGTGGTAAAATAGCAGACACCTTCCCAGATGATACTGGCTTCAAAAGTAGTCGAGATAAGCTCTGGGCGATCAGCACGTCAACCGGCGGGGAAACATTTTACGGCAGGTCATGGAACGATGTGAGGGAGGTGTAGCACTGGTTGTGACGGCAATGGAGCAGGAGTGCTGCATATTCGGGTAGAGTTACCTGTCTACCTTGAACACTGCTGGCGGGCACAAGGTGGAGTCTGCGCTCCACCAGCATTTTCTTCTCGGACTCCAAGCTCCACCAATGCTCACGAGGTCTTGACCCTCTTCTACTGTAGGCTAGACATGTCCTTGGCTCTGCGCAATTCAGAGGTCTGGACTTGTGTCTGCAAATAGCCTGTAGTTCCTGAAAATGAGTACCAGTGGCTTGTGGTAATCGTGGACAAAAACTTGTTGGGAGACGACGGTGAGCAGACAACGACGCGACAAAAGGGGTAAAGCGAAGTGGCTCTTCCCGAGCCTGCTGTCCCGATCGGCGAATCACTCATCCTCGATTTGGGTTCCGCGGCTTCTAGCGCACTTCTGCCCGGCTTCTGTGCGTTTTTGCGGCCTTGACCCGACCTGAATCCCGGCCGTGCGTCATCATTGGTCCACAGGGTTTAGGCACGAAAGGACGATCCCAAAGAGAACAGCAGCCCTGGACAACCTCCCTGCATTACTTCCGGTTATGCAGACTTGCTTGCTTTTCTATCGTTCGCGTCACACCCAGCCTCACTCGCCGGCGCTGATGCCATGGCCAACCGCTTCACGTCTTTCGAGAACGAATCTCCAATAGCCATGCCGAAACCGCAAAAATCACCTCCGCTAGCCTTTCAGATGACGTCCAATGACGCTCTGGTAGCACCTTCACAGCCGACCTATCCCTCCCAATCCCGCTTCAGCGCACCCGACTACCTCAACAATCCCTCGGCTACGGGTAAGCTTGACCCGTACGAGGTGACGAGCCCCATGGAGCAGGATCTCCAGAGTCAGGTCCGAAAACAGACGGAAGCACTGCGCTTGCAACACCAGGCATTTGTGGTGGAGCGCGAATGCTGGGAGATGGAACGGGAGAGGTTATACAAGAGGATAGCTTCGCTAGAGGGGCTTCTGAAGAGTCCAAAGGGTCACAGGTCCGTCAACTCTCCGCCAGATTCTCTCACGGATGAGAGTCAAGGAAGCCGACGTGACAGGAACTCATACATGAACAGTCCCGCGAGGAGTCCCGTCATCTCACCTTTTCCCAACGACAAGGCTACCACCAGCCACCCAACGCCGGTCTCCCATCGCGCCTCCAACGCAAGCTCTTCCCGCCTCCCAAGTATAGCCGAGCATGATGCCAGTTCTCGAGAAGAGCGCAAGGTCTCGTTCATCAAGCGGGAGGCCGCTCCAAAGTTCATTGACATTCAGCCGAAGTCGGTGCTCGACTCGCTCGTAGATGAGCTGGAAGGTGAGCTCGCTCGGATATGTCGAAGTATTCATCTGACCCTTGTTGCAGTCCAGGCAGATCTTGATGACGAGCAGCCACCTTCTCCACCAGCGACCAGGCAGGTTCTGTCACCACCTCCTCCTGAGTACCGCAGAGATGCGGGTCACACACCTTTGAGATTACCCAGTCGACCGCAATCATCCGATTCGACTAACAGGGGCTCTTTGTTGTTCGAAGCTCTGGAAGCTACGCCCACTCGTCGGAATACTGCCAGAAACAAATCTATGTTATCCGACGACGAGGAAGATATTTGTCTGGCCGGGCCGCTGCGGTTGCCGGAACTCCCTAGCAAGCCGAGCAGCGAGAATTTCACCATGGACGCCTTGACTGCACGTCTGCAGTACATTGAGGAACACCCTGACGAAAGCCAACCGCTGGTCTTGAGTGCAAGATTCAACAGGGACGATGAAAGTGAGGTGGATGAGTCGGATTTAACGTATGTCCCAATACAAAATCCTGGTTGATGCTTACTGACTCGTGATGAGTATTGTGCCTCCCCGGATAGAGGAGCCCCCCAAGGACACACCGTCTTTGTCGCAAGGTGAGACCTCTGCTGCAGAGATGTCTCCTCCGCCGGCGTCAGAATCATCGCAAGCGCAAGAAGATGACTTCCAAGACAATGGAGGCATCCGACTCAAGAAGAAGACCAGTTGCAACTTTGGCGCCCCATTTGGCCAACTCAGGATGTGACCAATATTTGGTTTGCGGGTCCCAGTGCATAGCGATATTCAGCAACAGCAAGCGGATAAATCACCCAGCCTGGTGGATACGAAATGACATGATGACACAAGGAGGAGTACAAGGATATGAAGCGATTGCTTTCTGGCAATCACTTGGATGGCAAGGATGCCTCTTGGACGGACAACAAGATACCCCCCGATCCATAGACTATGACATGAATCCAGTTTTTTTTGTTATTGACACTCTCTCTCATTCTGTGCAGACAACCATTTCACTGTGTCTTCAATCGACTCTTGTTACTCTCAAGTCTGTTTCAATGCATGTTGTGCGGCGAAATCAGCCTCTGATTGGCCCCCACCAACCATGTCCGACATCGTCGGCACCCCTCGAAAAAAGTCTCGGGGACTCATTGCCCATTGCCATCTTCCACAAACATTGTTTCACACCAGGCATTGCTTCCACCTTGTGCCTCCAGGCACTCCCAACCCCAGCCATGGCCAACAACACCATCATCCTCACTCTCTTCTCCACCACCGGTCCCCTGCCACCATCAACCTGGTCCTCCCACCTGCCCACCATCCTCGACGCCCTCACGCAACACATCCCCCTCTCCTCTCCGTCACCCACCTCTTCCCTCTTCCTCGACTCCCCCTCCTCCCTGTCTTCACCCCTCCACCGCGTCCAACAACACCACCTCCCCACCCTCTCCTCCTCGTCTCAGCCCCTCTGCACCTCCGCCCTCCACTCCCTCACCCCGCTCCTCCTCTCCCTCTCCCTAGAAGCAGTCCTCGGCCCCCTCGGCCCCCTCCACCGCTCCTTCCCCCATCCCCCTTCTTCCTCCCCGACCTCCGCCCCTCCCCCCCGCCTCGCAGTCTTCGACATGGACTCCACCCTCATCCAACAAGAAGTCATCGACGAACTCGCGCGCTCCCTCGACCTCTACGCCTCCGTCTCCGCCATCACAGAAGCCGCCATGCGAGGCGAACCACCCTACACCGACTTCACGTCCTCGCTGCTCGCGCGCGTGGCGCTGCTTCGCGGCGTGGAGCCGGGTATTTGGCGACACTTGCGCGAGGAGGTGATTACTTTCTCCCCTGGCGCGAGGGAGGTGGTGGCATGTCTGCGGAGCGATGGGTGGGTCACGGCTGTGTTGTCCGGGGGGTTTATAAATCTCGCGGCCTGGGTCAAGGGGGAGTTGGGGATGGATTTTGCGTTTGCGAATGAGCTTGAGGAGGATGGGGAGGGGAAATTGACCGGGAGGGTCAAGGAGGGGACGAGGGTGGTGGATGGGGAGAGGAAGAGGGAGTTGATGCTTGAGATTGCGAGGCGGAGGGGAGTGGGGAGGGAGGGCATGTTGGCTGTTGGGGATGGGAGTAATGATCTCCCGATGATGGGGGAGGCGGGGTTGGGCGTGGCGTTTTGTGCGAAGCCCAAGGTGCAGGAGAGGGCGCCGGCGAGGGTGAATGGAGGGAGTTTGGTGGATGTGTTGTATGTGCTTGGATGGACGGAGGGGGAGATTAGAGAGGTGATGGGGAGGTGACGGAGGGTGGGAGGGGCTGGACAGATGTGGGATGTGATGAGATGTGACTCTGGATGCATTCGATCGACTACTGGAGGTAGAGGTGCTGCTCGATACCCAAGAATAGAAGCCATACACGACCAAGAGAGCAATCACTGCCACCGCTATGACCCCTGGTCATCCGACACCATACAGCCTCAGAAATAATTCGACATGGCGGCTGGGGAAGTAATATCCATCGTCGAAACCTCAGTCATCTCGGGGTCGCTCGAGTCGTCGGCTTCAGAGCAAGAAGCAAGATCCTTGAACGGGTTGTCATCCTCTACAGCGAGCTGGGGACGAAAGCGATGTCTAGCAGATCCACGATGTAGCTCAACATTGGGGCTCAACGGCGTCAACTCGTCCCCGATGCTTGTGGATCTTGGTGGTGTCACCCTGTAATCGGACGGCGCGTGGTTCTCTTCGTTCTCCGGGTCCTGATCGCCGGCAATAGCGGATTTTCCTACTGCACTCCTGGTCTTCTTCACGTTGCAGACGGCATCCTTGTTCGGAGTGTAGGTCTGATGCTTTGAACCATTGATTTTGCTAGCCGATGAGGTTCGAAGAATGTTTGAGAAGCTTGCTGGCGTAAAGCGGCTGGACCTAACTACTGGGGACTGCGGGCTGGGATTAAGTCCTTCGAGGTCTATATCGCCACGTCCCAGCCCTGGGATGATTGTGCTGGGAGTCGGTTTCTTCGGTATCGAGGTCTCGAATCTCCAGCGGTAGCGGCGTTGTCTGACAGCGCTGTCGCGCTCCTTGCTCGCAGGACGCAGAGTCAGGAACTGCTCGTCATCCGTCCATTCGGAGGAGCTTGACGTACTTGTCGACAGGGCAGGTTTGGCTGGGATGGTGGATCTGCCGCGGGACCAAACGTGCGAGGCACTTCTACCAATGTCCTTGGGATTCCTAGATTCGATGCCTTGATCGTCAGATGGAAGGAATGAAGCTGGCGGAGGGCTGCCGACGTTCGAAGTCGAGCCCGAGAAGATTTCGCGACTGAGCGTAGAATGACTCCTCCTCGGTGGCGTTGACATCAAGGTTGCCAGACGAGTCCTGCGTTTCGACGTGTTTGCTTCGCATCGATCTAACGACGATTCCGAATGAGCATGTCCGGCTTGAAGCGATGCAGGTCTGTATGGGAATGATGTTGAGGGAGGACTTTCCTGCGGTAATGCTGGATAAGATAGTTGTGACGTCCGGGTCGACGGGCTATTCATGTAGATATGAGGGTCTGGATACATCTTGTGCAGTCTTCGCATTGAGAGATCAACCAATGCCGCTGACATGCGGCAGAGGCTGCATGCAATGAGATGATGGGGAGATGAATCTGCTGGAGGCACTGAACGGGATTCTAAACAACAGCGGACCCGCAGGAAAAGCAGGCACGTCTTGCCAGCTCGCGAGCGTACCTACCTCAGAATACCAAATCTGTTCACATGAAGCATCGACAGAGCTGATGCAGGATTACGTTCAAAGAAAACGTTATGACTGAACAGATGCGACGGCTCTGTCCCGCCTTGCTCACCCAAATGACAAGTAGTGCAGAGACCCACGAGAGCGCCGCACGATGCCCAGGACTGCAAATCGATGGCGGTCGTCAGGATGGAGCACTTCATATATCGAGATGATCCCGAACACGCATGGGCGCCACCCGCGGGAGTCGCACGCCGGCCAGCCGCGGGGAAGAGCATTCAACTGAATCGTGGTACTGGAAAATTGAGGGCGGAAGTGCCCTCTTCTTGCATCAATGGTTGACCACCATAAACAAATCTCAAAGTCGAATTAGCAGGACGGTGCATGTGGCAGACGCAATCAAAAGCATCACCAAGATGGCACGAGCAATACGGGAGCTCCACTCGAAGAGATGAACAAGGTGGAAGTCAGAGTCAGTGACAGAAAACGAGTGGGTGTGGCACCTCGGCGGGTGTTTCATGGTGGGTAGGCCATGCCTGTTCAGGCCCAGACTACGCCTCTCCTGGACGATGCATCTCAGCACCCTGCGGGCTCCCTGCGGGCTCCCTGTGGGCGCCTTGTTGGTGCCACTTCTCGTCTCTCCCAGAATCAGACGTCTCTGCCCTCGACAGACCGCGGGAGACAAATATGGCGCCCTGCCGACGGCGGCTGGCTTCGCCTGTCTGGCAATAATTGCTGCTCGACTGCCATTGGCCCCATCTGCGCCATCACAGTCAATCTCGTGGGCAAGCTTTTGCGGGTTCCAGCAGTCGCCGTGCAGTTTCTTGGGTCCTTGGATCGTCAAAGCTGACTTCTCTGCCATCTCCGACCAAACACCAATCTCTTCTTTCTGTACGATTGTTTGTGGTGGACACAGCGACATCTCGAGGCATTACTGCCAGTCTAGTCATTTCTTTTCCGGATACTGGTCGTCCACTCTTTTACGCCTTTATTCCCAGTCCAGTCCTTCGTTTATCTGGCCCTGGTCGCAGGATCGACATTGAGCAACATTCTTCGCCTTACCGCGTACGAAAACAGCACCGCCGCGCCTTGCCATTGTAAGTCGCAGCCCTGTCCAACGAGCCTTTTCCTCTCCTTCATACTCCGCCTTGCGAAGCTACCGTTGTGGACTATCCAAGGCTTCGACGTGCTCGGCCACGTGCTGACCATGATACAGGCCCACCTGGAGACCTCAAACAACCATCCATACCAGCCGCAATCCCTGAATCCTCTTCCTTCAACCCAGAAATTCTACCTCTGGCAGCAGATACATCATCATAACGGCGAACCATCTCCCCGCATCTACAACGGTCAGACCGAACATTTTTAAAGCATCACGAATTGTAAGAGCTAGGCCGTCGGGAACACCCACAACCGCCCAAGAACACCAAACTAGTAGAGGACTCACTTCCATGTCAAGACACGTCGTCTTCCTCTCATGAGCAATTACCACGGCCAAGGTGTGCCCTATGGCATACCTCGGTTCCCACCACCACCTTCTGGAGGTACTTCGAGCCCTGATGAATACGGCGGACCTCTGCAGAATACGACGGGGCAAGGCCCACCCTCGCAACAGCAGAGACCGCCGCAGAACAATGCTGGTGTGTTACGCAAGAATGGCCCTGGTCCCAACAACTTCAGCAGAGGTCCTATGCGACCACCCCAAGGACAACAGCAGTGGCCCTTGGGAGGCGCATCCGAAGGTTCACCTGCGCCATCACAGAATGCCTACCCGCGGGGCATGCCTCCTCAGAGACCACCTCGACCGACTGGTACTGCCGTGCTGGGCCAACCAAAACCTGCAAGCAATAGGAACGAGTACGATAACCACCCCATTCCCCAGTATGCTAGCGCTCCACCGACGGCCAGCTCAGTCTACTCTGGTCCTGGTGTATGGAGTGACAATGGATACGACTCGCCCTCTAGCTATCCTTCACCGAACTCCACGCGCCCTATCACTGGCGCGTTCATGGCCTCCACCTCATCCTCGTACTCCGTTCCAGACGCGCCGCCTCCTTTACCCTCTGCTCTGCCACCGCTGCCGGCCAATCACCAGCAGATCCGACAACAGCAACAGCAACAACAACAGCAGCAAATGCAGCAGATGCAGATGCAACAGCAGCAAGCGTACCCGCCCAAGTCGCCGCGAGAGCGAGCACCGCTGGGGCCGCCACCTTCGTCGAGACGAGGACCATCTTCATACTACTCCCAACCAACTCATCTGTCGCAGGTGACACCGATCGTGGAAGAGTCGGACAGAGATGGCAGCCTCAGAGGAAGCAGCCTTCGACCTGGCGGCGACTCGAGAGGGTCCTATGCGTCGAGCAATGCTATTCCTATCGGTGTGCCTGATTACTACCTCAACGACTCTGGTACTCCCCGCTTTGGCCGACCGAACGCCGATTCGTACGCATCCGAGTATGATGAACCCGAGGTTATGCAGCCGCCACGAGTCGCGCTGCCCCCGGAGCGCGATTCGCCGCCTGCACTTGTCAGACAA
Source organism: Elsinoe batatas (assembly GCA_017309325.2). NCBI lineage: Eukaryota > Fungi > Ascomycota > Dothideomycetes > Myriangiales > Elsinoaceae > Elsinoe > Elsinoe batatas. Next base: position 501,623 of record JAESVG020000009.1, read on the forward strand.
GCGAGCTTAGGAAAGCGCTCGAAGCCTACTCTCACCACGATCAAATCCGGCGAAAACATGAGGAATGCTCCTGGACGTGAGAGCACCTACTCTGATGACAGCTTCGATGACGATGGCATGCAGTCTCTTCCACCGATGCAGAGGCCACCCCTTGAACCAGTCGACTCGAGCAACACTCTTAACAAGAGCCAGATGTCGGATCAGTCAAAGGGTGCCCAGTCTGGCCGTACAGGCAGCAGCGGTCCCCTTGCCATGTCCGAGACTTCGTTCTTTGACAGGCCTTCGTCTTCGGAATCCGACAAGTCGGAATTTGCAAGATACAAGAACAAGGAATATCTGTATGAGCCGATGCCTGACCGCATCCCTCGTCAGCCAACAAACAACTCCGAAGACCCTAGAGTCGAGTCAATTCTGAACAGGCTTGAAAAGGGTGGCGCTCTTCCACACGTGGATGACAAGACGAGTCACCTGAACCAGCCATCTCAGCTGTCGCAGCGAGTGGGGACACGACGACCCCCACGACTCAATGTTGACGCCGTGCGAGAGGCAGAGCAGCGTGGTAGCTTGACCAGCTTACCTGATCTCATCCGCCGGGCAACGAAACTTGCCTCAAATCTCGACAGGGGCAAGACGGCCAGTCGGCTCGGCTTTGACTGGATGATTAGTGACGAGAAGGGCACCAGGGGCAACCAAAATCGACGGACTAATGGTTCACTCACCGACATGATCTCTGCTTTCCCTCCACCAGCAGTCGGCACGCCACGATCACAAGGTTCTGGGAGATTCGCTTGGCCATCCAACCTTAGACACAGCACTCTACCATCGTTCAGGGACAACGGGAAGGGACAAAGCCAGCCTCGTCCCAAGAAGCGAGTATGTGGAATGCCAGTCTGGGCTTTCTTGCTCTTGCTACTTCTCTTGATCTTACTGGTTGCGGCAGCGGTCATCGTTCCCGTGGTCCTCATCGTCATTCCGCGACAGAATCAGAGCGATGCGCAGTCTCTCGACTCTTGCAGGCAACGTCTGACTTGCTCGAATGGAGGTGTCAATATTGTTGGCAACGATGGCGCTTGTCGGTGTGTATGCGTGAATGGCTTCACTGGTTCGTCTTGCACAACTGAGGTTGGTGCATCCTGCGCTGGGCTCAACGTACAGGGCGCGACCAATGCGACTGTTGGCAGCTCTTTACCACGCCTCTTCAACAACGCGCGTGCCAACTTCAGTATTCCCCTCGATGGCGCGCAGGTCTTGTCTCTCTTTGCCGCGACGAATATGTCTTGCGCTTCAGAGAATGCGCTGGTCACCTTTGGCGGTCTTAGCGAGCGTCGTTCTATCAACCTCGACAAAGAGTATTTTGACACCGCGGCCAACATTGCAGAGATTTACCTGGGCCAAGAGGAAGACGTGAAACCCACCAAGACACTGAAGCAACGTCAAGTCCCTACCACTGTTGCATCATCACAAGCTGCTGCAACTAGCAATGGCATTGTATTTGCAATTGGCGGGCCGCCAGGATCCTCTCCCAGCAACAGTCCGAACAACACTTCTCCCCTCGAGCTAGACTTTGCACGTGTGGCCGTTCTGTTCGTGCTCCAGGATTCAGGTCAGCTCAACGAAGCCATTGCTGCACAATCAAGCCTGCAGAAATGGTTCAGTGGTGGATCGGCACCTGGTATCGCCAGCACCAATATCACATTGCAGAACGGCTATAGTGCGAATCTCAACACTGGACAGATTGTCGTCAAGAACGGCACAAAAATTGGCAGTGCGTAGATGGTCGACTGCTTCATGATTGCATTATTACCCATTTTGAGTCGGCGTTTTGAGCGTGCATATACCAACATCTACTCTTCGATTTACCTGTGGATATACACCTATCATTGATCACTAGTTTTACTTATGTTGAGCGGCATGGACACGGTCTAATACTCCGGCGTAGTATTATGGATAGATATCAGATAGCATTTGGAATGCAGCCACCTGGCACACTCGATATCCAACTTCTCTAAACACGCTGTGATCGTGCATCTCACATGATTTTGTATGGGCGTGATTGACAACCTGTTGAAGAGGGAGGCTTGACTGCTCCGCCACCAAGCTCCGCGACCTCTCCATGAGTCACAAAAAGTTGTGCTCGTTCCAGACACCGCAAACATAGCGCCCCTTCGCGTCGTAGCTATTCAAGAACTACTATAAAATCGTCCAACTGCTTAGGCATGATCCACAGAACTCTTCGACCTGATCAATCGACCAAATGGTCTCCTCTCGAACCAGGCTAGCAGCCACCAGCCAAGAGACGCGCTTCCACATCAACGAAGATGCGAGCCTCTCCGACGTGATTCAGACACCCTATCAATTCAATGTCAAAGCTGATGTGTCAAGATCCACGTCAAAGACATAGACCTAGCAGTATTATCACCAGCGGACCATGACGATTCGAGCAACTCGGCACGGAAGTCGTCGAAATCAAAGTCGACCTCCCTGGAGATCTTGTCTCATGCAGACTTGAAGCTAAAGCGGTCAACTTGCTATGGTCTCATCGGACGCAATGGAGCTGGAAAATCAAGTATGCTTGCGACCACGATGCTAAAACGACGTCGAGCTGACGGTGTATCCGAGCTCTACTCCGTGCTATCAACGAGCAGGCCATCCCTGGCATGCCGGAGAGGCTTCGGATAGCTTGTCTGCAACAGACAGACCAGGATGTGACGGAACCTACCAGCCAATTTGAAGAGCTGCAGAGCCTACCGGTCCTCGAGCATGGGGCCCAGAATGATCCATATCGGCTGCAGCTCTTGGGAGACTTGCAGTGTATGCCATGCCTCCTTTCATCGTTGCGTGCCTCGAAGCTGACTGTAAAGTACTGCAAGGATCCACAGACGCATCAGAGCCACTCGATTCACTCGAACAGGTCCGTCACTATCGACGATATCAGCAAGCCAAGTTCGAGATAGATCTGGCCAAGTACAGACGGGAAGCAGAGTTGCGCAGTGGCGGTCGTGGTGCGCAGGCGAAGAAGGGGCTACTAGCTGCCGAGGCGAAAGCTCTGCAATTGCTAGAAAGGTATGCTTGCTCGCTGCAGAAAGACCAGTTAGAATGGAGACTAATGTGTATAGACTCGACATCGGTGACACAATTGAGGCAATCCCTGAAGCAGACAATGAGATACAACAGGCTACGAAGCTGATCGCTGATATTCAAGATAAGCTTGCTATAGTATGTGTGAGTTTCTGAAGTTCGTAGGCAGATCTGACCATCCCCCCAGATCACCACCAGCGACAGGGAAGCACAAGCACGTCAAACGCTTAAAGGTCTCGGCTTCGACGAGATCATGATGCAGAAGCCAGTCAACAAGCTTTCAGGCGGTTGGCATATGCGATGCATGCTAGCGACTGCCTTGCTGCAGACCGCAGACCTTCTCATCCTTGACGAGCCTACCAACTTTCTCGATCTGCTTGGTATTGTCTGGCTGCAGAAACACATCGAGTCGCTGCAGAGTTCAAGCGATAAGACCATCGTCATCGTTTCGCACGATCGTGACTTCGTTGACGCAACATGCGAAGAGATTATTATACTGCGGGACAAGGTACTCTCCTACTTTCCAGGAAACATTACCGACTATGAGACCGACATACGGTCTCGTATCAAGTACTTGACCCGCATGAAGGATGCTCAAGAGAAGAAGACTGACCGGATGAAGAAGTCGATCGCCGACACGGTCAAGCAAGGGAAGAAGAGAGGAGATGATAATGCTCTTCGAACGGCAAAGTCTAGGACAAAGAAGTTGGAGAATTCGACCGGCTTGATGAAGAGTGCCACGGGTGGTCGTTTCAAGCTGAACAGAGATCGAGCCGGTAGGTCGAATGTTTCGTGATACAGACCACCACTGATAACATCCCTAGTCTACGACGACAAGAAGCTCGCTGAGATCGAGATACCAACCCTGGAAACGAGCGTCTCCATGCTCATCCCCGGCGCTACTGAGCTCCGCAATGCAGGCGCTCTTGCATCATTGGAGAATGTAACATTGAAGTTCAAGTCAGCCGACAAGCCCACTCTAAGCAACATCAATCTAGTGATCCATTCCGGTGACAGAATCGGTATCATGGGTCTGAACGGAAGCGGCAAGTCCACCTTGATCAAAGTCCTCACACAAAGCCTTCGCCCCAGCTCTGGTATCGTCACGCATCATCCCCAGCTGAAGCTTGGATACTACTCCCAACACGCCGTCGAAGATCTCCAAAAGCTTGCCAAGAACGATTCAAGCCTGACAGCCGTGTCACTCATGATGCGGGATGCCGGAGAGACCATGACCGAGCAAGACGCTCGCGGTCTGCTAGGTACGTACGGACTATCAGGTCGCACCGCTTCCGATGTCCCCGTGACCTCACTCTCAGGCGGGCAGCTCGTCCGCCTCGCACTCGCTAGAATGGTTGCGAGTCATCCTAATCTTCTCGTGTTGGACGAGATTAGTTCTCATCTGGACTACCATACCATCACGGCTCTGGCAGATGCGTTGGAGCAGTACGACGGGGCTGTGGTGCTGGTGAGCCATGATCGGTATATGATGAAGAGGGTAGCGGAAGGCATGAGAGATCCTGCGGACGCAGATAGTGATGGGCAGTCTGAGACGAGCGAAGAAGGGGAGGCGAGGAGGAGGGAGGTGCTGCTTTTGAAAGAAGGTGCGCTTCGGGCTTTGGAAGGGGGTGTGAGTGAGTTTGAGAGGAGCGTCGAGAGGATGGCGGCAAAGATAGCTGCATGAGTCCGTCTGGTTCAAGGCCATCACCATGTTAGCCACGTCAAGATCAATCATTGAAGAATATGCTCAAATTGCCACCCCATTCGTGCTCTAAAGATCAACCCACACAACAAAATCCACCCCGCACCAAACCTCAACCTCACCCCTCCATCATCTCTTCGTTCCCACATTATCCCTTAAGAACCCCCACAACCATGCCCACCCTCAAAGTCGCCCTCCTGGGCGCAAACGGCAACGTCGGCGGCCCCATCCTCAGCCAACTCCTCTCCTCCCCCTCCAACCACAGCGTCACAGTCCTGCACCGCCCCTCCTCCACATCCCCCCTCCCCTCCCACCCCAACCTCAACCCGGTCCCCCTCCCCTCCTCCCCAACCATCTCCTCCCTCACCCCACTCCTAAAAGACCACGACGCCGTCATCATCGCCATCCCCTTGACCAATCTCGACTTGCACCTCGACCTCGCCTCCGCCGCCGCAGCCGCAGGCGTGAAGCACTACATGCCCGCCGACTTTGGCTCCGTGGACAGCGCCGCTCCTCTTTCGCAAAAACTCGTCCCCCTCTTCGGGCGCAAATCGGCAGTCCGCCAACGCCTCACTGATCTGGCACGCCAGCACGAGGGGACAGGCTTCACCTGGACCGCGCTCGTGAACGGGCATTTCTTCGACTGGGCGCTCAAGACCAATTTCATGCACTTCGACCTGCGCGCGAAGAAGGCGTTGGTCTTGGGGGACGGGGAGCAGAGGATGAGTCTGTCTACGCTGGGAAGGGTGGCGGAGGCGACGGTGCGGGTGCTGGAGATGGGCGCGGAGGGCAGGGAGGAAGTGAGGGGGAGGACGTTGATGGTGCAGAGTTTTTGCGTGACGCAGTGGGAGGTTTTGAGGGCTTTGGAGGGGGCGACGCGGGGGAAGTGGGAGGTGGAGAGGGAGGGGGTGGAGGGGTTTGTGAGGAGGGAGGAGGGGAGGAGGGATGAGGGGAGTAAGGAGGCGGTGGAGGAGTTGGTGTTTGCGTTGGGGGTTATGGAGGGGGATTGGACGAGGAGAGAGGAGTTTGCGATGGGGTTGTTGGGGTTGGAGGATGAGGATCTGGGGGAGGTGGTGGGGAGGGTTGTGAGGGAGATGGAGGCGGAGGAAAAGGGGGACAGGTGAGGGAGATGGAGGCGGAAGAGAAGGAGGACAGGTGAGGGAGATGATGGGGGTGGATGGAATTGCGATGGGTCTCCATTCAACCCCACGCTGTAGATACAACTAGACTAGAGTCTAAGCAGGGCTATGGTTTGCACAAAGTTCTGCTCGTTCTCGAGATAGAACGCCATGTCCTTTCCATCTAGTGTGAACTGGTACTCAGTTCCAACCGTGCTCAGTGAGTAGATGCTGTTGCCCTTATTCGAGCTGCCAGAGATCTCAACGATGGATCTCTGACATCTCAGCCCGTTCCCTTGGTTGCTGCATGTCACATTGTTATTGTTGAAGAAGCTGTAGTGACCGGCTCCGTAGATCAAGATGTCACTCGAGTCCAGGATGCGCAGTCCCCATCCGTCTGCGACTGGGACGTAGGTCGAGTTTGTGGTGTTCTGCGAGGGCTCGGCAGGGAACTTGGGATCGCCGTAACGCTGGTTGTATGGGAATGGGAAAGGTGCCGGAGGATTCGGCTGGTAGTAGGCTGTCTCGGTTTGAATGAAGCCTGCAAAGACCTGACGAGCGTTCTGGAATTGGTACTCGTATAGGACGTGATGCTCAACGCCAGTCCCGACAAGCCAAACAGGTCCAGAAGACTCATCAAGCAGACCACGACCTGCATAAATCGTGATCTGTCGTAGCTGTTGATCCTCTACGTCGTGGTCTGCGACCCAGAACCAGGTATTTTCAAAGTACTGTCCAGAAGCAAATCGTGTGATGTGGAGGGACATGAAAGAGGCTACGCATTTGGGATTGACAGGCGGAGCTGGGATGTTGGGGGATACGAGACAATCAGCTAGGAGAAGCTCGGAGCCCTGAAAGCCGCCGATGCGAGTGTGAACATCCCAGTATCCAGAAGGGTTGGAAGCGGGCGAAGCGAGGTTGACTTCGAGTTCGATAGCGCCAGCCTGAGCGCCACGGCCGGAGATGACAATGTCGGAAAGTTCAACACTACCTCGCTGACCTGGGAAGCCTACTTGGACGACTGGTCGTGGGTTCTTGACGTCGTTGAAGAAAGAACCGCTTGAGAGAATGACGGAGAAAGCTTCACCAACAATCTTTGCATTTGGCGGGACGTACAATGTGCGTGTGATCACGTAGTCTCCATGATCGAGGAACAGCACCTTGTTTGTGACGGCGGCGAGAGTGACAGCGGCGTTCAGAGCGATTGTATCATCTGATCTGCCATCGCCCTTGGCACCTAGCGAGCGTGCGGAAATGAAGGACGAAAGTGGCAGGTTCTGGTAAGTAGGCTTCGAGCGGGCATAGAAGCGGTTGCCAGACTGGAGCGTGCCAGGTCTGTTGTTTGGCGGAATAGTGCCCTGGAACTCTGTTGGCCCAGCCGGGATGTATGAATGGCCTTGACCCCAAGCAGCAATGGTCGAAGTACCTGAGCTACCCGCAAGAACGGTGCCATCGGGACCTTGAACAGCGACGGGTACATTGTTGAGTTGCACGTTCTCAATGATCAAGCTACCGGCTGCCTCGGGCAGCGAGTCTGCGTTGCGAGCAGTCTTGATGCCAACGGGAGTGTTACTAATGCTGCTATCGATGAAGTTGATGGAGCCGACTGTCTGGGCCTGAGGACCACCATTGGACATGTCAAGACCGACTGAGCAATTGGTGATTGTGATGCCCTGATAGGTCCAGCCCCAATCCCAGATCTGACTGATAGCAGTAACAGCATTGTAAAAAGTCAGGTTGCGCATGGTAAATTGCTGATTACCAAAGGCGACACCGTTCAGGCCGCCATAGAAGACGAGGTCGTTTACGAAACCACCACTACCAGACTCGATGAAGATTCCTTGGTGTTGCGTGCCTGGCGCATCGCTCATGCGGAAAAGGATATTCTGAAGACTAGTCGCTTGACCTGTCGGCCAGTGAATACCTGTGGCGGCTTGGCTTGGTGGTAGGTCTGTCATGTCGATGATGATGTTTCGGACCAATCGCCAGAAGACGTTGGTGGCACCGTAGCTGAGTCCATTGGCTCCGTAAGGGTCGGCTTCAATAATGCCGATAGCTCCAGGACTCAGAGTGTAGTTCGACAAAGCCTTGATAACAGGCAAACAGTTCGGATTGCCTATTATGTGGGTGTAGTAAATGTCGATTATAGGGGCGGACACTGCGTACGTCCCTGGAGGGAAGTAGACCAGTGCTGGTGTGGTAGTTGATGATGCACAGCCGATGCCACATCGGTCGCCACTGCTAATAGCTGCCTGAAGCGCAGCGGTGTCGTCGGTCACGCCATCTCCTTTGGCACCAAAATCCTTCACATTGCGAAAAACCTGGTACTGAGCAGGGTTTGGATTGAAGGCAGCGATGCCCTGCTTCTTGATGTCGGCCAGCCAGTAGCCACACTGGTCTTTTGGCGGAGGCGCTGGCTTCGGTGGCTTAGGCAGGCCTGGTAGCTTTCCAGGTCCTTTAGTGTACTTCGCAAACTTGTCAAGCATAGCCTGGGCCAGCCTTCTGATCTCCTCAGGCTCAAAGACGCCCTGGGTGAACAAGCCTCTTTGGGCATTGACACCCACCGACAAAGCCAGTAGAGAAAGCGAGAGGGACTTGACAGACACCATGGTGATGCTGACCTACCAGAGAAGGTGAAGTCCTACCAGAGGACGGCAACTGTGGGCTTCATGTCATTTTATACATTACAGACAAGTCAGTGCCGCGGAGGTGGCGGCGGGGACAGGTGATTGAGGCAGTAGTGGGAGCATGCATGAAGCCGCGACTGGATTGAGCAAGTCAATAGCGCAGAAGCAGCTAGCGTGTCGACGGTTTCCCCATGGCGCGCTAATAATAAAGCCCTAAAATTTTATGCCAGGACAGGGGGATCGCCATCTTGGGGCCATCAACCTCGGATCGATCATCGGCATGAGCAATTTCGACTTGCAGGGGAGACGCGATTCTTTCCTCTCCAGATGTCCGTAGATTCCATGAGGTCGGTAGACTTCTTCGCGAACATCCTCGCATTTCAATATCTCTGTCAGACTTGGACGAGCATCAAGCATCTGTGATCACACCACCTGTCAAGCTCATCCGCCTGCGTGACCTGTCATGGGAAGACCTCGTGAGGGGTCAGCAGCCACCACATCTCGCTAGCAAGCAGACATCCGCTCAATCATCGAGGTAAACATGGAAGCGACGATTCCGAATAAGCGGTCGACCAAGTCTTTGAGCGAATCAGATGCTGGCAGTATGCAGATGTCTTCTAGCGTGACGATCATGCATCTTGGTCTGGAGACCAGCTAGCAAAGCTCGATGACAGGACAGCAGTGAAGTCATGTCATTCGAGGACTGATTGTCGCATTGTCAACACAGCACTCCTCTGCATCATCTGTGCTTCGCTCTTCTACAAGTCAATCAGTGCAACCTCAGAGACTTGCTTTGCCTTTCTCCGGCAGTTTACCAGCGCCTCTCAATCCTTGATACAAAGCCAGTGCTGCCAGTGCTTTCGCGTCTCGTGCGCCCTCTCGCCACAGATCCTCCAGTCTGACCACTTTTAGAGTGATCTTTTCGCCATGATCGCGAAGTCCGGTCAGCTTGCCTTGCCAGTCTTGCAGCTGTGATCTGGCTATCTGCTTCTGATAGAGAAATACGGGAATGAATTCGTCGCAGCCACCAGCACTGGGATACATGGCTTTGTGTAACGCTTCGCCGGATTGCTCCTGAGGGTCGTCTTCGAGAGCCAGCGATGTCATGTCGATGAGCTCGTCTTGCTTGATTTCAAGCCCGACCTCTTCTTGCAGCTCCTTCGCAGCTCCACCAGCAAAGGACCCACTGTCGTCTAGCATGCCTGCTGGGATTTCAGCAAAGGCCAACGAGCCCGCTGGAATTCGAGGTTGGAGTGTGAGAATCACATGCTTGTCCTGTTCAGACGTCGGTGATACATCATCAGGCTGGAGGATAACCTGCCAGCTGTATTAGCAGTGATTTCAGAACAAGTTGTATGATATGTACTGACCAGCATGCCGACACTTCCACCCCTCAGAAGAAACGATCCTGGGAAACGCTCGCCCCTCTCATTCTTGACTTCGGCCTTCATTTTGATGAAACCAACCCTTCCGCCTCCGAAGTAGTCCACAGCCTGTACCTCAATACTTTTCAGCTGATACGGCTCATGATGAAATGGATGATCCTTTCTGCTCTGTTGTTCGAGACTCTTCTTGAACGTGCCGATCCAATTCTTGAACGCTGGGAATTTGAGCAATTGCTCTTCGGTAAGACCATCTGCTAGGGTCACTGGCACAGCCGGCTGCCAGTCTTTCAAGTTGAAAGTCGACATCCTAGACGTAGTAACGTTCAAGTGGCTTACTCGCTGAAATCTCGATCTGGGTAGCAGAAAAGCTGCAGACCTTAAATAGCCAAATGGCATAGAACGTGAGATCTTCTGAAGCAGGTCGTAAAGGAAGGGATCTGGTACAAGCGCATCAATGACGTTCGCGGTGCTGTTGACCTGCAATGAGCTTCATTCACCCATACCTGCTCACAGCATCAATCCGCTACATCCACGACACGAACGAAGCACGTTGGATGAGCAGCCTGATATCTGACTCCTGTTGTTGAGACCTTGGACGAGGACGACAAGTCGACGTTTGTTGTACGTGCTGAGTCAGCTGAGGCTTGGCACGTCAGCACGCTCAGTGACCGGAGTACTGAGAGGTCTTAACGTTGAGATCGATAGATGAGAAAAACTGAGATAAAAAGGTGGTAACTATCTAAGTGACAGAGGGTCGACTATATATAGAGTAATAAGCTAGTCAAACAACCGGTAGATCTCCGGATATTACGTACTTGATCGAGGATAAGGATCGAGGTATAATACTCCCCCTAACGGTGATTTACCGTGTTATTAGTTATATTCGTAAAGCGATATTATCTATTATCGACTTATAGACCTCCGTGAAGCTATAACGGCGTAATTGTAGTGTTCTAGCTATTGTTATATTGTCTAGAAGTTGCTATTGTCGTGTTAAATAGATATTAGCAGTCTAGCTATCGCGATTTCTCCCTCTTCCTTCTAGATTACCTTCTTCTATCTTCTCGTATGTAATAGGTTATTAGTGTATAACCGGTGAGGTTAAGGAGGTTACTTAGGAGGATCTATTAGCTACCTTGCTAGTCAAGTAGTTAGATTCGGAAGGTAGTAATAGCAGTTAGGAGGATATAATATAAATTGAAGAATCTAGTAAATAACGTAGTAGTACTATGATAAAGGAATGTGATAAAGAAAACGTAGAAAGTAGATAGTAAGTAGCACAGTAAGGAGTAACTCGAAGTTAGTTCAGCTTATTAGTTTAGCCTATTAGTTCGCCTTCTAACTATCTAGTAGTTTAATAGGTAACCGAGGCTTAGTAAGGGGATCCGCTAGTTGTTAAGTAGTCGGCATAAACTCGACGTCGATAATGCCTTTCTCGTACTTCTCTCTATAATAGTGATTACAGAGGTTAACGTGACGAGAACGACGGTAATTGTCGTAGTTCTTAACGAGCTTAATAGCTGACTAATTATCGACGAGTATAGTTATACGTAGTTGTTGAATGCGAATCTCTTATAGAAGGTTCCTTAGCTACTAGATCTCCCTATAGGTCTCTAATAGAGCGAGGTATTCGGCCTTAGTAGATGATAGAACAACGTCTAACTAGAGTTTCGTTCTCTAAATAACTAGTGCTCTAGCGAGAAGTATTAGCGAGCCGGAGGTAGATCGAGAGGTATCTAGATCGCCGGCGAAATCTACATTAGAATAGCAGGTCAGTTCCCCCTTAGTAAAGATAAGGCCGTAATCTAGAGTGCCCTTAAGTAGTGTGACTATTAGGGCGGGGTTAGGGCGGCCTGAGGCCGCCCCTAGTGCTAGTGCAGGGGCCGACCCCGTGTTAACAGCCCCGCGCCTTAGCTACACAGGGTCAGCACTAGGGTCATCCGTAATAGCACTAGCACTAGCACCGCTCTAAGCTATATAAGCACTAGCACCGCACCGTGGTCACGTAATACTAGCACCGCTCTACTATAGGCACCGCGCCGAAACACGTTAGCACTTACGCTAGCACCGGGGTCGGACTATACTAAAGTACTACGCGAGGGCTAGGCTTTAAGACGACTCCACTGTATCGTAGTAATACACGAGGTCTATAGTAGCGGCTTAGAGAAGAAATTCAATACTCTATTCTATGTAAAATTACATTTACCTATTTCTCATAGTCCTTTCTTACGGCTTTATAGAGGAGAGCTCTCACTAGTTAGAAAAATTGAGCGGGCAGTACTTGTCGTAGTATTTCCTAGCAAGCGTAGAGTCTTTAGCGAATATAGTGACACGCTTAGCATAGATAGCGTTAAGGCAGCAGTCTACTATAGTTATAAGATATTAATTAGGATGATCTTCTATAAATTACCATCAGGTCGTAATTGTATATAAGGGTTAATAATTGATGACTTTTGCTTCTCTCTAGTATCCTTTAACTACCGTGACTTTAAGCGTTTAGAGCGGAAAAGTAACAAGAGTCGCAGGACGTAGCACTTACTATGAGAATCTACTGTGAGAATATAGACCCCGGTGCGGTGCTAGTATAGGCGCGCCAAGGACTTAATAGCACCGCACCACTTATCTGCCGACTTAACCTAGCACTACACTACGTCTAGAAAGAGCGCGACTCGACCCGCACCTGGCGCTAGTGCGGTGCTATTGCGGCTACGGTGCGGTGCTAGCACAGGGCTGTAAAAGGCTTAGCGGTACTACGCTAGCTAAAAGCCGACCTAAACCCCGGTGCGGGGATAGACCCGGAGGGTACCGGGTGCGCCCTAACGGTTACACTACCCTTAAGATATCGCTAAACTTGTTTAGCAGTAGTAAGGTGTTTAGTAGATGGATTTTACAGGAACCGTGTAAGGTAATTAACGGCATAACTAATATTAGGCCGTGTCTAGTTAGAGAGAACTTATAGTTCACCTATCTACTAGTTATACTACTTCTAGCGATTAACTAAGTGTTTTTCGGTGCTAGTAGAGAGTAGTTAGTCGAGGGGACGAGGTGCCGGTTTATAGTCCGCGAGTTAGTGTTTATTTAGCTTATCCTTTGTGTAATAAGATTAGGATAGCTTAGTTGAGGTTCGAGAGGTGACAATCTCGATGCCGAGAAAGAGGTTACTATTAACCAGTTTAATTAGGTAGCGCTTCTACATATCTTAGACGAAACGATCTAGTCGAGCTTACGAAGTGGCGAATATCTAGAAATTATCGACGTGCACAAGGACGAGGAGCTTACCGTCCTTAGAAACAAAGAGGCAGGCGTCGCTTATAGTACGTCGGAGGCCAAGTTTTGTCATATAGGCTACGACGTCGTCGTACTAGAGTGCCGTAGATTGCTTTAGGCCGTATAGGCCTTTAGTGACTATAACGACCTCACTGAGATAGCTATAACCCTATAGAGCGTAAATGTAGAGTACTACGTCGAGGTCTAGATAGAGAAAGACCGTAGTTACGTTAATCTATGCTCGTCTCTAGCCGTTAAGTATATAGACGGCAATTAGGACTCTACTAGTTACTACACGAGGTATTAGAGTAAAGGTTTCGAAGTAGTTAACTCCCTAGCGTTAGGTAAAGCCTCTAGCGGTCTATCGAGACTTACGCTTATCGATGGTGCGATTAGGTAGTAGTTTAGTCTTATATACCTATTTGCTAGTTATAACTATTCTCCCTTTTAGTACGTCTAACCGATTTTTGAAAACAATAGCCTTAGTACTACGTAGGGAGTTGATTTCTTCATCTATAGAGGCTTTCTAGAGTGCTCCGTCTAGTCGTAATATAGTATTATCGTAGGAGGTAGAGTCTATAAGTTCTATAGCTACGGCTCCGGCAGCGAAGCGTTTATAGTCGTTATTAATTAGTCCTAATACTGATTGTTTACTACCGGCGAGTTAACGAGGTTAGAGTAGTTCTATAAGAGTATCGCCGGCGTCGTCATCGTCGCTAAGAGGCTTAGGGTTACTAAGAGGCTCTATCTCAGGAGCTTTAGGCTCGAAGAAGGGTAATTCAGGACTAGTAAGTCGTATCCACGTGTTAGATTAAGCTATTTAAGGCTCTAGTTAGTGTTAAGCCTCGGCTTAAGCTAGATCGTCTAAATCCGTGCTTAAAGGTAAATTTTGAGGTACTACAGGAGTGTCCGCGGTAGTAGGTTAAGCCGAGTTCTCTCCCTAAAGAGTAACTAGTGCCTATTTAGCCTTTAGATTAGATTCAGCAGAGCGTAACTCTATATCAGATTAGTGGCTTAACTGATTCTCTGATTAAGCTATTAGTTCGTGATAGGGACGTTACTAAGGTTAATTAGGCTACGTAAGGTCTAGTTCTAGCTAGGGTAGCTCCCCCTAATTATTAGCCGGATTAGGTTCGTTAATAGTTCGATAATCGAACTAACTTAGCTACGCGAACTAAGGCTAAGGAGGAAGCTAATATAAGCCTTAGTAGTTAAATACTAGCTATTCGGCGATCCGCTATTAAGTAAGGCTTTCTGCCGTATAGTCACGGAAAACGGTAGACTCGTCGAATTATACGTATAGCGAGTACTTTAGCTACGGAGTTCCGTTAAGCTAGCCAAGGATTAAGTAATTAGTAGATAATTCACCCTGAAATCCCACGAACTAACCTATAAAGGAGCGAGGCTCGAACTTTAAGGTCGGAGGTAGCTACCGGTATAAATAGGCCTTATAGCTAAAGCGTTTAAGGTAGCTAAGGTCAATCTAATCTATTAGAGTAGCTTACTAAAAACTCTCGAGGAAGTGCTAGTATAGTACTTTACCAGTTCGGAGATTGACAATTCTATTAGTAACGTATACCGAGTACTCGATAGCTAGAGACTAAAACTCTATTAGTAGACTAGACTCGATCATGAAGTAGCGCGCACGCGTGATAATCACCTTGTTAGCTAATTCAGCCGTTCTGTTTTGCTCTAGAGTGTAGGTAGTAGAGGTAAGTATCTCGGTGCCTCTAGAGGCGTTAAATTAGCGTGTAGCGTGATTAATTAGCTCCGTGCCCTAATCGGAGAAAGTTTTTCGCGGTATCTTGCCGAATTAAGTGCTTATAAAGATTAACTAGCGCTAGTGCTCGCTAATCGACTCGTCCTTTGTCTTAAGGAGGATAGACTATCGTTTACGAGTTATAGCGTCGGTATAGAGCTAGCTATAAAGATAGCCCTTAAAACTGCGTAGAGTGATTAGACTATAGAGGTTAATATAGACCTCGTTAAGGGCAGCTAGAGGAGTAATTCTCGGTTCACGAGAGACGATACGCTAGGATTTTGCTAGCTTATATACTTCGTAGTAGCAGAGCTCGGAGGTGATTACTTTCTTAAGGCCCTTTACTAGTTACTTAGTAGACTAAAGGATCTTTAATCTAACGTGGCCGAGGCGCTAGTGCTAGCGTTAAGTCTCGGAGACTACTACTAGTACTACTATTACGGCGGAAGAGAGGGAAGTCTTTATAAGGTTATCGTTACGTATATTCGTAACGCCGAGGATAACGACAACGTCCCGACTGATTTTAGAGTGTACAAACAGTTCGGAATTGCGAACTAGTCGCTAGTTTAGATAATCATACTAAATGCCGGCCTTACGGAAGATATAGCCGGAGGAGACGAGATTAAATACTGATTTTAGAGAGTAAAGTACATCTCGGAGGGTAATACTACTCTGTTTACTATTGCCGAGGCTAATGTTAAGCTTAACATCTCCTTGCTACTGAATTAAGCTTACGCTTACCGCTTAATCGAATTCGACAGGCTTGTCGAGTTTACGGAGGTTAGTAAACAGCTTACAGTCATTAAATATATGTAGAGCTAATCCGCTATCGTATATAACAGTGTTCCGGTGCAGTAATTAACCGGCGGAAGCGACCTATATACTTGCGATAATTAGTATAACTATTCTAGAGATAGTCGAGTTTAGTGTGACCGTTGGGTTGAGGTCAGGAACTTTAAAATCTGAAATTTTTGCGGGATTTTTGCTCTTTTTCTATAATAACTCTTTCAAAATGAATTTTTTTTTAAAATTGGATTGTCTAAAATAATCTATAAAAAAACGCGCATTTAATAATATATAGCATGCTTACGTAATATAACTCTAGTATTTTTGAAATAGCTATCAAAGTTTTTGAACCTAGTTTAAAAATCAGAGAATCATATTACGTAATCAATTTATATATATAAAATATAGAGAATTTTATAGGAATTCTAATGATATAATTTTTATTAAGATAATAATTCATTTAATACGAGAAATCGCGTTTTAACACGAAAAACCCACGAAAAAACAATAGGGTAATATAACTCTTTTAGGTTTAGTACGACCCCTTAACCCCGACCCAACGGTCACACTAGTCGAGTTATCGTCATTTATTACACTATTACTATCGATAGCTATTACTAAGGCTTTTCTGCGATTGCCCTTCTTACTAGCATCCTTTAGAGGACATAACTCTACATATTGCTTTATGCATTGATTGTTTATGTAGTTACTGTCCTTATAGATCTAGTAAGGGTTGTCGTCCGATAGGACCTTCTTAGGCTTACTAAACTTGCCGGACTTGTTGTTATAGCCTTTAGGGTTACCTGCGCTAGTGGCTATAAATCGAGGGTAAACTAGTATAATCTCAGCGCGGATTAAAGTCATTAGCTTAGTGAGTAATATTGTCGTAGCTAGGTGAGCGTTACGCTAACTACGTAGCTATTCGTCATAGCTAGCGTTTGTTATAAAGAGGTAAGAGATAAAGACGTCGCCGAGAACGGATCTTTCTAGAACAGAGGTGTCCCCTTTTACGGCTTGTTTAATAGCAATATTATATTACCTCAGATTCTAGCTAAATTCGTTGCAGTATTTCAGGGTGTTAGTACCCTTAAGTCTAGTGTTAAATAGATTACGAATAGCGGTAGGAACGTCGATTGTTAGCGCCGGCGCGTAAGTGCTAGCCATAGTATCGTATAGCGCTTTAGCTAACTTCCTCTATGATCTAAAATCTAGTAGGATCGAGTAGTCGATTCGAACGGAGATTATGCCGTAAGCTTAAATGTCCTTTTTTGTGAATTTATCTCTTCTGGTCTTAAATGCCTCGTTAGTTTCACTAGCTCGTTGCTTAGGCTTAGTAACGAGGTCTACGTAGGATAGATTATCGAACACGTACTATACTAGATCCTCCTTAATAAGCACGCTCTCGAGAGTCCTTCTCTAATTAGAGAAGGAGGCGTTCTTCGTAAGCACCTCATTTTATTTAGCCGTGTTTAGCCCTTTAGTAATTAAGTGATCTATAAAGGGTAGGGTATTAGTCCAGATTGCGGTCTTATACCTTCCGGAGATAGTATAAATAACCGGCTTACTACACACGAGACTAACTACTAACGTAGGGTATATACTAGGAGATATCTAGTGATCTAGTAATCTAGAGATTAATTCAGAGGCTCGGCGGACGAGGCTCACACTAAATATGAATTAAATAGATTAGTATAGAAGGCGTAGTGGTTACGCCGGGCTTATAACCTATTATACGTGCTAAGTTAGCTAAGGCTTAGCACGTTAGCACGCTTAGTGACTAGAGTACTAAGAGGTCTTAACGTTGAGATCGATAGATGAGAAAAACTGAGATAAAAAGGTGGTAACTATCTAAGTGATAGAGGGTCGACTATATATAGAGTAATAAGCTGGTCAAACAACCGGTAGATCTCCGGATATTGCGTACTCGATCGAGGATGAGGATCGAGGTACAACAACGTTCCCCGTGATGCCCCGCGCCAAGCCAAGGCCAGAAGTCACCGCCCGCATTCAACCGTGACGCATGTTTGCTCTGCTTGTCTTTTCTACAACAAGCTTGATTCTACAATCATAGTGTCCGATAAGGCGCTAGGTTCTTCGCGAGGACAGATTAACACCAAAGACGTCCACGATATATCACACGATACCCAACAGGCAGCAGCACTTCGACCCCTCCCTCAGGCATATCACACGAGAACCACGCCAGTCCATCTGGGTGACAGACACTCTCTCAATCTTTGACAACAATCGTGCGCAATCCGAGCACCATGAACTTCATCCACTCCACTCTCGATCGCCTCCGCGACACCTACGCGCCCCTCACCACATCTTCCACCTTCCGGAACACAGGCCAGATCACGCCCGAAGAGTTCCTCCTCGCCGGAGACTTTCTCGTCTACAAGTTCCCATCCTGGTCATGGGCAGACGCTTCTTCACCCGATAAGCGCGTCGCATACTTTCCTCCAGGCAAGCAGTACCTCGTCACACGCGGTGTGCCATGTCGGCGACGGCTAGGTGAGGACTTTGCCGGAACAGGTGGGGAGGGGCTCGTGGAAGGCGAAGGCGGAGAGGAAGGTTGGACAACAACAGGTGGAGACACTGGGAGAAGTGAAGGAGAAAAGGTCGGAGACATCAGAACATTAGGCGAAGGAGGCGTCGTCGAGGCGAGAGTAGAAGAGGAAGACGAGATCCCAGATATGGAAGACGAAAGCGACGACGAAGCTATAATCAGAGATACTTCAGGCGACACGTAAGTGATCCGATTCATGGGCGCGGGTGCAAAGCTGACTTGTCTAGACCGCTGAGAACATATACGCTATACATCACTTACACGCCATACTATCGCACCCCGAGACTGTACCTATCAGGCTACTCATCGCCCTCGCCTGGATCACCACCTGTTCCCCTGCCTCCTACGTCAATGATGGAGGACATTGTGGGCGACTACAAAGACAAGACCGTCACTCTCGAAGACTTCCCCTTCATCTCTCCGATCGTCAAGACCGCCTCTGTCCATCCCTGCCGCCACGCCAGCGTCATGAAGACACTGCTCGACCGGGCGGATGCCGCGCTGAGGATCAGAAAGCAAAAGCTGAGAAAGGGCCAAGACGTCAAGGGCGATCAAGGACTCGAGGGGCTTGTGGAAGACACCAAAGGCCTTGATATCAAGGATGGGAAGAAGGCGGAAGGAGATGAGTGGGAGGTGTTGGATGAAGGCGAGCAAGGCGAGGACGAGAGCGCCATCAGAGTGGATCAATACTTGGTGGTGTTTTTGAAGTTCATGGCAAGCGTGACGCCAGGAATTGAGCATGACTATACCATGGGGCTTTGAGGGTACAAGCTAGTAACGATTCACGCTGCATGAGGGATGGATTGGACAAGGGTCAAGGCGTAAGGAATATAGATACAAGCAGACATGATACGTAACGTAATTCGTCAACAACACCACCGAGCGCCTCTTCCTCAATCACCTCAATGTCTTATTGATCCTACATCTCGCTTCCCCCTCCCCGCTCATCGCACCCTCCACCTCCCCCTCCCTCTTCCCCCTACCAATTGCCCCACCAGGGCCAAACCCCCCGCCACCATCCCCGCCATGCCCAACACCCCCATCCCAACCCACACCGCATTTCCCACCAGACTCTCCTCCCTCACCCTCCCCACCCACCTACTCCCCTCCCCCTCCACCTCCTCCTTCCCATCCCCCCAAACCTCAAAATCCCCCCACCTCACCTCCTCCACCAACTTCTGATACTCCACCACCGTCCCACACCAATTATTCACGATCCGTCCCTCCGCATTTTTATACCAACTCCCACACCTATCATCCGCGAAACTCGTCCCTTTCAACCTCTCCTGCAACCACTCATTATACCCCTCCACCCTCTCCTGTCTCGGGACCAAGGCTAGACCCTGGCCCCGTCGTCGCGCGGCCAGGACAGGAGCGACGAGCGCGTTGATATACCTACTCTGCGCCTCGATCATGAGGATGATACTATTATGCCCTAGGTTCGAGTTTGGGCCGTACAACATGCCGAAATTGGGGCAGGAGGGGGCGAGGATGCCGTAGAGGGCTGTGGCGCCGGAGGACCAGGGATCCGATAGAGGGACGGAGGAGGTGCCGAAGATCTTGATGGGGTGAAGGAAGGAGAGGGTTTGGAAGCCGGTGGCGAGGATGATGAGGTCGAATTCTTGGTGGTCTTCCTCTTCGGACTCGGAGGAGGACGATGAGGGGGAGGGGACGGACATGCCGGTCGGGGTGATGCGGGAGATGGGACGGGTTTCGAGGTGGACGTTGGGTTGGGCCAGCGCGGGGTAGTAGTCGTCGCTTATCAGGATGCGTTTGCATCCTGGGGAGTAGTCGGGTGTGAGGGTCTTGCGCATTTCTGGGTTGTTGGGGAAGGCGGCGTCGATCATGGAGAGGCACAGACGGCGGAATTCGGACGAGATGTGGGAGTCTGGGTTAACGAAGCCGTCGTAGGTGGATTCGCGAAAGTCCATCTGTAGAGAGCGTTTGCGGGCGCGGAGGGGTGGGACGTATTTCATGAGGGTGCGGGCGTAGGTGGGTACTTCCGCGTCCTGGCGGGGGACTACCCAGTTTGGAGTCCGCTGGAAGACAGTGACATTCGACGCGACCTTTTGTAGCTCTGGAATGATCTGGACAGCGGTCGCGCCTGGACTAATTAGTAGCTGGAGAGTGGTAGGATGTGACGGGAGACCTACCATTGCCAATGATAGCAATCTTCTTGTTGTTCAGATCATAGCTCCAATCCCATCGTGCCGAATGCATCATCTTTCCCTTGAAGTCATGCAAGCCGGGTATCGCGTCTGGCCACTTTGGCACATTCAGCTGTCCCACAGCGCTGACGAGAAAGTCGCTTGTGATCTCGTAGCCTGGGCTGGCTTCTGCTTCTTTGCTTCCACCTACCGCCGATACCTTTGTTCTCCATTTCAGAGCTTGATCATCCCATCTTGCTTCTTCAACGAAAGTGTTGAAGCGAATGTGTTGATACAGGTTGTACTTTTGTGCGATACCTGTGAGGTATTCTAAGATCTCCTCTTGCCCAGGATACTCCCTCGTCCAGTCTGGCTTTTGCTCGAAGGAGAAAGAGTAGAGCATGGAGAAGACATCGCAGCAGCATCCAGGATAGCGATTGTCATACCAGGTCCCTGTCTATCCGTCAGTAAACATTCCTTGCAGAACGCGAGGTACTTACCCCCAACACCACTGCTCTTCTCGACGATAATAAAGTTGCGACAATTGTTCCGTCTGATCAAGTCGATGGCAGTACACATGCCTGTTACTATCAATGATTAAGGCGCGAAGAACCTTGATCAGGCCTACCAGATATGCCAGCTCCCACGATGACCACAGCCGCCTGAGTATGATCTTTGTTCCCGACCGGTGCTTCCGGCCATGGTTTGTCACCCGCCATGTTGAGCGTAGTCAGTCAGTACCAGAATAGCAAAGCGACGACGGGACTGTAGCAAGCAGATAGTGTGAGCCGTTAACGAAGGTAAGTAGAAAGGTATGTAGAGTCGCATTGAAACACGTTGAGTAAACACCTTCGGTACAAACCTGAATGACGACTTCCCTACCGGCAGCGGGGTACGTCGTACCAAGCACACGATCTCCGCTCGATAGCATGGTCAGGAATAACATGAAGATGTGGTTGGACGAAGGGAAAGATGCGAACTAAGTTGTGCAGTTGGGCCGTCTTCCCCTCAAAATGCGGGGAAAGCTCCAACTGATCATCGTCATGTCTTGACGATACCCTCGGCTTTGCATGGTGGTGTGAGCGATGCTTGGAAGCAGTATACACATTACATTAGAGGCTGATTCAAGCCTTGATTATTACATTATCATCGCGCGCTCCGTGTACGCACAAAAGCAGGTCGTTGCGGCATCAGCAGTCCACCAGTATGCGTCCCCTTTTCGACATCTGGGCCAAAGCACACCGATTTTGTCCTCTTCTTCTCCTCTGCACTTACATCCACCTCGAGAGTGACCACCACTTCTCCGAACCTGCCCCATCCCTCGTTGCCAAACTTGGCCTCCTCCCCTAACAGTAGTCCGCCGGGGTCGGCTATGGTGCTAGGCATTCTGATGGCCTCGGACTCCATGTCCATCTGCGCGACCGAGTGGCTCTTGTTGGCGTCGACGTACTCGATGAAGGGGTCACCGCTGAGTCTTCTTGCGCTTCGTTGGCTGCGGACGCTCTTGACGCTGCGATTGGTCATCGTGCCTGAAACGCTCTTGCTTCGGCTTTTCTTGCTGACGCTTTTCTTGCGGGAGAAGAAGCTGTTGGACCTGCTCGCTGTAGTACTGCTGATGCTGGTAGTGCTGATCCCAGCACCTTTGGAAGACCAATTCCAGCCACTTAGTCGGGACAAGGGGCGGCTGACGACTCGTTGGAAGAGAGGGCGGAGAGTGACAAGTGATGCTGCGGTAATGCAGAGACCCGCTTCGGTGTTACTCCATCGTGCGAGGACGACTCCCTGTAGCTTGTCTGTTTGTGTGGTGATCTGGGAGACGAGTCGCATGATACTGGCGAGTCCACCGGTCGTGCCTAGAACAAGCAGTGCTGAGGCCGAGAACTTTGCGAAAGGAGGTAGCTTTGACCTCATCAGAGCCAACACGGCAAAGACGGACAGAAGGATATCCGATGCTGAGTTGAGAGCCGTCCAAATAATGCTAATGTCGGTGTAGGTGCCTTGCACGTCGCAGCTGTCGACAAAGAACAGAGACACCGAGGCTGTACATGAAAAAAGGGTCATGCCCAGATAAATTACTCCCACAATCGTTGGTATGATGATCGAAGCCAGCACAATATGGCGCTGAAGCTTTTTCGTGGTTCCGGCGAAGAGACTCAAGAAGAAGAGACCAAGAGATGCTTTTGCAACCAGGATGGTGATGCAGTAAAACACATTGTGATACTTGATCAGCTACAGGCAGGTTAGTATGAGTAGGTCATGCATGATGAGTGAGAGGGACCTGTCGTACCCGCTGGATCCTCGCATATGTTGGGTCATCCTTGGATATCTCAATCGACCTTTGAGTCTCGACCAGCGCCAGAGTGAGCGAGCATGTAGCGGCATAGAAGCAGTGAGCGGCCGCGATCATCCAATCGTCCCACCCAAAAGTTTTTAGAATGCATAGTCGCACAAAGGTCCTCAGGGTGATGGATACTGTTGCCACGGCCAGAAGGGCAATTGTGACGGAGAAGAGTAATGTTTGCTCTGCCTCCAGTGTCCCGAGACTAAGCGGCAACATCATTGTCAGTGGCATTCGTCAATGTCCTATGTCCTGCGACCACAATGAGAAGAATGCCATGCGCGGGACATGGCCATGTTTCTAGGACTCTTCGCCGAACCCGAATGTCTGGTCGGTCGTGCAGCGTTTGGCCGTTTATTCAATAGCAGTGGTGATGGAAGCGTCTCCAGCTAGTTTGTGGAGATACTAGCCGTGCTTGCTAATCGTTCGGATTGGTTCAATTGGTAGACGAAGATGTTGCCAATATCGCAACGGAGTGGCGTGTACTCTGAGCGACGAACTGTCGGGGGTGCCGAGCAGCAGTAAGCATATCATGACCCCAGACATGTTCAACGGTCTGGTTGCTGGCTTGGTTGTGAGGCTCCATTGGGTCAACGGCTAACCTTTTTATTACCGTTGGTAAATATATGCTTGTCCGAATGAGGGTTCATAACGGCGGTCAAGTGAACGCTTCCTTACGAGGCACGGCACACGCTCGTGTAGAAGGATGCCATTGGATGAAGTGATTATACCCGCGGAGCAAGTCATACAAATGACCTACATCGATAGTAGTTTTGTAAGGCTGAAAGAACGCAGGAATGACGACTGTTGCATGGGAATAACTGGAGCAGGCCGGTCGAGACGTCTGAAGGGACACGCTGTAAGGCGCTCTTAAGCTGTCCCTATTTGCTTATGGGATGTGTGAAGGGGGCATATTCGATGGCTGCGCAATCATTCATGTTCGCCAGCGGATGTAGAACAAGCGCAGGCCATAAAATCGATCAATGCAGGTCTTACACGGCATGAAGCGAACGTTCGGCGACAAGACTGCCCGATGCCATGCAGATCAGCTAGTAGACATCGAAGATGAAAGCGTGACGTGTCAACGGGAGTGTCGATGGAAATTATCGAGTGTGCCTGTTTGCCATGTGCATCCTTTGCCGCATCTGGCTCGCGTCGTACTCTTTTGCGTCTGGAATAACGCCACTTCGCTTGTTCGAGTTGTTCGACCGGCAAGGCTGACAAGGACATGGCATTTTGACGCAGTGACGAATACTTTGGCGGCCGGGAAATCCTTGCGAGGAGGTGAGATCGTCGCTGTCAAAGAGAAGCTTGAGTTTACTTGAAGAAGATACAAAGTACCAGTACTTTGGAATGATTGTCATCTGCCAGGCGATCAGGCAGAACCAGTTCAAGGCAACCCGCCCTGCCAATCGTCGACCAATTTCAGATCCGCGTCTATCTTTGTCTCTGGTCCACTTTTCTGTCGTGCCGTGTGTGGAGTCTTTGGACGACACATGCTGTCTGTTCTCAGCAACTTCAGCTTCAAGGTCTGCACTTGTGGCGTCCGGACACACCGTGAGGGTGGATATTTCACAACCAAGCAATACGCCATCCGATGTCTCGCCGGTCACTACAAAGTCCTTGCGAGGGGATATATCTCGGTTGAATGGTTGATGGCGTTCTTGTCTGGTGGTGGCGCCTCTTCCGCTCGCTTCCACCGCCCTTTTGCACTGGGTGTTTCTGTCCATGCACTCTACG
This sequence comes from Elsinoe batatas, assembly GCA_017309325.2. Taxonomy (NCBI): domain Eukaryota; kingdom Fungi; phylum Ascomycota; class Dothideomycetes; order Myriangiales; family Elsinoaceae; genus Elsinoe; species Elsinoe batatas. The sequence continues at coordinate 526,136 of JAESVG020000009.1, forward strand.
TTCAGATGCAGAAGGTGGTCCGCAATAACGGATCCTCCGAGACCGAATAGCACTCTAGACGGAATCCACGTCCGTACGTAACACGTCGATAGAGGAGCGAGTTACGGAACAAGCATACAATCTACACCTGGTGACCGATCCTCTGGGCTACTTGGGGCTAGCATTGGCACGTTGCTGGTGCATTTCCCACGTCGCACTTGTCCTGCAAGCTGCGAGTATATCGAGCCCAGCAACGTGCCATGGTAGCCTGGTCTGGCATGGTCAAATTATCGAACCCTGCTTTGCCTCGACCGTGCCGTAGCTGAGCTGGACTCACGACACGGACCGATTGTTTTGTCCGTGCCAATCTGACGAACCATTTTCTTGGAGCCGAGCTTGTCCTCGAGTTCCATTCATCGCCCTTTCGGATACCCTGTCCGATGTCTGATGTCTAATCTTGTTGGTAGTGGTAATTGATGACCGAGAACTTGTGTCCCAAACTCCAGAAAGATGATCAGCAAACCTTGCCGACGGTCATCCGAGGATCTCTCTCTAGCGGATCATCCTTCATCCAGTACCCACCACAGCCTCGCATACAGGTAGCTTCTCAGCTACATCTTGACGCAGGCACCGCCAGCCACGATCACGACCATGCGAGTCAGACGCAACCACCTTCACGTGGCAAGCGCCGGCTCAGTCTACACGGCCGCTCACTTTTCCCGGATGGTTACACTCCTTTGTTGGCGTCGAATTAGGGTCCTCTATTGGTCACTTTCCCATCTACTTCCTGGTCGATACGAGTCGTGCCAAAAGTGACATTCGCGTGGTACATCTTGGCTCCAGTCCTGATACTAGTCAAGTACATTCCGCTGTAAGTATCCTCGTTCGCTGACGCCCGTCCCAACTTCGACCGTCTCTTCACCGGACAGTAGATCGTCTAGTATCATACTCCATGGACCTGGGCAAGCCATTTACCCCTGTCCTTAGGTCCTTAGGCCCTTTTCTCTTCATTAGTCTACTCCCGCACTGTCTCTATCCACTTTCGACGCTTTAACGATCCCCATATCCCACAAGACATTCTTTCCAAGACCGCTTCTTCTTATCTCCCGGACATCCCCCCTCCAGGCCTCGGTCTCTACATATCCTATCCCTCAGCACTGGGACCTCACCTTCTTCTGCCTCGCCAACCTCGCCACGGGATCTCGCATCCCCACGATCCCAACCCAGCAGGCTCCCAAGCACTGCGACCACACCGACCCCTCACACCAGGATTCCCGCCCCCAAGACTACAACCATGCTCCCCATCTCCCTCTCCACCACCACGCTCTTCCTCCGCGCCCAAACCGACCCCGAATCCCTCTCCGTCCTCGGCAAAGGCTCCCTCTCCCCGCTCCCCCCTTCCCTCTTCCGAGGCCTCACCGCCGTCTCCATCTTCGCCTTCCTCTCCTTCTTCCTCTCCATCGCCCTCTTCCTCCGCCTCACCTACCGCCTCATCCTGGACCGCCGCCACAAGCTCCACAGGAACCAATTCCTCCTCCTCATCCTCAACCTGCTCTTCGCTGATATCCAGCAAAGCATCGCCTTCTGGTCCAACGTCCAGTGGTTGCGCACCGATGGGATTCAAGTCGATACGTCCATGTGTTGGGCGCAGGGGTTTTTCGTGTCCGTCGGGGATCTAGCGAGTGGGGTTTTCACCATCGCGATCGCGGTGCATACTTTCGCGGATGTTGTGTTTGCGTATCAGCCTGGGTATGGGTTATTCTTGGGGTGTATAGCGTCGTGTCACGTTTTCGTGTATGCGTGCGCCGTGATTGGGATTGCGTTGCACCCCGAGGATATATACGTCAGGGCGGGCGCGTGGTGTTGGGTCAATGGGTCGTATCAGCATGAGAGGTTGTGGTTGCATTATTTCTGGATCTTGGTGGCCGAGTTTGGCACGGCACTGCTGTACTCGGCGCTTTTCTGGATTTTGCAGCAGAGGTTGAGGAATAACTATTACTCGGCCCCGGGGTCGGCGAGTAGGGCCAAGGCGGCGGCGAGGGCGATTATTCCTTATCCGGTCATTTATGTGGTCTGTACGTGTCCGTTGGCGGCGATGAGGATTAGTAGCATGGCGGACAATGTGCCAAGCTATGTCCAGCTCTGCGTGGCGGCGGCCATGATCACGAGTAACGGGTGGTTGGATGTGTTGTTGTATAGTATGACGAGGAGGGCGTTGATTTTTGGGTCGGAGCCGTTGAAGGAGGATATGAGGGCTTTGGATACTTTCTACTGGAAGCCGGAGGAGTATGGGACCACGACGACGATTCAGGGAGGTGCGGTAAGGAGAAGTGGAAGCAGAGGACGGGGAAGAAAGGGGTTGAGTGAGGGTTTCGACGAGAGGAGCTCAAGCACGGAGGAGCTGGTCGACCTGGAAGATGGAGCGATGAAGATGAAGACAGAGGTCACGGTCAGCAGGGCGCCGATCGAGCTGCAATTCGTCAAGAAGCAATCGGTCGGAGCGAGGAGTGAGGAAGATCAGAAGAGCAGTATGAGCAAGGGGAGTTTCTTCAGAGACGAATTTTGATAAGAGAAGGATATTGCATGGGTGGTTAGCGTTGGCTTTGTCGAGTGCTGTATAATAAGTACATATAACACGATGGTCATGTAAGCAACTTATTCGATGGCGAGCCACTGCTGGAACCATGCCACTGTTGCATTCTTCGCTCGTACCATGCCCTTCCTTGCCGGTTCGTCTGCAGGGTTGCCCCGGGTACCAAAGCCGTGGGACAGACCAGGATAGTACTGGTAGTCGTATGCAATGCCGAGGGCTGGAAGCTTCTCATTGGCAAACGCCTTGTCCTCGGGCTTGAACATCAAGTCGGTCTCTGGAGCATGAATCTGGACAGGGACACCAGCTTTGGCCATTTCATCTTGAGTCAACAAGGACGGGTGGGCGGTTGAGATGGCATCCACGAGACCCTTGTTCGCCTTGTCTGCCAGATGGAAGACGGCCCATCCACCCCAGCAGAAGCCGACAGCACCGACACGCTTGTACTGAGATCGGAGTGCTTTGGCGACATTGTGTATGTCTGGGCTGCGGTTCTTATTGTATGACCTACCTACCATGTTGGTGGTCATTCCTCGTTCCAGTTCTGTGGTTGAATGCGAGGAGAGCAAGTGGGGGTTGTCGACGGGAGCTTTTGGCGAAAGACCCTGAACAAACGGGCGATCACATCATTGGCTTTGGGCAAAAATTTGGCATCGAGTCACGATCCAATGCGGGACATGTCGAGGGCAACTCTGTCTTGTTTGAATATACAACACAACAGCCATGACGGAGTATTCGAATGGTACTGCGGTCAATGGCACGCACAAGTACCGTGAGTATCCTTCTGCGCATAGACAACACCAGCCTAACACTTTGCCAGAACGAGTGACAAGACAGCCCGAGAATCCTTATGCCAAACTCATTCCCGACCAGACGATTGCAATCATACCAGAATTCACCCTTGAAAGCGGAGTAACACTACGAAACATACCTGTTGCATACAAGACGTATGGGACGCTATCGCAAAAGCGAGACAATGCCATGGTCATATGCCACGCATTGACTGGAAGCGCAGATGTAGGAGATTGGTGGGGTCCGATGCTGGGAGGTCCGGGCAAAGCATTCGACATGTCGAGATTCTTCGTCGTTTGCATAAACAGCTTGGGCAGTCCATATGGCAGCGCTAGCCCAGTCACGAGCATGGACGGAGACAGCACACAAGACCATTACGGACCCGAGTTCCCCCTCACCACGGTCCGAGACGACGTCAACATCTTCAGACTCATCCTGGACGATCTTGGTGTCAAACAAATCGCTGCTGCGATAGGCGGATCCATGGGCGGCATGCTGGTCTTGGAATTCGCATACTTTGGCAAGGATTATGTACGGAGCATCGTGCCGATTGCGACCTCGTCCAGGTACAGCGCCTGGGGCATAAGTTGGGGAGAAGCACAACGGCAGAGCATATACAGCGATCCCAAATATGAGGATGGCTATTACACATTCTCGGATCCGCCATCGACTGGGCTGGGAGCAGCCCGTATGTCTGCGCTCCTCACGTATCGATCTCGTGACTCATTCGAAAGTCGCTTCGGCAGAAACACACCCGATCCGTCGCGGCGGCAGAACATTAATGGTTCATCACGACCGCTGACACCCTCGAGCGAGCATTTTGCGCTACACAACGACGGACATAAGCTGGCGGGGTCTCCACGACCATCGCGGCGGACTTCCAACGCAGACATGACCTCCTCGATAGACTCGCTAAAGTCTGTACCTACACCACCGACGTACTTCGATCCCCAATTCTCAGGCACTACGCCGCTCACAGCAGCCTCGCCATCTCCAAATTCGCGGCGAAAGAAGACACCCACCTACTTCTCTGCTCAATCTTACCTTCGATACCAGGGCGAAAAGTTTATCAAACGATTCGACGCCAACTGCTACATCGCCATTACGAGAAAGCTGGACACGCATGACGTGTCTAGAGGACGGATACCACAGTCCGGTGGTACTGACAGTCCGGACGAGGACCCGGTCAAGGCAGCTCTGAGACTAATTGAACAGCCTACGCTTGTACTAGGCATTCAGTCAGATGGCCTCTTCACATTTGCCGAACAGCAATTGTTGGCGGCGCATATACCCGATGCTGAGCTTAAGGTGATTGACAGTCCCGAAGGCCACGACGCATTCTTGTTGGAGTTTGAGCAGGTGAATAAATTCATCCTGGACTTTGAAAACAAAGTCTTAGCCGACATCATGGCACGACCACCAGCGGAAGTGAAGGCGGACGTAGATGGCGACGAGCTTGGAAAGACCAAGGCGAGCACCTTCGGAGAGGCTGAAGTGGAAGACATTACTGCTTGGTAATGTAAATGTGTACATATTAGAGACATTATCACGAGAGACGAAATGAAGCCTGATGCCCGAGATAGCCGAAAGGGCCCTCCCCTCCGTGTGCACCGCCGGGAGTTTGCCGAGACTCGAGGTCCGCTTTTAGCAACGTCTCAACCACATCTGGTGGCAAGACACCGCTTGCTCTCAGCTCGATTGAAAGGCCATCATACGGTGCAGTGCGATCCTTCTTGCTCGTTCAGCTACACTGTATCTTCTATAGAACCTCGTCCCCTGTCGCCTGGTTACAAGAAAACAGCAACGACTCGACAATTACTGAGCAATGCGGAGCAAGACTACACAGGCCATCATCCAAGACACCCGCCACAATGACATCCATGCCTTGTAAGTACCTCTTCGTACGTCGACCCTAAATATGCATCACTTTCATGCTTCATTACACGGCTTGCCCCAACTTGGCGGAATCAGCACACACTCCGTCACTTCTTCTGAAAGCTATCATCATCAAGCGCTTGCGCTGATCGCAGCAGACAAGCAAGCTTTATGACCAGGAGACCTCACATTAGCTATACAATCTGGCGTTGAACCCCTCGATACTGCCTGAAAAGGCTTCTGAGGACGACATGCTAGGGACTGTGCTGGACGAGCTGAAATTATCAGCCCCGTCAAGTCAATCTCGAAACCCATCAAGAGCCCAGACTGCCTGGCTAGACGGACTCCGTGGCTATGCAGCATTGCTGGTCTTTTTCTGCCACTTTGGCATCGTCTACTGGAATAATCTCCGCTACGCCTACGGGACTGTCATACCCGTGCACTCCATCATACCAAATGGCACATACTACCCAGGAGGTCAACCCATCTGGAACGGTACCAATGTCACAGCATTAGAGCCATATCGACATACATACCCCATCCAACTCCCCATCATCCGCATCCTCACCGACGGCGACCCCATGGTCGTCATCTTCTTCCTCGTATCAGGCTACTCGCTCTCCCTCAAACCCACCTCCCTCATCGGCAACGGCCCCTCCTCTCACTCCCACCTCCTCACCACTCTCTCCTCCTCCGTCTTCCGCCGCCCCATCCGCCTCCTCCTCCCCATCCTCGCCTCCACCCTCCTCGTCGTCTTCGCCGTCACCATCGGCCTCTACACCCACGCCTCCACCTTCGCCTCCTCATCCCGCACCTTCCACCTCTACTTCCACGGCTGGGCCTTCGAAGCCACCCCGCACGTCCTCCCCTCCCTCAACCTCCAGCTGATCGACTGGCTCTACTCCCTCTACGACCTCCTCGACTTCTTCACCCACTTCCACTGGACCATGACGCGGTACGACATCCACCTATGGACCATCCCCGTCGAACTCCGGTGCTCCCTCCTCCTATTCCTCACCCACCTCGCCCTTGCCCCCCTACACGTCCGCGCCCGCCTCTCCCTCTTGACCATCTCCATCCTCCTCGCGCTCACCTGGGGCGACACCTGGGAAATGGCCCTCTTCTGGACCGGGCAATTGCTGTGCGAAATCGACTTCATCCACCCGCCGTCGCCCACTCTGGTGACGAACAAGCGCCATGTAGCGGCGTTGGGCGTGGCGCTGTACCTCCTCTCCACGCCGATGGTGTGGGCGCATTGTACCCCTTTCTATCGCCCTTTGACGTGGGTCTGGATCCCTGGTCTGCGTCCGAATGAAGCGTCGAGATTCTGGCAATGTCTCGGCGCGACGGGACTTATGGTCCTCGTCGCACGGGTGCCGGTGTTGAGGGGATTTTTCTCGAATGGACTGGCAAGGTATCTAGGCAGGATCAGTTTCGCGCTGTATCTAGTCCATGGACCGGTGTTGAGGAGTTTGGGGTACAGTCTTGCGTTTAAATTGTGGCAAGTGGTGGGGAGGGAGGGGTGGCGGTATCACTTTTGTGTTTGCCTGACGGGGATGGTGGTCGGGCCGGTGACGATCGGAGTGGCGAATGTGTTTTGTAGGAGGGTGGATGAGCCGGTGGTGAGGTTGGCGAGGTGGGTGGAGGGGTGGATGAAGGGGGAAGGAGAGGAGGATGGAGAGGAGGGGGGATGGGGATGGCAAGTAGACGAGCGGCTGGAGGAACAGAGGTGGTTACAGGGCCATAGGAGGGGTGATAGTGGGATAAGCACGGAGGAGGTGGAGTTGGGGAGGGTGGGCAGAGGAAGTCTGTCGTGAGAGGCAATGGTTGGGCAGAGTATATTGGTAGTTGCACCAACTTTGACGGCGAGTTGGATATCTCCAGCAAGTCTCCGTCAGCGGCATCAAGCCCACAGGTTGGATGACAACGCTGCCCGACGAATGAGAAAGCTCAACCCGGATGCGCGAAAGGTCTTGTACGTACATATCCTATACAGACTTGCACATAATGCTACAATACATGAATCAACGTCACAATCCATGTGGAGCTCAAACGAGTCAACAAATGACATTATATTACCACTATTGATGACCTGTTGGTCGCTGCTATGTCTTCCAGACAAGCATAACTCCGGCCAGCAATCCAGTTCGTATCGAATTATATATTTAATAATTATCGCGAAGATTTCATGTCAAGGAATGTAAGAATCAGACTCACTGATTTTACTTCAGTCACTCGATCCATCCGGTTGCCCTCCACCATGGTGCAACTAGAATCCGCGCTCTTGTATCTCTCGCCTGGGGACAAGCAGACCACAAGCTTCGGATGGTTCGTAGCCATTACCAGGGGCGCACCGCTCCACGCTGAGGTGCTCGACGTTTGTGTCCGTACGGCGAGCCACCGTATACGCCTCTAGTAGTGGTGGCACTTGTTGCCCTCCCGGCGTATCCGCTTGGCAGCGTTCCGTATTGAGCCGCAGTGGTCGTGGCTGCGCCGGAGGAAGTACTAGCTCCTGTAGTGGTACTGGGGGTGGTAGCTGTTCCTGCGCTTAGACTGGAGCTGGAGCTCGAGCTGGCCGGACCAACGGTGCTTGGGGAGGAGGAAGCTGACGTCGTGCTGGAACCGACGGATGCCGTGGTACTAGGCGTCACCGGTCCTGCCGTAAATATTGAGGGAGAGTGTGACGAGGAAAGCTGAGATGTGCGAATCGTGGAGCTAGAGCTGAAAGTCATGGAGGAGGAGGCTGTGTTTGGGGCTGTTTGTGAGGAGACGCTGGATTGTGTCGAGCCAGTGGAGCCTGCGGTGTAGCCTGGTCTTGTGGTAGTTGGGGCCGAAGCGCGATCGGACGGGCTGTCGGCGGAGGCGATGCTGCTGGTCTGGGAGGAAGAAGAGGTAGAAGAGGGCATGCTAGAGGCGGTATCATTCCCCAGGGTGGGTAAAGCGACTGGGCTCGTAGCAAGGGCAATGGTCGTAGAGCTGAGATTGGGTCCAACGATGCTGGGAACCGACGCGCAGGTCGCACGAGTGACTGTCACAGTGACCGGAGCTTGAGTCGGACAGAACTTGAAACCTGCGTCAGTTGTCGTTTGCGGACTGCCTGCACCATTCTGACACCGCTGAGTGGCGGTGATGATTGTAGTGATGGAGACAGTGCTGGTTTCGATTTGGGTCACCGTGACGACCCTCGGCGAGCGCGTACTGGCTCCGCCAGAACTCCCACCGCTCGGAGTGTTGCCCGCAGGTATTTCTCCCCCAGGTGCATTGCTGCCAGAATCAATACCGCCAGGGCTGTCTCCACTCGGAGTGTTCCCAGCAGGATTGTTGCCGTTAGAAGTGTTGCCACCAGGAGGGTCTGCATTGGGAGTGTTCCCACTCGAAGTATTGCCGCTGTGTGTATTGTCGCTGGGAATGCCACCGCCTGGCGCATCACTTCCAGGTGTGGTGCCACTCGAAGTGTTACCACTGGGATAGTTCGCGCCTGGTGCGTTGCTTCCTGGTGTGTTGTTTCCTGGCGTGTTACTTCCTGGCGTGTTACTTCCTGGCGTGTTGCTTCCTGGCGTGTTGCTTCCTGGCGTGTTGCTTCCTGGCGTATTACCTCCTGGCGTGTTGCTTCCTGGCGTATTACCTCCTGGCGTGTTCGGAGAGCTACCGCATGAAGCACCATTACATGGTACTGTACCGCTCGATGAGGACGGAGCGGGAACGAACCTCATCGAGGTGACTGTGTTACCTTCCAGGGTCGTAGTAACGTAGACGATAGTCGTACGAGATGCACCAGAAGAGCTTCCGGCTCCGTTAGCAGTCGTCAGCGAGCTGGCAGCCTGCATGGTTGGATACAGAGGCCTGCTCATGTTTCCATAACGGACAGACATGGTTGATGATGAGAGGGATGAGACCATACTAGCGCCACTTGTGCTGTAAGAGCTGATTGAGGTCGATGTGGCCAAGCTGGAAGAAGCGATCGTCAAGCCGGAAGTTGTAGAGCCAGACATTTCAGAAGCTGCAGAAGCAGAAACCGAAGCACTGGACACTGACGTCTAAGATCTGATGATCGTCGCATTAGCGGTGCGCGCCTTGTCTAAATAATCCCTCTTCTCGACACAGCCGTCAGGCTGCGGCCAGTTGCCCTTGTACATCGATTTTGCAGCCGCGGCAGAACTGCCAAGGTCAAGTGCGCAGGAAGCAGAAATTCCGTAATTGAGTCCTTGACAACTGCTGGACCCAGATAGGTCGAAGGAACCGCTGCCGAGAAAATTCGGTGTCAAAGGAGACTGACAGCCAGCAGAGATAGAGGGTGTCTGCACAAGCTTGGTGTCGAGCTTCAGGCTGCCTAGGACTTCCACATTGAAGCTGATGGCGACGGGCATGCGGAGCTCCGTCTGAGCGGAGACCAGACCGTAGGCTTCGATGCGCTTGGTCACCTTGGGCACGAAGCCAGACTGGCTAGGTTGTCCACGATTCATCAAGTCGAAGTTAGCGCTCATTCCCGACCATTCGAGGGAGGCAACAGCAAGAAATTGTCCTTCCTTTGCGATCTTGATATCACCTTCTGCTCTGATAGACAGATCTGAGCTGATCGTGATAAGGCCGGGAATGAACAGACGTGGTAGGCCTGCAGTGTAAAGATCTTGACTGTACTGCATGTCATGGGCGATGAAAGCATTGATGCCGAGATGGACACCAGCCGTCATCGATCCAGCCAAGTTGAGGGTGCACTGAGTGACACCCTGCCCGGCTGTTGATGAGATCTGAGCGGAAAGAGTGAATTGAGCTTTGGCGCTACAATCGACGCAGTAGGCATCAACACGTGCTTCGGTTTGGACTTTTCCAAAGAGATCTCCGAACCAGATAAGCAAGTTGGCTTTTGCAGAGGCAATCGCGCCCGCAAACTCCGTGCCGCTGGGAGTCCAGGTGGTGATCTTCCACACATTCTTCCAAGGACAATCGACGTCGTACTGGGGTGGAGTGTAATCGATAGGAATGCTGACCACGGGATGTTGCTTCCTGGGTATCCTCCGGCGGGTGTGGTGGGTGGCTGTGGTGTAGTGACCGGCACTTTCTCAGGGATGCTGCCTCCCAGTCCGAAGCCGAATCCGAAACTACCAGAAAATAGGCCCGACAAGAAACCAAAGGTGCGTTTCTGAAGCTTCTGGCTATTGTCCGCTTCAGTAGTATTTGTCGCCCCGCTGACTGATCCGAGCTGCAGGTCGAAGGTATCATACACGTCGGCGATAGAAGACATAGAGCCAAGTGCTTTGATGGTCTGCGAGGTGTCTTCGGAATCGAAAGAGGTAGCGACAAACGCAGTACTGGCGTCTTGCATACCACACTGAGGAGACCCAGAGATCAAGATCAGCTTTGATGACTTGACCCATTCGGAAGAAGCTTTGTCGTAGGCATCCTTGGTCTTGAGCTTGATGGAAATGCTAGATTCAGAGCAGGTGACTGATTCTACCGAGTCGGAGTTGTCCAGGATGACAGCAGGGTACTTGAAGTGGACGACTACCGAAGCCGCACTTTTTGGCTTGTCATCGTCTCTGACAGAGCTATCGGTGAAGAAGATTTTGCCATCTTGTCTAGGCGACAGCGTGTCCAGGCTGGTGAAATCAATATCGGGATGAGCAGCTGGAGTTAGGATTGCAACAGCAGCTTCAGGAGCAGCTGGAGGGTCACCTCTTCTTGCGAGCTTGATGGCATCAACCTCGGATGTAGCCGGAATGGCTAATACTGGGACGAAGAGCAGGGAGAGAAAGCAGATCTGACGGCACAGCCGTATCTTGTATGGGCTTGCCATGATTTGATAAGGAATGATTAGAACTGCAATGATTGCACGAAATGGATGGCTGGAGAATGGGGGTGCATCTGGACATTGTTATAGTATGAACTGACTCACAGACCTTCTTTCAGCTGGTAGAGTCCAAAGACGCGGTAGTGACGACGAGGGGAAATACGATATCTTCGCAGCGTGAAACTCGAGGAGAACTCTTTGACTTGGAAAGTGACCAGAGGTAACCATCGCAAGGTGTATAGGGCTTACTCCGGTACCAGTGTCCACCTCCGCCACGGGTTCGATGCAGAGCGCCTATCGCGAGGGAGAATGATGCTCTCACAGACAAGCATGCAGTCGACTAGTGAGCGAGATACTGCCAGCTTGAATATCACGAGACGTGAAGGATTGGCGCGAGGACGACCAAGGCTGAGGACTTGTTGGCTTTGAATATCCACTCTACCCGTATGTCTCTCCGCGGAGACCTCAAGCGAGTCACTTTGTCGTCCTCAGTCCTATGGCTCCATCAACGTCAGACCTGAGGATTGCTCTGGCGGCAGTATGGTATGAGCACGACCAGCAGAAAAGGGGTGAAGAAAGTTCCGTGTTGCAAGATGAGAAGGAAAGACAGGTCGTCGTGCCAGACGCGAAGAGGACGTTTCAGGTTCGGCACAACAGACTCTATCCTACAACCACCTTACATACTTCACCACGCGCGACTACCTGCAAGGGACTGTCCTGAACGTACTGACCTTCGGCATACCAATCCGAGAGATGCTACCACGGTTCGGTCTGCGATACGGACTGCGGCAGTGCTGCTGCTGCTTTGAGACAGCAGGCTGGCAACGAACAGACATCGGCAGGTCTTGCTATTAGTGCGTGAATGATTTCGACTTCGAAGACAACAGATGTCTACTAGAACGATAGAGGAGTATTGTGACCGTTTGTGATGTAATAATATACTTATTTTGTGTAGGCGGATGCAAGGCATAGATATGGCAGTGGTGGGCTAGATCAGCCTTGCCGGATGTCGCAGCGACACAACGTCCCTTCATCCTTTCAATGGTACTGCGACCGGCATTACCGGATGCATCTGTCCCGGAAAGTGACAATCTACTTCCTCCTGCTCTCAGATCTCGAGACTGCATGGTATCATCCGTACAGCAGATTGCCACCTCTCCATTGCATCCATGCTCCATCCAGCCACCACACGGCGACGAACCCTGCAATGCTAGGGTGCTTGATTTCGGATCAGACGACGGCCGATATTCCGACCTGGTAGGAGTCGTCAAAGAGACCACATCCCTATGCTTCGTCCCCTCTTTGACCTCGACCCTCTCATTTTCTGTGCATGCTGTTCTCAAGCCGCATCCTGGTTTGTTTCAATTCTCATGCTGGCCTAGTGCCATCTCGTCGGCGTGCTCTCATTTGCCAGGCTGGGAGATCCCTTGGGTGCATGCTATCGTGGAAGAAAGAGGCTTTTCGAGTCTACTTCACAAGCTGTTCTGATATCGATGTGCAACGTCTTCATTCCTCGCATTGTGCATGGCAAGTATGATATATAAGATAACGAAGAAGCCAAGGTATGGATCAGACCAGACAAGAACATCAATAACAACAAGCTCAGCTTCCCTGCACCTGACCTCTTCACAAGAAGCACCAGTATCATCTTACATTCATCAGCAAACATGAAGTTGCAGTCCGCCACTCTCCTTCTCCTTTTGGGAGCGCTCTCCCAGGGCGCCCTGGCCGCACCGAAAAAGCCAGGATCCACAAGTTCGACCTCGAGTACGGATTCTAATGGCCCTCCATCACCGCCACTGCAAAACGTGCCTTACCAACCCCCCAGCCCGGGTTCAGTCAACACAAACCCTACCACTGGTCCGATCGGAAACCCAGCGAATGCTAACCAGCCAGCGAACAACCAAGGAAAATTCAACCCCACCATGCCCGTCGGCAACCCCGGTACTACCAACAATCCAGGGGCTCTAGGTGGTCCAGCCGATATGACCGACAAGCCAAACGCTAACAAAGAGGATCTTGGCCTACCTACGGACGCGAAGTTCGGCGCCGCAAAGCCAGCAAATGAATACGCAAACAAGATAGGAGACCTCACAGGTGTGGCTCCAGGGCACCCAGCTGGCGATATAGCGGGAGCAGATCCTTTAGGCAAAGCTGCAAATACAATGGCTATTGGCAGTTACAAAACAGTAGGTCCCCACTTCTCCATGCCGGAAGACCCCTATGCCACCTACCTTTGCTCGTCATACAATTGTGAGACTGACTAAGCCCTTTCAGATGGATCAGGAGCTGAAAGCCAATCCGAATACCCCGAACCCGAATTTCCACAACGCGGGCGAGAACGGTGCAATGGGAACGACCTTTGGTCAGCCAAGCGAAGCACCGCCCAAGCCGCCAACGACCCCGCCCACCGACCCAAAGAACGCAGGGTCGATGGAGTCGATGTTGCAGGCCCAGCAGCCGACCGCGTCGAATCCTGGTAGCCAGTAGGGATATGCAATGATGGTTGTGAGGCAACAGAGCAATACGGGGCGTTTACGAAAGGGCTGAGCCCTGTTCGATCACCATCGCGGACTGGCGTTCAAATATAGAGGTTGGCTTTCTTTTCGGATTTGGGATGGGCTCAGATTTTCGGAGTTACTTTGTAGAGATGGGTCAATAGATCGTACGTGATTCTGAATTTTTATATCGGTTAGTCACCATTTTCACTTCCGCGAGACGTCCTCGACCTATTGTGGTAGTTCCCGGATCAGAGCAAGCTTTACCGACTGCCGACGGACCTCGTCTCTTAGCCTCTACGACTTACACGTGGTAAGTTGGTCCACGTTCCAATTCAATTCAATTAGCCATATTCCCTGATGCGGTGAGTCGTTATTTCGCGTAGGTGCTCAATCGATGAGGCTGTCACTTTAATGACCGAGTGTTGGCCCCCACGAAGTATAGGTGGTCCACGTAGGGTGCTGATCCAGGGGCTGAGATAGAATGCCCGATCTGGCGAAAACTACCGGAATCACAAACAGGCATATTTCTTGCAACAGGAATACTATGGCCTCCAAAGACTGTAGCCTGGTCGAAGATGCTATCATTGATAATATGCAGCAATAAACTGGAGTTGATTGAATTGACATCTGGTAGAATTAGCAACCTGTTCACCAAGACGCTTCCAGAAGCTGGAGCAGCACCTGCACTGGAGCACTTCTCTGTCAGCAACGTTCGATGACCAATGCGATGTCGGACCTTTAAATTGACGTCACCGGAGTTGTCAAAGGGATCGCCCAACCTTAATGCGGTAATGCTTGGTGGAAGAGGTTTCCAGATCTCCGGGCCCCCGGACATGCAGGAACGCAGAAGTCGCCGTCTTTCACACGACCAAATCCTTCTCTCTGACAGCATCAGGAAAGACCTTGTCCCTCGCACATCATCGAATATGCAGCGTCCCCATACCGTTCGATCGGATCGTGGCAGATGATGTTCAGAGCTGTCGGGGATGACAGAGTCGTGATTGGATCTGGCCGTGGTAGACGCCCGTTGTCGTCTACCGTAACTGATCGACCTTACCCTACGTGGACTAGCGGATGGCGTGCTTTCTTCTCAGTATGAGAAATTCCACCGCGAACGACAAAATTGACGTGTGGTGATTTCAAAGCCTGTGGGCGGGCTCCGATCGCGTATGTGGTGAGTTATGTCGTGATTGTAAGTGTCACCTGCATTCAACTGTCCAACTCGCTGTCTCTCTCCGCAATTCGTTCTACACCGCAAGGGAAGACTTGAACATTGCTCTAGACCAAGCACGCTGCAAAGACGTGGCGCCCTACACCACTCACATCCACCGCGGTTGACTGAGGGGAAGCCTGACACGAGACACACAATGGCACCACGCAGATACTCACACTCCTCGGTCCGGGATGCAGAGTCAGGATATGCATCAGGCAGTTCGACAGCGAGTCTTCCTGACTTGTACTTCTCCCGACCACATCTCAAGTTCCTCAACCAGCAATTGTCAAAATTGGAACCTCAAGGTGAGCGCCCAACAAATTTTATTCCAAGGTACCAGTACTGACATACTCATCAGATGTGCTCAAGTGGTGCATCACATCGTTGCCGAGACTGTATCAAACTACAGCCTTTGGCCTGACTGGACTCGCCATCAACGATATGCTGGCGAAACTCGACGGCCCGATCAAGCCCGACATCGACCTCATCTTCCTCGACACACTTCACCACTTCAATGAGACGCTCGAACTGGTGGACAGAGTAAAGAGAAGGTACCCTCACCTAACCGTGCATGTCTACAAGCCAGATGGATGTGACACTGTGGAAGATTTTACCGCTAAGCACGGCGAAAAGCTTTGGGAAAGCAACGAGGAGCTATACGATTACATCGCCAAGGTTGAACCCGGACAAAGGGCATACTCTGAGCTGCAAGTGGCAGCTGTCATCACCGGCCGCCGCAAGTCTCAGGGTGGCAAGCGAGGCGATATGGATATCATCGAAGTCGACGACACCGGCATGGTGAAGATCAACCCGCTCGCCAACTGGAACTTCAAGCAGGTCGAGGAGTACATCAAGAACAACCATGTTCCTACCAATGTTCTTCTCCAGCAAGGTTATCGATCTGTTGGTGACTGGCACTCAACTCAACCAGTCGGTGACAGCGAAGACGAGCGGGCTGGCCGATGGAAGGGTCGCGCTAAGTCAGAGTGCGGGATTCACAACAAGAAGAGTCGCTACGCCATGTTTCTGCAAGAACAAGAACAAAAGCGACAAGATGAATTGAGCCGGGCAATCCAGAATGGTCTCAACATCGAAGCCGAGGCATAGCTTACATACCTTCGACACTGTTTTGGTTTTGTCGTATTTTAGCCATGGCGTTTTGGAAAGGGACATGGATTTCGGGTTGACCGCAGAGCAGCGGCATGAAAGCAGAATGATATACAAAAGCTGGCGGTCTTCATTGCTAGATGCGATATAAGAAGAAGACAGTCTCTCGACGAGACGTGTACATAGAAGATGGATAGCAATGAATCACACGATGATCAAAAACGATACGAGGCTGCCCTTCCATGGTGACATTCCGGTCCTTACCATGCCATCGCTCAGCCGTGAGGGATAGACGTCACCCCTGATATCTTGGCTGGACTATCGTTCACCTTCAAATAGCTCTCTCCCAATCTCCACGCCAAGGGCGGACGTCTGCCACTGACCTTTTGTCAAGCGCCATGTCACAACGTCCTCTCCCGAAAATGCTGACCACACCACCAATGGGAACTCACCTTATGAAAGGGGGGGTTCACTAAACAGAGACGTGTACCCGCAGCGTGACGTTTGCTCCCGGAGCACGTCAGTAATCGCCGGCTTTGGCCCGTCCCTGTGCAAGCATTTTTTTGCTCTTTTCCGCTGGCCCCTGGAGCTGCAGGAAGAATCTGCAGTTCCTGGACAAGAGTAAACATATTTTTGTTTTTCATTCTCGCTGCCTCTGCTCTCTTTCAAACTCTCATCCGTCCCCCTTCATCTCACATCGGAGCTCATCCACTGGTCAGGTCCTAGATCGGAGCTAAGCTTGATCACCAATTCGGCGTTTGAGACAACCAAGGGCACGCCCCTCGCTCGTCATCCCCAGATTTTCCCGAGCACAAGAAAAGAAAGTCGAGCTGCACGACCTCTAGTTTCCGAGCTGCCCCTTGCATATTCTAGCTTTCCATTTCCTCAGATCGACAGAATGGCCAATCCTCCTCATGGTGAGCTTCTCGGATCCGCCATTGGCGTCGCATGAGCATGTCTGGCTAACCCATCTTCCTCACAGGCGGCGTCCTCAAGGACCTCATTGCTCGCGATGCCCCCAAGCGCGACCAGCTTTCAAAAGAGGCCGAGGGTCTTCCAGCTGTCGTCCTCAACGAGCGCCAGCTTTGTGATCTCGAATTGATTCTCAATGGCGGCTTCTCTCCCCTCGAAGGTCAGTCCTGATCACAAGCAAAAGCCAGGCACACATGGATACGGAGAACAGCATACTGACTGGCATCACTCAGGTTTCATGAACCAGAAAGACTACGACGGGTAAGCCGAAGGATATGCACCCATATTCAACTATGTCTGACATGATTGTAGCGTCGTAGCAAACAATCGTTTGGCGGATGGCAACCTCTTCTCCATGCCCATCAACCTCGATCTCAGCAAACAGACCATCGATGAGGTCGGCATAAAGCCCGGTGCCAGGATCACACTCCGTGATTTCCGTGACGACCGAAACCTTGCCATCATCAACGTCGAGGATGTCTACCAGCCTGACAAGTGAGCCAGTCTCTCTCGAACAATGCGACCCAATGCTTACATCGTCTCAGGAAGAAGGAAGCCAAGGAGGTCTTCGGCGGCGATGATGACCACCCAGCCGTCAAGTACCTTTACAAGACTGCAGGCGACTACTATGTCGGTGGCAAGATCGACGCCATTGACCGTCTCATGCACTACGACTATGTCGGCCTTCGCTACACCCCAGCTGAGCTCCGTCTTCACTTCAACAAGCTTGGCTGGTCCCGAGTCGTCGCCTTCCAGACCCGTAACCCGATGCATCGCGCCCACAGAGAGTTGACTGTCCGCGCTGCCCGTAGCAGACAAGCCAATGTTCTCATCCACCCAGTCGTCGGTCTCACCAAGCCCGGTGACATTGATCACTTCACCCGAGTCCGCGTCTACCAGGCTCTGCTCCCGAGGTACCCCAACGGAATGGCTGTGCTCGGTCTCCTTCCTCTCGCTATGCGTATGGGTGGTCCTCGCGAGGCTGTCTGGCACGCCATCATCCGCAAAAACCACGGTGCGACTCACTTCATCGTCGGCCGTGATCACGCTGGTCCGGGCAAGAACAGCAAGGGCCAGGAGATTTACGGTCCATATGATGCTCAATACCTCGTCGAGAAGTACCGCGATGAGCTCCAGATCGAGGTTGTGCCATTCCAACAGATGACCTACCTCCCGGATACCGACGAATACAAGCCTGTCGACGAGGTAGACAAGAACACCAGAACCCTGGACATCTCCGGAACTGGTAGGCCCTTTTACACCTCCCAACCAAGAACCACTCACTGACCCTTTCCAGAACTCCGCCGCCGCCTCCGCACCGGCGGCGACATCCCCGCCTGGTTCTCCTACCCCGAAGTCGTCCGAGTCCTCCGCGAATCCCACCCCCCACGCCACCAACAAGGCTTCACCGTCTTCCTGACCGGCTACACCAACAGCGGCAAAGACGCCATCGCGCGCGCTCTCAACGTGACGCTCAACCAACAAGGCGGCCGCTCCGTCTCTCTCCTGCTAGGCGAGACCGTCCGCGCCGAACTCTCCTCCGAGCTCGGCTTCTCCCGCGAAGACCGCGACCGCAACATCGGCCGCATCGGCTTCGTCGCGTCCGAACTCACCAAAGCCGGCGCGGCAGTCATCGCCGCGCCCATCGCGCCCTTCGCGGCGAGCAGGCAGCAGGCGAAAGAGTTGGTCGAGAAGCACGGCAGTTTCTACCTCGTGCACGTGGCTACGCCGTTGGAGTACTGCGAGAAGACGGATAGGAGGGGGATCTACAAGCGCGCGAGGAATGGCGAGATTAAAGGCTTTACCGGCGTGGATGATCCTTATGAGGAGCCGAAGGAGGGTGAGGTGGCGCTCAAGGTGGATTTGAGTACGGGGAGTGTGAGGACGGCGGTGCATCAGATTGTGTTGCTGTTGGAGAGTCAGGGGTTGTTGGATCAATTGTGATCGGAGACCAGTGTGAAGGGATTAAGGACGGAGATTGGCGATGACATGTCATCAGGCATGGACTAGAGAAGGTAGGGAGTAGATAGGGAGGCAGGGAAGGACCGGTACCAGGACCGGGGGGATACATCAAAAATATAGATCGTTTATGCTGCACTGAAGTCGAGTCATCTATGAGGTAAGTGGCCTTTACTCGATTCGCTAGTCATGACTCCTCTTGCTTCCTCTCAAGAGAGATATCTACCCACGACAACCCAACATATACACCTCCCTTCCTGCCCACATCCTCCCCCCTCGTGACTCTCACGTGCACCAACAGACTACCTCCACTAAAAAGTCGTCGTCGCCAACCGACTCGCCGCATTCCTCGCATCAACCCTATCCTCATCATCCTCCTCCAACCTCCGCAAACTCCCCGCGCCACTCGCCGCCCTCTTCCTCGCCCCCGCCTGCCCCCCCTCCCCGTCCCCTTCTTCCCCTTCCTCCCCCAGAAAACTGCCCGACATGCTCCTCGCCACCCCATCCGGCCTCCTCGGCACACCGGACCACGCATCCCCTCTCGGACCCTGACTGCTCCCCAACGCCCTGCGCACGGCGAAATTCTCTCTCCCGAGCCGGCTCAGGCCCCCAGAGGCGTCGACGTTCCGCACGTCCGGCCTGACGAGCTCGAGGTTGGCGAGCGTGCGCCGCTCCGCTTCGATCTGGCGGAGGACGTACTCGCGGATGGCGACGCGCATGTCGGCCGAGGTGCGGTCAAACCAGCGGCGTTTTTCCTGGAGGAGGTTGGCGGTGACGGCGCGGGTTTTGCCCGCGAGGTATTGCTCGTGGTTGCGCGCTTCTTCGAGGAGGGTGATGGCTTCGTCGACCTTGTCGCGTTTGACGCTCGACGAGGATTTGAGGCGGTTGGCGGCGGATTCGCGAGAGTGGGTGTGTTGTTGGGCCGCGATGAGGTCGCGGAGGAGGATGTGGCGATTGGTGAGCGTTTCTTTGACGATGTTGGCGTCGCTGCTGTGGTAGGTGAGTGGGTCGCCGAGGGTGGTGGCTTCGGCGGTGCCTTGGGCCGAGTGGAAGTCGCCGACGGTTTGGATGGTGCGGGAGAGTTTGCGGTAGGCGTTGCCGAGGCCGGGATGGCCTTCGGTGGTGGTCAATTGTTGGAGGGACTGACCGAGACTGGACTCGGCGAGACCGAGTGCTGGTAATAGGTTAGTGCGGATACGTGTAGGGATAGAAATTTGACATACCTCTTCTGGCTTTGACCACCTTCTCTAATCGCTGGCCGGCGTCCATGGCACCCAGGTAGAAGGCTTTTACGATGGGCCGAGCCTCGAGTAGCTCCGGTGTATCATCTGGAGGCGGCGCAAATTGCTTAATGTATTTCCTTCGAGCACCTGTCGCAGGCTGCTTCCTCCTCACGACTGGACTGTACCCAAAGTCGCTCTCGATAAAGAAGACCATCTCTTCGTCCCTGATCAGGATATCATTACTGCAGACCACGTTCAACCATCTCTGCATGAGCGTCTTGACTCTTAATTCGTCCTCATCCGTTCCGGCACCTGCCGCTGTCACTGGTGGAGGGATTGCTGGAACCATTGCTTCGGGATTGCTCGCAATGAGATGGTCTGCAAACTTCTGAAATTCATGATGTGTTCTTCGAATGTCTCTGAATTGGGTAGTGCGGAACTTGGGCAGATTGGTCTAATTTCAGTCAGATCAGGTCTAGAGCAGGCACACGACATAGCTTACATAGGCGTCAAATCTCAATATCGGATCCTTCTTGCCCGTCCGCTCCAGCGCTGTAATCTTGCATTGTAGCTTATACTGTGGCTGCGGCTTCTGAGGTTGTCGAGGGTGGTATCGTGCTGCCTGTTGTGGCCGTTGCTGGTCACCACCTTGCTGCTGATATTGCTGCTGTTGTCCTTGCTGCGGGACCTGCTGAGATTGCTCAGGCGAGTCGCGATTGTAGGGCGATTGTGGACCATCCCCATTCTCTGACCTTATTGCTGCTGTGGAATCGCTCGTTGAAGGACGCTCCGAGTAGCTCGAGGTCTCAGCGGAATTGGGACCGAATGGTGATTGAGGATTGGCCGACCCAGACAGGTCAGGTCTCGACCCAAAATCTCTGCTCTGCTTTGGTGATGCGGCCCATGGCGAGCTCCCCTCTGGATGCTCCGGGTCGTGTGGTAAGCTCGAGTAGTCCATGCCGCCTGGTTTGAATGATCCCTCCGAATAGGCCCGCTCAGATATTCGTCTCTGAAACCTCGGCACTTGAACGGGCGATTTGGAGGAGCTGGCGCTCATACTTCAGACATGGCTCCAGACGAAATAAGGTTGGCGCAGGATGCAATTGCAGGTCGAAGTGTTCGCGGTGTGGTCGGTGATGGATGATGATGGCCTGCAGCTGCCCGCCAGAAGTGTGGCCCGTGCTTGGACAGCAGCAATGTGGGAGCCACTCTCAAGAGTCTTGCGCTTTCTTTGCCCCATCACGAATTCAACATCAAACCTGTAATGATCATACGATGGACTGCCAGACTGCAGTCATCAAAGTCTGTATCAGGACTTGTGAGGCGGAGGCGACTTCCTGATCGCTGCATATGTCGTAGACAAGCATCCACCCTTCCAAGCAAAACCCGGAACATTGGAATCATTGCCCACATCGATGCCGTGAGTTTGAGCGTTTGCCAGGCAAGTATCAAGTGCTGAGTACGATAGGGTAAAACGACAACGACAGAGCGTATGCTCTACTACAGTGGCTTCACCAGAAGACTTGGAGGTGGGTCTCATGATTCGCTTCGGCTTCTTGTCCTTGGAAACCAGATCGCAGCGCATGCAAGTGAGTGACGGAAGATCTGACTTGTGCACACAGATGTGGATGATGGCTCAACCGTGACGGACTTTTTGCCCGCCGAGAGAGCGCGAGGAATCACCATTCAGTCAGCAGCGGTGACCTTCTCATGGCCGCCGGCAGACACCAAAAGTGCCGAGGATGCAGCAGGAATCCCATCAGAGACGGTGCGATTATCTACGCAACCTCACAATATCAACTTGATCGACACTCCGGGACATGCCGACTTCACGTTTGAAGTGCTTCGATCGCTACGAATTCTGGACGGAGCGGTTTGCATCTTAGACGGAATAGCAGGTGTGGAAGCTCAGACTGAGCAGGTCTGGAAACAGGCGAGCCATTACCAGATCCCGCGCTTAGTCTTCGTGAATAAGCTTGATAGAGATGGAGCGGCATTCGCGAGGACAGTTCGAGAGGTCGGTACTCGACTTGGTGTATGGCCTGCTGTTTGCCAAATTCCCTGGTGGCGAGATGCAGACGGCAAATTGCAAGGTGTCGGAGATGTCCTTGGACTACGAGGCCTCTTGTATCCCGAAGGCGGCGATGGAAAGACTATGAACGTCTACGATCTCGCACGCCTGGACGCCGAACACGCCAAATTCGCGCAGGAAATCCGCAAAGCAAGAATTGCACTTGTAGAGCTGCTCAGCGAGCATGACGATGACATGGTGGAGAAGTTTCTGGAATGCGATGAAGACCACCTGGCCATTGCTGAAGTAGACATTGTTTGGAGTCTGAGGAAGCTTACTGCTCAAAGTCCTCAGCTTGTGGCTCCTCTATTTGCAGGTGCCAGCTTCCGCAACATTGGTGTCCAGCCTCTACTTGATGCTGTAGTAGATATGCTACCTGCACCGGAGCAGCGTCCGGATCCTGAAGCAAGACTGGGCGGCATCCAGACAGGCCTTCATGCTCTGCTGGAGGGGAAGACTGATCTCGCTCAGACCGGGCAGACCAAAACTAGCAAAGGCAAAGCACTTCAGGGGAAGCCTTCACCCAGTCTGGCGAAACTTGAGACATGTGCTTTGGCCTTTAAAGTGGTCAACGATTCAAAAAGAGGCGTCTTGGTGTACGTCCGAGTCTACTCTGGCACCATCGGCAGGAATGCACAGCTGTTCAACACCGGTCTTGGATCTACAGAACGAGCCCAGAGACTGCTTCGTATGTACGCCAACGACGCCGTGGATCAAGAGTCCATCCAAGCTGGACAGATCGGCGTTATACCTGGCCTGAAATTCGCTAGGACTGGGGACACCCTCATCTCTTACACAGGCTCAAACCCCAAGTCTGGCCCACCGTCACCGCTTGACAGTCTTCAACTGCGGCCAATCGCTGTTCCACCACCAGTATTCTTCACTAGCGTCGAGCCGAATAGCTTGGCTGAGGAGAGAAATCTCCATGAGCAGCTTGCTCTACTTTTACGAGAAGACCCAAGTCTCAATGTCTCACAGGACCCTGATAGTGGTCAGACTCATCTATCTGGAATGGGAGAACTACATCTAGAAATCGCGAGAGACAGACTGATCAACGACTTCAAAGCCAAAGCACGCATGGGAAGCATTCGTATTGGCTATCGTGAGGCAATTACCACGGCGTCTGGCACTGAGGAAAGCGTCTTCGACCGAGACATCGCTGGGAAAGCAGCAAAAGCAGGATGCGCTGCTAGTGTTGGTCCAAGAGAAGATGCCGATATCTCTGCAACCCCTTGGTCAATCAATCTCGCCGATGAGAATGTCCTAACACTATCTACACCCGGGCTGTCATCTGATGGGTCTTCAATCGAAGACGATGGTCCTTCACTACCAGAGTCGATCTCCATCACAGCTCTCCGGTCGTCTCTACAAGCTGGAGTCTCGGCTGCCCTGTCCCGTGGTCCATCCTTTTCCTATCCTCTACATTCCACGGCAGTCCATCTGACTTTCGATGTTGCTGCACATGTCTTCGCCAACACCACTACATCAGCTCTGTCTGCCGCTGCTCGTCTTGCTACCGCAAAGGCACTAAAGTCCGCAGCACAAACTTCGGCGTCGCCAACGCTCATGGAGCCAGTCATGTTCGCCACCATCTCGGTAGATGAGCCATCACTCGGCGCTGTTGTTCACGATATCTCCTCTGCTCGCGGCGGACAGATCGTGTCTCTCGACGCGGATGCTGACTCTGCCCAATCTTCCACCGAAGAAGACGACCGACCGATCATCGACGCCGCACGAATCTACGCTCCCCCCGACCCCTTCGGCGGAGCATCGGGAATCGAAGGCGTCGAAGGAGCAGGTCTCATGCGCCAAATCATCGCCCGCGTGCCTTTGAAAGAAATGGTCGGCTACCTCAAACACCTCCGAAGTCTCACCAAAGGACGAGGCACATTCACGATGAAAGTCGACCGCTTCGAACGAATGAGCACGCAAAGGATGAAAGCACTCATGTCAGAAATGAGAGGCGATTTAGATTCGTAATTTCATAAGTCCCTCCGCCTAATACTGCGCTGCCCCAAAGGTGATCCTCGCCATATCCCCCTCTCCACCACCCCATACCTGCTCACTTGATGCGCCAGGCGCGCACATCCACCCCTCTCCAATCCCGTATCCCATTCCCGCCGCCAACCCCATCACTGGCCCACCCATGGGGCCCACCCCGCCCCAACCACCCATCCCCACGCCCATCTCCGCCCCATAGCCCCCGGCCAAGCCCAGCCCATGCCCATACCCCCCGGCTCCACCATCCTCCATCCCCCCAACCCACCCCTCCCCTTCCATCTTCCCCGGCCCCATCCCCTCCCCCTTCCCCGGCCCCATCCCCTCCCCCTTCCCCTCACCCTTCATCCCCTTCTGCGCCCCCCTGCTCCCCCTCCTCAAAGCCAACCCCCCCTCCACACCCCCCAACACCCTTCCCAATCCCTGCACGATCCCCTCCAGACTCCCCACCACCTCCTCCTCCGCAGCAAACATGTCCCCCAACCCCTCTCCCTCCAGCCCCGACGAGGGTGCAGGACGAGGACCAACGCCTAACTTGTGGCTGAGGAGGGCGAGGAAGAATTCCCCCCTTGCGACGAGGTGGGGGGAGGAGGAGAGGAGGAGGGAGAGGTTTGTGATGTTCTCTTCGTGGGCAGGATCGGGCTTGGTGAAGGGGGACATGTGGTCTTCTTGCTTGATGTCGGGGTTGTCCAAGGTGGTCACGGGTGAGAAGGTGAAGTCTGGATCGGGGACTGGCGTATCTGGGTCGGGTTTGATGGTGATGGGGTTGGGGTCGAAGACTGGGTCTCCTTTGATGTTGGGAGTGAGAGCGGATGCGGTGTGGCTTGTACTTGGGTCCAAGGTGTTGGTGGCGAGGGTGTTGAAGGTGTTGATGGCCATGTTGTCTGGGAAGGTGGATGGGAAGTTGGTGAGCTGCCCGGTTTCTTGCATCAGGAGCATAGTGCGGAGGAGGAGTTCGGAGATGTCTGCTTTGCTGAGACAGGTGAGGCGTACGAGGGTCTTGATGCTTTGACGGTCGGCTGGGTTGGTGATTTGGGAGATGACAATGTCGGACAGGCTTAGCCGTTGGGGATTGGGGGTTTGGAAAGGCATCTTGTGCTCTTTGAGAGGGTCGTCGAGATTGTAAAGTGATGAGGGTGTCTTGAGGTTATGACAGAATGTTGTAGTGTGAGGGATAGCTGCAGGTCTTGCTGCGCAGAAAGAGAGGAAGGAGGAAAAAGAAATGGGAAAAGAAGAAACCGCCTGGCCGATATATTCTGTGCAAAGTAGTCATAGCGGTGGCCCAGGTCGCATGAGTCCTATTGTCGTGTATCGATGTCGTCAGGGGGGCTGGGGTTGAGGTGAGTTTTGTGAAGTTTTGACCAGGCACATGTCAAGTTGGGCCGATGGCGATCGGACACTTCACATCACATATACAGCGGAGAGGTGATTCAGAAATGTCAGAAGAAGAGGATATATCGAGTGATTACTATTAAGAAAGCGCTGTCCCCATCTATGATCCTGGGAGGGATGTGGTGTATCAAAGTAAGAAATTGGTATACAACCATGTCGGCAGAAGTGCCATCTTTGCGACCACGACCTCATGCAGATTATACCCGCGAACCACTTCCTAGAACCCCATTCGACAATGCGAATCTTATGCGGTCGATCAGTATTTCCACATGCCGGCACCTTTTCGCGGGTTAAGCCTCTAGTCCTGCCCCTATCCACGACGAGCCTCGTACTCCTCCGGATTGTACAGTACACGTTCATCTGCTCGCGGAAGGTAATCAGTGTTTCCAGTCCTCCATCTCACCGTAGAATGTTGTGCGAAATAAACCATGTCTAGCTCGGACTGATGATGACTAGCGATTGCCGTTGCTTCAATCCTGTCTTCCAGCTCTTCCGGAGTCATGCCCGAGGGTGAGAACCATGCAGAATCCTCCTGTTCGCGCAGAAAATCGTCAATGGTAGGTCGGAGTCTGATCGCAAGCGCCGAGTCCTCTGAGCCACCGTCGCCCTGCGCCGTTGTCACCTTCGGTCGGTGTGACGAGCGACCACTTCGATGATATATCGGTGGTGTGGCAAGCTGCGCATGTGTCGGCTTATCCGGGCCTGGGCTTGGCATGCGTCGACTGGGTTTGGTTCGCTTGGGAAAGTTGTCCTCATACTGCTCCACCATGCGATCATGTACTGTCTTGCGCTTCCGGGCATTGAGGTCGTCGCCAGTGCTGCCATCAGTGACCTGCTGTGAGACTGGATTGGAGTATCTACCGGAAGGTGAGAGTAGGGCATCCGCTCCAGTCTTATAAACCGGTCGGCCTTTGACGAGTGGGATGAAATTTTGGGGGCGAGGCTGGTGGATTTCGCGAAAGAGTTCGAGGTTACTTTGAGTGACGAATCTCGCGTGCAGCTTCACCTGCAGTAGAAACGAGGCGTATCGCTGCTTGTTGGTATGGCGGATGCTCTCCGGTAGAACCTCAGAGGTGATGTGTTCGGTGTTGACCAGTAGGGGGCGGAGATATCGACAAGCATGTAGGAAAGGTGGGAGCTTGTTCTCGTTCCATTGATTCGGCACCACGACTTGGCGATCATTCTTGTTACCCTCTCCGTGGCGCCATGGTATAGGAATGGCGTAGGTCCAGACGTCCTCAATTTTGGGATGGCCATCGAGACACGCCGCCTGCCATTTCGTCTGTGTGTTTTCATCGGCCACGGGTTCTGGTCCTCGAATAATATCCAGCATACGCTTCTTGACCTCGCCTATTGCAATACCAGCTCGTTGCGCTTCCCTGCCCTCGAACAAGGCTTTCATGGGCGCTAATTTGAGGTTCTTTTGGTTGTCTTGGATCTCGCACAAGGATTCGAGCGTGCGGTAGGCTGTTGAGTTTGACTCAGCCCATCTTGTGTACAAGTGCGTAAAGGTAGCGGCCACATTCCGAGCAGGACATGAGAACTTGATTGATAATCCGGGATGGAACGATGAAATTGGAGTCTGTCCAAGTTCCTGTGAGCAGAAGAACAGAAAACCAGGGAAAGACTGTAGAAACCATCCTTCGTCTCCGCGGTATAACAGCGTCAGAACACCAAGGTCGACCGGAGTGAAAGGGAGCGCTGTGACGGGATCGACAGGCCGCACCTGCTGGGTGGGGCCTGCTGGTCGCTGGGCGCTGCTTGCAGTGGTGGGGACCAATTGCGAGGTCAAGGTGCCCAAAGGCGACAGATGTGAAGCAGCTTCTCCGCTGTCTATCACCTCTGGTACTATTGGCTCGACTTGATCTGTGTGCGAAACTGCCGGTTGGGGTGGCGATTGGTGCTGATTCTGTGGGTCGCCGCTTCGTAGCTGGTGATCCGCAGCGTGTGAAGGTGGCGTCTGCGTATGCGGCAAGTGCCTGCTGGTAGACGACGAGGCTCCTTGTTCCTGAGCCCGAACATGACCCTCATTGTTTGCAGTTGGCTCCGAAAACTGTGTCGTTGCGAGCTGGTCTCCGCTGACAGAGGGCGACGTCCTTGTCATGTTCGTCTGCCGTGAAGTGGGAAGTGGTCGACCATGGCGGATGTGAAAAGCAGGACTTCTGTTGGAATATTCCATGTGAATCTATCACGTGTCAGTGCAGGAGATGCGCTGCTGATGCGGGCTCCAACGTCAGAGTTGTCAAGAAGATATCGCGCAGTTCACATATGCTGGAGTTGCAGAGAAAGGCAGGATGAAAGGCCTCAAGGATGCTAAGAATACATTCCGCTAAAGTGCTTGACAATCAATCAGAGAGTTTGTAACATGTACTTCTCTGCGCGGTAGAGTTTGTATGCTGCCCGGGAGCAAGCAAATCCTACGAGCCAGCAGGAAGGTGCGTGTCGCAGACATTTGTCTAGAGTGGAGTATATCGAAGTCGTTCCTGCCCGTGCTCGCGCCATGCTATGCAAATTCCTCTATTGTCACCGAAACCTAGCTCTTAACCTCGAGCCAATGCGTAAAGTACATGAAGTTGAATGGTTCGAATAGAGTTTAGAAAAGAAGCTTGCGTGTGAACTGGGAAGGTCAGCATATTCAAATCGCCTGGCAGGTAAATAGTATACTTACTGCCCATGCTCCTGCTGCAGTGGCTACAAGTCCACTCGAGATCATCATTTGTCTTGGGCCCTTCGTGCTCTTGAAAAGCGCTCCGCTCAACGCTCCGGCAGTGATACTGTTCATGGAATCGTGCTTCCCCCTGTAGTAGCCTATTGTGGAGTTGAAGCCATTGTATACCATGGCTAGGACGCCTGCAGAATTGCCCAAGAAGGGTCCTCGTCGCGTGATCGCGTTGAGAGCAGAGTTGAGCCTGAGCTTTGGTGGAGAAGATGGTGGCAGTCTGTTGAGTCCTTCGGCAAGTCCCCAAGCTCCTCCAACCGTCAGGGCTGTAAGATAGGTGACACCAGTTCCATAACATAGATCGTCCGACCAGCCTCTCGATGGTAAGGCAGATCTAGCTCCCGGCAAATCGGTCAGTACAGAGTCATCAAGCTGGAGGTAGTCGAGTGTATCCTGATTCAAGCCGGCGAGAGGATGTAATGAAGATGGATCAAAGGCGTCTGAGCTGTTCAGGAAAGACGAGACATTCGGCGCCTCTTGTGTGCTGTATGGATTTTGGATGACGGTGGTTGGAGCTGAGTCGTGGAGATCGTCTGAGGGAGCTGGGCTTGACTGGGTCTTGCGCCCAGTGATAGAATCCCAGATCGACATTTCGGATATGAAGAGAAGCGAGATGAAGTGCGCGACGATTTGTCCTTGCGGTCTTTGATTGAGATGCCTCGCTGGCCGTAGATCGAGCAAAATGAAGCTCTGCATGAAAAGTTTCTATGCGACGTCAGGATCATCGGCCTTGGCATGACTTTTGCCCGACACCGCTATGCATTTCTCTCTGCAAATTTATGCACTTCCACTAGAGCCTGTCGCCGGCCTCTTCGAGCACAGTTTTCTGCTATAGGTGTCGATAATAATGGCACGAAACTGTCTCATGACTAGCCAGGTCGCCTTGCCACCTCCCCAATAACGGTACACTGACTAGGATACCACCTTGTCGCGACGTCAGGATCCGTACACCCCAGTCTGGATCGAAAAAATGTTATGACCAGTGAAAACAACGATCCCGACGAAATGCCTACTCTCGATGTGGGTGATGCTTGGTCCACATCGGAAGACGACCATACCATTAGTCCACGATCACGTGACCTACCACTCCTATCTGAAAAGGAGATCCGAGCCATCGCATACGGTGGCGCGAAGCTTACGTCTTCGAAAGACGACCTGCTTGAGATAAGGTAATACTCGGCTTGCAATAGACAAACAAGGGTCTGTAGGCTCGATGGCCCAACCATTAGGTGCATCATGGCTGACTTAGGGCCAGTAAGCTACAACGTCTGCTATCCCAATTGTTGGACACTTCGGATGCGCCATCGGTCACACAGAGTCATCGCTCCGCTGCCTGCAATCTGTTATCCTCGGTCATTGTCCAGCTTAACAAAGACTCAAATACTAGCATTCAAGATCTACTCTGGGGAGCAGAAGGCACTTGGTTCCGAGCGTATGGAATCTTCCTGAGTCGATATGGCAACTCAAAGCCGAAGCCAATGAAGCAGCTCCTCGGCGCTCTCATGAGCACGTTGAAGCAAGCTACTCAATCCAATTCTTCTCTTCCAGCTCAAGCATGGTTGTTGCAAGATCTCTCCTCGATCATCAAGCGATCGAAGCAGCATCCGAACCCAAAGCCGTATATTCAAGCAATCATAGCTGGCTTTGAGAAGCAGATCTTCGGACCTGAGGAGCTGGCTGAAGCGGCAAGGATAGTACCTCCAGGTACGAGTACTGAAACAAAGGCTTCCGGATTGAATTTGTTCTTTGCGAGGATCTTCCCACTTGCTGCTCTGGATGATCTGGGATCAAGCCTTGCCAGTTTGATCACGTCCTGTGTTGCGGCATCCTCTAGAAATGCTGATCCAAGCTCAACATCTCCTTCTTGGCTGGAACCTCTTCTTCAAGCCTACTCCGAAGACACTGTGGTTCAAGAGAACTATCGGCACTATGTATTACCTGCCATCATTGGACCAAACTTCAAACAGCTCATGTTCATCCTGAACAAAATGCAATTCACCGAGCGTTGGAGCATCGGAAACGCACCATCAGACACAAGAGTGGACAACGGTAACACGAATGAGTCTTCTCTAAGGGCAGCCGTGCAACACGATAAGCAAACTTCAGATGCAATCATTGTTTCCTGCATGCTCGTCGGTATGTCTGCTGGAATCGTCACTTTGCATGAATCCAACCCTGAGATCGTCGTTGATGAAACTCATGGCGTGGTCCAAATACCGAGGAGTGTAATTGAGGCAATGACACAGGACCCGGCAAAGGCCTATCGGACCGGTGCGTTGCAAATGCTTTTGACAGAGTCTGCAACAACAACGCCCTTGTCTCTAAGCACATTGAGCATCCTCAAACACGAGCTTCCAAACATGTTTGCCGAGACTGATGCTGGGTTTCGCTCGGATCTCTTTGGCATGCTCCAGCGCTTGGTCGATCGGCTCCGAACAAGCTCTTGCGCATTGCTGAAGCAGAAATCCATATATCTAATCGTCCACAAAGACTTTCTACTTTGGCTCGTACGGTTTTCCATGTTCGAGTTGCGACCATCAGCCAGCTACCAGCGCCATATTTGTGCTTTACAAACGATGAAAATATTGGCAAGATCTGGTATAGATCCGGCAGTAAGAAACAAATACTGGTCGAAGGGCTCGCAATCACAATTAAGTTTCACATTCAAGATGGAACTTTTCGGAACACACGAGCTGAGTGCACTCACAGGGCTGTTGTTGGATCCGTTTGACGATGTACGCGGCCTTGCGATGTCTATTCTGCAGATGCTACTGGACGTAGAGCCTGGGTCACAATACAAGGATGAACAGACTTCGCAACGAATTGAACTAATTGACTTGTTACCAAATGTCGAACGGCAAGCCGCACAATCAGGCAGAGCCGATCATGCTGATGGCGTGGCGAGGCTGCACGGTCTCGCCTTCAGCACTGCGGCTTCCCGTGCTTCAGACACGACGGTAGCGAACGAGGCTTTCTCTCAGCAGCGAATGCTGCAGGATACTATTGCGAGATGCCAGAAAATCCTTGACTCGCTCCGGAAGGATCTGTCAGCGGCACTCTTGAGCCTCCCCTTTCACGCAATCCTCATTAGCTTAAGGTGAGAATGGACAAAATTATTTGTCAGACAGTCCTGACACTGATAGGTACATGATCGAACAAGCAGGCCTGGAGGACCATGGTCTAGAGACCTTATCTTCTTTCGATCACGCAATCCAGGATATTGCGGAGTTAACATGGCAATCTGTCTATCCAGTGCTGTGCAACGATGCTCCAGAGGGATATCTGCCCGCCGAGATCGAAGATGGCGATCTCGACGTCGATACCAAGGATGTTCTTAGCTTTGCATGGAGAGCACTCAAAGAAGCAAGGTATTTGCAGCATGGTCATGAACAGATTTGTTGCTAATTCAATTAGCCTCCTGCAGCGGAGCTACGTAGTTTGCATGACCAAGTACAAGCCATCGAGACTGCCTGCCACCCGTATCAGGAGTCACATCTCCTTGTGCTTTACTGAACTGCGCGAGCTCCGTCATCGAGGAGCTTTCTCCACAGTAGCTCAGACCTTCGCTGTTTGCTGCTCCCAGCTGACTGAATGCTTCCCGGAAGAAGCGGAGACCATGGTCCAGCTGTACAACGTGAGACTCGTGGTCTATCTTGCCAGATAGCGTCTAGCTGACCATGTCGATAGCAAACCATGTCCACCATCAGGAGCACCACCACGATAAACACTCGCAGGTCTGCTGGCTTGCCAGCCATGTTAGCTGGTATGCTGACATCCGCGCCCCTCGACTCAGGACTGTTCAAGCGAGCTGTGGATGACTTGTCGAGCATCGCTTCAGATGCTAATTTGCCATTAGAGCTGGACTATCAATCACTGCCCCAAGTCCATGCCTTGAACTGTCTCCGGGAGATCTTCAAGCACTCGAAATTAGGACAACGCTCTGAACCATATCTTTCGGAAGCCCTTGCTCTATCCGGAAGTTGCTTAATATCGGATCTGTAAGTATACTCTAGGCTGTCCATTCTGACATAGCTAAATCTTGCAGATGGGGTATCCGCAATTCTGGGTTGATGCTGTTCAGGGCATTACTCGATCGACTTCTTGGAACGAATGACGACTACGGCGAAGTCGGTACCACATCCTCATCGAAGGAGATTTTCGTCAGACACCCGCAAATGCTTCCACTTTTATACCGATTGTTGGACGCCGACGTGTACGATTTGACAGAAACAGCCGCGGTTGAGAAAGTCTTTCCTGCACTCCAGCTTCTACAAAGAGCTGCCCCTCCGGAGTCCGAAATTGCAAACATTAGGTCAGCTATAACGAAGCTGATCGGTTGTCCTCACTGGTTGGTAAGAGATAAAGCAGCCCGGACACTCGCCACGACCTACCGCAACGACGACATCTTGGACGCATTGCGCAGTATCACTGGCGACAGGGTAGACACATTAAATGCACGTCATGGAACTCTACTCCTGATGAAATACTCTCTGCGCTACCTCGACGAGGGTGACAACCGCAACGCCGATGCCGCTGCCGCTGTTCTAGCAGAAACTTTGAAGCGCGACAAGCTTGATGATCAGCCAGATTACGTTCGAGCCACAGCACTCGACATCGTGAGCGAGTTTGCGACCCGGGGCGCTCGTCCTGATATCGTTGATTCATTGCTGGAGGTGCTTCAGGGTCTCCGGCCGACAATGAGCATCATTAAGCAGAGGGAGACAGGCCACTTTCGATCCATCCGCCTGCCTGCCATGTCACTCAAGTCGGATGCGGCCTTGGTACATCATCATGCAGCCACCCGGCTCTGCGTTGATGTACTTGCCAGAGACGTGGCTCAGGCTGATGTCAACGCCTGTGTCTCGCTTCTCGAGGCGAGCACCTCTTTCGTGCTGTCCTCGAGCTGCACAGACGATGATCTTGGCCGAATCTTCATGGCAGGATGGGAACTACTCAAGCCGACATCTTCAACAGACGACCTGGTTCGGGTGGCCGCCATGGACCTGTCAATAGGCTGCATTACGCATGAAGGATTCGCCACCTCTGTCGATGTTGACATTGTTTGCGCGGAATGGCCAGACATGGCTTTACGGTGCAGCTCTTCGCCTCTTGCGCACGACAAGGTTCTTGTTTTGTCGGCAGCTCTCGCAGACCTTGAGCTGCGTGGAATAACTGCATTCCCGTCCGACATGGCACGGCGTCTCACCTCAGTACTGTTCATGATCAAATCAGCAGCACATGAAGACCAGGTAAGGCCTGGCATCCCACCTTGGAATTCTTTCTAACAATGCATAGCCATACGATACTCGCTTCGCTGCAGCAACCGCTTTAGGTAGACTTGTGGCTAGCTTTGACACCATAAAGCAGCAGTCGACATATGCAAACTCGCTTATCGATCTAGCCATTCTGACCTACGACCTGACAAACGATGACGACGATGACATCCGCGGTATCGCTGCTGAAATTGCAAGCACAGTGATCACTCTGCCTCACAGAAGAGCTTCAGCGAAGGTACCCTTGGCAGCAGGATCTCAGCTCTTGACTCGTCTCGTCCGTCACTTCTCACACAACAGTCACTTCGCGTCTGTCGCCACAGCCAGGCTTATGACGGTTCGATCAGGTGACGAGGCACTCCCTTCAGTATCTGAACTCCTGTCAGAGTACCTGATGGGAGATAGTGCTCTGTTCGCCGAGGAGAAGCAGAACCTGTACATCGACCCAGCTCGAGAAGCCCGAGTCTGGTCTCGACTTGCAATGAAGCTATCACCTTGTAGCACTCCGCTCATAAAGGTGGAAGGTCTGCAACATTGGACCTCCGAGGGGATCGAGTCTCTCATTCAAGCCAGCAACAACCACAAAGGTGGACCATTAGGCTGGTCGTACAACGCCGACACTTTCGCTCTTGGGGTCCAAGTGATCTACAACGCCCAAATACTTTTGCACTGGCAACGCCAACGCAGGGGTCTGAGATTGCAAAGCGCCACGCTACGCCTGCAATTGATCCGGTTCCTGCAACTTGGGCGAAAGCATGACCTGCATCCGATATGGTTGGACCAGCTCGAAAAGGTCCTGGCCGCAGACTTGGTGGCGGGAGTACAAAGAGTGGGTCGCCTGCTCAACTGTGTCACACCACAGGAGTCTTAGCCAACCACTTCTTACTATCACTTGGTCACGGACATACTGGATCGAGGTATTTGTTATTGTCTTATCGGCAATGTCAGTCAAGGTCATGATGATATCCAGCCTGTACTTCTCGCAACCTCTATGGCCCAGCACATCGAAAGCCAACCTCTCCTCCACTCGCCTGGGATATCATCCTCACCATCAACAATCTCCCGACCTATTGTTCGGCACCAAATGCAACAATCTCCTCCTCTTCAGACCCTCCACCTCCGCAATCCCGACCCCCGCGGTCCCCGCCTGACCATCTCCTCGCTCCTCAACCAACACCCTCTCCTCGCCACCAACCCCTCCCGACAGGAGCAAGAGCCCGCTTTCCCAGCCGCCACCGATCAAGCACAGCCTAAGCTCAAGCCAGCGTTCTTTCGCAATACAATGCAGCGCAACCACGTCATCATCCTCGTGCTACTGGTGTTCATCTTGGCCCTGTTGGTTTTCTGGGCGCTATGGTGCAGGGCGTTGGATAGGGAGATTGTGCACAAGACGAGACGAAGGGTGAAGAGGAGGGAGGATGTGGAGAGTGAGGGGAGTAGGGTGGCTTAATTCATCGTAGCGGGTGCGACGGTGGTGGGAGAAGTCGGGGCCGGCGTTCATGGGGAGGTGGGACGTCGAGTGTGGTAATGAGAAGAAGAGCGCATGGTGGAAAGGTGGGAAGGTGGTGGGCAGAAGATGGAAGGGTGGTCGGGTCGACAGGGGAAAGTGGATGAATAAAAGTTTGAATCATGTTTGTGGAATTGTTGGGGTGCTTTTGGAGTACTGGCGTTTTTTTGGTACACTTGCAATATACACTCCCTTTCCAAATCATGGTAGTGCTCAATGATCACGGCTAGTCCCCATCCGTAATACACCCACTACTAGCATCCTTCACCAACCTGGCATACTTCTTCAACGTCCCCCTCTCATACTTCAACTTGGGCGCCGTCCACGCCTTCCGCCTCTCCCCCATCTCCCCCTCACTCACATCAGACTCAATCACCCTCTTCTCCGCATCAATCGTCACCGTATCCCCATCTTGCACCAACGCAATCGGACCCCCCTCCTGCGCCTCGGGCACCACATGTCCAATCAAGAAACCATGCGAGCCACCACTGAACCGTCCGTCCGTGATGAGCGCGACGTCATTCCCTAGCCCCGCGCCCATGATGGCCGACGAAGGCTTTAGCATCTCCGGCATGCCCGGACCACCCTTCGGGCCTTCGTAACGGATGATGACGACGGTTTTCTCGCCCTGCTTGATCTCCCCCCGTTCGAGGGCGGCGATGAAGAGGTCCTCGGCGTCGAAAACTCGGGCTTTACCCGTAAAGACGGTTCCTTCTTTGCCGGTGATCTTGCCGACGGAGCCGCCCGGCGCGAGCGAGCCGTGGAGGATCTGGATGTGGCCGACGGGTTTGATGGGGTTGGTGAAGGGGCGGATGATGTCTTGGTCGGCGGGGAAGGAGGGGGCGGATTCGAGATTTTGGGCCAGGGTGCGGCCTGTCACGGTCATGCCGGAGCCGTCGATGACGCCTTCTGCGAGGAGGAATTTGAGGAGGGCGGGGGTGCCGCCGATGTTGTAGAGGTCTTCGAAGACGTATTTGCCTGACGGCTTGAGGTCGGCGAGGAAGGGGGTGCGGTCGGAGACGGATTGGAAGTCGGAGGGGGTGAGGGTGATGCCGACGCTGTGAGCGATGGCGATGAGGTGTAGGACGGCGTTGGTGGAGCCGCCGGTGATGTTGACGAGGATCATGGCGTTTTCGAGGGCGGTGCGGGTGATGATGTCTCGTGGGCGGATGTCTTCTTTCAGGAGGTTCTTAATAGCAGCGCCGGCTGCAATGCACTCGAGTTGTTTGGCTTTGGATTGGGCTGGGTTGGACGAGGAGCCGGGGAGTGACATGCCCATGATTTCGATCACAGAGGCCATGGTGTTGGCGGTGTACATGCCGCCGCATGCACCACAGCCTGGGATGGAATTGCGGATGATATCGAATCGCTCGTTTTCGTCGATCTGACCTGTGATATGCGAGCCGTATGCTTGGAAAGCCGAGACAATGTCAAGCTTCGAATTCGACGGTAGCTTGCCACATCCTCCGGCTGTTGTGCCTCCGTACACCATGAGAGATGGTCTATTCACTCTTCCCATGGCCATGATCACACCAGGCATGTTCTTGTCGCAGCCTGGGATCGAGATGTTTGCGTCGTACCATTGGCCGCTCATGACAGTCTCTATCGAGTCTGCGATCAAGTCTCGTGATTGTAACGAGTACCGCATGCCCTTTGTGCCCATGGAAATGCCATCACTGACTCCGATTGTGTTGAATTGCATGCCCTTGAGACCAGCTCTTTTGACACCCTCGTTCACCCTGTTGTTCAGATCCAACAGGTGCATGTTGCAGGGATTGCCGCTGTACCAGACAGACGAGATACCAACCTGCGCCTTGTCCATGTCCTCCTCAGTGAAACCAGTTGCGTAAAGCATGGCCTGGGAAGCACCCTGCGACTTGGGCTTGGTGATGAATCGACTCGTCTTGTTGAGGGCATCTTTGGGTACTGCTCTGGCGGCTTCGCCGAGCAATTCGTCGTCTACAGAACTCCTCTGCAGTGGCGTCTGCGAGAAAGCTCTCCTGAGACACTGTCAGTCAAGGATGCGGTAGCAAGTGGTGTATACCCACGTATTGAGCCATTGTGTGCGAGGACACCACGAGGGCCTAGCTAGCCTTCCTGCCTGCCGCGACGCCAACATGATCGCTTCTGTGTTTGGTGTCTGGAAAGCAAGACTCGAAGCTTTGCTCATGTTGCTCCAAATATTCTGGCCGGGATCGGCCTGAGTCAAAGCAGATGCCTCATGCTGGAATTGAAGGACTCCGATTGGCTAGAGTGTCCCGGCCGGGGGTATACACGAAATTTCATCCTCGCCTTCACTCCTCTTTCTTCTCTTGATACCAAACAAGGTCCAGAAATACCCTTGGGTAGTCATACACAGCCGTTGACTTTCCACATTCCCAGGAGACCAAGACGAAACCATTTCATCGCCATTCATAATCCCGGCTTGCTTCTTAAGTAGGATTTCGGGTTCGCTTTCGGCAGACATTCTTTTGTGGTTCTACATGAGGCATGTGGCGAGGCATATATGCCTATTTGAGGAGTGCTTCGCGTTCATCAGATCACTGCAGCTTCCTCCTTCGAAGCCCTGCTACGTCTTGGTGAGCATGTCAAACGAGAAAGTCGTTGCAGAGCGAAAGATTCAACTTGACCTCAAAATCATTTGAATTGCCATGTCAGTCGCTTCTTTAAATTTACAATATGTGCATTCATCATGACCAGACCTCCCTACTCGTAAAATACTAAGCATCTGACCTCGATGCTTTGCCTTCCTGGCGCGTCCTCTGGCGTATCAGGATCGACAAAAGCGGTATGCGGCGTGCAGTGAGCGATACCCTTTGCCTTGTCCCCCAACATCGTCTCGCTCTTGCTATCAAAGCACTTGATGAACATGACCTCCTCTGGCGTCATATCCTTCATGTAGTAGAACTTGTGCTTGTCGCTCGGCTTCACAGCGTAGGTCTCGCCCTTGACTTCGTATCCTTCCGTGCTCTTCGGACCTGCGGTTGGGAGGACCTCCTTACCACGATCATCGTCGTCATGCGTGCCGTTTGTTCCATTTGTGCCATTGGCTTGGCGCTTGGGATAGAGCAGATCCACGTTCACAAAGTCGTCTTGTGTGGTCGACCGCCAGTCTACCACTGCAAGGGGAAAGTCGGACGCCGGGTTCTCGATCGGCCGCCATACGTTGATGATTTGATATCGTCCTTTGATCAACTGCTCTGCCTCTTCAGTTGGTAGATGTCTTCTGACTCTTGCTTCCGCAGCTGCTGGTGTCTGATCAACATGAACTTGCTGCACAGGCTGGCGAGGCGATGATTTCTCACGTCGCCGGATCGTGTGGTCGAAGATGACTACTTTCTTGACGCCGGGCAATTTTGAACGCAGGAGGTTCTCCACGTCTTCGTAGTATGTAGCCCGGACTTGATCGTCGTCGCGGAAAGACTTCTCCCGTGCCGTCTCTTTGTACAGCGCGAACCCAGATATGTCAGTGGAGAATTTGGACTCCTGGCCGCGTACATTCTCGACCGAATTCGGGTGGTGGATGTATTCGAAGGATGTACCCGGACCGTCCACTTTGGCCCAAGTCTTTTTGAGAGGCTCATTCGAGGTGCTGACCGTCGTCGGGTCGATGTACTTGAAATTGCCAGTCGTCATGCTGCTCGTCTTGAGGAAAGTTCTGGAGAATGCTTGCATACAGTAGTCGACGAGATCGATTCGAGTGTGCTGAGCTGCGATCAGGAACGGAGACGGTGACGGTGGAAGGCTGGAGAATATGAAATGATACGACGAGAGATCGCACAAGGTGCTATTATATACTCATGCTGAATCGTCTTAGACGTCCATCTTAGTCAGAAACATGCGGGGCGCAAAAGACATTCCCGGCCTGTGTCCGGCAAGGCCGATTGATGTCTCTAGCATGGATGCGTAAGCAGGTTATATACACACTTATGCTTATACGCTGACATCTCGAATCATTCAGTCATACTCGTCGTAATCATACCTGCCCATCTCTTTCTGTGTGCTGCACCACTCCTCACTGGCCAGTCCGACCTCCTTCCTCTTTGCCAGCATGTCTCGGTCCTTGCAAAAGTCACAAGCATAGTCGCAGACGCATCCACCCTGGTCTCCAAAGTACTCGCTGATGAGCTTGTGCCTGCATCTCCTGGTTTCTTCGCAGTAGTTGACTAGCCTCTGCAGACTGTCCGCCCGCTGCTTGTAAGCTGCCTCGACTTTTGGCTTCCCCTTGTTCTTCGCCATCTCCTTCATCATCATGCTTGCTGAGCGGTCGCGATCTTCCCGGCTGTAGTATAGTACACAGACACTGGCTTTGCCATCTCTGCCAGCACGACCGGCTTCCTGGTAGAACCCCTCGAAGCTCTTCGGTATCTGCCAATGGACCACGAAGCGGACGTCTTCTTTGTCGATTCCCATGCCAAATGCAGTCGTCGCGACGACCACATCATAGCCAGGCTGATTGGTCACCCACTTTTGGAGGATCTCATCCTTCTCGGAGCTTTCTAGCTTTGCATGGTAAGCTTTCGCGCCGATTCCATCATATGTCAGACGCTCAGCCAAGATCTCGGTGTCGCGACGAGACAGTGTGTAGATGATCCCGGAGACGTTCGATATTCTCTCGCCTGCAGCCGCGAGCTCAGCTGCTCGAACAGGATCATTCTGTCTCCGTTTGTAAATGTTCTTCATCCAGGCTAGGAATGCGCCGTAGTGGTCCTCTTCCTCAGACTTGAAGCGAATCTCGTAGTGAAGGTTTGGCCGGGATGTACTCATGGTGAAGGTACGTAACTTGAGCATATCCAGCCCAAGGGTCTTGACGATATCGGATCTGACTTTGGATGTTGCGGTCGCCGTACAGCATATCATCGGTACTTCGGGAAATTCCCGCTTGAAGAAAGACAGTTCCTGAAATGACTTTCGGAAGTCATGGCCCCATTCGCTGATACAGTGCGCTTCGTCTATGGCGATGCGAGCTAGCTCTCCTTGCGAATGGATTGTGCGCAAGACCTTCCGGAAGTAGTCCATCTCACAGAGCTCTGGCGTAACGTACAGGAGTTTGATGTTGGGATGGCCGCATTTGAGGTCGTCCAGGATTCCCTCTTTCTCGCCACGAGACGTCGCGCTGTTTATGGATGCTACCGGTATACTTGCAGCCTCCAGCGATGTGATTTGGTTCTTCTGCTCTAGTATCAATCAGATGTCCAAGAATCGTGAGCCTAAGAGCATACCATCAATGCCAACAACGGTGAAACCACGAGCGTCACTACCGAGAGTCAAACATGTCATGAATCTCATCACAGTCGACGTACATCCGATATCGATGACAGCTGGAAGCTGGAAGCATAAACTCTTGCCGAAAGAGGTGGCGGCTTGAAGGTAAACATCGTGCCCCTCAAGAGCAGCGGTAATGACTTCACGCTGTGTCGGTCTTGATACATGTCAGCATATGCTCGGAATTGCAGAGCATCAGGGCCGGCCCACCTGAAGCTACTCTTACCAAACGTGACACGGAGCGTGTAGTCGAGGTCATGAAAAGGTTGAGGTCTCCGAATGCCCGGCATCGTGGACAGCGATGTGTACAGCTCGCACGCGCGGTCGAAGCATGTCTACGTAGTGGAATGTGCAGCTTGAGCAACGGTGAATGTGTCGCAGATCTGGAAAGACACACAGTGAGAGAAGTCGCGTTGATCGAAAGTGGGGCTTGAACAAAACGCGAAGTCATGTGATTCAAATTAATTCCTGTCGACAAGAAATAATTCAAACCTTACTGCAGCCTCTGACGCAGTTTACTACAGTGCCCTGCAACGACGGACACCAGCCATTGTCAGTGGCATGAATGACAGTCTTGCTCCCAATGTCGCTCTCAGACAGGAGCTGGTGAATTGATTGTTAAGCAATGAAGTCACAATCCTCACAACTACAAGACGGAGTCAGGATAAGTACCTCTCATATCTCAGAAAACAGTCTTCAGTCCCAAACCTCGGTGATCAATTTTATCCCCAACCTAGAGTCGCTAGCAAGATGTCGAAGACGACATTCAGCGTAACCTTCCCAAGGATATCGAAGCCTCCCGGCTATGTGATCGCGACTTGCTTCATCTCGGTAGCGGGTAGAGACATCCTTCTGAGCTTCATATATCAGCATACTGACAGCGGTCAGGATGGTTGAACGGATACGATACAGGCTCGGCTGGAGCGGTGACTGAGATGCCATACTTCCATCAGACCTTTGGCGAACTCACTCCTTTCATGCATGGACTCACGGTGTCGATGATCTTACTGACAGGTGCATCTCCGTCAATCTATGCTGGACAACTTGCGGACTATGTTGGTCGACTACGAGCCATCATGATTGGTGCTCTCCTGTTCGTCGTTGGCGCTCTGCTGCAGGGAATGGCTCCGAAGCTTTCGGTCTTTCTTGCTGGTCGTGCGATAGGCGGGATTGGGATGGGCACCTGGATGGCCCCTCAAGCAGTCTACGTAACCGAAATTGCTCCATCCATGCGCCGCGGTATGCTGATGGCGACTCCCCAACTTGGTGTTGTCACCGACCGCTTCACCCGTCGCTCCATCACCCTCACCGGCGGCCTGATCCTGACCTCCTGCATGCTCCTCATCGGCTCCCTCTACGCCAGCAACGCCATCACCCCCACCTCTCCCGCACGCTTCCTCGTCATATCCCTCGTCTTCATCTTCGGCCTGACCTACTGCTGCACATGGTGCATCGTAGGCAAGATCTACGCCTCGGAGATCCAGCCGCCTCAGACGCGGAGCATGGCGAATTGCGTCGCGCAGGGGATCGGGTTCCTCACGAATTGGTTGGTCACGATCCTCACGCCTACCTTCCTGGCGGAGAGTAGTTACGGTGCGTACTTTCTCTTCGGCGGCTTCTGTCTCACGAGTGTGGTGTTGCTGTGGGCGTTCATGCCCGAGACTAAGGGGTTGAGTTTGGAGGGCATCGAGGAGGTGTTTAATACGAATGGGGTGTTTGTGGGGGGGAGTAGGTTGGCGAGGGGGATTCGGCGAGTTTTTGCGATGGGACACGAGGGGACGAGGGGAGAGGTGGGAAGTGTGATTAGTTTGCAGGACGCGTTGAGGGAGAGGGACAGGGACGGGCAAGGCGAGGGGATGGAGAGTAGGACGAGTGGGGTTAGTGCTGGGTTGCAGCAGGGTGTGCCGGCTGTGTTGAGGGTGGAGACGATATGAGAGACCAAGAAGGGGGAGATGAAGAAGGGGAATCAGGGATATCCTCGGTGCAAGTGGCGAATCTGTGGAGGGGAACGGTGGTCGGCTTCAAAAGTTCGGTAGTACCACACAGAATACGCGACGAGATAGAAAGCAACAGATAATGGCACAAACGTTGCAATTAGTCTGTGGCCGACCGAGGCTGTTTATCCGGCAGTCTGTCATTGTCAACGAGACTACAGCCATGAAATGGGACATACATCGGGTAGCTCAAGATGCACTCCGAACGGGTGGAAGAGCCTTCAGTCAGATACCGTCACGCCCATATCCGCTGAGATTAGCGAACAGCAAACTTGGTGTCCGTACATCGTGATCCATCCTCGTGCGAGACGTACCACTACTAATATGGAGGAAAGCGAGCAGCACAAGTCACAGCGCGCTACTGCTCTCAAGAAGACACTGGGTGAAGCAACAGCAATGGCACACGAGCAGCATCGTCATTAGACATCAAGCTTCGTGAAGATGTCACTCGCGTACTTTTAACTACTACTTTTCACGTGCATTACCATGCTAGGTACAGCACAGGGGTTCTCGTGGATGTGGTTGCGTAGGAATTTGTCTTGAAGTGGAAGTGATTGTGAA
Source organism: Elsinoe batatas (assembly GCA_017309325.2). Lineage (NCBI taxonomy): Eukaryota > Fungi > Ascomycota > Dothideomycetes > Myriangiales > Elsinoaceae > Elsinoe > Elsinoe batatas. The sequence goes on from JAESVG020000009.1 coordinate 568,915, forward strand.
ATGAAACGATCTGATCATGTCGACGGACCAACACTTGTGCATGCGAGATTGTCTATTCCCCTTCTAGAAATGAATACCAAATCCCGAGGAGCTCGGTTCTTTGATTAATGGTACCTTCCCGACTGGCGCGCCACCGTTGCTGCAAGGTGTGACTTTTGAGTTTGGGAACATATGGTAGACACCCGGCACGGAGCGAAAGACGACGACTTTTGATTGACGACTATCTCTCGATCGCTGTATCCTCACGGTATCGTTCTTGAATGTACATGACGGAGCTGTGACTGATGTTACCAGACTGCCATTGATCTCGATCACTCCGCTCTTTTCCACGTGCAGAAATTCTGCGTGCGGATGCGTCGGCGAAGTTGTCGGTCCATCTTCGAACCATTTCGCGCTTGCATTGCTTGAGTCAGGCTAGGGACTATCGGTCATGGTCTTGGTGGTTGTTGTGGACCTGGTCCTTGGCCTGAGAATGGGTGCATCATCTGGTAGCCTCCCTGGATGACATCTCCGCTCATCTGGTGGTCAGGAAAATATTGGGGATATTCGCGCTCGGTTGCAGTGCTGTAAGTTGGAGTGGGATGATGCATCGCGAGATTGAACACGCCGTATTGTCCCATCTCTTGACTTGCCGGGTGTTGCTGATATTGACCTTGCGTCTGAGGATGATAGTGGGGATGCTGCGCGGGTGTTTCGATGTCGATTTTGGCTCGCACAGTGAATGCTGATGTTCCGAGAGATGGCACGTATATGTTCCTGGTGTCTTGAAGGTATCGGTCGAATAGACCTTTCGGACAGTCTACATGGTATTTGATGGCGACTTCGTGCAATGAGCTGACCACACAACTGGCCAAGGGGTGAAGGAAGGCAAAGCTTCGTAGGTCCTCTGCAGGATTGATCAGAACAGTATTAAGAACATCTTCTGCTCCCATACCAATAATCTCTTGAAGATATGCTGCAGCGCTTGGCTCGTGTAATTGGAACAGGAACAGATGAGCCGCGTCTCTCAACGGAGGGATGACCAGCATGTGTAGTGACCACACTTTATATTGTTGTTTCAAGCCTCTCCATAACCGAACAATCTCTGTCGCTCGATCTAGACAAATTGTCTTTGCGGAAAAGCCGAGCTTGTCAGGCTCGCACGCTAAGAACGGGCGCAGGAGTCTGTGGGTCAGTCAGCCTCAAGTCTTATAGTCCAACAAGAGTCACCGAGTGATCCGTACTGAATGAGAACTTGTCTGTAATACATGTGCAAGTAGCTGACTTCGGCTCCACCAAGATCCGTATTCTGGAATTCGACGGGCAGATCATGCTCCCAAGAATGATATCTTTGCAATGCATAGTAGACGTCGCTAATGTTGATTTGATTTTGCGGAGCGTAGTAGGACAAGTTGACCTCGTTCACGAGTTTTGAGAGCTCGCAAAAATGCGACACGTAGCGCAGGTAGTGGATCTCGCGGTTGAGCTCGGCATCAGAGTATGTCCTGCCCTTTAATGGTGGAACGATAATGCTGTCCCGCTTCTCAGAATAAGTCGCTGTGTTGAAATGGTTTAGTGCAAGGAAAGAAGCGAATAGAGGGTCAGAACATACGCTTGGGAATGCCAATCGAGCCGTTAGAGATCTGCGAGACCTTACCGGCAAAGATGGCGAGAGCCCTGCCGCCAGGTCAGTTATCAAGCACGCCATCTTTGGAAGCAAACATGACGCGCTTTTCTTGAAAGAGACCATGAAACTTTGGGAGACGCACTGGGTTGTCCTTACATCTCAAGGTTGTAGACGCCCCAGAAGGTCAGCTTCCGAACCTCTTGCTCGATAGGATCGATTTCGACGTCTTGCGCGTCTGCTTCCAGATGCATATTCATCGACAAGGCCATCCTCAGCGCGACTCCATGCCAGTGATATGCGCCGTTCAGATCACCAGTGGATCCTTGTCGCATACCCAGTATAGAGATAGCTTGTATTGTGGTCAACGAGGCCTCTCTCGTGTTGAAAAGCTTTTTCTGTACAGTGTGGGCAAAAGTCTCGCCAAACTCGTGTGCGCGCGCCGGCTTGTCATGGTCGCCTTGTATCTTGCCTTTCCAATAGTTGCAAGCCATCGACAAGATGGCGTATATGAGAATCGAGCTGCAAAACTGGGTATCGCCAGATCGAAAGTCGCCCAGGAAGTGCTGCACTGAGAAGATAGGAAAGTATGGATGATGGTATAGGACGTAATGGCTGAAGAGCTCAGAGACGAGCTTGTGGGGAATCGGCTTTTCGAACCATGATCCACATGGCTGACTGGAGTCGAAAGCGAACGATGCTGTATCCTGACCATGCTGAGGCACATTCAGGTACTGTGTTGGGGGTGTATCATGGTAGGATGATGGTGCGAAAGATGCGACAGACGCTGTGGGAGTCGGAGGGAGTTCGCTGGTTGACGAACCAGCAGACAGGCTCTCAAGCCGTGTCTGCACATTCCGTAGTTGGTTTAGAAGGATGGTATCCGCATCTGGCTGAGCCTGCAGACCACAGATGATCTCTCTCAGTCCGGATATGGTGGAGGGAAAAGGATCGGGCCTCGCGGATGGTCGTCGTGAGCTTGCCTTCCGGGCAGGCTCACTCTCTGTATCATAGCTACATTCGGTGTTGTAAACACTGGTACAGGCGGAACACGCTGGTTTAGTAGAGTCGCACTGTGAGAGAGTTAATCAAATGGACGATCAGGAGCATCGCTTAGTTTACCTTGCTTTTACGCTTGCGACAAGCAACGCACGCGGATGCTGTAACTCTTTTCCTGCTTGGCTTTTCCAGGACGGCTGAGGAGCCTTGGTCCGCGGAATCTCGCTTCGGCTTGAGTCGCCTATGAGACGAATGTTGATCGTACATGATTTGTATTCCGTTATTCCATCCGTGATAATGTTAGCTATCCGATGAATGAGTCTATATTACGTTGTCAGGTCGTGCTGTCCAGCATGTTTGAGATGAGTTATGATCCGGCGGTGACTGCATGAGCGACGCATGGACGTTAGGTGAGTACTGCCACGGCTCTGGGGCAAGCTACATGGACGGCGGAACCGGACCAGGACACCAGAATCGTATCTGCGACCAAGGGAAGGATCCACAGTGACCAATGACCAGATGTTTAGATGAATTAGTCGGGGGCAAAATATGATGACTTGATACGTTGTGGAGAGATCAGCGGCGGCAAGACCTTCGTCCGATGCGAGCAACCGTTCAGTAAGCAGGGTAGCGGCAATGCTTGTGGCTTACAGGCCGTGATGAACCGGGCTCCTGTTGCCGTGTAGAAGGAGTATGATTCAGGACATGATATCTCTGGCAGCTCGCGAGCACGAGGGCTATCGATTAGTTCTAGAACTACTTACCGCCAGACGGGCTGCTTTTCATCAACGATTCGGCTTGAAGATCTGTGGTTGTTTTTCGTGGCAATGTCATCGAGAGCCGTTGCAATCTGCCCATGGCGAGAGGGTCTGCAAACGCGTCTATTGATCGATGACATGCAGATGAGACGCCGAGCAGGGTCCCACTACTGCGTTGTCAATGCCCAAACGAAGAAACGCAGAGACAAGATGCTGTGGTGAACAGCTGGGCGGCAGGGCGAGTTGGGAGCGAGTGTACTGTAGTGAGTGGACGGGACGAGCTTCCATCCGGCCCGCAGGCAACCAAACAGAAGCTTAAAGGATATTGAATTGCGTTCCGTTGAGACTGTTGTGACCACTGCTCCTTGGTATCCAGTGATTGCCGCCCATCTTCGATCTGGTCAAAGTCAAAATGCAGGTGCCCGCTAGGTGGATCGACGACCGCCATGCAGGAATTTCGCTGTGTGCGGACACGTCTTGTGAAGAGCAGCTGCCCGAATCATGCTTGCAACATTGATGTCGTGGATGAGGTAGAGCAAGAATCCTTCAAACTCTCTGATCAGCCATGGACGGGCCCACGCGGTTCGTGGTGCTTTTTGAAGGATGCAATTTCCTAAACAATTCCGTCCTGCCGTCCTGCCGTCCATGCAGAATATGCGTTATCGATATCAGGCAACGCAAGCAATTGTATGCGTCGTGGCACGACCGATCGGCGGTACAAAGGTGGTTTGAGGTACGGAATCTTGTCCGATCACAATTCAGGCACTCATACGTCGGTGGCTAACACTAGCTGCTGAAGAGTCAAGGCACGCTGATGGCCTCTGCTGTTGGGATTGGTCTCGGACATGCACTTTGCTGGTCATGGGCAATATGCCAGCCATGCTGCACCAAGCCGTCGTGTCCTCGTATTGACAGGCATAGTCTACCCTGCACGCTCATTGTGTAACATTGGGTTTGATCTGGAGTGCTCGAACAGATTGCTGTCAACAAATCCCGCCCCTTCTAAGTGTGTGATCATCATCCATTAAAACGCCGTGCGCCGTCATTTGGAGATCTTCGATGATCTTCCTTCACATCTCCCCTGCGCTAGACGTTTTTGCTTCTGTTCTGCAGGTTCATGGCAAACGCCAACGGTTGCCTCTTCACTTACTGCCGCCCCCGAACTTGATGCCCATGTCAGGAGTCCACATGCCTGGAGCCGGCTGCTTCGTCTCCGTCACGGCAGGAGGCACGATACTGGCCCTAGTCGGTGTAGGAGCGACTAGCGGTGGGGCAGCTGCAGGGTTGTTTCCGGGCCTAGGCCCCTCGACCCGTGCTGCCGCGCTGTCGTGCTGTTTTTGTTGCCGCAACATCGTGTTGTTGGCACTTTGCAAGCTCATCTGCGCAAGTGCTGTCGTTAAATCTCCTTCAAGTTGCGACGCCTCGGACCTTCTTTGATAAACAAATGCTCTGCAGTCGTCCCGAAAACGTGTAACGACCGCCGCGAGATCGTTATAGAATGCTCTACCGGTCTCCAGATTCGAGATGATATCTTTGTAGCTGAGGTAAGCGTTTTCTAGCTTCTGCAATGCCTGCTCCCGTTCTTTCGTGGATGAATCGCCACAACGAGCACCGGCCAGAGCGGAATTGGCCTCTTGCAGCTTACTGAGAAGATCTTCCTGGTCCCGCTCATCGGCATTGACTTCGTTTCGCTCCGGTTGGTACATCTCCAGCCTCCGGTCGAAGAAGTCCTCAAATTGGACGGCCTCTAGGGTCTGCATAGGATGCTCCCTTTCCAGCCGTGCCGCTTCTGCCAGAAGATCGTGGTGAACATCATCGGCTTTTGCTTTTGCTCGAATGTTCTCCACCTTGCGTTTCCGCCGCGTTTCCAAGCGTCCAAGATCATTTAGTATGGATCGAAGGTTGTTTGCCTCCCGCTCGACTTTTGCCGTCATCGTCGCTCTTCGACTGCTCGGTACATAGTCCTCAAGATCTCTGTCTGTGCCGCCCAAGAGGCGGATGAGGCTCTCATTCTGCTTCAATTGATTCTGCAGCTTGCGATCACTGTTGGCGGCCTGGTTGAGGTATCCGTCGATTTCCGTGACGCGGCGGTACAGTTGTGGAACTGCTTCATTCGATGGCAACCGGTTCCAGCGTTCCGTACCAAACTTGCGTCTTGACACTTCATCTTCTGCCGCTTCAGACCGGAGAAGGTCGACACCCTCTTGATAGGTTGCTCTGTCATTCGATTTCAGCTTCTCCGTGTCAGCCATGACTCGGTGAAGTCGCTGGATGCCGTTCTGTTGCCGTATTTCCTGGGCGTGTGACGACAGTCCGGGAGGGAGTCCGAGAGGTTTTTCCAGGGCTTGTAACGATCCCGGGAGGTTGAGTGACTGCATGACTTCATGTATTCGCATTGTCAATGCCTCAAGCCTCTGAACGACCTTCTCGTTCACCAGACTATCCCGGCGATCCGTGTAGATGCTGGCGGCCACATGTACAGAATAGGGAACGAGTTTCGTGAAAAGGGGTCGACCGAGTTCGCCCTTATCCCCCAGCATGTTCAAGGAATCGCCGACTTCCGGCGGCACTTTTGCCGCTACCATTGTCGCGCGATCCAGTACTTTCAATTCTGGCTTACTCGGTACTGGTAGAAGGTAGATCATGTCGTTATCTTTTTCGGCACGTTTGAGATCCTCTTGTACTCTGTTCTTCAGGCCATTCAAATCAGCTTGAACTGCCTTGTTGATGTAGCGAGTTTCCTTCAGCGCTTCGTTGACACATGTCAAGCTATCTCGGAGCCGAGCGACCTCTTCACCGTACTTACGCTTCTCCAGACAGTCACAGGCAGCTCGATATTGCGCAGCTGCGGCGAAGTGATGATGCTTGGCGTTCATGTGGTGGATCCACTCGCTACTGATGGCATCACTCTTGACACCCCAGTCGCCTGCCTGACTGTAAAAGTCACTAACTTTGGCGGCAAGCTTTGCGATACTAGCATCCTTAAGACCGTCCTTGACAGCCTTTTGCCAGAAGCACTCTTGCGCCTCGGCTAGCATGAGATGCTCCACGCTTTCCAGTGTTGGCTCGTCCATGTCCTCTGGCAGGGTCGTGCGCATATCTGGTATGCACACAGTTTTGATGTGCGAGATCACTCCCGCAGCTAGAGATAAGTAGTTACATGCAGCTTTGAGCCCATCACCTGTGCTGCGATTGGAAGCCAGAGCCAGCTGAGAATACATGGCGGCCAGGTTGAACAGGATATTGACCAGCTCGAAACGCAGGTTATCTTGAGATACTGCATCACGTCAATAGACGGACTGGGAAAGATTGAAAACGCCTACCTGGACGGTGTGTGTTGTAGCCCAGAGCCGGATACCAGACAAACTCCACCCCAATCTGGGACCGTGAGAAGAAGTTTCTTGGATGGTGATTCAAGTCGACCTACATCTACCGGAAACTTAGACCCCATCCATACGAGCTGAGCGGCATAGGCTTGGATTTTGCGAACTCCGCTGTGGTGCGGTTCGAGGGCATTGACAGCTTCTTGACGAAGGTGATCGATGGCATCCAAATCATTCGTGAACATCTGGGGATGTTGATCATATTTTGAAGAGATGTAGCGCTTGATGGCATCCTTTAATGATACATTGTGCGTCCGCCGGAAGGGCAGAAGCAGAATGTTGCTGCAGTTGGTCAGTAATTAGCCCACGGACGCTTCAAGGCGAACAAGCACACTCACGATGCCATCACCTTGATCCTCACTCTGCAGCAGAAGCCCGTGAGAATAATTGCAGGGAAGACCAGGCATGAGTCTACAAACATGGCAGCCAGCAAACGTCCACGTGCGATCAGAGCCAATGATGTCATCGGCCGGCAGCACAGCCGCATTCGCTTCCCTTCCACTGTCTACCTGCTGCGCCTGAGGCAAGCTTCTATCACACCTAACCTCCTTCGCCTCTTTAGTCTTCAATGCATTGACAAGGCACGCAATGGACAAATCGTAGTATTCATGGCCAGACTACTTGTGCAGTTCTTGAATCTATCATTTCTTGCTCATACATTAGGTTTAGTATCCTTCATAGTAGATCGTCAATACCCCGCTCCGAGTCTTTCTTTATCACCTCGAGCATACCCTAGAATCGTTAATCAGGTTTTGTCCGACCTTTCGTGCCACTCACCTCTGGTAGTATTGGCTGACCTGCCGAGTCAACCACATATCGAAAGGGCATCTGGGTACTTTCATGCTCATTGACCTTGATCTCAGGATGATCAACGTACTTGATGTCGTCAAGAGCAACTGCGTGGTGGATCAGCCAGAGCATTCAGACATTCTACGGTAACAAGACCTACCTCGATCCATGACTACTATCCTGGTAACCCTGACGGCCGTATCTGTAGTCATCTGCACAGGACCCAGCCGTCGACCTGTGTACCCCTTCTTCCGCAATTCCGATGTCCTATCTGAAGCAGGTCAGTTTCAGGTCTGTTGAAGTCTCAAGGCCGAATACCTCTCGGAGGATCATCCCCTATCATTCGTCAGCAATCATCCCGCACCCTAGCAGATCGAAAAGGGCCTACCTAGGATACCGCCAAACAGGAAGACATCGAATTTGTCCGCATCAGACGGCGAAAGTTCTGTCTTCGCCGCCGGGTCCAGCAAACATACACGATCCTTGTTGGACGCAAATATACCTTCCACACTACGCTGCTCTACTTTTGTGGCTCGTGACTGCTGTAGCGCAGGTGGGACTTTGAGCTCAGGCGAGACGGAACTGAGATAAAACAGACACCCTGCAGCCTCGGACTCTCGGCCAATGGCCATATACTCCAACGCCGACCACTCCTCCAATTCCGGGTCTAGATGTTCGACAACAAATGACTTTTTGTCGGCCGCTGTGGTATTCACAGCCATATTGTCGGTTACACCTCTTCAGATGCCGCTGACAGAGCGCTTTGCAGATGTCGATGGCGATGCGGGAATGATCAGCCGGTCTTGAAATCACAAGATCCGTCACACCTTGAAGCTGCAGATCTGAGCAGGGTTTCTGAATCGCCAAAATCAATCCCAGTCGATGGTGCAGATCTCTTGTGCTGTTGCCGCTTTCGTTGTGTTGCAGATCCACGTTGGTCCTAAACGATGCTGCAAGCTCGAAGTTGTTGTAGGCGTAACGTTCAAACGCTGATATCATTCGTCAAAGTCACACATATCGCATGCGAGAAAAAGTCCAGAGTCTTGTTTTCAGAGCTGCTGACGATTACGAGGGCGTTTTCTGCTGCTGGTGCAAAAAAGTTTATGCTGTGATGTCCATGCAAATCGCCTTTGACTGGTTCCAAACGTTTTTGCGGGGAAGCATGCCTCCGCCAAGACGAAGCTCGCTCACGTCAAGTCAAGGGGATTTTGTTCTCATCGCTCCCTCTTTGTCCCAAACTCTTCCATCGCAGCATCATATCAGTCACGTCGTTTTCGATATTGTGTTGAGCGACTTCGCAAGGCTCCAGCAACCATTCGCAATCGCCTAAGCTCTCATCTGAAGTCATCACAAACATCTCGTCTCTTGTGTTTCGATTACATCTCTCACCCGAGCACTCCTTGGAAACATAGTCAAGACCGCTTCGTCGACCAGCGGTATTGTATCTACTCTCTGGCTGCGACAATCGATTGAACCACAAGCATTCGCCTGACCCGATCAATTTCAGTAGGCAGCTCGAACACTTTGTGGTCCGGAACTGTCCGTCCAGAGCGCACTACTTCTGGCGATAGTGTCCATCGCCTACGCAGGCAGATTCGGTGAACAATCAAGATAGGCGTTGAAAGCGTGGATCGCGGACAATCACCTTCACTCTCACCATGAATCCTCATCAGAAGAACAAAGTCGATGTTAGCGTGAGTATTCGTGGGAATTCAGCGCCGCTGGGCAGGTACTGACTTGTTTAGTCCTTGACACCCGATGAGCAGAGGCTTTTCCGCATGTATGGCAAGCTGCCTAACAAGCAGGACCTGCTCAAGAACAAGCTCAAGGTACGTGGTCCCGAGGCGTGCACATACGACAGCGGCTAATTCATGATAGGGTCAAGAGCGCAAGTACTTCGACAGCGGCGACTATGCCATGTCCAAAGCCGGAAAGGCGGATGATGGTGGCGTCACAGCCATCGGCCGCGAACATCCATCTCCAGATACCATTCCGCACCTGTCTTCGTCTAATCCACACAACGGTACCGGTCCTGTCCTTCAGCCTACGCAGAGTCATGGTCAAGCGGGAAGTCCAGTCAAGGAAAGCAGTATCCTACAAAGAGGAGTGAGTGTCGATGAGCAGGATGGGGAAGAAGCAAAGGACGACATTGACAGGAAGGCCGAGGCTGTCAGCCCGCCACCCCATATTCAAGGCGTTCCCATCAACCGGTAGTTCCTTCCAACCAGATATACCCACGCGGACGACGAGTCTCTTTTGTACGGATTGGAGTCATTGGACAAGGAAAGATGGGAGTTATGGAGGATCGAGACCAGAACGGTCCAGCCTGCGCGGCTAGCACCAGGTTTCATGTATGCAGTAAGGACAAAGGGACTTTCGTAAGATAGCAGCCATATATCTTCATTCAAGGCTACCGCGCTGGTGAGAACGCAGCTAATGGATTCTTCGCTTCCTGTGACTCTGCAGGCTTCTCAATATCGTCCACTACTTTGTCCGACTCGTCCGGCGTCGCTATGGCGTCTTCGTTATCTGTGCCAGAGTAAACCGACCCTTGTATCTGCCTCATGGTCGTGACCTCGTTTTGAGACCACTCCTTCCAAGCTTCAAATTCCCTATCCTCCAGTTCCAAGCCCACCTCGATTGCGCCTTTACCGAAGAAAGCTCCCACGTGCTGTGCTTCCTCCTTTGCTATCCGTCGATCGATATCTTGTGCCTCTCTAATCTTGTAGAACTCTTTCCGAGCTTTGTCGTAAGCTTCCGGCTTTGTCAGACCCTCGTTCTGCATCAACCAGACCTGTCGCTGGACGACACTGTTCCACGTCAGCTCTCTGCTCATCGTGAGATGGCATGCACTACACACCTCTCGCCATTGATCGCTCGTCCTGGTGCTTCTAATCGGCTCCAGTTCTGTCTCTGATAGTCTTTGCCATCATCCTCCAAGATCGTACGCGGTCGTGCTAATTCCCATGGATGGTCCCCGAAGAAGTCCTCTCGTAACTTGTCTTCGGGATATGATATCTTTACTGGTTGGAACATCTTACTCGCTTTGCCCTTCTTCCGTCCCTTTGATTGCAGTGCCGGTCGTACCAATCGTTCTGAGGGTGGGAAGATCTCCACTGCGCTGTACCATGGAGGTGGAATCGTTTGGCGGCCAGTCTCCAGCAGTCGCGTGACGGCTTTGTGCACGCGCTGGGGTCCAAAGTCGTAGCGACCCATCTTTGAAGCCCTCTAGGATTGATTCCAGCGATTTCAGAGATGCTTCGGTGAGTTGCTGTCGAATGGTCCGCTACTTGCCATGTCCTCGAAGTCGGCATGGAATTTTGGCCGACCAATCAGCGCTGCGCATTTTTTCTGAGCTTCAAGCAGATCGCCCGCGACCTCGATCGTGAATTATTCGAGTAGCCTCCCACGACACCCCATTGAGCGCCAATGAACACCGGTCGGAATGTGCTGGATGATCATCGACACCATGCTTGACCATTCATGTCCTTGTCCTCCATCTCTGCTTCTAGAGGCGCTCCCATTCCCTCTCCTCAGTGCCTGAGGTTTCTGAAGCATCTTATATTCGACCGTCCTCAGCATGGAAAGGGTACAAATAGGAGTCATGCAAGTTCGAAGGAGAGGAGGGGTAGTGACGGGCGCCTTCAGCATCAAGAGAAGGAATACAAGCACGCTTTCCGCCACACAGCCTCTGTCGGGCGATCAGCCACCACCACGATGTCTGGTTTGGAATCTAGCCAACGCTGCAAACACGAATACCATAGACCTCGATGGAGCAGAAACCCTCCAGTACTATCAGCTACTGGCACTCGCGCGCACTCAACATCATCAAAAACACGGAGATATTCTGCCGCTGCGGCCCAGGCAATCGAAGTGCCGTTCACAGAGGAAGAGCTGGAGAGTGTGCTAGCACCCGAAGAGAAGCCACCAGATCCGCGGAAGGAAGAACCACAAGGAGATCCACGTCAACAGGGACGCACGAGAATCAGGGATGATAGGCATATTGCTCAGATCCGAGCCAAGGTAGAAGCCAACGCAGAAGAGAAGACTCGACTACAGACGACCAAACAGACCTATCTGATTACACGGCACATGGCACAGCATCCTGGTAGACCTCGTAAGATCGAGCCACTTGACGAGAAGACCGCACCGTCCGTGTTCCGCTTCGGTCAGCTCCTCACCCAACCCACGCCCGACAAAGACCAAGTCTGGTCCGCATACACACTCATCCCCTCACCCCGAGTCTGCTACATCAGCGAGCACCTCCTCACCGACTTCCTCAGCCTCCTCCGCCGCACCAAGTCCAAGCCCACCAAGCTAGTCGAACAGTACTTCACCGTCATGTCCGACATGACCTCCTCCTCCCGCCCCCTGACCCACCGCGACTTCAACTCCTCCCTCCACTGGATCGGCCGCTCCCCCTCCCTCGACCCCACCACGCGCCTCGAACGCGCCCTCTCCCTCTTCCACCAATTCGAATCCACCCCCTCCACCCATGGCGACATCGTCACCTTCAACACCCTCGGCGTCCTCGCACTAAAAGCCAAATCCCTCCCTCTCGTCCGCACCCTCCTCAACACCATCACGACCCGCCACCTGCAACCCGACCGGTACACCCACCTCCTCCGCATCACCTACTACGGCCGCCAACGCTCCGTCCCAGGCATCCGCTCCGCGTACAAATCCATGCTCCTCGCAGGCGAACTCATCGACACCATCGCGCTCAACGCCGTGATCCGCGCCCTGCTCGACGCAGCCGACCTCCCCTCAGCCCTCGCCACTTTCGCCCGCATGAAAGCCCTGCATACCTCCCGTCGTCCCAGCGCTGTTCCGGCCGACGACTGGGTCGCCCAACGCCGCTCCGGGCATGTGCTCAAGTATACTGCTTGGCAACTGAGGCATCACAGGGAGTTGCGCAGGGAGGTGCAAGACGCGACGCCAGTCACGCCGGATGCGCATACGTATCGTATGCTGATTGATCACGCGGGATGGGTGGCGGGGGAGTTGGAGACGGCGGTGGAGTTGGTGGAGGAGGCGATGGGGACGGGGTTGAGGGTGGAGATGGGGACGTGGGGGCTGTTGTTTGGGGCGTTTGAGAGGCATAGGGGGGTGAGGTTTGGGGGCTGGGGGAGGGCGGGCTTGGGGAGGGTGTGGGGGTTGTGGGTTGGGTATGTGGATTGGTTACGAGAGGGTGGTGGAGGGAGCGTGAGGGTGGATGGTGAGACTGTGAGTGCTGGATTGAGGGCATGGGAGTTGCATGGCACGGGAGAGGAGGTGAGGGAGGCGGTGAGGACGGTTAGGGAGTGGGATGTGGGGGAGGAAGTGGAGAAGGTGTTGGAGCGCGCGGTGGATGGGGTGGAGAGGGCCGAGAAGAGGGCGGAGATGCTGAGGCTGCAGGGTCTGGGGAATGAGGAGCTGTCAGGACAGGTGAGGAAGAGGAAGGGGAAGAGATGGAAGGATGGTGGTGGGAAGGGCAAGGGAAAGATATGGAATGGCCCGGGGGTAGTGGAGGAGACGGAGATGTTGTGGCCTGAGGAGGATCCATTCAAGTAGAGTAAAATAGTGGTAGATTGGGTTGGGCCCGACAAGGATGTACATATACCTGTAGACATGATTGGATTTATGACCACAATTTACATAAGGTCTCGGCCTAGGATGGATACGATAAAGCTGGAGAGAACCAGGTGTACTTATTCGCACTATGTACAGTCTAGCTAATCCGTACCCAAAAAATGTCATCAATAATGTATCATGCCGGTCTTCACATGTCCGTCACGTCTTGCGTCCGTCCTTCAGACTCTTGCTTGTACATGGCTCCATGCAAAATGCCGTCGAGACGTGGATACTCGTGCTGGATTTTATGCGAAGATGGGCTGAGCGACACCGTACTATTACAATGTCAGTATGCTGATTAAGAACATGGTGCTGGCGATCACTTACGGCGAGCGGGTCGTTGAATCTCAGGCCCTTGTTGAGACCGGAGATGGCCTTGATCTCATCATCCTTGAGGTCGAAGCTGCACACGTCCAAGTTCTGGGCCAGACGGCTCTGGTTGTTGGACTTGGGGATGACGGCCACACCACGCTGGGTCGCCCATCGGAGGAGAACCTGGGCTGGAGTCTTGCCGTGCTTGTCCGCAATGCTCTTGATGGTGTCGTGCTCGAACAGGAGAGTCGTGTCCTTGGCCTGCTGCATGTTGAGCTCGAGGAAGGACTGAGGTCCGAATGAGCTGTAAGCGGTCACGGCAATGCCGTTCTTCTTGACCAGGTCAATCAGAGGCTGCTGGGTGAGATACGGGTGGTGCTCGATCTGAAGAGTGGCGGGGAGGATCCTGGCGTAGCGGAGGAGGTCGAGAATGAGAGCACCGTTGTAGTTGGAGATACCGATGCTCTTGGCGAGACCCTCGTCGACGAGCTCCTCCATGGCCTTCCAGGTATCGGCCAGAGTGGTCTTGCTGGGGGTGACGTCCTTGCCACCCTCGTCTTGCCAGCCAGGTGGGTAGCGAACGGAGGGATCAACATACTTCAGGGCAATGGGGAAGTGGACGATGTAGAGGTCGAAGTAGTCAATGCCCCAGTCCTGGAGTTGCTTCTTTGCGATTGGCTTGACTTGCTCCTTGTCGTGGAAAGAGTTCCACAGCTTGGAGACGAGGAAGAGCTCCTCACGCTTGACGAGGCCGTCCTTGAGGGCACGCGCGACACCCTCACCGCACTCCTTCTCGTTGCCGTAATCTGAAGGAGAGTCAGTCAAATTGCTCGACATTCCGCTGTGTTCTGATCTTTGCATACCGCAGGCGCCATCAAACAGTCTGTAGCCTGACTTGATCGCGTTGTAGACCTGGTCTGCGCAAGTGTCGTTGTTGACCTTCCAGAGACCGAAGCCAACCAGGGGCATCTGCAGCACGTCAACTCTGGGCTCACATCAGCTCCAATCGCATTCAGCACACACCTGGTGGCCGCTGTTGAGCTTCACGTTGGGAACCGACATGGCTGCGTATGTCCTGTAGAAAAGTGGTGTTTGCGGGCTGAAAGATTTCTGAAGCGGGGTAGTGTAGAGTCGCGGGGCACAGGCTAGCGAGGAACAAGATCGAGGGAGGGCGGTGCTATTTGTAGTATGGTCAGCCCCAAGCCTTCTAAGAATATGGACAACAAAGCTCTCGCCAGAGTTAACGCACCGACAGAAATTTCGAACAAAAGTCATAAAGAGGGTCCTCCGTTGTCTGGTGGGCGGGCCGAACAGAGATGGCAGCTGGCTGCTGCAGGGTCGGGCTGGTTATGTAGGATCAATCTATGGCTCGACCAATGCTGTGTTGCTGTGGGAATGTCGCGGCTCTTTGATAGTGAGACAAATGGGGCTTAGGGAACTGACAAGAGATTTTGGCAGGTGGTTTAGGCCTTGGGACAATCGTGGTTGAGGGAACAATTTTGCCGCTATGAATGCTGAGGCAGATGGAAGCTCCAGCTGTGACGTGGGAATCTCGAGGTTCAAGGTGGGGGTTGCATCGCATTTGCGGGGCCGCTGGGTGAAATGTGGCCCGTGCACCTTTTAGCCAAAAAGCAACTGTACCGAGTGGCAGAAGCTCCGACGGGCGGCTAATTGATGCTCCTTGCGAATTGCCAGTTTAGGCTGGCAATTGTTCCGAGAAGTTTGCTGCATGAGCGGCTGCAGCATGGATGAGAGCGACATGTGACAGACGAACACAATTCTTCCATTTCGACACGAGAAATGCCGGCATCGTTCTGGTCAAGCTGGAGCAAGTCCTTATATTAATCGCTATCGGAGTTGGCCATCAAGAGGTGGAAGGAGGATACAAAGTGAATTGCTAGAGTATCTGCTGGATGCTATAGAAGCACAAAGCTTTTCTGGGTAATGGTAGAATACATGGGCCTTTGCCGGATCCAATCCTGGTTCAAAGACCTCGAGAGATGAGGTATTGGTGGGTGATAAGATGCTACGCGTTGCTGTCACTGCTCGGATCTCTAAGAAGAGAATCGTCGAGTGACCTTGGCGATGACTACATTGTGGTCAGCATCTACTGGTGTACACCAATATTGTTATATGATTGCAAGCTTACTGTGAAGAGCGACGACCGAGATGATGAACCCAACAGAGAGGACAAGGACAACAAAGGGATCGACCTTGAGTCCCGGCGACTCATCAGTGTACAGTCCTAGCAAAGAGTCAGTACGACATGTCCATCATGTGTCCGTACAGCCCGGCTCTGCCCCGTCTCAAGGTCCAATCGAGTTGCTGGGTGCATAACATAATGTAAACGTACTCAACATGGTGCTGCTGCTACCGCCGGCACCGGCTGCTCTCGTGCTGCTAGGTCTGACATTTGCGACCTTGTCTGCCCTGTCTGCTGCTGCCTTTCTCCTGATCGCTGTGGCTGGTCCTCCTGGAGGCTTTGGTGACGAAGGACGAGCGGTGGTCGAACCCGTGCTGGGCGACCCGGGACCGTTGACCGGCGATTGAGGGCGCGGAGATGACTGTGAGCGTGATTAGCCTCACTCGTGATTGTGCCTTCTCGAATTGTGGTTGCTGTCAAGGCGGACTGGAAGCTGCCAAAGACGCCAAAGTCGCGTGCCATAGCGCCCAAAGCCAGCGGTCCAACTAGCGAAACAGCGCTCCATCGGAGCTTCACGGAGGTTCGGGTTCCAAGGTCTTCTTGAATGTTTATTCCAAGCTCTTTCGGTTCATGCAATGCGACCAGCTTGTAGGTCCAGGGGTCCACGTACCATCTTTGTAGAGCCGTGCAGGCGTCAATGAGGTGTCAAATACAAGCGTTGGGTCCAATTGGTCGCTCGATTATACGATGGTGATGCCAGATAGCTCGAGAGTTATGAGATTCGAGGTTGATGGTCGATGGCTGCTTGTTCAGTTAAAGACACGCTTTCACATCTCCAAAATTGCTCCAGGGCCACCGGGAACAGCCGCAGGTCTGGGCAGGCATTTTCTGGGGAAAGCTGCTCGTCTTTGACATGGTTGGACCCTGACCATGAAATCGACCACGGTTCGTCAAGGGCTATAATATACTGCTGTCAAGTAGTCGCACGTGTCACGATAGAGGCCGAACATTTGCCCATCCATGCAACTTTTGATTTGGTCCCAAAATGTTCTCAGTGCAGCGCCAAAGTGTCCAGATTACCCAACCTATACCATCTCAGTCCCCATACCGTAATCCGATTACCAAACACCCCGTCAACAACTATGCCAGCGCAAGCCAAAGACATCGTATACCGCGCTCGAGTCTTTCATCCCTGCCCCGATTTCGTATCATGCTCCAAACATCAATATCCCTACTGACTGAACATGACCGTGCCCCTCGTCTTGGGTATCGCCAGATCCTAGCATGCCCTCCCGAACCTAGATGACAAACGCCAAAACGTAATGCAGAAACATGTCGCAGGTAGCTTATCTCGTAAACGATCTTTTACCCATGCAAAAATGATCCACTGGGAGCTTCTAGCCCCAGACAGAAGCCTGTACACCAAGAGTGTTCTTCGACGGGCCCCAGACGCCGCTGCTGGATCCCCAGCCGAGACTGGAGGTTTTGTCTGTACCGGTGGGGTTGGATGCCGCAGAAGTAGAGCGCTCGTTAGGTGTAGTTGAGCGCTTTGAGGTGGCGCTCTGCTGTAGTGGGCGAGTGCCGATAGGAGCGACGCCGCTCTGGGTGGCGATGGACGGGATGTTGCCGGAGCCGACAGATGGAGATGTCATCGGTGAAGCGGCAGTGTTGCCACCAGCAGAGTGTGGAGCGCTGTCGAGACCAAAATTGCTACGGCTGGCTGACGTGGGCGAGGTACTCGTCCTGTGCTCGCTCGCAGACATCTGGTCGCGTGGGGGCATCTGGACAGGTCCCTCAGAACCGCTATGCTGCTGGACAGAGAAAGGGTCGAAAGCCAAAGGCGAAGGGCCTCTGGGATGACCAGAGATGGACAGTCTGGCGTCCTGTGAAGGTCGACCAGATCCATCAGCGGCATACATGGCAGTCTCGTTCCCGTAGAGCGCCCTGTGCTGCCGTGCGATAAGGTCGCGACGATCATCCTCGTTGAGCGTGGTCGGGCTTGAAGAGCGATCAGACTTGACAGTGGTCGAACCTACCAAGGTCAGCATGAAGATTAAATATTACATTGAAAATTACACTAACTCTTGTTGTATTGCTGCTCCTGGTGATAATTCCGCAGTTCACGCTCCCTCTGTGCGGCCAGTCGTCGCTTTGCTTGCATGGCTTGATCTTGCTCGTTCTGCCGAGGCGGAAAGCGTTGACCTGCATAGTAGTTTTGAAGACCAGCAGATGATCCCGACCTTCCTCCATCATATTCGCTGATTGAGTGGTGTCTCGAGGAGCCTCCGGAGCGAGAGTCTATCGTATATAAGCATCAAATTACAGAACATCCGAATGTTTTCCTTTACCGTATTCGCTGTAAGGTCGACCACCAAGTACGGGCATGGAATCTCGGCGACCTGGCATGCCTTGAAGTGGCGGAGGGCCTCCGGTCATGCCAGGGTAGAACTTCCCGCTCTTAACAAGGTTATCAATTGCTCGATCCACCTCTACAAGCATGTATTAATCCCCGCTTCTTTCGTCTTTGAGAGGAGAGGCATACCTTCTATCTGCGCAAGAAAAGCGGCTGGTTCGTTTCCAGAGGCAGAAGTGGCATCTTTTCCCATGTCAAAAATTTGTCCATCGGTCTTCCCAACTTTTTTTCAAACATACCCGATCGTGATGGCGGGGCCTGTTGTTCCCATGAAGGCTGTCGCGCCGGGGCACCTCCCCATGGTTGTGACTCGAAGAATGACATTTTCGATCTTCTCGTAGGTTGTATATACAAAGACTCGTCGATTCGGTCGTTTATAGGATCGTGATCAGTCGCGACTCGTAAAGCCCGTTCTGTCCATACAAGTCGTTAGCAAACAGAACAGCCAGCCATGTGCGGAATAAAGAATGAACAGCGCGTGGTGCAGTGGTCAGGCGCAATTGGTAATGACGTGAAACAGCATGGGCAGAAAACAATTCTGTGCAGGGTACGCCTTGGACAATTCGGTGCAGGGTGCAGCGGTCGAGCGAGTGCCGAGGACGGGAAAAATTTGTCTCACCAGAAAAAATCGCGACTCGGGTCCTGTACTGGGGAGAAGAAGAAAAGAATGACAACACCGACCCGCTGCGAGCGACAGAGACTCGTCAATGGTATGCGGGCAGCGAGAGATCGCGAGAGGGTTGTGGGAGGGAGAAGAGGTTTGACTTTGACAACAGATGCGTGGGAGATGTCGGCTTCTGGGATTGGAGATGGACCGTGGACCGTGGACCGTCTTCTGGGTAGTTCGGTCACTTCGGTGAGAAGGATTATTGATTATTGCGGGCATTCGCTTGTCACGCTTGAGAGCCTGCTGAGCCTCGAGCAACCCACCTCGCCCACTCTTTGCTCTACGACTCGACAAGCTCTCTTGAGGACCCAAGGATTGACGAGTGATCCGTGCCATTCCGATGGCGCTTTGGCCTCACACAATCGCCCAATTTCCTCCGGCCTTGCCATGTTGACCATTCACAGGCGAGCCGCAGGAGCAAAAAGCTCTTTTTCGGCCCCCATCCCCCGTCGATGATGTGCCGCTCGCTCTGCTGTGCGCAATTCCGGCTGTCTCAGATTGGACAACACTATGCACGAAACACTTGACACTTTTGGCTTATGCTCCTGAAGAGGACTTTGCATGGCTGTGGCAGGTCATGCCGATGTCACAAGTCCGGCAAGAATACACGTTGGAGTATCGTACTGTAGGTGTATCCGGCTACATGAGGCAAACCAGAGATGCATCTAGTCCATCTAGCGCAGGCGGTACCACGTCTCGTGGAGGGTAGACATGACGCTGAGAACAGGCCGTTGGTGCTACTGGGTCCTTCCCACGTGAACTCTCTCCATCACGCACTTTGCATTGGCTGACGGTAATTGACCTGCGTTCTGGAAGCTCTGCTCTCGTGCTGCATGAGCATCTTCAGCCCGCGTCTTGCCCTCAGACCCTCGATGCACCAGCGTTGTATACTGGTCACGAGCTTCACGAATCACCAACATGATAGGTAATCTGCCCCGCTCTATAGCGGTGGAGTCCTTGCCGACCTGCCCGGAGAACAGTAAAGAGTTCGCTGCGCTAGATCTATCGATCAGAAGAGGCAAGCCCTGAAGTGCCGCTGTCATGGTTGTCGACGACGTGCGAGTCAGTGACGGATATGCATCCTGGGCTCTCACCTGACCATGCTCGAGCTCTCATCGATGATCCCTCTCGGACCATCAAAAAGTCTCCACAGTGGGTCGCAATCTCTGGAAGCTTATGCGAACCGGAGATAGCCCGACCGGAGAGCCTCACGCCGGTGCCCCTCCTTCACTGTGGCTCAGCAGATTCATCCTCAGCCACAGCCTTCAGCTCGTCTTTGGCTGCATTAATTATGGCAGCTTTCCTCTCCTATGTAGCATCATCTTCCCTCAATGACACCCTACGACGACTTCCGTCTCGGCCATCAGATGATCTGCCGTCACAGCGCTAGGATGAATCACAGCTGTCGTCCGCATGCGCTCAGTCCCGCGCATGTGGCTCGGCTCCTTGGGCCAACGTGATTGGACCCTGTCCCTGGCGTTCGCAGCAGACCCTCGTCCTCGAGAAACCTGCTCTCAGCGGCACTACTTCTTCTGTTCCTGTTTCGCGTTCAGGATGATGACAGCCCGCATAAGGCCTCGAGATGACACTAACCACTTTCAAAGTTCTGGTCAGGTAAGGGACGCGCCGCTCAAGGACGCTGTACACCTTCACCTCGAGCAGGGCAATCCTACAGCCGGACAGGAACTCGGAGTCGAGGATTCTCACGTATCCGAATGCGCAGCATTGCTAAACAGAGGTATACCACTGTTTCTGCACCTGTCTGCACATCCAGATGACTGGCAGTGCATGCAGCTGTTTCACGGGTCGCCGTATCGCACCCATTGTACTTATGTCCCGTGCCCTGGTACACATGCCACAAGATCCCCAGGGCCGCGCGCGACAATGTTTCATCCATGACCAACAACCCAACACCGGTTTTCGTCTTCAATTTTGCGCAAGTACAGCAACGTTTCTCTCGGGTTTGTCACTTCTTGCATTTGTTTCCTACTACCGTACAACCCACGATGCTATACCAACTCCTCTCGTTCGCTGCAGCGACGTTATCACCGTCAATAAGTTCCAACAAAATGGTCGAAGTCCTCCCGACCCCAGACATGGAAGCGGACGAACCATCTACACTATCCACATCACCACGCCAGGATACCACGCCAGACGACAGCAAAGAGCTACCCTCCACCGGCCTCCTCACCCCCATCAGCGACGCCAGCTTCTCCCCTTGTCCCCCACTCACATTCTCCTCCTCCCTCCCCTCCTCCACCACCTCCTTTCCCTTCTCCTCCCTCCCGGCCCCAATCTCTCCCCTCCTCCACCTACCCCCTGAGCTGCTCCTCCACCTCACCGACCACCTGCCCGCCCCCTCCCTGCTCTCCCTCCGCCTCACCTGCCGCCCCCTGCACCAGCTCCTCCCTCCCCCGCGCAAACCCGCCGAAACCTCCCCCTGCGCCCTCACAGCCTGCAATCGGCACCTCACCTCCCTCTCCGACGCGCAGGACAACCGCGCCCGCTGCGCTTTATGCAAGTCACTCTACCCCCTCTCCCTCTTCCGGAGAGCAGGGATACTGTCCCCCAGCCTACCGTTCCAGAATTTCGCGACGGGGCAGAGCCAGAGGATCATCGAGGAGGACGAAGTGGAACGGGAGGAGTCGGGTCCGGGGGAAGAGGATGAGGGGATCGAGGTCGCGACGGGCCAAGGACTGAGTCACCTCTCCGACGACTCGGTGCCGGTCACCGAACCACGGATTTGCGCGTGGCATATCAACCGCTTCGTCTTCCCGCCGACGGCCGCGTTGGCGCCGGACGCGGTGTTTGATGCGTTGGTGTCGGCTGCCGGGCGGGAGACGGGGCGGGGGCTGGAGGAGATTATGGCGAGGACGGTGGAGGCGGGGTGGGCGAGTAGTGTTGAGAAGTGCTGTATGCATTGCGGCTGCATCGTGGTGTGCGTGTGTTCGGTGGGGGAGTGTGGGGGGTGTAGGTGTGATTGTGAGGGGTGTGGGGTGAGGGAGGTCAGGTGTTGGTGGAAGTTGGCGAGGAAGGGCTATGGGCCCAAACATGAGGGGAGTTTTGGCGTGGCGAGGGGGAAGTGGTTGGTTGCCAGGGCGGAGGAGGCGGAGAGGTTTGGTTGGGATGGGAGGAAGTTGAGGGCCGAGGGGATGGTGGATTGGGGGATGGTGAGGGTGGTGAAGTGTTGGAATGCTCAGAAGGGGGAGGTGGTGGAGGGGAGTAGGAAGAGGAAGGCGGAAGGGGATTGAGTAATTCCTCGATCGTATTGAGCTGTGAGCTGATGGGAAGGACGATTGAGAACCAGTCCTTGACAGGGGCTTTCACTTCTCTTCCACGTTGGTCAGGAGACCCTCCTTCTCGCCACATTCCGCCTCTTCCTCCTCGGCAGCCACTTTCTCGGTCATCTCATACCAGATCGCCAGTCGTCGCACACCCAAGGCCGCTCTCCACTGCGCAACGCCTCCGATGACGACCAGCGTCGCTGCGATAGCTTGGACGGCCTGCAAGCCAAGTTGGCACCAATTCGTCTCTCCAAGACCGATCAACTTGCCCATCCCAGCAAATGGCACTTCTGAGCTCGGCACTCTGAACTTGCCGTAGCTCTTCATTCCGTCGTAGACTGTAGGGCAAACATCGCCACCGGCGGCAAAGTTGTGGAAGACAGCCAAGAGAGTGAGTTGTGGGATAAGTGATAAGAAGACGTCCAGCATCAAGTGATGAGAGAAGATGAAGAGGAACGTCGGCGAGCGGAGTCGCAGTCCGAAGAGTCCCAGCATCGAGGCGAAAAGCGAGAGCGCCGCATATGCCGACAGTGCCAGCGTCAGCGAAGGGTACGGCAGAAGAGGGACCAGATATATTGTCAGAAGGATATGCGGCAAAGGATAAAGCAAAGCGAGGAGAGATGAAGCCGGCATCCTTAAGCTATCCATTGTCTGTTTGTCCAGCGAGAGTGTCTGTGATGATCCAGAGATAACAGAAGAGCTCGGAATAATTGGCGGTTTGGTCTCGACGATCGTCTCCATGGCTTCTTGTATGGCGCTTGATATCAGAATTCAATATCCCAGCCCCAGCATACGAATCAACGAAGTCCAAGAGAAATCGATATTCCCACTTGCAAAATCAAGCCCTCGCGCCGTTGGGGACGTTCTGGTCCACTGCAGAAGACTGAGCGAGCCGCACCGGTGGTTGTGTGTGGCCGGTGTATCGACCGGTGACTAGGGCATATCGCCGTTATATCCTACCTGTCTGCTCACGCTGGGAGGGGTCGAAAGCTTTGGCCGGATAGAGTGTGTTGAGCACATGTCATCGCTGCGATGAGCGGAATGCATAGAGATTGATCGTATTCACATGATCGCATGATCCTGATTTGTAAAGAGATGGCAGTGATTTGGCTTTGGATTGAGGAGGATCTTCCGTGAGCATCCGAAGTATATACGCTGTAAGGATGTCTGTGCGAGGTCCGATGGGAGCACAAAAACGTGAAATGCTCAAATGACCATGTCTTCTGCACAGTCCCAAAGAGGAATTGGCGTGGCGGGAGATCAGCCAACAGGCGTTCGTCCAACGGTCTGGAAAACCTTTACATGCTCGAAGGTCTCTGTGGTCTCTTGATGCAGGTGAACCAGAGGGTATCTTATTTCCGCCTACTGATAACCTCTCGCTCTATGTCCTTCGCAGCCTCCTTCACCTTCTCGCTCCAGTGGACCTTGAGCAACTCACCCTCCCACACGTTGCCAGCAAAAGGATTCGAGCTTGTTGGCTCTTCTCTTTCCATGTCAAAGACTCCGTCGCCCTTTCGCTCCTCTGTATACCAGAGTCCGGATATCTTACCGCCTTGTACCTTCAGGACCTGCTTCACCAAAGCAAGCACTGCCAGTGTCGACTTCTCTGGTAGGTGCAATGCTGACGTCATTAATCGCTTCGTGAATGCAGCCAGTAAAGTTGGTGGTACGGATCGAGCGTTTTGAGGCGGTAGAAGCAGGGCTTGCAGTGCTCGCAGCATGAGCAGAGATGGTGTCTGGACGTTGATCTTCTCCTTCTTCTTCGGATCCGGGTTCTTCTGCGTTACAGTGCCATACTCTTCTGCTGTTGTGATCTTCGCGGCGACTTCGATGCTACCGTCCAGTGACAGCGGTAGAACCTCGTTGTATAGTCGCTGGGTGAAGAAGCTTAGGTCCAAGTGGAGTCCATTCGCAGCTTTGAACGTATCTTGCCCCTGCAAAAGTGCAAATGCGGTTACCGTACAAAGCAGAGCTTCCCGGCTCTTATCCCTTCTATTCCCGACCTCTTCCGTCTCCTCGTCCTCATCCACTTCCCACGATATTAGATCCCGAAGTGATTCAAGGATATCGCCGAAGAAGTCTTGGTTGATCAAATGAGCATATCGTGCCAGACCTTCCAATACGGCTCCCATCAAATGTGGTGTCCTCTTCTTCAGAATTCGAAAATATGCCACGAACACGAGTTTCAGCATCTCGGATTGATTCTTCTCTCTTTCCTCATGAGATACAGCCGCATCAGCTTCAATCATTTCCTTCTCAATCACTTTCGTTTCTCGGAGCCGTTTCCGCTCTCGCTTGGTCCGGAACTCCCGCTTCGACTTCTTGACCTTTGGTTGCGGAGGAGCGTCGGGGTCTTCCTTGTCGATCCTGTTTGTGGACGCTCGATATGAGTATTCTGAGAGCAAGCGAAGAGAGAGAAATGTGTTAAGTACAGAAGAGTGTATATTGTAGTCTTTCGACTTGAACATCTTGGTGAGTAAAGAGACGGCCTCAAGGGAGGCATGGCCATCCTCGTCGTTCGTGAAAAGAGTCTCCATTGCCGCTCTCGCCCGATGGAAATCCTTGTCCACAGACCGAGATGAAAGCTTCAAGACCAGTGTGTTGAGGAGATCATTCCGAAAGTTGAAATGTGGGACCGCTTCGAGCAAAGTGCATAGACAAATCATGGCCGTGCTTGCAATTGAGGCTTTGTCTTCCGTCCGATTATTCGACGCACTCTTGATCGCCCGAGCCAGTCCTCGGACATACTCGCGGTAGCAAGACACGAGAGTCTGTTCGAATGTCCGCAAACGTTTTACGTCCTTGGAGAGCTTCGCCTTCATGTCTTCGTCCGAGAGAGCTCTAATCCGGTAGCCAGGGATGATGTCTTTGAATACAGCAAGTTGTGTTGCCATGGCAAGTTTCTTGATCGTGGGCACTCTCGAGCTTGCTATCTTTGCAAGTCCTTTCAGCTGGCTAATATTCTCCTCGGGATCTTCGCTGATAGACCCAGCCATTCGCGCCAGATCTTCCTTAGCTTCCAGAATCTGCACCTTCAGTGGTCTCACATCCTCTAAATCTTCCTCCCCCTCTGATTCCTTCTCATGCTCTGCGACGGCATCCGCGACTGCTTCGCCCTGCTCGTCCTCGACTTCATCTTCTGATGGGTCATCTGCCTTCTCCGCTTGCTCTACCATTCCTTCACTGGTCTTGATCGGCAGCTTGTCATTCTTCTTGTCCTTGCCCTTCTTCTTTCTTGATCGCTCGGCATAGGTCGCTTCCAGATCCCAATTCGAGGCATTTTGATAGAAGTTTTTCGTGACAGCTGCTGTGTCGCTCTCCGATGGGCTCAGACGCCTCCGCTTCGGCGCTGGTAACCGTGACATTTGATTGAAGGAATTTATGCTCTCCAAAATGACAACAGACAACCTCGCCGGTGACCATGAGAATGCGGTATCGTCACCGCTCACCGCCTATACTTTTCTGCCGCATCTCCAAATTTTGCGGGGCTATTTCATGCTGATCCAAATTATTCGGCAGCCACGCTACATCCACCATCCTGCATCCTGTTTCGCCAACATACACAGAATTCGCTTGAGTAGCTGGACTAAGCATCTCGCGAATTTTGAGACGAAGACAAGCATTCCGGGTGTCCGCCGCTGACCATGCGTCCTCTCACCGAATCCGAGACGCAGACGCTCTTCAAAAAGCTGGCAAACTACACTGGCCGATCTTTGAACAACCTCCTCACAGACACGGCGCCTGCTCCGACATCAACGACGAAGAAGAACAAGACTGCCTCCGAGGGCGATCGACATGTCTTCCGCATCTCGCACAACCGAGTCTACTACGTCCGCTCCTCGCTAGCTGGTCTTGCAACCTCAATCGCTCGGCCAAATCTCCTCTCCCTCGGTACATGCTTGGGCAAGTTCACAAAGACGGGACAGTTCAGATTGCATATCACTGCATTGGACGTCATTGCACCCCACGCGAGGTACAAGGTTCACGTCAAGTCGAACGGAGAGATGCCGTTCCTGTATGGTGGGCATGTTCTGAAGGCGCACGTGGGGAGAATGAGCGAGGAAGTACCAGAGCATAGCGGTGTGGTAGTGTGCGACTTGAATGACAGGCCTTTGGGATTCGGTGTGACGAGCAAGGCAAGCAATGAGGTTAAGAGACTGGAGCCGACTGGCATTGTGGTATACAGGCAGGCGGATGCCGGAGAGTATCTCAGAGAGGAAGATACGCTATTCGCTGGATGAAAGACTTGTGGTGTTGTCTCTGCACCATCAGAAAACGACGCAAGTCACGGACTGGTCATGTACCATGCTGTCTCGAAGGTCAGCGGAGATCGGGTGGAGAAGGCGGAACTCAGAGGGCTATGGCAGGCCTATGTGGTTATCTCATCCTGTCTCGGCATCCTTCTTCAAGCCTACAGGTCGGACACCGACTGGTGATGGGTCGTACATCGCTCGAACGCGCGGTTCACCATCGACATAACACTACCCAGGTCTGGAAACTTGCTTGGCGTGGTCTTGCGAAGGACACCAGGAAGGCCATTCGGATCACTTCGAATGGTTCAAGCACGACCGAGGAGCTGCTTGGAGACGGACGATTTGCTCTGCTGGGAATCTTGGTCATGTCTTCAATCATGAATCCAACGTGGCTTATCCACAGGTTTTCAATTACGAGAAACACCTCGATAGATAGATAAGACTTCGTCGCTAATGGCAAGGCGTCGCGTTGATATACTCTAATGGAAAGTGATGGCGAAACTTTGAAAGCATTCCTCCCATCAACGCCGCATGACTCCTTTTTATCGTATCAAAGTCCTCTTCAACATCTGCAAATACCTCGTTGCAATCCGCACCGACGTGAATTGTAGAAGCAGGCATGCTTGCCCTGTGGCTTCTCGCTGTCACCCTCATCGGTCGCTATATCTTTCAAGCATGGCAGACGTGGTGTACGAGAGTGCCTGGTCCATGGTTTGCGAATGTGACCAGGCTGGTCCTGATATACTACGAATGGACGCGACGGAGGAGACAGTATATTCACGGTCTGCACGAGCAGTATGGAGATGTCGTTCGGCTTGCACCCGATCAGGTGTCTTTCATCAACCTCGAAGGCATGAAGGAGATCTACCAGAGTGGCGGTAGTGGCTATGACAAGTCCGACTTTTATGACATGTTCAAGCAGTATGATCACAGGTGAGACCCTCTCGAGCTTAGCTGGAGGTGGAGGTATCTAACGTATCCCAGGACCATGTTCTCTATGCTTGGGAGGGAAGAGGTAGGTCACTATTGATGCCGTAAGAACTGCAGCTGCTGATGAAAGACAGCATGCTCAACGGAAGAAGCTGTTCGCGGAACGATACGCCATGACAAATGTCGCACGTCCAGAAGTCATGGACGGCATATCAACAAGAGCCATGAAGGTGCTTGAGAAGTGCAAAGCGTCTGCAGGAAGCTACTTAGATGCTTATGTCTGTCGTGACACCCGGAATCTTATCATACACCGCTAAACCTTAGTAGTTTGTCCTTCACTGCTATGCAATCGACGGAGTCTCACATCTACTATTCAATCCTGGTGGTACGGATACGCTGGGCGACCCCTCGCATCGCGAGTATGTCGAAGAGCTGACATACTACGACAACATGAGAAGTACAGGACTTGCAGGCATATATGATGACTTAATACTGATAATTAACAGGGCGAATGATCGAGATGTATCTGCCATGGCTACACAAGATCTTGAGTCGTTTCGAGACCTCTACCTGGGGAATCTCACAGCGCTTCGTCCTGGACCAGGTCGAGCAGTCCCGTCTAGGACCATCAGCAGTCTTACACAAGTTGAGCAAGAATCCCGATCTCTCCACGGTACAGGCTGCTGCCGAATGTATGGACCACATGGCTGCAGGAATCGAGACAACAGGTGATGGGCTCTGTTTCCTCATGCATGAGTTGTCGCTACCACGATCCCACCACATCCAAGATAAGCTTCGGCAGGAACTACAAAGCAATCCTAATGCAAAGCTGGAGAGTCTAGAGTATCTCGATGCCGTGGTCAAAGAAGGTCTACGTCGCTTCCCACCAATCCCTATGAGCTTACCACGATTGGTCCCTTCCGGAGGTAGGACCATTTGTGGTTATACAGTCCCGGAAAATACCATTGTCAGCTGCTGTGCTCACTCGATGCATCTACTGAACGAAAATGTCTACCCAGATGCATATGCCTTCAAGCCTGAGAGATGGTTCGACAAAGAAAGACTGCCAAACATGAACAGATTGATGTTCACATTCTCTGCAGGCGGGAGAGGCTGTGTTGGTAAGAAGTAAGTTGCTGGCAACCTGATTCTTGAATAGCGTACTTACGAGCAACAGTCTGGCTCTGCTCGAGATGAAGACACTATTGAGAGAAGTGTACAGTCGATTCAAGACTACATTGCCACCAGAGATGCCGACCGAAATGGAGATGGACGACCAGGTCGTTGCTTCGAGACCCAAGGACTTCAAAGCTCTTCTAGTTTTTACGGAGTTCTGACGATTCCAATGAGATCAGGCAGAGAATGATGATTGCATTCGTTCAAATTTCTGGAGAAGCTACAAGGACTCGATGCGAGACATGTCAACAATTCTTCCAAACATGAGAAGCAAACTAATTGCTGTCGATGTGGTTATGGGTTGGGTTTTCTGCGGAACCTGTATCGCGACAGCTGCAACGATAGAGGCGAGGCTCGCCCAAGGGGTATGCCCAGAAGGTCATGGTATTGCCTTCGTCTTGCTGTTCTTCCTACATGGGTTCAGCTCGTCTCTAATATCCAGCGTATCACACGTACAGGAATCCAAGGTATCTTGATACTGATTCCCTCGCTCTCGGTGATCTCGAGCTCTTCTGGATCGGTCGGCGAGAATTTCCGGATACCAAGAACATCCTCACAGCCGTACGACTCCAAGAGCATTGCGATCTCGGCAAGCAATGCCAGATTTTCGTTCTCGGCAGGTGCGATCTCATATTCGTACGGCTTCCAACGATTATCACGGGAAGCGAATGACTTTGGCGCGATACTGGCGCGGTGCAAGTCCTCAGCAGTATCTGGAATATTCCAAGGCTGTAAGGTCCGGCCAAAATCCATTAGTCGCTTCCCAGGAGCAACATTAGCGTGGCGGTGAACGAGAGTGAGGCCGTATCGGTCGTTGCCACCATTCTCTGAGAGCAGGTCACGGAAGCCTGCGAGGACTGCCTCAGGCAGGTCTGTCCCCTCGCTGAGCTCCCCCCATCCACCGTAACGCCGGCATAAAGCCACGGAGAACAAGTCGGGGCGCTTGATCACACACTCGTGGTGTGAGCTTCGACGCTAGCAGTGACCTCGAGGGATGCAGGAGCAGTGCTAGCAAATCCCAAAATTCAGGCAAGGCGCTTGCCCAAGCCTGTTTTGAGCTGTCGACCGCAGAAGTAGTAGTGGTTAGAAAGTCATCATGCCTCCTGACCGTGCCGTTATCACATGTCGTCCGGTGTGACAACGAAGGTGGCGGGTGCGGTGTGGGTCCCCTGTGCCACATCCTCACCCAGCGCGACCACATTTCTCTGCTCCTTACGACACCACAGTGATACGTCATCTCAACCCAATCTTTGATGTGGAGGATACTCTCCAAGTAGCTTTGGCAGCTGCGAGCAAAACATTTGGCGAAGAATTCGAACTGTCGGGGAAACGCACGACAGGTCACTCCAACCACATCTACCGCGTTGTATCCGCCAGTGACGAAACGGTATGTGTACGGATCGCCGTGGACGCAGAGGCGGGCAGACTTGCCGCTAGAGGATACAGAGTGTTGGAGAAGGTCAAATTCTTGAGTTCGAGGCTTGCAATTCCTGCCATTCACGCCATAGAAGAGGCGTACCTCGTGCTGGACTACGTACCAGGACAGCCCCTTGGGATATGGTCCAGCAATATCTTGTCCGCTGCTGAAAGACAGAGAATCCTCGATGGTTTGGCAAGTTTCTTATTTACACTATGGGACACGAACATGGATAGCCAGGGTACGATCGATCTCTACCATGAAGCAAGTAGCACCCAGCTTAATTGATCCAGGTTCCACAGTGAACTATCGTGACTGGTTGTACAACCAACTACCAGTGACGACCGGTACCTTGTTCGGCATGGCGTCTTCAATGCATGGAATATCATCGTAGACGGGGGTACTCTGTCCGGGTAAGTGCTGTCCATTCAAATCGAACTTCGAGGCCGCAGTGACTGAGACGCTTAAGCGTCGTTGATTGGGACACTGCACAGGTCGTTCCAGCTCACGCAGCGATACATCACCCTCTCTTCATTTCATATATCCCTGGCTGGGCGAACGATGGTTGTGATGCTGATGAGACCTTCGAAGACGACAGGGCGTATCTCGAAGCAGCCATCCTTGGGCTTCACGCTGATCGTACCACCGCAGAGTCAATCGTGAAGCTCCTACAAACTTCGACCGAGCGCCAGTTCTTTGAGATGTCATTGTTCAATCAGAAAGTCAATCACGAATACATCTCTAGAAGACTTCCTTCGAAGACAATGGATAAGAACGAGGCCCTTTGGCACTTGAATACCTTCTTGGAGAACAATGAGGACCTGCTTACCGACCCCGCTGCTGCACCGCTGCCTTGGAGGAATTATACCCAGCCGTATCCACACCCTGCTAGTATCAATACCATTCCCAATCCTTTGTTCCTCCAAATAACATCCCTGTGAAATACTCATGCATACCTTATTCGCCACATACCCACTCATACTCGCCACAAGTACCATACCTCCCCCTATCTCTGCACGTGTCATCTCCCTGGCCACCGCCTGTGCTACCAGGAACGTACCCGTGACATTGACATCCAACATCCTCCTGATACTCGCGACAGGAAAGTCCACCGCGGGCCCATTATCCGAGATCCCAGCACACGCTACCAGCCCTCTGATCGGCCATCGCAGAGTCGGTACAAAAGCCTGAAATGCTGCCTTGACTTTCGCCTCGTCGGTGGTGTCGCATTGCACGTACTTGACCTGTGCTCCATGTTCCTTTGCTGCGGCTTCGACCTCATCCCACGAGCTGGCAGGCGGGGCAGGTAGGAGGTCTAGAGCGATGACGTCGGCGCCGCTTTGCAGTATGGCGGTGGCGAGAGTGGAGCCGAGGAAGCCGGCGGCGCCGGTGACTTTGGGTATGAGCAAGGCGGGAAAGGGGGAAAGAGGGACGGGAGAGAGGGAGGGGAGAAAAGAGACGGACTTGTTATTGTTCTTTCCTTGAGAAGGAAGAGGTCGGCGACGAGAGTGTGAGGGGTGGAGGAGGGGGATTTGGCTTCGCGGAGGGGGGGGGAGGTGGACGTTTTGGGACATTGTGAAGGTAGATCGGGACGGGATGAGGGGATGTAGGAGGTTGGTGGTGGTGAGAGGAAAGGGAGAGGGTAGGGTTTGTGGATGTATGCTCGAGCGGGATTACGGAGTGGCGAGAGGAAAGACGCGAAGCATATATTATATCGACTGAGGAGAGGTGGTTGAGCATTCTGGATGTCTGATCTGGGTAGATATGGTATAGTCCGAACTGTGACCATACAGCTATTGGAATCATTCAGATTCCTCCATCTTGACTGCTATAAGGAAATCACGGGACATGGCCATACCCCGGTCTGATATCTCTGGTATTGGAGCTAGGACTATGCTGATCAGGCTCACTCATCTGCATCTTACAAGCAATGGTCCGGATTCCCCTCTGGCGTACCCCACCACGTTGGGAACAGTCTCTCCTTCCCACTCGCGCCAAACACGGCAAATGACAAGAGGAAGATGACAATCTGCGATCCACCATCCAACGCCGCACCAATGAGATAGTTGTACTTGTTGTAGATCCCTGGCCTACGTCTCCTCAGCCAGACCTGAGAGAAGACACCCACAGCAATGGACGACCAGATCCAAGATGTGGTACCAAAGTATACCTGCCCGGCGTACGACGCAATGATGGCGGTATTGATTGGGAACCTCTTCAGGCTGGGGAAGAACTTGATCAGGCCCCAGTGGGCAACTGGAAAGGCCATGCCAATTACAAGGCCGAGAGGGACGATGAGGTAGCGTCCGCCTACGCCGTAGATCTCTTTCGCCAGCGCCCATGTGACGGCTTGCGAGTTCAGCGACTGCACCGTGGACCCGGACCAGACATTGTTGCCTTTCGGGTCGAGAAGGATCTCTCGTTGATTGGTAACGATGATGGTCATGACAGTGTAATTGAGCGCAGCACCGAGGAGCGAGGCGTAGACCTGGGTGGCAAACATGACACGAGGAGGTATCTTGGTGTACTGTCCTACCTTGAGCCAATTGGCGAGATTGACAGCGAGGAGAATAACTTGATGAGACCAGGCCGCGAAGTAGAGATTGGCGATGGGGCGCCCGGGGTGGACTGCACCTCCAATCATCTTGGACAGTGCGTTTGTGCCAACGCCAGTGCCGTACAGGCCATACAGAATACAGGAGAAAGGAGCGATGAAGGTGCCGAGGATGAGAGCGATGATGTATCCCCAGACTGGAAGTGTTGTCTCGCCTTTGATATTGACGATGAGACCGGCAAAGAAGCAGAGGATGAAGACAGCGATATACCACCATGAAGGAACCTCTTTATAGCGTAGCATACCCTGGTAGTGAGGATCGGGCTGGGTTCGTGTACGGGCTTGCTTCCATGCAAGTATCATGTCTTTACCAAAGAAGAGGATGACATGAGTGATCAGTGCGCCGATGGCCAGAGTTTGAGTCAGATAGCCCCAAGCAGTAGCGGAGGTGAGGTGTGGCAGACCAACCCGCTCCAGCTTCTGGTAGTCGATGAATCCATTGGAGTCCAGAAGTGAGGTCGTGGCAAGTCTTGTACCGTTGCTTTGGAACAGCGATGTTGACATGAATGGAAAGTCCTTTGCCGACCAAGCATTGCTGTAGTACAGCCCACTCATAGCAATATAGAAGATGATATATCCGATCCACGAGTTCAATTGCTGCTTGAGTGGCAGTGAGAGATATGTGCTCTGGATATATTGCCAGTCCAGAGAGAAGTTCAAGATACCAAGACCCTCGTTCGAAGATGCTCCGCCGAAGATGGTGGAAATAATGGTCCGGGTATCTTCGTTCGCCTTGATCGTTGCAAGACAGACTATCGATATGCCTCCAAACCATGTCACGATGTATGCTGGGAAGAATTCCCAGATCGCCGCGAGAACAAGTGCGTACAGGAACTTGAGCAGGCGATCTCGATTCTCCTTCCTGTCAAAGTGTAGCTTCTGGAACAGAATGACCTGTGGCAATGTTGACCAGTAGACCATCTCGGCCGGGTAGACGATGAGTGGTCGAAGGACACCAGCAAGCACAAAGCCACAGAGAGAGATTGAGAATGTGCCCAGGACAGCAGTACTGGCTGAAACCGCCTTGTTGTAGAAGAGTCGCTCGACAGCGTAGATCTCAACTCCTGCTAGTCCATTGTTGCCGGAGGAAGCAATTAGTGATGCCACTACATGCTCCTTGATACCAAAGGGCTGACCAGAGTTGAGGAATCTGAGCACGACCTGAGCTGGGCGCCAGTGGATACGCTCCGGTCGCGGAGTCGCTCGTGCCCATGCTTCTCCAAGGACGAAGACGAGCACTATGGAGTGTCAGCTCACGTTCTGCATCTATTAAAGCGGATGTTCTTGTTACTCACATTGGATGAAGACAGCCGAGACCTGCATCTGATACGGCTTGAACACGTAGAGCATGGTGATAACCGACGACAAGGCAGTGAAAGCAGTGCCCAGCAGGAGGGATCGGAATGTGAAAGCAGGGTCTCCATCATCCCTGGCTGATATCAGGAAGCGAGAGACGTCCTTCCCTGCAGCATGTCAGACTGCTTGAATGGACAATTCGATATGGTCAGCCTACCGTTGTTGATAACAGCGTTACCCTTGACATATTCGACTTCGTCGTCGCCCTCTCCACCTTTGTTATCTATTTCGGCGATTTTCTCGCCCGTTGAGTACTCGGGCGCTTCATCGTCCTCGTCGCTGGCGAATGCCAATTCCTTGCCCACGGAAGCGACCTCGGGCTCATCCGCGCCAGCCTTAGCAGTGCGTGAAGGTACCTCTGCAGAGGCCATGCTTTGACAGCAGCTTGCTCGAGAGGAAGAGGGTCTTCTGGAGAGCCAGAGAAGGGGACCAAAACAAGATAGGCTAAGCAATGACAAGCAACACTAAGAACGGCGCCACGAGGTATAAGAATTGTTCTAGAGAGTGACACTCACCTTCGCCCTGCATAATCTGCCCTTCCCGGCCCCACCGGTGTGCTTGATAACGACATTTTCGCCATTGATTGTGTGCAGATCAGGGCATGTACCGTATTATGGTAGCATTCGTGATAGCGGTGACAGCCCAATGATCTGGAGTGACGGCTGTGAAAGTTCTCCAGAGACGATCCGCATTTGGGAAGGTGGTAGGGCTGGAAGAGTGTGTGCAACTCTAAAGGCCATTATGGCGAAGGCGTGATCAACCATCGGCAGATTTGCGCCGAGCACGTGTCTTTTGCCGCGGAGAGGGCCCTTCCGCACTCACATGCCAATCGCAGCAATAATAGCATAGCGACGTGCAAAAACGCGTCAACGACTCCCACCACCTCTCAAGCGCGAAGACGAGTTCAACACAGACTGGAAAAAAAATTGTGATGAATACAGAGCGTACAATCGCCGAGGATCGAACTCGGGAATTTGAGCATGTCAGTAAAGGATCGCGGGTGACTGAGAAGATTGTACTAACCCTGTCGCGAACACTTGCATTGCAGCATTGTGAGGCGAACGTCATACCACTAGACCACGATTGCGACTTCGCCGAACAGAAACCAGGTCGATCGAGCGACGAGCAAGACAGCTCTAGCCTATTCTTCATTTTATGCAATATATAATCGCACAAAGATTCAGAAAGTGGCAGGAAGGTGACTCCGACTCAGTGGTACAGAGCGATGAGTAAAGAGACGTTGAGAGAACGAGGGGCAGCGTGTAAGAACAGACCAGGCAGTCTTCCCAAATCTTCTGGTTCATCGTTGGCCTGCAAGAGTGGCACTCGCACTCAGGTGTGTCGGCGTGTGGTGCATCGCCCGATTATAAAGAGGGACTCGTACCAACTTACATTTTTGCGACCAAATGCCATGTCCTTGATGCAGCGCTCCTGATTGATCGACAGACCTTCGACCTTGAACATCATTTGTTGTGGTTGGCCTGAAGACAGCAGAAGTGGAACAAAGCTATTGACTACTGCTTTGGGGTGTTAATAAACCTGCTTGAAAGACGACCAGTGACGCCCCAGTGCCAACATAATCATGACCATTGTCTTTTCCTCTCATTTCCTATTACACAATTTCTTCTTAGAGTTAATCAGAGTTATCAAATATGCATTTCACGATACTGACGACCATCACAACAGCAGCGCTGGCCGCTGCCCAACCCTTTAGCCTCGGCGACACAGCACGCATGGTCTGCATGTGGAAGAACCCCCAGCTCGTTGAGGCCATCGATCAGTTCTGCTCGAACACTAACGTGGTAGTGCCCTCAGCATACGGCGCTGACGGCAAGACTGTAGGTGACAACGTAGCCTGGATCTGGCCTCAAGGTCAATGCCCTCAAGCGTGGGTACCGCAGACATACTGCTATTCTCAATTCTACCGTGTCTGTGCCAAAGGTTCTGACAAGGGTTATGGTAAAGGTTTATTTGGTAGGCCCGGTGAGAACGCATGCCAGGTATGGCTTCTTGATACCAAGAAGGTCCATGACCAGCAGATCCGCTGGAGAGACAATGGAGGCCGTCCTCCTTCGAAGGGTACGCCGCCAGCATAGTAGACCATATGGGTGTGATAGGACAGGCGAGAGTGTGAAGAATGGTCATGAGATCGAGCTACCTAGCTACCTAGTCCCTGGTGGGCTTTCAACAGAATAAAATAATCTTCGTTCATCAGATACCGTCGTAGGAATGGTATAGCATCAAAGAATGTGAACGAAGAGGACACACAGTGAAGCATGCCTTTCCGCCACTGATTCAGTGCTTGACTCTATATCCTCATCATCACCTGAACGTATGATAGAATCTGACCCGTTTGACCGAGTGTGAGGCGTGGACATGCCACCCTGCCAGACCCAAAAGTGGTACTTCTCGCATCGAGAATAAGCCCCATCGAGTTACCATGTTCGAGAACAGGCAATCGCATATCTATCGACCTCGACGAAAGATGGTCTATTCATACCTAGCTCCGACTTGCCCCTGATCAAATTAGAAGACCTTGAACCTCCTCCGTCACTTCCACCAAGTACCAGACAAACGCCATACCTAGGACGGACTCATATCCTCATCCTGCCTTCAGACATAGCCCTCGATACGGCGAGAGTAGATCCAAGGGTTCCGTGGACGGAGTGCAAGCAGTCCAAGGGTAACCTTGGGGGATGGAGGCATGAAAGACTTTAGCCGCGAAAGATGCTTCTATGGCGGCGCTTTTCAGCATTCCCTGCAAGGCAGAGCTGTCCGGGGACTTTCTCCCAAGGCGGTATGTAAAGAACGAAAAAACATTCTGTTGGAAGCCTTGATTGCGATTCTTCGAGCGAGAGGTGAAGGAGGAAGACGAACAAGGAACAGAAGTTTTCTGCATGCGGCGATTTTGCTCCGAGGTTCAGCCGGCGCGGAGCTCGGACGTGATTTTTCGTGGATCGCAACTCGAGCTTCAGGCGCGCGCAAGATAGACATTCACATTGATGCCTGGCATTGCATCACCCATTTATTCACACGAGACACCGCTCCTTTTCATGCCTTGACCTATAAAAGTCTTTCATTTGAGTGGTGAGTTCTCCCACTAATCCTATCACGCTTGATCAAAATGGGGAGAGGACTTCTTACTCATCTCGACAGTAGCAAGAAGAATCACACAATGTCTGGCCTCTTTGGCAGCAATGCCAGCTCGAGTTCGGCTAGCGCGACACAGGGCGATCTCACAAAAGATGTCCAGCTCAGCAATCCACCCGAGGACTCCATTTCTGACATGGCTTTCAATCCACAGCGAGACTTCCTCTCAGTTGCTTCTTGGGACAAGAAAGTCCGCATTTATGAAATCGACGCGCAAGGAAACAGTCAAGGAAAAGCGTTGTTCGAGCACGAGGGTCCGGTATTGAACACATGCTGGTCAAAGGTAGGATTCACAACAGGTTAAGAGGTGCACGACTCACAACGGATAGGACGGGACAAAGGTCTTTGGTGCTGGAGCAGACAAGGCAGCACGCATGCTCGATCTGGGCGCGAATAGCACAACGCCTCAGCAAGTCGCCGCACATGACCAACCAATCCGGTGTGTGGAGAGTATCATGGTGCAGGGTAACCCGATGTTGGTCACCGGATCCTGGGACAAGACGGTGAAATACTGGGACCTGCGACAACAGCAGCCTGTGGCATCTCTGGAGTGTCAGGATCGAGTATACTGTATGGACGTGCAAGACCAACTTCTCGTCATCGGTACAGCAGAGAGATGGATCAACGTGGTGAACCTCAACGAACCCGCCAAATTCTACAAGCAGATGCAGAGTCCACTGAAATGGCAGACGCGCACAGTCTCTTGCTTCACTGACGCTACTGGATTCGCGGTCGGCAGCATTGAGGGAAGATGCGCCATCCAATATGTGGAGGACAAGGACGCAAGCTCCAACTTCAGCTTCAAGTGTCATCGACAGAACGTGCCCAATCAGCGGGACGTGGCCAACGTCTACTCAGTCAACGCCATCTCCTTCCACCCACAACATGGCACGTTCAGTACTGCAGGTAGTGATGGAACATTTCACTTCTGGGACAAAGATGCCAAGCACAGGTTGAAGGGTTACCCCGAAGTTGGTGGCACGATTTCCGCAACCGACTTCAACTCGTCAGGGACCATCTTCGCTTATGCCGTATCATACGACTGGAGCAAGGGCTACGGCGCGAACAATCCTCAGCTCCCGAACAAAATCATGCTCCATCCAATCCAGGCGGACGAATGCAAGCCCAGACCAGGTGGGAAGAAACGATAGGGTCGAAAGGGGGGATTGACTAATGGCGACGGCAAAGTCGCACACCGGCAGCATCAAGGATGAAAAGCTTCATGAGCGCGGCGTTATGGTATGGTCTGATTTGGCGGCTACGCATTGTGGATATCAGAGAGTGGAAATGCGGCAGCCGAAATCGCTGCGTGAGGAGTAAAGCGACATTGAATAGCGGTCGATCGCTCAAATGAAAAATGACATTTAATGACATGCTGAGCCCTCTTTTCACCTGACGATCTTCTCTCTCACGAGTCTAAGGACCTTCACCCCGCGTTCATTCCACTTTTGTTTGCCTGTTCACCCCGCAACCCGGACAAACGCCGGGGGCTTCCCATGTCATGGCTTTGGTAAAGACGTCACTTGTTCTCCTCGATCACTCTTTTCATTGATGTGCAAAGCTTCAGATCCACCGCCCACCTCGATTTCCACCTTTCCGTGTGCCTGCGCAAGCAAGATCTTGTCCCTTCTTGGCCTCGATGGCTTGTTTAACCCGCCCTCCCCGGACACGAGCTAGCATGGCTTCCTGTCAAATGCCGATGTAGGGCGGACCTGGTAGGAAATGTAGGTGCAAACTATATGAGCTCTCCCATGTGCTCTCGAAACTTTCTCTTCCTCCCTATCCTGTCCCTCATTCGAGCAAGATGGCACAAACACTCTTCCTTGCACTGTTAGCGTCCCTGGTGGCAGCCCAAGAGGGCACAGTCCGACCACTGGTCGAACAATGTGGCCCTGCTAACGTAGCTTGCATCAACCGCTATGCAGCCGTCATGCCTTACACCTTCCTCCGCAACGACAGCACCACCGAAAAGCTGACCTCATTCGCCGAGATAGACGTGCCCAATGATCCCTCCTTCGCTGTCCTCAACGATACCGACTTCCTCGTCTTCGACCGCAAACGCGGCCTCGAGCTCCTCGGACCCAACCCTCAATACGACTTCATCTTTCCCCTCACCAACGCCGTCCACGAAGCCCCTGTCTATGTTCCCGCCCAAAACAAGCTCTACTTCAGCCGCCTCGCTCCACCCCCTGGCTTCCTCCCCCAACTCGTCATCGACCTAAACCAAAACCCCCCAACCCTGAGCGAGTACCTCTCCGACCCTCCCGTCTACGCCCCCAACGGCGGTACCTTCTATAACGGACTCATCTACTGGGGTGCCTCCGGCGGCAACGCCTCCATCGGCGGCACCGAACAACGCATCGGCATCCGCACCCTCGACCCACTCACCAACAAAACCACCGTCCTCCTCAACAACTACTATGGCCTCTACTTCAACTGCGTCGACGACCTCATTGTCGACGGCGCCGGCAACATTTGGTTTACCGACCCGCAATATTCCTGGTTCAACAGGATCACCGACACGCCCCCACAACTCCGCACCGCCAGCTACCGCTTCAACCCCCGCACCGGCGAAACCACCGTCGTCGACGACACCCTCGTCCAACCCAACGGCATCGCCCTCTCCCCGGATGGTAAACACATCTACATCTCCGACACAGGCGGGATAACAGGCGTCATCGACCCCGCGATCCTTGACATTCCAGGATCGCCTTGGAACCAAACCGGCCCGAGGACAGTGTACAAATTCGACGTCTCCGACCACGGCCGCAGCCTGATCAACCGACGACCGATTTTCTACGCCACCGAAGGGGCGCCGGACGGGCTCAAGGTGGCGGCGAATGGGTACGTCATCACTGCTGCTGGTAGGGGATTGGATATTTTGGATCAGTACGGGAGTTATATCGCGCGGGTGCAGGCGAATTATACGGTGCAGAATTTCGCGTGGGTCGGGGAGGATTTGACGGAGTTGTGGATGATGGGGCAGGGAGGGGTGAGTAGGGTCAGGTGGAATCTAAAGGGGATTGATTTGGCGGATCCGCCGTTTCCGAAGTATTGAGAGGAGGGGAGCGGACAGGTGAAGAGGGGGAGGGCGTACAGGTGAAGAGTGGGAGGGGAGAGGAGGGAGAGGAAGCGGGAGGGACAGAGATAATGGTGTAGATGGCTAATGAATATAATGTGCTTTTCACTACTTGTGGCCGTTTGCTCGTCCCTTTTTGCCCACGTCGTCTTCGCTGTCGCTTTCGCTACCGACGTCGAAGCGCTCTCTGTCATCGTCTCGGAAGCGGCCTTCGTCCGTGAGCTCGTCGAGCTCTGCTTCATCAAAGTCTGCTGCTTCCACGTCCCGTCTGGGCTTGACTCGCAGTCCGCCATTTGCCGGTCGTCCATCGTCGTCCTCGCCTGTCAATAAGCCGACATAGCCCTTCTTTCGTCGCTGTCTCACCACGAACCATCCCCATGCTCCGGCTGCGATGAGCACGACGACCAAGGCCACTTCCCCTGATCTGTAGTATGCTGCCCAGCGTGCCTGATCCACTTTGTCCTTTTGTTCGTTCACATCCGTCATGTTGCCGATTTCACCGCTTCCGACCAGCTTCTTGCCATCAATGAAGGTGTCGGCTGGATAATTGGCCAAGGTAGAATTGACGCCCATGAATTGATCGAGCATGAATCTCGAACGGGGGAGGTAGTCGAAAGGTACCATGTGACTGCTATTGTAGAACAAGACGTATGTCAGATTGCGTGCCTCTTGCCAGTATCCCGCCTCTTCACCCCCATACATCCAGTCGAGTCTTGGTGCTGTGGTGCCGGGGCTGACCTCGAAGCCCTTGCCGTCATTGAATTCGAGATTGTTGATGAGCGTCTCGGTGCCCAGATGGTTGCATATCAAGTCGCGATCGCCAGAGAATAGGACGATGGGAACCTTTGAAAGGAGGTCGGGGAGTAAGGTGATTGAGGATTTCGAGTTCGCGGCAGTAAAGGAAACACCGACTTGGTCGTTACATTCCTGCCATCCGGTCTTTTTGTCCGAGTCAACGTGAAGTGCTGCGAGGACATCCTTTCGACGAAGATACGGGGTCAGTCCTTTGAGGTCAGGCGGCCAGTTCATGCCGCACGATTCGTAGCTGTCGGTCTTGCGGATGTCGTACATGTTGATGCATTGTCCATCCAGCTTGGGGTCCTCGTGAGTTGCGCGCAAGATCTCATTGAGAATGAGCTCGCATGTTTGGATATGAACTTTGTCGTCTCCACCCTGATCAAGGTGACCTTTGCAAGCGTTCTGCTGAATCTCGAGCTTCTTGCCCCACTCAGACCCTTCGGTGACCAGATTCTCCTTGTAGGCGTATGGCAGGTAAGACAGGTACTGATCGCGTGAAGATATCCAGCCATTGCCAATCAATAATCCTGACAAATTCCACTTTTGCATAGCCTTCTCGTTTCGGTCGACGATAGCTTTGGCAATATGCGGGATATACTGCCCTGCGAACGACTCTCCAGCGATGTAAAGCTACAATTGTCAGTGATTTTTGGGTGTTCGCTGGGCTCTTGTACCACTCACATCGTCATCCGCATACTCCGGAAACAGAGCAAACCATTTCTCCAAGAACGAAACCATTTGTGCCGCAACCTCGTCCAACTCGTGCAGATAGCTGTCGGTGTCGACGTAGCTGAAGCCAGTTCCCACCGGCTGGTCCACGAAGAGCAAGTTCGCGAACTCGTCCCATGACCCATCCTTGTGTTCCAGCCTGTCGCCAACTACGCGGTATGGTCCCACCTCCATCAGTGCTCCGTCGAGTGAGGAGCAACCAGGCCCTCCATTCAGCCACAGCACCGTCCGTCGTCTTTCCGCGATATGTCTATTCTCGAAATGCCAAAACCACAGATTACCGTGATGCTCGGGGGTGATCTCAATGTGTCTGTACCACGTCAGCTTCGTCTCTCCTTCAAAGTCCGAGGGGAGCCTACCCGGCGTGCATTTTCAGGAGAGGTGACGGCGCACCAGGGAGATGCTTGACATAGTAATCTGCAGCGCTCTTGCCTCCTGTAGGTTGCC
Organism: Elsinoe batatas; assembly: GCA_017309325.2. NCBI lineage: Eukaryota > Fungi > Ascomycota > Dothideomycetes > Myriangiales > Elsinoaceae > Elsinoe > Elsinoe batatas. Next base: position 610,828 of record JAESVG020000009.1, read on the forward strand.
CGAATTGTGCCCATGATGTGCCGCACAACAGAAGAGATGCCTGTAGGATCCGAGGTATCGAGAGCCACGATCGAGCTGGCGACGAAGACCGCGCCATTGTGAGGAGTGGCACCAGGGCCGGGATGTTGAGAGCGTTGCTATTACCAACCGGAGCTCATGGACATTTCCAAAAGTGATAGGACAGTGAAATCTTCGGACAGACGAGCTCCAGTCGGCGAAAGCAGATGGTGGTGCAAGTGAAGGAAGACAATTGACAAGGATGAATGGTCAAGGTAGAGATGCCAGCGGGTCAAGGCCGGCTGGACATGTGCTTGAGGACAAGAGTCACCAAAAAAAGTCACCCTAGTCAAGTCCCGAGCCCTGAGGCTCTTGAACAAATCAGACGAGACAACCACGGCTTCTCGTGTCTGTTCCGCGACTGGAGCGGTAAATTTCTATCGCTTTTGCACTCCCTTCTTCTTCGACACGTCTTCCCTGAGCATTCGACGTTTCAGTCGCTTTGCAGTCCTGTCTTTCTTCACGTGCTTTGTGGATCCCGAATTGAGCTCCCCGCATGTCCGACCGCTGCGGAGACCGCGTCGAAGCCTGTCCTGCCGTTCTGATTGGATGTATCCTTGCTCCTTGCAAACATGACCTTCAACCACTCATGTCCCGCTGGCTTCGCGATAGAAGCTGATGCTCTTGTTGGCACCTGCAGTCGCGAATGTCTCGTTCTTCAGTGCAGGGTTTCTCGGTACCCATTTGACAGACCATAACGACTTCTCCGACTCGGTCTGCGTAGCCACGCACTCCCTTCTGTCCATGCTCCAGACTTTGGCTTTGCCATCGTATGCACTGGATGTGTCAGTAGCCCTCTTTACAGCTGCCTGGACTTGTCTTACCCGCTGAGGAGATACTCTCCGCTCCAATTCCAGTCCAGACTCATAATCCATGCTCCACTACCTGAGAAGTTGGCGATCTGCTCGCCAGTCTGCACATCGTAAAGAGCAATGATCTTCGCATCTCCTCCGGCGGCCAGGAATTTACACGCAGGGGAGAAGGAGACTGCGCGGACTGCCTTGACCAGACCTTGAAGAGAATGTGCGAGCTTGCCCGTGGTGTTGTTGAAGAGGTGTACCGAGCCATTGGCATGTCCAGATGCTGTGAAGTTACCGTCCGAAGACTGCAGCTATGTTAGTGGTGGGAGCTAGATGTCATGTGGACTTCTTACGAGGTCGACGCTCATGCCAAAGCTGCCCTTGGTCTCGTACTGACGAATCTTGTCTGCTCCGTTCTTGCTGCCTTGCCCTATGGTCGTCGTGTCCCAGACATTGACTCTGCCATCATATGTCGTACCTGCAAGATACCGACCATCTTCGCTGAGTGCAATGGCCCACAGTTCGCCAGCTTTCACGTCATCTGTGGCAAATCAGTTACAGTACCAATACCAATACCGCGAAAGTGTAGCCACCAACCTGTGATATCTCCAACTAAACTCCATGCCCCGTCCTCGTTGCTTGACCAGACATTGACCTCTCCGCCGAAGCCCGCGCTTGCTGCTACCTTACCGTTTGCACTGACGCAGATGTGGTGAATACCGATTTTGTGAGCGCCCTTTAGAGTTTGCGCATGCGGATACGGGTTTGGCTCATCCGGTGAGAATGTAAGGTTGTACACTTGTATGTCTGATGATCCGGATGCGGACAAGAGTTGTTTTGATGTGGCTGCTATCGAAAAGATGTCTGCCGGATGTGCATCTACGATGGTGTGTGTTTGAAGGTATTGTTTAGACTGCCAATATTTAGTCGGGTGTTGAACTCGGTCACGGCGGATATTGCACTTACCATGACGAGGGAGAAATCTTGTGACCAAGTCGAAACAAAATTCCGGACGTGAGGGTTGGTGTCGCAAGTGAAGCATTCAATAGTGGTGATGATGGGGGCAAATCTCATCCCGCATCAACCACCATTCACGTCATCGCGAATGCGCATTCCGTCTATGGAAGTCTTTTGGCACGTGAGAAAAGACGAAGAGATTATGGTGAAGATGGTAGTACACATAGGTTTTGATCTACACATGCCGCCCATCTCGCGGACATTGATGCCAGTGCATTTGCCCTGTCTGATTCCATGGTCACATGGTAGTGCCAACCTCTGCCAACGCCTTCGCAATGCTCCCGAATGTCCATGACTCCTATATACAGAAATGACACCCTGAATGTTCATGACTCTCCAGTTCCCGGTGTCTCTGACTCCTTTGCTTCCTTGTTTGCCGCCTTCTTCTCCTGCCTCGCTGCCTCCTTTGCCCGCCGCGCAGCCTTTGCTTCCGACAAGTCATGCTTCCATACCTTCCTCACATCTGTATGCATCAGTAAGCTGTCCTTCCATCACATCACAGGAGACCAACCAAAAACACAATACACGCATAATGTGTGCGCCCTCTTTGCTCTACCACATCCCGAGCAAGTGTTTAGAGCGGTGACGTCTTGCAGCGCCTTCCCTGCCATTTGCCTACTTCGCTTCTTACTATGTGTCGTCTTCTTCTTCGGCACTGCACGGAGTACCGACTCCCAGATATCCGACAATGACCAGGGAATAGTGATAGCGAAAGGTCGGAGCAGTGTTTCCGAGCATCTTTGTATTATCGAAGGTCCGGTTTGCGATCTGTGAAATCCATGCTGAGCCAATCGTATTAACGGTGAAGATGATGCTATGCGCAGAGACATGGTGGATGATTGTACCGTATCAATGCTACTCGGGTCAAGCTGATCTGGATGTACAATCAATCAATTGATGAAGCTCTCTCGGAGCATAAAATTTAGAGATCTGCACGAATCGCGGAGCAGATGCACGGGCCACCTCTGGTCGTGGTTTCCGCAGACCCCTGGCGGTGCTCGTACCTTGCTCCGTCTCTCACAGCTGCAGCTTCATTAATTTACAGCATATATCTCGTCGGCGGAGCCATTGGTAGACCTTCTCGACACACCGAAGTCGAAGTCCATTCCTTCACGTTCCCTCACTGCCGCATCAGTACAAGTCACCATGGCCACCGCGTACGCCCAGCAGGGTCAATCCGTCATCCCCAAAAGCCATGTCGGTTTCGACACGATCACAACTCAAATCGAGAAGAAGCTCTTGAAGCGCGGGTTCCAGTTCAATGTTATTTGCGTTGGTACGTAGGCTTTGGTTGTTGCAAATTTGCGGCGCGCTGACTTCTTCATCAGGACAGACAGGTCTCGGAAAGTCGACTCTGATCAACACCATCTTCGCTTCTCACCTGGTCGATTCGAAAGGTCGCATGAACCCTGCCGAGACCATCCGCAGCACAACCGAGATCCACCCAGTGTCGCATATCATTGAAGAGAATGGAGTCAAGCTGCGCCTGAACATTGTCGACACACCCGGCTTTGGCGACCTCGTGAACAACGATCGCTGCTGGGATCCGATTGTCAAGTATATCAAGGACCAGCATTCGGCATATCTCCGCAAGGAACTCACAGCACAAAGAGAGCGATATATCCAGGATACACGCATCCACTGCTGTCTGTACTTCATCGATCCTACTGGCCACGCTCTGAAGCCGATTGACATTGTGGTGTTGAAGAAGCTCTGTGAGATTGTCAACGTGGTGCCTATCATTGCCAAGTCAGACAGTCTCACACTCGACGAGCGTCAGGCCTTCAAGGACCGCATCAGGGACGAGTTCGCTTTCCACAACATCAGGATGTTCCCCTACGACAGCGACGAGTACGACAGAGAGGAGAACGAGCTCAACCAGCAGATCAAGGTTAGTCTGAATTGTGCGATTTTACATGTGGTCGCTAACACGAAACAGTCCACAGTCCCATTCGCCGTTGTTGGCAGCGAAAAGACCATCACGGTTAATGGCCGTGCTGTCCGTGGGCGCCAGAATCGCTGGGGGGTAATCAATGTCGAGGATGAGAACCACTGCGAGTTCATCTACCTCCGCGACTTCCTCATCCGCACCCATCTCCAGGACCTCATTGAGACGACCAGTCAAATCCACTACGAGAGCTTCCGCGCCAAGCAGCTTCTCGCCCTGAAGGAGAGCAGCGCTGCAGGACACGGCTCACGACCCATCAGCCCAAGCGCAGACCGCGAGCTCAGCAGGCAGAGCCAGCGTATGACCATGAACGGCTACTAGGAGAGAGCCGGAGGTCTTTCATCCATCAATGGGGCTCCCACCGTCAACTCTCCCTCCACCATGTCGTATACCACAACCACCTGATCGCCCAGCGGAGGAGGAAAGAGAAAAGTTCTTTCTGGCGTCTTCGTCGGACGTCTGGCATGATACCACACTTTCGAGTGCATAGATTCAGAAAACGTGTGTTTTTTGCGGCGAAATTTTATAGCGTATCGTTGAATTGCATAATTTGGACCATACTTTTCATAAGCGTCTATCTTGTACTGGTCACAACCTTGTGCGAGCAACATCTTTATCTATCGTAATTCGAATAATGCCGTAAACCACTCGCGGACATCACGTCGACAATGCCAAGACCAGCCTATAACTTCCTCGTTACGCGCCACCAGTCTCCATCCGACAACAACATCCCATGCTCGTACCAACCCCACTCATCCGCCGCCTCCCTGCTATCCTTCACCTCTTCTCCTTCCGTTCCCAATTGAAGCAGCACTGTCAGATAAAGCGGTACACAACTTCCCTCTCCCCGTCTTCTCTGGCCCGTCCGGTACAATCCTACATATCCCGCTCCTCTGACCCCTACTTGAACCTCTCCATCGAACATCATTTACTACAGAAAACAGCTCCACAAAGCGCGGTGTTGTTTCTGTATGTCAACCGTCCGTGCGTCGTCGTGGGGAGGAATCAGAATCCTTGGACAGAGGTGAATTTGCCTTTACTCAGGAGATTCAGAGCGGAGGGGCCGATTGGGGGCGGGGATGGCAGGAATGGTAAGAGGGAAAGGGTTTTAGAGGGGACTGGTCGGGGAGAAGTGACAGGCTTGGATCTCGTACGGAGACGTTCAGGAGGGGGAACGGTATTCCATGATTTCGGAAATGTGAATTGGACCGTCATCTCCCCTTCGGCGAGTTTCACGAGGGTTAAGCATGCCGAGATGGTGGTGAGGGCGTTGAGGAGATTAGGGGTGGAGAGGGCGAGGGTGAATGAGAGGCATGATATTGTGCTTGATCTTGGGGAACGAGAGGCGTCCGAACCGGGGAAAGGGGAGAGTGGAGAGAGCAGGCAACGGGGGGAGACAGACGACACGCATTCTACGCCTTGGACGGGAGGGGAGACGAGGAAGGTCAGTGGGAGTGCGTATAAGCTTACGAGGGGGAGGGCGTTGCATCATGGGACTGCGTTGTTAGGGAGTGGGAATTTGGGGAGCATCAAGGAGGTACTGACAGCTCCTGGGAGGACGGTGATCGAGAGTAAGGGCGTGGAGAGTGTGAGCAGTCCGGTGGCGAACGTAGGCATTGGGAATGAGGATTTCTTGAAGGTGATGGGAGAGGAGTTTGGCGAGATGTATGGCCGGGTGAAGACGGAAGAAGTGGGTGAGGAGTGGCTTGAGGATGAAGGGTTGAGGAAGGGGTGCGAGGAATTGAAGGTAAAGTCATGGGAATGGGAGCCGCGTGCAGGGTGCTAACAGAGTCAGTCGCTTGACTGGACGTACTGCCAGACGCCGAGATTCAGGATCAGCAATGAGTCTGTCCGATCTAGTAGTCCCAGTATGCCTCGTCTCGCCATGGAAGCCAAAGGTGGTTGCGTGGAGAAGCTACAGATTCAGCGTGGCGAGGACGCCGAAGGCTTCACTCTGGATCTGGCGGACAATTCATCAATGCACAAGATTCACGAGATACAAGACTGGAGTCAGGTGCTCGGCAGGTGGGAAGAAGCAAGCGGGAATAATCTTCAGCATGATGACAGATCCGAGCTTGCATCATGGATTGAGAGCATGCTATCAACAGCCACTTGAAGACAGAGCAGTGGTATGACGGTGTACAACAACGAAGCAGAAGTACTCTGGTGTAGACATGTACAATTACATTAATCAATAAAGGATTTAGGTCAATCTAATAATACAACACAGTGAAGACGTAAATTGCATAATCATCACCGACTTCTCTTCCATCGTTACAAGCTCCTAAACGGTCCACTTCTGGCCAGTCTTCGCCGAATAAGCCTTAGCGATCGACTTCTGGTCCACACCCGCCGTCGGCGCGATGTTCTGCGTCTTGGTCGGCCGACCGACATTGTTGGCATACTCGCCGCCATAGTTGCCAGGACCCTGATAGTTGCAGTAGGTAACATCACCTCCGTAGGCAGATGACATTGGGTTGCCAGCGCCGTCCTTGACGGACTTGCAGCGCCAGGTGGCACAGCCGACCTTGGTGGAGTCCTTCCAGACCACTTGTGTGAAATGGCCCCACTGGCTGAACTTGGACATGTTGGTACCGTAGTCGGGCTGGGCCTGGCCGTAATTGCCGCTGTAGTACTTGACTTCGCTGTACCATCCGTCGGTGATGATGCCAGCGATGTTAGGCGCGGCGTAGCCGAGGGCGAGGTTCTGGCCGTATGAAAGGCCGTCCTCGCTCATGAAATGTGCGAAGGTGCAACGTTGGGCTGACTTCATGGCGGCGGCGGCGAGGGGCGCGCTCCAAGTGAGGGGTCCGGCGCCGTGGTTCTTGCGGTGGACGTTGTGGCGCTTGAGGGCGGCGGTCCGGTAGAATTTGGCTTTCTTGGACTCTGCACGCTTCTCGATGTCTCCATCTTCGGCAGACTCGTCGTCGTCGTCTTCGTCCTCATCATCATCATGATCGGGTATGATCGAGTCGACTGGTGTTGTAAGGTTGGCAATGTCGAGGTCGGGGACAATGACAGAATCGGGTGCAGCGTCGTTGTTGTCGACCTCGGACTGGGCAGGTCTTGCAACGGGTGGTCCGACGGCGACCTTGATAGATGCCTGAACGGAAAGTTCAGCGTCCTGGGATATGTCGTCTCGCTTCTGAACTGGCGATGCCAATACGAGGGCGACCAAAGCTGGAGCAAGGATATAGGACCGCATGACTTCGGGTGTAATGAAAGTAGAGTGTGGGTTAATGGTGTGCGAGTGTTGAAGAGCCGGGTATAGTAAGTTCAATGAGCTTTGAATCTGCTTGATGCTAAACGAGTGTGGTTTAGAGAAAGAAATATGAGCTATAAGTACTGCATGTACGTGGCAAACTAGTACTTAGCCTCAAAGGACAAAGTCACTGATTCTCAAGAATGTCTTGGAGATATCTGGTCTTGAAGTCTCTAGACCAACGTTGATCTTCATGGCGAACATATACTACAATATCAGCTAGCATGGTAAGTGGCGAAGAGGTTGGAGTAAACGGTCAGTCGCTAAGGCGAGGTTGGTGCCAACGGCAGACTCCAGAAACGTTGTCGACCAACCACATCTTGACGTCTCTAGAACCGTTGCCAACACACGAGCGGCTCAAATGACGAAGCCTGAGTTGTCGGAAGTAAGGATCGCGAAACACATCAACGTCGGGCGTAAGACGGACTTGCGTTATCGAATGATATCCTTGATCCTTGGACGTTGAGGTGTAAGTGCGAGGAGTGGCAGGTCCCGTGGCACAACCTAGGGTCCAAGACAGCGACTGTTGCGTTCACTCCAGATTATCTAGCCCTTTGGCAGTTTCGTGGATCAACGGGAAGATGATTCCCCGAGCGAAATGTCTCGATGCACGATTTGTGGCATGCAGTGATGGCTCGCCAGGTTGCTGGTGAGCTGGCCGAGGGTTTTAGTGATAGGAAATGAAAGGTCCGGACGTTGAACCTGTTCCCGCGTAGACAGACTTTGATCTTAATCTTGATAGTATACCGCTCCGCAATATTCGAAACACTAGTCCTGCTGCCAGGGAGACTTTGAGTATCTCTGGACTTGTGGCGAGAAGAATACCTAAGGTGATTCGAAAATGATTCTGCACCTTGTCGTTGAGCGATCTCGCGAGGCAAATCAACGGTCGTCTCTTTCCAACGGGCTGATGTATGAGAGGCAGGGGTTCACCTCTGCATATCCTCGACGTTGCTGGTAGTATCCGTCATAGGACTATACCACACCATCATGATGTTTGAGCATTCCGCGTGATGCAGCGATAATCTCGCGCCTGCTTCCAGAATTCCAAGAGTGATCTTCCACACGATGCTCGTCGAAGGCGTGGTCACGTTTCTGAAATCGTCATAGCAGACGACGTTCAGGCTCCGAGGCGATGGTTCTTCTAACAGTCAAACTTCGGCCAGACGGCTTGGGTCTATCGCGTCGCAGACAAACCATCCCATGTCGTAGCTGAGCAGGCTCGCGTGCCGTCCAGAGACCTTCAGATGATGCAATATCGATAGATTGAGCGCTTGCTATGACTGCAGAGGATGCCGCTGTGTCAACTCCGTGATGTAAGTGTCCTGGGTCAAGGACTTTTGATGCAATCTAGGCCATGCCCTTGATGGTCAAGCGGATTCCAGCACGATGGTGTTCCCCAAGTATAGGCAAGAGTGTTGCAACTCGGATCGATCACATGACAACTGGATCGACCTGCTCTTGGTGACCTCATGTCGTGTCTTGTTAGCAGCTAATCTGTCGTCGTGCGCTTCAATCGGAGTAGGCATTCAGCTTCTACTGAGAATTGTCATGCAGGTAAGTCGGTCTCGTGTCAGTATGAGGCTACCTGACATTCTCGGGGCTGACAAGCTTGTTGATGAATGAAGTCAAGTGCTTGTCAAAGCTGTGCCCTGATTTTGCCCTGACTTTGGCCTGCCTCGCGTCCTCCCAAGTTGAAGCTCCACAAAAAGTTCCACCACCACCCGTGTCAACCATCTTCACACTCACAACACAGTATCTGTAGCCGCCAATGCAGCACATGTTCCGAAGACGCATCAGGCCCATCCCATGAACGGCTCCATCAATTCGCCCATCAATGGCCCCTCCGCCGAAGCAGAAGCCGAGCTCTTCGACTCCCCTACTTCTGACACTCCCATGTCCGCATCTCCATCGGCCGATGTCAAACCCTCATGGCCGATAGCACATCATTCGACTCAGAGCTCCTCTCGATCTTCTCCTGATCTATCCCGCACCCCGCCGACCAGACGACACTCTGCCTTTGCTCAGCTTCGCCCCGACGGTGCCCGCCGCACCAGCAACCGCGTACACTTTGCGGAGGAGAACCAGGCCATATCCCCTGCGACTCCCCGACCGTCTTCGTCTGATGCGCCTCGCAGCTCGGCAGATAGTGGACAGCCAAATGGAGGGCTAAGACATGCATCGCCGAGGACATCCGACGATTGGCTGGAGTTGGACGAGGAGGATTATCTGGCGGAGGGTCATGGGGCTGGCAGGGGTCGGAGAGGTCGTGGAGACAGGGCAGTAAGAGCGCCGCTCCTCACTGGGATAGCAGCGCCCAGTGTGACGGTTGCCAGCGAGGAGTTGGAGCTGGAGGACCTGATGCGGGGAGGAAGGGCGAAGAGCGGGATCAAAAGCGCGTTTATGAACATGGCGAATTCGATCATGTGAGTACCTCTGAACATGGGAGGATTGATTGAGATCCGCGGGCACATTCTATTGACCATGCGAAGGTCACATACGACAAGCACTTGGACCCGCGGCGGATAGCTCAGACATAGCAGTTGGAGATAGGAGTCACGAGGTTACATGACTGACTGGCCACAGTGGCGCTGGTATCATCGGACAACCATATGCATTACGACAAGCAGGTCTGGTCACCGGAGTGATCCTACTGATCTGCCTAACCATCACCGTGGACTGGACCATCAGGTTGATTGTGACGAACTCGAAATTGAGCGGCGCAAATTCATTTCAAGCGACTGTACAGCACTGCTTTGGTAAAAGTGGGCTGATAGCCATCAGTGTCGCGCAATGGGCTTTGTACGTTCTGCCGGAACACATCCAGAAGCCAGCTGATCGTTCGTAGTGCTTTCGGTGGAATGGTGGCATTCTGTATCATCATAGGCGACACGATACCTCATGTATTTGCGGCGCTGTTTCCCAAACTTCAAGATACCCATTTTCTGTGGCTTCTCACAGACAGACGAGCGATTATCGTCCTTTTCACTTTGGGTATCAGCTACCCACTTTCATTGTATAGAGATATCGCAAAGGTATGCCCAATTAGAATGCACCCGCGACTGTATGCTAACATCGACCAGCTTGCAAAAGCCAGCACTCTCGCACTCATCAGCATGTTGGTCATTATTATCACGGTAATCACGCAGGGACCAGGTGTACCTGCCGAAATGAAGGGACCGATAAAAGGGAGCATCTTGATTCACAGCGGCATTTTCCAGGCGATCGGTGTCATTTCATTTGCGTTCGTCTGCCGTCAGTCATCCCACCCACCCAGTCCGCCCTTGTCCTAACATCCACAGACCACAACAGCCTCCTCATCTACGGCTCCCTCCACAAACCAACCATGGACCGCTTCGCCAAAGTCACCCACATGTCGACCAGCATCTCCTGCATAGCCTGCCTCGCCATGGCTCTCTCCGGCTACCTCAACTTCGGCAGCGCCACAAAGGGGAACATCCTCAACAACTTCCCCACCCAAAACATCATGGTCAACATAGCCAGACTGTACCTCCCCCTCTACCCCTCCCCCTTCCCCCAAATTCCCCTCTGACCTTTACCCACCAGCTGCTTCGGCCTCAACATGCTCACCACCCTCCCCCTCGAAGCCTTCGTCTGCCGCGAAGTCATGACGCTGTACTACTTCCCCCACGAACCCTTCGATCCCAACCGACATCTCGTCTTCAGCACCGCCCTCGTGGTGAGCGCCATGATCCTCTCGCTATTCACGTGCGATTTAGGGGTTGTGTTTGAGCTAGTGGGCGCCACGAGCGCGTGTGCGTTGGCGTATATTCTGCCGCCGATGTGTTATGTTAAGTTGACGAAGAAACGGACGTGGGAGACCGTGAGTACCCTTTCGGACTGGAGATGGGGGAGATGGTTGCTGACGGTGAATAGTATGCTGCATTTGTTTGCATAGCGTTTGGGACGGCGGTGTTGGGGATAAGTGTGCTTTTGGCGGTTGCGAAGGTGATTAGGAGTGAGTATATTGTGACAGAAATGGTGAAGGGATGCTGACTGTGACAGATGAGGGTGGGGCGCAGACGTGTGGATAGCCACCCCTGTATATCATGGTTGACCTGGCCCAGAATGATCTTCTTGATGGCTTGCGTGACTCTTGTTTTGATCGTATGTTGAAGATCCCACAGTATGACAACAGAACCGCACAGCATCATCCAAACAATCAACGCTCGCTTTTGCATCTATACACGCTATACAGACCCCCTGACACCATGTCACGACCTCTCCGTCTGCCCCATCCTCAGCGCCAAAAGTGCCCTGACGTCCGTGGCATACTGCAATCCCTCCAAGAACGGCACCAGATGCAAGAGGTCATTATCTGTCGGATCCGAAATCCACCCTTCTATCGGTATAGCATTATCTGTCCACTCATTAGCATCCTCTCAAGAAACCCACTCTGCCCTGCTCCCAATTGTCTCTGGGGAAAAACCCTCGAGAGGGAATACGAGACATACCTTCATGAAAGATATAACTCATCGGACTATTATCCAGTATCATGACCTTGCTGAGATCCGGCTCCACCTGGCTCAAATCCTTGATGTAAGCCCCGTTGCGAAACGTGCAGTGTTGGCGGTAATAGCGGCCGACGAAGTAGGCCCTCTCGCGCTCCAGCCAGTCGATTACCGGGTCGGCGTATTCTTGGACCGAGGCGGTGAAGACGATGAGTTTGAACCATTTGCAGACCTAAGATTTATGTCAGCGCTGGCGCATGGGGAGTGGGAAGGAGGGAAAGGTCCACAACGCCAAGGGAGGGTGCATGGGGGAAAAGGGAGGAAGGAGACTGACTTTGCGGAGAAATTCGTGGCAGTGAGGTCGTTCGTGGACGTAGTATAGGATGGGCACTTGGGGTCCGAGGACCACGCCGCCGCCTGCTACGGGGCCTTGGAATTTGACTTCGACCATGTGACCGGTGCTCATTCTGCCGCCTTTTGCCATGCTGTGTATTAGTGTTTCGTCCAGGTCGAGGATCAAGGTCTTCTTTGGCGCGTCGGGGCTGTAGAGGTTAGCATAGCTTGGCTGTCGTCGTGGGACGAGTGGCCGAGGTGGTGCTGGTGCGCGTGGGTATTTGAGCTTTGTTGCGGGAGAGGAAGGGGATTTGAGGGCATTGGCAACTGCTGCTATCCGGTCGTCGTCTGTGGATATTGATTTGTTGGACCGGTGACCTCTCTTAGAGTTGGCCTCAATGGTGATCCGAGTGCTGCGCCGCGGTGCTTCCTCCGTGGTTGTTTGGGCGGTCTTGCTTCGTGTGTTTCGCGCTGGGCTATCGTCGGATGCCACATCACCGTCCGAGGACTCAGACTTGAAGCCGTCACTTGACTCGGCTGCTGGTGCTGCTGCGAAGGTGCTGGACTGCCGTTTCGGTCGTTGCCTAGGCTTCGTGGAGAAGTCTTCGTCGGCAGGAGGGACGGGACTGGCATGCGACTTTCGTCGTCGTTTCCGCGGTGAGAGATGATATAGGCGACGGATCGGAAGCATGGCGCTAAAGTTCCCTTCACTGTCGTAGAAACAGGCGACAATGTAGGTGGCCGGCGCGAGAATTGTGGTGATGACCACTCGGACTGATGTGACTATCGCGTCGGCGATGCTCTTCGGTATCAGGCGCCATGACTTTGGAGGAGGAGTTTGGCCTTGGACCTTCGGCTCAGAGTGTATCAGAGGTGTCTTTTCATCGTCGCTCGGGGTAGCTTCTTGGTGATGGTGTATGTCCCCACTCTTTTCCTGGAATGCGCTTGTCGCATCTGACTCTGCTTCATGCTCCGGGTTGTTTGTTACTGCTAGCGACGATGTTCGCGACCGTGAGGGAGAGGATGGGCTTGAGCCTAAGCCTGATATTATATTCAATGCATTCATTGCATGTAGTCAAAGAGAGTCGTTCTTCAAGCCAGTTTGCGGTCAGGCTGGTAACATGGCGGATGTCAGCTTAGTCGGGGCCGCATACGGAGCTCAAATAAGTCGCGTCGTTCCCGCCTTGATTCCAGCAATCCGCACCTTGGTCAAGTCCAGTCGGTACACGAGAAGCTGCGCCAAAGTTGATGTCGAAGCAAGCTAAGCAGTCTTGGTTCGGAGTCGTTCCACGAGTTCGGATCATCGCGGACCAGACCGCGGCTTGGCCAAAAGGGGAATGGCTCAAATGTCCTTGGAGAAGCTGTCTTTCCCCTCAGTCAGTCCTATTACTTGAGCTGTAATCAACAGTTGAACCGCTACATGGTATGGTACGGGTAAATTATCAGCTGCTCATTTCTCCTTATCACAACTATCCACTTCTTATACACCCGCTGCTATTTGCAATGCTCCTGATCCACAAACATGCATACAAGAAGCTCTGATATCACGTCGTCCTGATGCCGAGGGCTAGCAATCGGCCACGGCAGCGAGCCTCACATGCATGTGATTTCTGTCATGCCAGGGGCTTGAGATGTCGCAGACCCACCAACGAGTCTGGGACAAATGTCACAGGCTGCCTCACATGTGTCGACTATGGAGTCAAGTGTACGCAGGACCGCCCTACCGGGAAACGAGGCAGGAAGCCGAAGTCTTTGATCATCGAGGTCCTCTCCGACATTTCCAGCCCTCAGCCTGTTGACAACTTCTCGTTGCAGACAGTGCGCAGACTGACTAGGATATATCGCGACACCATGTACCAATGCTAGTAGGTCTTCCCGCGGTAGTCATGCATGAGGTTGGCCGCTAATGCACGTCAAGCTTTCCTTTCCTGCCCGAGAAGGACCTATCCACTCGATGGGAGGACAGCATGCCCAGTCCAGAAGAGCCCTCGTACATCGTTCTCATGGCGCTGTGTGCTGTTAGTGCACACACTGCAGAACTCGGGGCTGTCTTCGATGACTCTTTGCTCGAAGGCTCACCACTACCAGACAGTCGCATCTACTTTGAAGAAGCCGTGTCGAGACTGTCGCCTTCGTTCCCACAAGACTTTGACTATCTACGCGTCTTTGGATTGCTGACAGTCTATGCTCTCCAGTGCGGTGATAATAGTAATCTTCACCACTACCTGGGCAGATTTCATGCACTGGTGGCCGAGTATGGCTTCCATGATGAGAGTCGATGGCCGAGCAATATCTCCCTGGCGGAAGTAGACGATCGCAGGCGACTCTTTTGGTGCGCATACCGTTTGGAGATCCACTCTGCTTGCGTCTTCGGTCACATCGTACGTATGCCGGAAGCACAGGTCTCCGTCTCATACCCACGCACCACCCCCTTGATGAATGCAGAGACGCAAACTTGGACTGTCGGCTGGGACTATATTACAGACCTCTTTCGGCTGCTCGAGTATGCCATGTTCGGTCTTCGCGCCTGCAAGACTCGCAAAGCCATCCTTGCTATATTCTGTGACCGACCATCTCCTACTATGCTTCTTGATAGTCTCGCGCGGCTGAAAACCAGCAAATCACGTACCCTTAACGACCTCAAACATCCAGAGCGGGGTTTCAACAGTAAACGCTGCAACTACATGGCCGTCCAGATTAGCTGCACCGAGACGCTTGTCACGATTATGGCACTTTTATACTGTCAAGCAACTGCTCGCGAAGTCATGGAAGTGGCCGAGAGCTTTCTACAAGAACTCACGGCTGCCCCTCTCATTATGTTCAAGGTTGCTGGTAGTCAGATTGTCCACCAGCTACTCGGTGTCGGCCACATGCTCTCCAATGCTTCGCAATATGACAACGGCCAGTACAGATCAGAAGCAAACCGACTCATCATCTTCCTCGCAGACCTTGTCAAAAATTTGAAGGATGTCATACCTGCGGCAGCAGCAGCTGGCGATCGATTGCTCGTTCTGGCCCAGGCTACCTCGTAATACAAAAGTACTCTATCGCAACGAAATCACAAGGACGACAAATATCTATTCTAGCGCAACAATTGTGGTCGACATGTACTTCCTGTACGCAGGGAGTGACCACTTCCTCAGCCTCTTACCATAGACTACCAGGACCAGGAAAGAGAAGGTGCAAACCAGCGAGATGGCTGCAGCAGTGATGAAGCAGTTCTGCAGCCCTTGGGTGGTCCACCAAGGAGTGATACCATAGCTGATCCCAAATCCGATTGTGTTTCGAATGATCATGATGGACACCATCGTCTCGCCGGCAATTTCCTTGAAGCAGTCGACATTGTAACTCACGGCGATCGATCCGCCCGTGACGCAGCCAAAGGTCAGCATTCCGAGACCAAAGACAAGACCGACCCATTGGATCTGCCGGTATGCGCCAACGCCCCACAGAATCAGCCCAGCGGCAGAGATGACTCCCGACACTATCAATACCCACAGACGGTGCTCAGCCTCGCGAATACCCTTGTTGCGACGAGCGAGACGAAGAGCGAGCCAGTCCGCTGCCTTGCCAGACCAGAGGCACGCCAGACCTGCACCAATGATGGGACCAGCATACACGGACCCGACTTGTGCGGCAGACCAGTTGTACGGCGCACCTGTCAGAACTGGACTCGCCGTCCCGTTGAGCACATTGTACCACGACAGGTTGATGCCGTACAGAAAGCCAGCCCACGCTACGTTGGGGAACTTGAAGATCATGATCAGCGGTCGGTAGCCCATTTTGAGCATGTCGCGGTTGCTGGGTCGGCCTGGGAGGGGTCGGAACAGGGCATACTTCTCCCAAAGTGTCTTCTGCTGTCGTCTGGTAGTTGAACTTGACGAAACGCTCTGCTCCTTGGGCGAGGTTTGGACATTCGCTGCCTCATCACCCTTAGAGACCACGCCAGCCTTCTCATCCACCTGACTCCCCACAGACCCCTCACTGTTGACATCCTGTCCTTCGAGGGCTGTGTTGCGGAAGTAGATCGTCTCCTCAAGGAAGAAGAACATGATCACCAAACACACCGCGCAGATGATAGTCCCGAGGTGCATCGTCCACCTCCAGCCATACGCATCATTAAACCAACCCGCCACAAGCGGAGCCAAGAAATTCGACCCAAACAGCACAAACACGTACAACCCCATATACGTCCCCCTGTTATGCGCGAAGAACAGATCAAAGCACGTAACCTCGCTCAAACTCTCAATAGGACTGACCACAATCCCAATCAAGACCCGATGGCCATACCAATCCCCCAGGCTCCGCGAGTAAGCCGTCCAAACCATAATCGGGATCGTCAAGAACATGGTAATGAGGTACACGCCCCTCCGACCGTACGTCAGCGCAATGGGCTGCCAGATCAGACAACACCACCCGAAGAAGAGGAACATGACGCCTGTGCCTTGCACAAGGTCTGCGGTCGAGATGCCCGTGTCGGCGGTGATGTCGGCCAGGACGGAGTATTGGAGGGATGTGGCGATGCCGGTGCCTAGGACGTAGAGGTAGGACATGGATACGGCGAGGAGCTTGCGGCGGTAGGTCCAGTTGAGGGGGTCTTGGGGATCGGAGGACGGTTGGGGGACGAGGACGATGTCGGAGTGGGAGGTGTCGTGGAGGCCGGAGGTGTGCTGGGAGGAGACGTCGATGAGGTGGACGGTGCCGGGGACGAAGTCGGGGTCGTGGGAGCTCATGGCTGCTGGAATGTGCAGGGCGACTTGTGGTAGTAATTGGATGATGGTGGTTGAAGAGACGAGGAGTGGTGAAGGCAAGTCCATCAGCGGGACTATATAGGCCGATTACCAAGCCCAAGAGACCTCGATTGTGGTCCACGATCGAGCCCATGGAATCGTGTTTCACTACACATCGATACCGCGTGCCATTTAGCAGCTGCTATTTGCTGTTCTGGTGCGGATCTGGTGGGAACATCTGGTGATAGCAAATTAGCAGCTGCTAATTACGACCCCATGGGATAGATGCAACTGGTAAATACCTGCCCCTCGGGGTCAACACGATTGCCCCTCCAGACTGGTAGACCTACGACGTATATGAAATCCCTGAACCCTCACTCAAGACGACGGGTCACATCCACCATCTTCCAACCTCTTCCCACCAAACAAGTCCAGCAACCACCCCTCCACCAGCAGCTCAACAACCGCCACCATGCCCCCCCTCTCCATCGTCGAAGCCACCATCTCCGACCTCTCCACCGCCCTCGCAGCAGGCCACACCACCTCCACCGAACTCACCGTGTCCTCCCTCCTGCGCATCGCCAAATACGACCGCCGCGGCCCCCTCCTCAACGCCATCCCCATCCTGAACCCCTCCGCTCTCTCCGCCGCCGCAGCCTCCGACGCCCGCCGCGCCGCCGGCCACCCCCTCGGCCCACTCGACGGCATCCCCTGCACGATCAAAGACTCGTACAAAATCGCCGGCATGACGTGCGCGGCGGGCAGTCCTGCGTTCCAGGACCTGGTCGCGGACGAGGACGCCTTCACCGTGGCGCGCATCAAGGAAGCCGGGGCCGTGATTCTGGGGAGGACGAATATGCCCCCCATGGCGGCTGGGGGCATGCAAAGGGGTGTGTATGGTAGGGCGGAGAGTCCGTATAATGCGGAGTATTTGACGGCGGCGTTTGCGAGTGGGAGTTCGAATGGGAGTGCGACGGCCACTGCGGCGAGTATGGGCGTTTTTGGCATGGGGGAGGAGACAATTTCGAGTGGGAGGAGTCCGGCGTCGAATAATGGGTTGGTGGCGTATACGCCGTCTAGGGGGATCATTTCGATCAGAGGGAATTGGCCGCTGTTTCCGACGTGTGATGTGGTGGTGCCGCATACGAGGACGGTGGAGGATATGTTTGCGTTGCTGGATGTTATTGTGGCTGAGGATGAGATTAAGGAAGGAGACTTCTGGAGGGGTCAGCCTTTCGTCAAGCTTCCGTCGGTCAACAGTGTTCGGCCAAAGTCGTACTCGGATCTGGCCGATGCGGGTGCTTTGGCGGGAAAAAAGATCGGTGTGCCCAAGATGTACATTGGTGGTCAGGACTCAGACCCAAAGTCGCGGAAGGTCTACACTCGACCATCCGTTATTGAGCTGTGGAAGAAGGCAAAGGTGGCCCTCGAGTCGCTAGGTGCTGTTGTCGAAGAGGTAGACTTTCCGGTCGTGAACAAGTTCGACGCCGTTGAGGGACAGGATGAGAGTGCTGCGCCGCCCCATCGGAACGAGGTCGACATGGGCAAGCTCATGGCGTATGCTTGGGACGACTTCCTGGCCGGCACCAAGGACGCCAGTGTTGCCACCTCGCTTGCTCAGATCGACTCTGGTAGTATCTTCCCGCGACCACCAGGTGCTCTCCTCGACCGCTATGACAGCATGGACCCGCTAGTTCGGCACAACGAAGTGGTTGCGCATGTGTCCGGTGGTCGTGTACCTATCTATGAAATACCCGGCTTATCGACTGCTCTACAGAACCTGGAAATCAAGCGCAAGAGCGACTACGAGGACTGGCTTCACAGTCTTGGTCTAGATGCCGTCGTCTGGCCATGTAATGCGGACGTTGGAAAGGCTGATGCTGACATCAACGAAGAGTCAGCTGCCGAAGCATGGCGCAATGGAACGCTGTACTCGAACGGTAATTGTGCCATCCGACAGCTCGGTATACCTACTGTCAGTGTGCCTATGGGCGTCATGGCTGATATCGGAATGCCTGTGAACCTTACCTTTGCTGGCAAGTCATACGAGGACAATCAGCTGTTCAGATACGCCTATGCATTCGAGAAGGGGACCAGCCTCAGATCAGCTCCAAAGAGGACGCCAGAGTTGACGACAGATGCAGTGGCTGTGGATGAGAAGCAAGGAAAGCTGGGAGGCGCAGTGCCGACCTTGAAGGTGGAGGATGCCAAAGCGGAGATGGTCGCAGACAAGAAGAAGATCTACCTCCACGGTACAGTCTCGGAAGACGACGTAGCCAGTGTCAGGATATTTGTCGACGGTGACGAGGTCAAAGATGTCAAGCTTACAGATGGGCGATGGACTGTCGAGATGGAGGAGACGATGGATGTGGACTGGAAGCAGGTCAAGCCTGAGGAGAAGCGCGTGCCGGAGCTGAACAAGTCTATGGTAGTGATTCTGGCAAAGAGTAAGCAGCATAGAGCAGCGGCCGAGATGGTGTTTGTCTAGTCGTTGGCCTTTTCATTGCAGTATTTGACGGTCGTTGATAAGCGAGCGAAGCGGCGCAAGCACTCTGTGCGCGATTCATGTCAATCATCAGATCTCTCAGCGTGACTCGTGCTGTGCAGCGTGCTCATACGTGCGCGGCTCAAATGGCTTTGGGAGAAGTTGTCTGCCACTTCCATCATCGACTTCTTGAGGCTCAGAAATTTAGCATGCGTCAAATAATCAGTACCTGTCAGTCAAAATCGAGAAGGCGTTCCACCACCTGATCAATGGAACCTCGACCGTCAATTGAGTAGCATTGTTGCCAACGCAATGCCTACGGAAGAAGTACAAGCTCGACCACCGCCGGTCTGGTCGGTGGCTGCCTGGTCAGTAATTGCAATACTGGGAACTTTGATCGGGTTTTGGTCAGGTGTAATCAATGAGGTCGTGACAGAACCGTATCTGGTATGTTTCCATAGGCTCATCATTGACAAGTGCTGACTATCTAGGACGAAGAATTCCACGTTGGCCAGGCGAACAAGTACCTCGAGGGCAAATACCTTGAATGGGATCCGAAGATCACAACTCCACCTGGCTTGTATGTGTTCCAAGGTGGCATTGTATCCAAATACTGATCCAGATAGATATGTGCTGTCCACGTTCCTTGCCAAGGTCACTGGATTCTCCTCACTAGGAGGCCTTCGCCTGATCAATGCGTTGCTACTGCCATGTCTCATACTCTTAGTACTTGATCTAGACACACAGCTCGGTCGAGGCAAGCTTCGTCGCGATTCGTCAAAACGACAGGGAACACAAAAGGCTGCAACGACGCTATCCGCTTTTTCTATCCACCAACTTCATGCGGCGTTCAACATCTGCTTGTTTCCGCCTCTTTTCTTCTTCTCGGCACTTTACTATACTGACATCGCCGCCGTTGTCTCAGTCTTACTTTTCTGGAACTACTTTTTGAGGGTGCACGAGAAAGGAGAGCCTTCACTATTGCAAGACATCAACATCATCATCCTTGGACTGATCACTTTGACCTTCCGGCAGACCAACATCTTCTGGGTGTCCGTGTTTCCTGCTGCAATTATGCTGGTCAGTCGCATTGATATCGGTCTCGAAGACCACGAGCACGGCGAGACCCTTTCCGATCCGCCTGTCCGAGAGTCATACGCAGATGGTAAGTAGCTCCATATCCGACAGGAGCAGCGCTCATGGTAAGTACAGAATACTTCTTCTTCGTCATTTCCCTTGTCAGTCGGGTAGTGGAAGCTATTCGGGTCACCTTGAAAGGACGATGGACGTATCTCAGGGTTGTACGGTCGCTGATACCATACGGCGTCATCCTTGCTGGGTTCGGCGCTTTTGTGGCCTGGAATGGCGGCGTTGTGCTCGGTACGTATCTTCTCAGCCTCCACGATCACTCCTAACATTCTACAGGAGACAAGTCCAATCATGTTGCAACCATTCATCTGCCTCAGATGCTCTATATCTGGCCATACATGACCTTCTTCTCCTTTCCGCTCACTTACCCGTATCTCCTCCAAGGAATCTTCGGCTTGCTTGGAGCGATGCCACTCATCGGACCATTGGAGTACCAGCTCATGTTCAAACGCAAGAAAATTCTGCCCAGACCAGGCTTGCTGGTGTTCTTCGCGGCGATAGCAGGCGTGGTTGTATATTACAACACGATCGTCCACCCCTTTACCCTAGCCGACAACAGACACTACATGTTCTACGTCTTCCGTTTGCTCACCCGCTACAAAGGCGTCAAATTCCTCGTCATCCCCCTCTATTACATGGGCGCATGGGCCATCATCCAGACCCTCGGCGCGCCCGCCAGACTCACCTTCGACACGGACGGCGGCAAAGGCAGCCCCATCCCCAAAGCCAGCCGCATCGAGCCCGCCGAAAAAGCAGGTCCACCTCCCACACAACCCCTCCGCCTCAACCACGCAGTCGCAGGCGAGGGCGCCCCAGTCAGCTTCGTCCTCATCTGGCTCACCACCTCAGCCCTCCAACTCATCACCGCCCCCCTCGTAGAGCCACGGTACTTCATCCTCCCCTGGCTAATGTGGCGCCTCCGCGTCCCTCAAGCTTCGCCGTCCATCATGGACGAAAAAGAGCGCAAACGTCGCGAGAAAGTCGCCAAAGAGAAAAGACTCCTCGGCCGACTCAAGGACTCGCTATGGGACGACCACGACCAACGGCTGTGGTACGAGACGGTCTGGTTCCTACTCATCAACGGACTTACGGGGTACGTGTTTCTCTTCATGGGGTTCGAGTGGAAGCAAGAGCCCGGGAGAGTGCAGAGGTTCATGTGGTAGTTGATTCATTCCTCATCGTCCGCTATGTCTACCCCCACCGTCTATCGGCCATGTCCCTTCCCTCTGGTTCTCCTCCTGCCTCACCATCTCCTTGAGCTCACGAGTAGTACTCCGACGGCACAGCCTCATGCTTCGCTCTCAGCGCAGGATGCACCCCCTCTTGCCCCGGCGTCGGAGGTGGAATCACTGGCCCCTTGGGAACGTCCTGCATCGGCGCACCCTTGTACAGTTGGAACTGGCTGGGGCCGACGTCTTTGGAGTAATCTATCGGACCGGAATTGGGTTGGAGCTTGGAGGTGTCTATGGGGTTTTTGCTGGGGTTTTGTTGGGGAACGGAGATGGGGAGATTGGGGTGGGCGGTGCCGAGACCGGACTGGAGGGTGTCGGTGGCGGACTTTTTGGGGATGAAGGGGGCGGAGGTGGTGAGGAGAGGGTGGATGAGGAGGAGGATGAGGAGGGAGAAGAGGGAGAGAGGGTGGGGAAGGTGCATGGTTGTTTTCGTGAAGATGGACTTGGAATAGCTTGGTACGAAGGGCTGCAGAGGATGGCTTGGAGCTGGGAGGATGAAGAGTCTACTTGAACGGATAGGAATGGTAGCAGAAGGGAGCCTTTGTACTGCAGTTATTGCATCGGCAATATAAGTGGCTGTCACATCGTGGAACGGCAAACTTGCAAGATGCCTTATCTGGTAGACCGGTGAAGAAGCCTCCACGCATAGTGGTACTGTTTCATGATAGCATGTCAGCATAAGCGTGCACTGTGCTTCGTAAGGCTATACTGGTTTCTAGGATTGTAAGGCGTGCTGGTACTAGTTTATCGACCGGATCTGAGGATCTTGTCACGCCTCACCGATGCAGGGATCCGTAGACGCAGCCTTGCAATGCTTGGTAAGGAGTATGGACACGTTTGCGTCCCGGCACGTTGTTTGCGGTGCGATGTAGCTTGTGAAGTGGTTAAAGGAAGGATGCGAAATTGTACACCTGTCACTGCCGTTTCGCAACAGGGTATGGTGGTGCGTACACGGGTGGTATGTGCAGTATACAAGACAGAAGGTTTGAGCTCGTGAACTCTTAGGATCTGAATTCACGGGAGGAGGAGACGAGGCACTCAATCTACAGTACCGCATTCGCGGCGAGTTCAGCTGGATGCCACGCTAGGGGTCTGCTGGTTCATCACAATGTCAATTGGAATGTACCATGCCTACTTGACTATGATCGAAGCTGATATATGAGATCCTTCAGATCACCCGCTGAAGCCCCGGAACAGTACCCTCTCGAAGTTGCATGCCGCAAGATCCCGACCTCGCACGGCGAATGACACCCACTAGTTTGAAATTCAACTCGTTGGGCTGGAATCGATATCCGAATTGGAGAATTCATCGGAAGGCTTCTGATCCTTCATGGGACAGACTGGCTGGAAGGTGAAGTCGGCGTTCCGGGTTCGGCTTTGGTCGAGGAGGGACTGTCTTGTGGTGAAGGAGAGGCAGTGTAACAACTACTTGAAGTCGACGACTGGCTGCACGGACTACCCGGAGAGTCATGTTCGTTCTTCTTGGGCGGTATGGTTGGACCCATGGGTAATTTTGCGTCCAATTGGATGGGTATGTTTGCAGACGATGGTGAAGGGGGAGTCGATTTCATGTCCAACTGAATTGGTATATCTGCTGACGTTGGCGAAGCAGGCTTTTTTGTGTCCAGATGAATTGGTATGATCCCCGACGTAGCTGTATTTGCAGACCCAGAGGTGGACGAAGGCTTAATCTCTTGGGGAGGAGGTCCAGGTTCTGTGAGACCTGTGGTTTGCAGATGTAAAGGATTCTTCAGCGGCATAGACAGCACAAAGGCCGCTATGAGTAGCGCTAAAAAGGTGCTTCTGAATATCATATCGATTGGCTGGTCTGATGGGTCGGTGATTGTTTGGGTGAGATTGCCGTGGCTGAAGAAAGCGCCGGAAAGAGGTGACTGGGGGGGGGGATGGGCAAATGATTCAAGACAGAACGGAGGGAGAAGGGAACGAGATATCTAGCACGAGAAGATGCGACCGGATCATCTAGACAGGTCGCCCAAGAGGGCCGGAGCGGAAGAAGGTCAACTTACAGTTCCAAAGGATGTTGTCGCATCAGTTCCTACAGATCTTGTTGATGGGATCTGTAGGAAGAGGCTGACCGGATTAGTCGGTCGGTCCATATATGTTTTGGCCACATGATCAGAACTTGTTATTCGACCGGCAGCAGTATCGTATGGATTCCGTCGTGCTAATTATTCATTTGGCAAAACTGCATGGCAGAGACGAGAACTCCATGCCATTGAGAGTTGGCAAGCCGAAAGCATAAGGATTCCCCAATAGAGACCAGTTCATCGGATACTAGTGCTTGTGGTCTTGCGAGGTGGATGTGTCTACAATCGACAAATGTTGGGGTCGGCGAAGATACGTAAGGTGGCCAGACCTGAGAGTCACGTGGCCGGACCTGAGAGACACCTGGCCGGACAAAGTGCGGCTCTTCGATGCCAAGGCTATCGCAAAGCTTAAACTTTGCAGGGCCGACTCCCGTCCCGAGATCCCGCCATGACATCAAGCCATACATCAAATCCGTTTCCAATCAATGACGTTTTTTTCTTCATCCTGGTCTCTGCACTTGAGGTTTCTAGTAAACCTCGACGGATGCAGTGCGAGGCGAGCACGGCCCCTGGAGCCTTTGGTCGTTAGGTAGCGCGGATTCGGCAATAGGCGGCTCTAATGCAGGCACATGATTGAGAAAACACCGGAGATGATATCACTGGTCCGAGAAGGTGCTCGCATTTTGCACTGTACAGTAATCAAGTGGTCAATGATGGGTGGATGGTAAGATTTTCTATAACTGTTTTGCGTTTTCTCTAATCACTTGTCCCCCTCTCTTTCCTCTGCCTCATTCACCTTCAAGATGAATCTCATCTCGAGATTGCAGAAACGCTTCTCTTCTACGGAGACAACTCCTCGCAACTCTATCGACCATCCTCATGTAGCATCCACCGCTGATCCTGGACATAAGGTCACTCACGATGCTGCAGACCACGAATCGGATGAGCCCATCCGCATCTTCAGGCTTAGGATTCTTGCCATGGCCCTTGTAGTGTCTCTAGGTGGCCTGATCTTCGGATACGACACTGGTCAGATCTCCGGTTTCCTCGAAATGGATGATTTTCTTGGACGTTTCGCCGACCAAACTACACCCGAAGGCCAACCAGCCTTCTCGAATGTCAGGTCCGGCACCATTGTAGGCCTGCTGTCGATCGGCACTCTCATGGGAGCCATCATCGCAGCGCCCATAGCAGACAAGTTTGGACGACGAGTATCCATCGTCTGGTGGAACATCGTCTTCTGCGTTGGAGTCATCGTTCAGATTACCACTTCCACACGCTGGTACGATATTGCCATTGGTCGATGGGTAGCAGGGCTTGGTGTTGGAGGTCTATCCGTCCTCACTCCCATGTATCAACCCGAGACTGCTCCTCGTCAAATCCGTGGAGCTCTCGTCAGTTGCTACCAGCTCTTCATCACTCTTGGTATCTTCATCGCCTACTGCATCAACTTTGGCACAGAAGCCCGCACCAACTCTTCATCATGGAGAATTCCGATGGGAATTGGCTTCGTCTTCCCTACAGTCATGGCCATTGGTATCTGCTTCCTTCGTGAGTCTCCCAGGTGGGATTATCGTCACGGCAAGGTCGAGCGCGCGACTGCGACAATCGCAAAATCTTACGGTGTCCCGGAAACGCACCGAGAGGTCAGACGAGAGATCCGAGAGATCAAGGCAAAGCTGGATGCTGAGAACGTCGGAGGCAGCCACCCATGGTATGAAGTGCTTGGGAATAGCCCTTCAAGCACTACAGCAATTGACTGGTGCCAACTACTTCTTCTACTACGGAACAACCAGTAAGTGCAGTACCTGTCTTGATCATATCCCAACTTGCTAACCTCCGCAGTCTTCACCGCAACCGGCCTTGACAACAGCTATGTCACTTCCATGATCCTCGGTGGCATCAACTTCGGCACAACGTTCCTCGCTCTTTACGTGGTCGAACACTTCGGTCGCCGCAAGTCACTCATTACTGGTGGTCTCTGGATGTTCGTCTGCTTCATGATCTTCGCCTCTGTCGGCCATTTCTCGCTGGATCAGGTCACTCCTCAGAACACACCAACAGCAGGCACAGTCATGATTGTATTTGCCGCTTTGTTCATCTTCGGCTACGCCGCCACATGGGGTCCTATAATCTGGTGCATCACTGGCGAGATCTATCCCTCTCGATACAGGGCCAAAGCTATGGGCCTTTCAACCGCGAGCAACTGGACGTGGAACTTCCTCATCTCCTTCTTCACACCCTTCATCACAGCTAAGATCGACTTCCGCTACGGGTATGTCTTTGCCGCCTGCAATCTGCTGGGCGTGCTTGTCACATACTTCTTCGTTTGTGAAAGCCAGGGCAGGACTTTGGAAGAGACGGATACAATGTACATTTTGCATGTCAAGCCGTGGGAGAGCACGAAGTGGACGCCTCCAGCTGATGAAGATGTCGTCACCGCCGATGACCTGCACCTTACCAGTGGTGCCCGAGGTATCAGGAAAGATGGCACTGGCGATCAGAGACACGAGACTGTTGGAGGTGTGCTAGGCAATGAACATGATCCCGAGAAAGCGACCATGAGCGGCGCGCGATAATTAATGCCTTGTGCTACACCAAGCATGCCACCGTATTGGCGGCATTTCTACGTAGTGATGGCATCGTTTCGGCACTTGCATCATCCATTAGCATAGCATAGCACTTTCTCGATTGTATCTTATTATTACCACTTGCCAGCCAGTCTTCAATTCCTCACCCTAGTATCCATGCTCAACCTCTCCGGCACCCTCAGCTCTATCGCTCCTTTCAACTCATTCCTCAAAGCAAGCAACTGCTCCATCGCCCCCTGCACCAGCGCAGGCTTACTTCTGTCCTCCACTCTGACCGTAGCCTCAAGCACAAAAGCCCCGCTCGCATCCAACAAAGCCAAATCCTCCAGCGCAGGCAATGTCGTGCTCATACCATCCCCGGGAGACGATGTCTTCGTCACCAAAACACGGTGAAGATGCAGCACAACATCCCTGTAAACAAAACGATGACCTTCAGTCAAGTACTCGTTCACGAACCTGCACACATCAGTCCCTCGTGATCTCGACCTCACCACTCAACGATGCAAACAGACCTATACTTCCCCCCCTCCACATAGCCCTTGATATCCTTCCCCGTGATGCTCTCCTCCGTCACCCTTCTTAGCACCACATTCTTCGTCTCGGGCTCAGGAATCTCCTGCGTCCTCGCCATCCATTTCCCCTCTTCCTTTTCCCCCGGCTTGGTTTGTGATGCCGCAGCATTCGACCCCTCCATGCCTACATCCCCGCCCTGGTCCCCGGCCTCATTTTCGGCCTCATCCCCATTTGCCTGACCACCAGTGCCATCACTCAGACTCCCATCCACCCCCCCAAATTCCTCCCTCCTTAATTCCTCCACGAGCTGAACAAGCGTCAATTGCCCCGGCTGCTGCGCTGCATTGTTTTTCTTCTTGGCAATCAGATTCGTGTCCACTGCCGCACGGATGGGAGCGAAGATGGCGACGCGCGAGAATGTCTCCGTCGGCTGGGCGGCGGAGAGGCCGGTGAGGATGTGCAGGGCTTGCGCGTGGCGGGCAGCGGGGAGGGGGGCGTAGAGGGTTAGGGAGTGCATTCTCTTTTCCAATATAGGGTAGCAGGTTTCAGGTGGGCATTGAAGGAGAGAAGAATTCGTGAGGCGGGAGAGGCGGAAGAGTTGGTTTCATGGGTGATGCATTGGTTTGTTTGACAAGTGGCGGAGATGAATGATGGTGGTGAGATGGTGAGTGAGGGCGGGGAGGAGGGGAGGAATGGGAATTGATGGCAGCTTCTATTATATCTTCAAGAACTTGACATGTGTGATAAAACTATCAGAGCGATATTTTACAGAACCCTCGATGACATGAAATGTCAATTCAAGTCATTGCTATCTACAGTGTATGATGCTACTTGGTGCGTGAAGGCGAGCAGATCACGTGCAGTCAGCAGCGGCAACATGTATCCTCCCGGATCAATTCAACTGAGGCGATGTGGCTTGGAGTTGCTCCATCAATATAGATTGGTCGTGGAGATAAGCAACATACGTTTCTTCAGCCAATCGATAATTGAAATTTGGCGCAGATTGTGTGCGGCATGGTACACATTAAGAACTGGTCACGATACAGCCTTTCCAGGTCAGATTCGGTGCTCATTGGCTTCAATTGATGCTGACCATTTCTCCATGACCTTTTGACAGACTGACCGAGACGCGTGATAGCAGCATTCGGTCGTTGTGGCAGCGGTCGCCTCTAGCACGCGCCGGGCTTAGTTCCGTTTCGATCCAAACTCTAGACGTTTAGTGCGGACAATATTAGTGTGGTCCGCCGGGTCCGCTGCGAGAGAAAATACGAGTCCGACGGGTCTTTGGGTCTTGCTCAGCGAGCGCTCAGACGACACCTCATCATCCACACTCGCTCAACTCTGCCATCGCCAGTCAGTCGTTACTGATCTCATCGCCGGACGGTCACTCGTCGACGACCAAAAAAAAGGACAAACAACAGAACCCGACCGCACAGGAGGACCCGACCCATCAGCCAAGATGCTCCGGCATCTGCACCTCGCTGTGCTCCTGGCATTCATCGCCTTCACATTTGCAGTCGACCTGCCTGCAGGCTTCCTGCATCCTCGACAGGACACGCCGGCCATCTCCGGTGTCAGCAGCAGCGGAGCAGTCTCTCCTTCGACGAGCGCGCAACCCACAACACCACCTTCCACGACCGTCGCGCCCACGACATCTGCCTCTCCCACACCACAACCGACCACATCCGCCGCACCTCCTCCGACGACCACAGCAGCGCCTCCCCCATCAAGAACCGCAGCACCCCCTTCGTCCTCCGCCGCTCCGCCATCCTCATCGTCACCCACAACTGCAGCCCCTCCTTCAACCTCCTCCATCCCTCCCTCCTCCACCATCACCGACGTCCACTCCAACACCATTTCCGCCGCCCCGTCCGACGTAACCGTCACCTCCACTAACCTCGCCCCTCTCGACCAAATCCTCACCACAATAACCTACACCAGCGACGGCCGCCTCATCTCCTCCATCTCCACCAGCACACACCCCTCCACCTCCTCCTCCTCCACCTCCAAACCCGGCCTCGCATCCGGCTACGGCAACGAAACCAACACCCTCTCGGCCGAGAGCAAGAAACTCATCGGGGGCATCGTAGGCGGCATCGGCGGCGCGTTCCTCCTCGCCGGCATCGCCTTTGTGGTGTACAAAATGTGGGGCAAGAAGCGGCATCAGAAAGTCCCGCAGGAAGAGGATTACTTCGGTGGCGCGATGAGTACGGGAAGTAGTGATAGTATTGGCAAGGAGAAGAAGAGTGGGTGGGGTCCGAGTAGTTTGACGAATAAGTTCGCGGAGCCGTTGGATCGGTACAAGAGCCGGGGAGGCAATGTGACGAGTCCGGTGGCGAGCAGTTGGGGGGGGAAGAGTCCGAATGCGGCGTCGAATTTTTGAAAGGTCACGGAGATGGTAGGGGTGAAAGGGAGGAAGGAGGAGGGGAATGGGGGAAGAGGAAGGAAAGAAGGGAATGGTGTAGACGAAGGATGTACACACTGTCGAGACTGGACTGGATTATAGAGGGATATACCACTGCATAAGGGCGGCTCTGTCTCTTTTGGCTCGTCGTCACGGGTCGAGCACTTGGTGGTGTCGATGCGGGGGAAAGGGATATTTGATTCCATCACTCTCCTTGATCGTGTTGCATGGCCCGAGATGGGTCGAGAAAGTTTTCTTGTAATGTTTTATAAGCTAGCGATGTGGATTTGGAATGGATGATGTTTCTTATTGCAATCGCAGAGGTTGTCAAGTGTGTTATGGAGTTATCGTCTCGTCGAGGCGTGGTTGAGGAATGTGCCCCCTTCCTTCACATCTCCAAACGCACACGCTACAGTAACCACCTCGGGACCACACAAGCATCACAGACTCAGCATGATCCACGGCCTGTAAGTTGCTTGGATAACCATGTATTCATGCTACATACAAACGCCTCATTTGGCACCATTCACCCCCTCCGCCTCCTGCTCCCTCCTCGCCCTCTCCTCCGCCTCTTTCGTCCGATCCACACTCACCACCTCCTTCAACGGCGGCAACAGACTCCTCGCCGCATTCCTGCTCGCCTGCGCCAACACCGCATCCATAATCACCAACGCCGCCATGCTCTCCACAATCGGCACCGCTCTTGGCACCACACACGGATCATGCCTTCCCTTGGCCTCCAACACGCCCGCCGTCTCGTCGTACATGGTCGTCGTTTGCGCCTGTCCTATCGTGGCTGGCGGCTTGAATGCGACGGTGAAGTAGATGTGGGCTCCGTTGGAGATGCCGCCCTGGATGCCGCCCGAATTGTTGGTTTTGGTCGTGAGTTTTGGTCGTGGGCGGCCGGGTAGGATGGTTTCCGAGGGAGTGGCGACGACGAAGGGGTCGTTATGGATGGAGCCGGGGACTTGGGTGCCGCCGAACCCGGAACCGATCTCGAAGCCTTTGGTCGCGGGGATGCTGAGCATGGCGTGCGCGAGGGTGGCTTCGAGTTTGTCGAAGCAGGGCTCGCCGAGACCCGTGGGGCAGTGTCGGATTACGCAGGTTACAGTGCCGCCGATGCTGTCCTGTTTGTCGCGGAAGGAGGCGATGAGAGATTCCATTCGTGTTTGGGCGGCGTCTGAGGGACAGCGGACGGGGAGGTGGGAATCGACTTGTTCGCGGGTGACGGAATTGATGAGGGAGAGGAACTTCGGGTTCGTAGAGGGTGTGGGGTGTTCGGGCGTTGGTGGGAAGAGAAACTCGTTGCCAACTGCTGTGGTGAAGGCGACTATCTCGACACCGTATGCCTCTCGCAGGTATTTCTCCGCTATTGCGCCGGCTGCTACACGTCCGATGGTCTCTCGCGCCGAGCTTCGTCCACCTCCACTGCTAGCCTTGACGCCGTACTTCTCCAGGTATGTCCAGTCGGCATGTGACGGTCGTGGGAAGAGGTCCATTGTGCTGTTGCCATAGTCCTTGGGTCGCTGATTCTCGTTCAGCACCCGCATTCCAATGGGTGTGCCTAGCGTGATCCCAAACTCTGTGCCAGACTGTATCTCCACCTTATCCTTCTCGTCCCGCGGGGTAGTGATTGCACTCTGGCCAGGTCGTCTCCGAGTCATTTGTGGTTGAATATCGGATTCGTCCAGTCGCATACCTGGCGGGCAGCCGTCGACGATGCAGCCCACGCTGCGACAATGTGACTCACCATAGCTGGCAGATATGAGTATATGGAAAGGAAACAGGATTTGAAGACCTACGTAGTGACTCTGAAGTGCTGTCCGAAGGTAGACATTGTAGCAAGTCGGTCAGGAGATTGGGGGAAGCCTGGCTTATCACAGCACCTTTATAAGACCTCTAGTACAGCTCGGCGTTCTAAAAGCAGCAGTTGAGGAATCGTGAAGGTCGACTTGGGATGAACTATTCGTGCACCGACGCATACAATTTTCTGTGAAGTCAAAGGTGCAATAGACCCTTGAATGGCCGGCATCGGCGACAGCTCCGCGCCGACCACATCTTCCTTGTCAATGACCGCATCAGAACTCATCTCTTCGATGAGACGCATTCACTTCAGCCACGAATTGCATCTCTGTGCAGCAATCCTTCGCTTCAGTCTCACCGTACCTGCATCGCTAGCAGGAAACACAACATCTTGCAAAGCCACAGGGTTCTTGCCCAAAAAAAACAGGAACATGCCAAACGCATCGAAGGGACGCATCACACAAGCCACAAGCCCTCAGTCTCGAAGAGATCAGCGCCTGTTTCTGCCCAGGTTCCCAGTTTCGATGCCACAATCTCGTCTTGACCTGCAGCTTTTCAGCCCGCGTGCCATGTCGATCCCTCCCAAAATGACGTCGGTCTGGGAGTCCTAAACCACCATCAGCCATACATTCACCACTCCTCGGTACGTCCCCAAGCAAGTTTCTCAGGTTGGTATGACGATACGGAGAATTCTCCCCTATCTCTAACCGGCTTGCGTGATGCTCTCGTGTACGCCGTCGTCATCGTGGTGTAGCCAGCCGTATCTCACGAGCAAATACTTAAGTGTACCTCCCATCACACCTCCCACTCCTTCTCTATCAAACCCCAAAGCCCACTACAACTACCAAGACCACAAGACCAAATAATCCAACCGTACCCTCCCCCAACCACCACCAAACCACCACAATGTTCCGCTCCCGCCGCACCGCCGCCCCGGCCTCCACCACCCGCACAACCCACTCCAAGCCCTCCCTCATGCAACGCCTCCGCGGCAACAAAGCCCACACAACCCACACAACCAAGCGCTCCCACAACCCACTCACCGGCTCCCACACTACCACCACAACCCACACCACCTCCGCCCCTCGCACTGCCAAAACCAGCCGTCGCTCCCACCGCACCCACGGCACCACCACCGCGACCCCAGCGCACCACCACAAGCGTCGACCGAGTATTGGCGACAAGGTCAGTGGTGGTCTGATGAAGCTGCGTGGGTCGTTGACCAGACGACCGGGTCTTAAGGCTGCGGGCACGAGGAGGATGCACGGGACTGATGGCCGTGGAGCCAGGTACTAGGATAGCGCGACGAGGGGAGCTGAGGAATCGGTCTCGCTCTCGGGTGCAAGGAGGGAGGGGGAGAGGGGGATGTAATGTACTATTATCTGTACGAGGTTTCTTTGCAAGCGAGCGATGAGATATCCTGAATGAATAGCGACTTGATTATCATCAACAATTCTCTATCTATGGTGTTCGTGCTTGACTACGCGATGTTGATTGGAAAGTGTTCTCCCGTTGTCTTCGCATAGCTACATCACTTGCTTACAACGCAGTGCATTTGCATATCGTGGCACGACGTCCTCCGTGCATCGGGAGCGTCAATCGTTTGTATTGCTTCAGAGGGTGCAGCTGGGTCAGGCTACGGACCATGCATTACCTCCTGGCCGATGATCCCATTGCATGTATTCTCACTGATCCAAAGTCTCAGCTCGAGCAGTGCCTCCTACGAATGGGACTATGACCTGCGAAGGGTGGGCTTTCAATGTCTCTTTCTTAGACCATCGCCTCCCCAACAACCTTCGTCTAGTCTCTCATCTGTTCCTTGAAAAGCTCACTGAGACATTCCCGGCGCCGGTTCTCGTTTCCTTCCAATTGCCACTGCCATGCCGAATGGATCTTGATCCGACATGTGTCGCAAGTACCTTCAGCCCGATCCTATATGGCAGGTTCTTAGGACAGTCTTTTAGCTGTATCTCCTTGTCGAGACATCTCTCGCGTTTTCCAGCAAAGGTTCTTCCCTAGCCCTCCTAGACTTGACTCCACCCAACCCTCCCCACCGCCTCCCTAGGGACAAACACCACGTCCTTCCCCCTCCTCACCACCCCCTTGAACATCCTCCTCCACTCGACCGGATCGCCCTTTGCTTTGACGAACCTCACCTCACTCAACCCACTGCTCCTGCCCATTGCAGCTTCGATCAGTATGTGCCCTTTCAGTTCCTGCTTCCTGCTATCCGTGCCTTGAACATAGAGACATATCCTTCCCCCTTTCTCCTGAGGTTGCTTGTCCTGATTCCGACGCTGCGTGGTTACCATCCCGAGCTCGAGGAATACGGATTGCAGGGTGTCTTGCAGTTGGGCTTGCGGGACGGTGGAGTAGAATCTTGTTAGGCCTTCGCGTGGAGCAATGTCGCCGAAACGTTTCGCCACCTGCGTGAACGTGAGAGGGAGACCTTGAGTGTTGGTGAATTGGGAGAGTGAGATGTCGGTTTCGAGGAGTTGGGCGGCTGCATCTGTCACGGCGGCGGCGGAGGTGAGGTCCATTTCCGTTGTGGGCTGAGAGGCAGAGTGGGCCGCGGTCGTGGTGGTGGGTTCCCAGTCGAAGGCGGCGTCGTTGATAGGAGTCTCGGGTTGGGTGTTGGGGAAGGCACGAGACCAAGATTGTGTGTCGTAGTCTGCTTGGGTGACGGTAGTGGTACGGGTCGGGGAAGAGTCGATGTCGACACGGAGTCGCTCCATCATTGTTGTGGCGAGGGCAACGCCGTCTGTCGTTTGCCCCTTCGCATCCATGTAGCGATTCGGTTTGAGGAACCAGGGATGTGTCGTGATTTGTTGCAGAGTGAAGCGATCAGAAGGGTTGACGCGAAGTATTCCGCGGAGCAGCGAGAGTGCTTCGTTGGGTATGTTGTCCCAGAGCTCATCACTTGGTCGGCCATTCGTGGAGAGGTACTCGGCGTATTCAGCAGATGTGTCAGCCATTGGGCTGTCCCACGGCGTATTGCCTACCAGCAGGACGAAAAGAACAATGGCGCATGACCAAAGATCCGTCTTGTCTGGAGTGTAGCCCACCTTCTCAAACACCTCACCACGCTGCTTCCTCTTCTGGTTGGCAAGTCCAGTCGCAATGATCTCGGGAGCAATATATGGTGGTGATCCGCAGACAGTGGTGACCGTCTTCGTCCGTCCAGACCTGACATCCATGTACGCAGTCGCCAGTCCGAAGTCAGCCAATTTGAGGTCTCCATCACCCCCAAGAAGCATATTCTCTGGTTTGATATCCCTGTGCGCTACCCCCTTTGAATGACACCAGGCCACAGCACCGATCAGCTGCTTGAAGTAGAAATGTGCCACATCTTCCGGAACACCTTCGTCCGCCTCGATCTTGTCAAACAGGTCGCCTCCTTCTGCAAGCTCCATAGCAATCCAATACCATGCCGGGTCCTCTCCATGCTGTAGCAGGCGAATGATGTTCTGGTGTCCCTTCCCGCTGCTCACTTCGACATGTATCGAAATTTCCAGTCCTATCTGGCGAGGTGATAATCGGCCAACGCGCATGGCATGGTCTTTGTTGATGAACTTGACAGCAATGACGGGGCTTGATCGACCGATCGGGACTGCCTTTCGTATCCTGCATGTCACTTGTCAGCCATAGCTCTTTGCGGAATTCGCTGGCCAAGGATACTGACGATGCATATGCTCCGGCGCCTATCGTCTTGGAGACAAGGCGGAAGGGTAAATTACTAGGTAAGCTGACTGCCTGAGACTGCGACATGTCAATAGTGATCCTGGTTTTCCCAGCGACACACCTACGTTCGGAGGTCCACCCATGTTTGCGCCTGCCAAATCGATGCAGTCTAACGCTGCTGGGTATCTTTATAAAAAGAGAGAAGATGCAAACTACAATTACTCCATACCCAATGCCGCTACAACAGTCACACAAAAGTAAGACCAGACTGTAAATCTGTCAAACATCAGGCAGTCAAAAATTTCCAGGAAGACGCGTTGCGCTCTCCCAGCACGCGTCGATAAACACCCAGTGACCCCTCCACCCTCCCCAGCAACACTCGCCTCGGCTCCGCACCCGCCTCCCCACCACGGTCACCACCCGAGCCTCTCCCTTCTGTCCCTGACAAGAAAACCACCACATCACCGCCGATCTCATCCCCCAAACAGCAAAGAAATCCCCTCGGCGCAATGCCCTTTCAGAGTCATGCTCTGTCTCATCTGACTCGCACCTCGCCCTCTTGCACGCCCATCCATGGCCACTCTCCGCACCAAAGAAGCCACCAGGAAGCCGATCACGACCCCTCGGCAACTGTCCTCGAACAACCACGTCAGCCACGGGCGTGGCAATCGTTAATCCAACCCCCAGCTGGCAGGCCCAGGCCGCCCAGCAGATTTCCTCCCTCGTGTAGCCACTGTGTCCCATCCATTTCCCATGTCCAAAAGTACCGAAACCTCCATGCCAGATCACACCGCAACCTTGGCAACTAGCGCGTTCTCCGTCGGTCCCTCCCCGTCACTCTTCTTCCCCATACAGACACTGCACCACCCCCCTTATGCAAGCCCGCACATGGCCCCCGATGCAGCCCACGCACATCCCATCTCCACTCCTTAGGTAACGTCGCATGAACGCAGCAGTGGCGTCCCGGAATGACCTGCTGCCCTGTCCGGGCGTACGGCGGCGAAGAGGGGATGTGCGACGCCATGTTCGTCCTGCAGGATCGGCATGGTAGATGCTGGTGGGCGAAGGATCATCAAGCTTTTGTGTGCTCACTTTGCAGGGCTGCGAGGTGCCAGATGTAGATTGGTGTGTGTGACTTCTGGGAGGCGTGCATGATGGGGCGTTGATGCAGGTGCACATGCGCGGCGGGGATCGGCGGGGAGCATGAGTCGGGGAGAGGCCGAGGGCAGGGGCACGGAGGTATGGGAGGACGAGACGAGGTTGGTACAGTACGTGATATTGGACTTGTGGGTGTAGTGTGATGTGGATTGTGCGATGTGTCATGTGTGATGTACGGTATACTGGTCAGGAATGGTGGGATGTGGTGTGATTGATTTCTGATATGATTTTTGTCTACATTCAATTGACTCAACGTGCCTCCTTCAGCTTTCCTCCCAACAAGGCAGACACGTGAGAAGACTTCTAAGCGAGATGTCGCAGGGCATGCAAACAGTGAACAACTTGAATGGTGATGTCTCTTGTGCTCTCGCCGAATTTCCCACGTCCAATAGCCGCGCCGCCTCCTGTGTGCCTGCTTGCCCATGAAATCCAAACCGCGCAAATACGAGTGTAAAAGGTCGGGGGTATGATGGTGGTGATAGTAGTGGTATCGATGCTTCGAAGGGCTCCCAAAAATCATAACGCTTTCCGTGATCTTGACAAGCTGATAGAGTACAGCGAGATACGAGACTGGTGAGTGATCAAGAAATTCGAATGCATGCTAAACGCCGTCGCCCTATGCCGCTGGTGTTGGAAAATGATGTTGCTGAATCCAACGACCAGAGTGTATCCACACAATGAACGAAAGTCGAAGAAATGCCCAAACAGACAAGACGGGGTATCTCTGTCGCAACCTTCATGCCGTATCTTGCTCATTTCCAATCTAGATGATACCATGGATGGCATTCACGCAGTGCCGGAGAAGGTAGTGAGAAGGTGTTCAAGGTTGCGGTCACGGAGGGTGGTGGCGTATTTCGGATCTCTCGAGAACTTGGGCACAGAGTCAGAAGCCATGAGCTTGAACACACTGGTTTGTGCTTGATCGAACAGGACGGCGACCTCGTCCAGACTGGTGAGCATCTCGGAGTCTTCGCCGACGGCGCGGGTCATGCGACCTGCAAGAGCGTTGCGCAAATTGTGGTCGATGTTAAGCTCGCAAGGTGAGCCTGGTGCGAGGAAAGCGTTGTACAAGCCTGGGAATGTGTTAGCGTATTTTGGTAGAGAGGCCACTGTTCCACTCACTGTATGCCGATGCCAAATTCTCACGGATGAGATCGAGCCGTGGTGGGTTGGTCCTCTTTGCGACTGCATATTCTGCGAGGAACATCTTGACTTCGACGTAGAATGTAAGATTCTCCTCGCAATGCGTCTCCTGCAGAAACTCCCTAAACAGCAGGCGGAGAGCAGGATCGCGAAGGATAATCTGCATCCTGTTGTTGTTGGAATCACGAGAGTTGGCAACCGTCTGCGAGAGCTTGCCAAGATGGTCACCGTTGATGGATGCGCTAGGGCTGCGTGTCCAGCCTGCGAGCTTCATGCCTCGCTCGGTGATTGAGTAGTGTGCAGTCTTGACTGGCTGGAAGCGCCTGTTCTGTGCGGACTCATTGGGGTTGCGCTCCTCTCGCAGCTGAGAGATGAGATCGTGCGCCATGAAAAGATTGGCAATTTCGTGGCATTCACGTCGGTCGACCACCATGCAGCAGTCTACGAGCCAATCAATCGCAGCCTTGCCATTGAAGACGTACGGCGAGTCCTTGAGCTCTGTTTTGGCAGACTTTAGAACGCGAACACCGACGAGACCAGTAGAGTATTCGCTGAGCGAGTCTGTGTCTGATGCGGCTGATGAGGCCTTGACATTGGGCTCTGGTCCTGCGAATCGCCTAAAGATGACCTCAATCGTGGAACGATCGTGGTTGAGCTTGTCGGTCTCCATGTCGCGCTCAAGAATGACCATCTGCAGCATGTTGCGGGGAGAGTCCAGGACCTCGTTGACGTGCCTTTGGTGGATACCATTCCTCGAGCAAAACCTGGTGAGAACACGCATGCCCTTTGGTGTGAGCTGCCAGACAGAGTTTCTGGAGTCGAAAGCGGCCTTGCCTTCACACGTTTCGACAAAGCGTGCCTCCAAGAACTTGTTGCAGACCGACCGTGCCATCTCCTTTGCCATTGAGAATGTGGTAGTGGTGGTCGTAGTCACGATCCTTGAAGGATCCTTGGGGTCTGGCATGCGATTTGATTGCGAGAACTTGAGTGACCCAAGGTTTGTGATGGCTTCCTCGGTTGTGAAGGAGTGCTCAATCTTGGAGAATCGCACTCTATGAGGTGTCAATGGCAGACTGACCATAAGGGTCGAAAAGAGATCCTTAAAGTCCTGCGACTTCATGTTAGCGGACCGCCTTCCCTGAGGGGAGTCATCCTGTAAACGCATGTCAATCAGTATGCCGGCGCAGACGTAGGTCGGGAGGTGGTGAATAGTGCTGCTCTTGCTGTGCTTGTGTAGATGAAGAGGACTGGAAATGTATGGCTGTGCTCTGCGTGCAGGACAGGGGTTGTGGATTGAGATCGGATGGAATATGGAGATGAATTGGACCTGTGGACTGGAAGGAATCATGGGGCTGGACCATCGAAGTACGTCTGCCCGCCAATAACTGATTGTGCATGGTTATAGAGATGAAAAGGGGTTTGTATGGACTCACTCTTGTGAATGGACGGTCATCGTCCGTCATGCGGAGGAGACGAGAAGATGTCTGATGCATGTTGACGGCTTTGTTCGGCTGTGTCTTTGGCTTTTCCGACCAGTCGTCTGAAGTGCCCGTCGGCGCGGGGGACGTGGTAGTGCTCCTCCTAGGTGCCTTCTCTTGCCTCGGGAGATGCTCGGTGGAGTCTGACGAGTATACGGAGGAAGGTTTCTGACGATGGTGGGAAGATGATCTGGAAGGCTGCGAATCTATCGAAATCGATCCAAAGGCCTTGTCGCCGTCTGTGTCTGGGGCGGTGGTGGTGGAGTTGAAGCTGAGGACGGGCGATTGAGGGCTCCTCGGGGATGAAGGACCGTCGTCAGTGGATACTGAATTAGATGAAGCTCTTTCTCTTTGCGAGTGATAGGTGTCTTCGACCTTTTTGCGAGAGCGAATACGATTAAGGGATGGGAAGCGCGAGTGCAGCAACCGTTGTCGTGGGTCGGCTGCCGTTCGGGAATCGATGACGCTCGAGTCCTGGGGGGAGTGGGATTGGGCGTGGACGGGTAATGGGTCCTGTGCACGTGGTAACGGCGGTGTAGTGGCAGTAGACTGTCGTTGGTGTTGCTGCGAGACGGGAGTATTTGAGTTGAGCGAGGGGCCGTTGAGGTTGACGTTGGCGTTTGCGTTCAGGTTTGCGGTGGCTCCGGAGGTGCTCGTGGAGGAGTGCGAATGGTTTGCCAGGTGTGGCATGGTTGTACAAAAGAGGGAGTGAGCGGACGGGAGGCTACAAAAAGGAATTTCCCCCTCTCCGCGAGTGCATGTCAATAATTGAGCAGTGTCAGACAGGCACAGACAGGCACAAGACGAGCACAAGCAACCTATGAAGGGCGCCGCGGGCCGGACACGACGGGCACGACGGGCACGACGGGATCTCACAGATGCAAATCACCTGCAGCAGAACATCAGGGCTTGTCTTCTCATGGTCGTGCTAAGATGGCGCCGGTGCTTGACCGCAAAACGGTAACGGCAGTACCACCAGACGAGGATCCCAGGGAGGCGAGCTAACTCTGTCTGATCAGCTAAGACCACACCGCGTGCACCACGACGCCAAGGGTCGCCGGATGTGTCAAGTGCGAGGGAAGATCATGCAGAGGCATCAAAGAAGGCGATCAGTCGCATCCGCCATGAGTCGATCTATTCAATGATGCTCAAAGGAGACCTTTGCCGCCGCCTGTGGGTGGACCCAGAGAGCCTCTTTGTTCTTCTTCTCACTTTACAGAAGTACAGGTCGTCCCTGTGAGTTGCGGTACAGTAGCGTGGTAGCGTGGATACGCTCGCGTGGCAGCCCCCGGGTTCGCTGCAACCTTGTCCATCAGCCATCAGCCCAAGCCTCCCCGATCCGATGTCTGGTCCACTATCCCTGCCCACGCGGTCAGAAACTCAATCAAAATCCTGCCGGTCCACATGGCATCGCGCTCTAGCCGCCCCTCATCCTTTGGTACGAGTGGGAAATGCAGCCGACCAAACATGTCCTACCAAGGTATGCTGATGCCACTTTTGACTTTTGCTCTTCGCGCTGAACCGTTGTTTCTTCACTGATGCTTAACTTCAATTGAATGAGCTGTTCCTGGAGTTTCTTGTCTCGCGTCTCCCAGGTATCTGCCTGACGTTGAAACGATTCCCGTCGCTCGTCAGCCCGACAACTCTCCGTGCGGCATGTGGTGACATTCGCCGCATTGACCCTTTACGGCCATGTCGCTGGGAATTGCTTCTCTCCGGGGTTCGTAGAAATTTGACAGTGTTCTAGAAAATGGTCCGTGTTGCGCCTTGCTGTGCTGTCTTACCTCGAACGTGTTCAACACGCAAAGTTCTGCCCTGGCGCGTATCGAAATTACTGGTTTCATCTTCCACCTCGTAATGTGAATGCCTTGGGCATCCTCGGCCTGATGCACACAGAAATGAGCCCTTGCAGGTCTACTGTCATTTCCCATCAACCTCTGCAGGCTGAAACTTGATGCAAGGGTCATTGTACGACCTCGGTCGGGCTTAACACCAGGTCCGAGATCCGAGAAGGAAAGGTGAGAGTCTATCTCCCAGCTTGACATCACGAGCCAAAAGCCACGAATTAAGCTTCGCAGCCTCTTGTATCATGTCGACATGCACAACATCAGCCCTGACTCGCTTATCCCTGAGCTTCCCTATCCGAAGTAGCTCGCTGGAACGAAAAGTGCACAAAGACTGGTTGCGAGACAAGTTACCTTCAGTGAATATTTCCGTGCCACTCCGAATTATATGCGTCCATGTCATCCGAAGTAACTCCAAGTACCGAAAGTCTGGGAGATCACTGTCTTGGCCGAGCGAAATGACGAACAACCTTCTGCGCGGTGAGGAATGCGCTGTCAACCAAGCCACCCTCCTCCCCTCAAACAGCGAAGGAGCTGAATTGCAATTTACTCTCATGCAGATGACCGCACATGGCTGCTCCGCGGACGCCACGCTTTCTTTGTCAAATCTCAACACATTCCGCGTGCGGCCAGCCTGAAGAATGGAGGAATCGACATGTGCCATCATTCCCGTCCTCGTATCGCTGGACCCAGTAGGTCCCGCAAGGGTGCAGACAGGGCAGGAATGCGGGCGGCCCTGGCTCGAGTGGTGTTCCCCTTGCAAGAAGACACACCAACGGATCGCTCGGAGGCGTGAGGAAAATGCGAAACAAAGCAAAAAACCATGCCCTTGCCCAACACGTGGCAGCCAGGGTGGGGCAGCGATCTCCTTCGACCAGCAAACGCAATCATGCCGCGGACGCTTCCCGTTGCTTACACCTCCAGCCTGACTCTTTTTACCCCAACACAGTATGCTCCGTTTTAGTGTCGGCGGCAATTGAAACCGACATGTGTGGTCGGTCATTATCCGGCCGTGTTCCTGCTCTGTGACAAGCGTGGGATGGGGGATGCCTCGTCTCGTGCGAGGTGACGCCGAAAACATGCGTTGGTGCCCGCTTCGGAGTCCGGCTGAGCCCAAAGTGACGCCGAAAGCCGGAACGTTTCGTCGCTCATCTGCTTGCTGCATGAGAACCACTGTTACTATCCCGTCTCGCCCGCTCGTGGCTTGTCGCGTGGATGCGAAGCTAGGAGGATGCGGATGGACTGTGACGAGTAGAGTGGCCTGCCTGCAGGACCAAGCGACCAACGAGCCGTTCTGGTTCCATTGGGAGGAGCGGTGGGACCGTTGCCGGTCTGGAGCCCGCCACGTGGCTACCACGAGAGGGAGCGCTTTTAGGCTGCTTTCACCCGACATGGCGACACGCCCGATGAGAGGAGCCTCTCGTCCGTAATATTTCCTGCGGCACGACGGTGAGGATGATGGCGTTCAACGGTGTGATGCTATATATGGCGTTTCTTGTCAGGCCAGACCTTTCGGCCTCTACGGGCAGTTGCGAGTTCATCAGTTCTATAGGCATTGGGAACGCCATTCTTCGTTGTGGACTAGCTTATACAGAGAGAAAGGCCGGCCCGGCATATGAATGAACTCAAATGCACCCAACGATCTGGAATAGAAGGGTGTTAAGAAACGACGTGAGCAATTCAAGGGGTATTATGTAATTACCAATTCATCCCAGTACGGCCGCTAGAATTACAACGACAAGTATAACCGCAAGGATGAGGAGGAGACAGCACATCTTGTTCCGTGCGTTCTTCTGGTGTCGGCTCGCAGTCCGCAGCTGCTGGTCTGCTCCTCTTGTGTCGTCCCTGACATTCGTCACGTTATCTGCGATCATGTCGAGGGATTGTCCTTGTTCATGCACCATGTGCGCCACATCTCGGAAAAGCTCATTGAGCTCGCCCACGGACTGTTCGATGTTCCGGATCTCCGATTCGCGCTCAATGATCAACGACTCCTGGAAGTCGACCTCGCTTTGGTCAGCGAGTCGCAATTGCTCCTGCTCCTGGAGCTGTTGCTGCTGCTGTCCACCTTCGCCTCCTTGCGCATCAGAGTCCTCCAGAGCCGCTCTCGCTGCCGTGGCTGATTTGCGTTGTTGCTCGATTGCTCGTCGCTGCAGGACTTGGAATTCAGACAAGGATGCCTTGAATTCTTGGTTTAATTTGCCTTGGGTGTAACGTTGCGATGGCTACCGGTCGTCAGCATCCCTTTGTCATGCTTTATGGTACACAGCATACCCCCAGATCCTGCCATGCCTGCACCTTTTTCAATCCCTCGCCCACCTCCTTGAATCCATTGGATGTCTCCTCCAGCAGGTCCTGCACTCTTTCCCGGACGCGTTCGGTCTCTCGTTTCGTCCCAAGCTTAGCGATCTGGTTAGACAGGTTCGATATGTTCGATGTGAGGCTGAAGAGCTTGTCTGATAGCTGGGTCGTGAAGCGCTCGAACTCGGGGTCATCAGCGTAGTTGTCGTCGTTTCCTCGCCATCCAGAGGGTTGCGCTAGTAAACAGTCAGCATACACTATCTCTGCAAGCCCACCCTGCCTATTAACGTACACTCCAGCCTGTCGGCGTCGTTGAATGACATGGCTACCTGACCTCCGTCGCGCCTCGCGTGGAGCGCTCTGTTGCAGTGGGAGATATGTTATTCTCTGCTTGCGACTGCCCGAACGTGATAAGTCCGATTTCAGATCGTTCAGTGCTGCCTTCTGGAACTGGGTACAGAAGATGTAAAGTTGTTCTGGACGAGCCCATGCATCATGCGGAGGCCTTGGAATGACGTCGGGAGTTGCCGGCCACGTGAACGCGCGATTCACGTTTCCATTTCGGGAAGCGAGCTTTCTTCGGAGCTGTTTACTTGTGTCCAAAATATTCACACCA
Organism: Elsinoe batatas; assembly: GCA_017309325.2. Lineage (NCBI taxonomy): Eukaryota > Fungi > Ascomycota > Dothideomycetes > Myriangiales > Elsinoaceae > Elsinoe > Elsinoe batatas. Next base: position 653,893 of record JAESVG020000009.1, read on the forward strand.
AGTCGCACGACACCATGTCCAACATTCATCATACGCCTTCATAGCAGTGCTGCTATTCAATACGAGATGTCTGCCTCGATTGGCGCCGCCGGCGTGTCAAACCTGAAGGCAGCACCTCGAGCGCGACCCTACAAAGACTTTCTCACTCCGGCATTGCATCGATGTTTCACCAACGCGGCGCTCGTTGGACTTGCTTTGTGTTGGGTAGAGGCCATACTGCTGGCAAAGCCTAGCCGTAAGCCTCTCCTCTGACTGCTATCAATGTTTGCTAACCAGATCAGTATTATGGTCCTGGTTCCCTTTCGGCTGGACAGGTCTGCGAACTGGTTTGCTCTTCATCTCTTGCCTCACTATTTTCGTTCTGCGCGTAGCTTTCCTCCATCCCGGTACTTCCACGGATCAATCAGCTGCCGAGACGTTCTGGCGACTGTTTGTTAGTAAGAGGGCGATATGGACGTTTATCTGGTATTGGACGTCCGGGTTTTTGTTCTCAGAAATCTACATCTTCAGTACCGCCGAGTCGGCTAATTTGGCATGGATTGACCCAGGAAGGTCATACGAACGCATGCGCTTGAACGAGAGAGCGGTCATGCTCCGCACGATGTTCTCCCTGCTGGCATTGGAGCAAGCAACACTGCATCTGGCCTGGGACTATGATGCCCTGGACATTCCTCGAAGGGCAGGAGATAGGAGGACCACAACTCGGCCTACTCCTCAGACGGTCAATGTTGCGCAGTTACAGCGTCATGCGACTAGGATACTGCGGAGTGCACTTGTCAATACTTTTGTGACGTCTGTATGGGGTACAGCCATCTACTACCTTTTATTACGACGTACAGCCTGGAACATCTCCTACAGCATTGGCAAATTTTTCTTCAAGCTTCACAAGACCAGTGGTCCTACAGGACTTGCGGATCCCTTCTCCCTCTTCTCACGATTTATTTTCTCCGGGACACTATTGGTCGTCCTTTGGCAAACAACAAATCTGGCGTTCACCATCTATGCCCTCCAGGAACCCTTGAAGAAGGGCGTCCCGCTCACCAACGACTCCAAGGATCCGAATGCTAGCTTAATCAACGGTTTGAAATCAAGGCGATCTTTACCCCATAGTATTGCCTTGTGGGAACTATCTCTGATCGCGGAGAGATTCGAAGATCGACGAAGAACGATATACAATGACTTTGAAAAGCCGGGCTCTACGACGTGGGCTGACATTGTCTTGATATGTCTGGCTGAAATTCAAGGTGTATCGAAATCAGTGCAGGACGCGCAAACCGCCCTGTTACCTCCAGCTGCACCACAGCCAGCGCCGGTTGCTGAGCCAAGGTCGCGCATCTCGCAACCACTCAAGGATGATCCGAACATCTTCACTGCTTCGCCTAATCCCAATTCTGCTACAGAGCGGATAGCCGTTGGAGTCGGTGCAGTAGCCAAGTCCTTGGGTCAGCAACCCGGATCAAGCCCGCTTACCAATAAGGCCAAATCCTTCATCGCATCAGAGACTCAGGCAGACAATTCTGCTTACAACAGCATTACCAAGTCTGTTCAAAGCTACGCACTCGACTTTCTTCGCACGCCTCTTGGAGCCCCATTCCGGATCACGTTTCCATCTCGAATAAGTGCCATTGTCTTCGGTTATCCCCATAGCCGGGCTTCCAATATTCACAACGCTACGAATGCATTGTGCAAGCTTACAGTGAGCAGCTTGAAAGAAGACAACTTCGGACAGGTCCAACATGACATCGGGAAGATCATGAGGGCCCTAGTAGCTGCGATACAAGACGTACAGACTCTCATCCAGTCATATCCACCACACTGGACGGATGTAGAGTTCAAGGAGAGAAGAGCACCGGAAGTCTACGAACTTCTTTCCACACTCAAAGAAGGTTTGGAGGGCATTATCATGACATTCGGGGAATACGTGGATGCTTTGGGAATCACGAGGTCGGAGCTGAGAAGGGCAAAGGAATTGGTCGGCAAGGGCCAGGAAATGGTTGCCGGTCGATGACATGGAGACAAATAGCAGATCTCGGAAAAACGTGTAATATTCATGAACAATAATTAAAACCATGACATGACGTTTTTCAGTAATTTCATATATTTTGACAACTTGAAGAAGTATGCGCCGCCAGAATCTGTGCTTGAAAGCAAGCACGTGACCATCGCGGCCGATTCTTGGCGTTCTCGACGTCTCCTCAGAGCTTCTGCTTGCCATGCATTGATTGCTTCCCGCATCAACATATCTTTGTTGCCATCTGTCTGCTACAGAAGACACACCCATCATATCCGAAGTTTGCCATTGCAATGCCCTCCTCTTGTTACCAGCAGTAGCACTCTCACTGCTTACCGCCAGTTTCCCGGAACGCAGATGCCGGATCTCTTTCTGACTGCCTCCCTGATGAGATGGTGCCATGTCCGACATCTGTACGACATTGCGCCATAGGATAAGCCTAGGAAAGGTGGAGATCGCGTGGGAGATACATGGTCGTCCTCATCTGGAAGGTCTGGTGGGACCAGGGAGCGCTTCGAGAGTCCATCGGCCGGATGATGGCAAGCATACATCTGGCTGGATCGATGGTCTATGGCTGGCGTCGAGGCGGAGTGAGGTGGTAGGTATGCGAGTAGGGTCAATCAATGTGCTGGTGATGATGCGGCATGCTGGTATTGCTGAGCGCGCAGGTTCGAGGCTGGTCAATCGTGGCAACGACCGGTCTTTTTGGTTTCTAACAACGACGGCATTGTCAACATCTTAGTGTATATCTACGGTGACGGTGATTTGTTCGTGATGCGAATCCTTGAACGAGGTGATGTGAACATTTCTTTCCCAAGTTTGCCGAAAAGGCACAATATAGGGGCGGAATTTTCGCCTTCTAGTTCCGATGACATGTGAAAGCCCTGCAGCACATATCTCTCACATAGTGAAATTCCATCAGTCTCATTTTGAATCTTCACTCGTTTTGAATCTTCACCTTCAGAGAGAATGCTCGCATAAGGCACACGATATTCACGGCACTCCTCACTCCTACCGCACGGCTGATCAGAAGGCGACAAGTCTCGTATGCATACAACACAGCACGCCGGTATGTATAAAGCGAGACACGATCGCAAGATTTATCCCGCTAAGTCCACTTTCACCAGGTCCTCACCCTCAACGGGCATAACAGAAGGTCTCGTGAAGCTCTTACCATATTCACTGCACCGGCTAACTTAGCGCAGGCCAGTCCCTCCTGTCCCTACTCTCCTGAGTTCAGAATCTCCTGCAATCGACGACGTCATCGGCTCGGTCACCTCAAGCTCCTCACTCATGAACCGACCAGCTCGACTGCCAGCTTCGATTCCACATTGAATTGAGGGAGAACACGGTAGTCATCTAGCAACCATGTCCGCGACCTCCGATAGCAGTAGCGAATTCACACAAGCAATCTGGTTTGAAACCCGTGGCGATGTCGCCATCCGCCTGTGCAGATTGGAGGAAATAGAACAGGAGAGGCACTTGAAAGACAGAAGTCTCTTCATGTACCTACTCAAGAAGAATCAAGCCAAGGATACAGGTTTCCATGCAATTCTACGGGAGCCGAATGCCTTGCAAGTCGGAGACAAGGTTGAAATTCGATTCAGGCGTACCGCTCAGTTGGCAAAAGAGGATCCGGCGACCTTCGACAAAATTTGGATTGGTCGAGTCGTGAGACCGTACGCCAAAGCCGCGAGTGGGCATATCTGCATCGATATCAAAGGTCCGAACAAGAAGGAACAGCGTCTCCCAACCTCACATCACTCACGCCGGGGAGGTGAGCGTGAGGTAATTGAAATACCTTACAACCCATTCAGCACCAAAGCATTCGCACATCTACGGACGGATGAGCAGATCAAGGACACCGAAGCGATGGAGGCATACATGAAGAACTCCAACAACGGCTTCAAGGTCGACATCAAGACTGTTCCGGACGCAACAGTACGTATGCGGCTCACACACGGTCTGGAGAGCCTCAAGACCGGCATCAAGCGCAAAGCGGCCAGTCGAGCAGTGTACGCATTGATGGAGAGCCTTGACGGTGATGAAGTTACCAGCGCTGATCTTTATGATGGAATCTCGAGTGAATACATTTTGATCGCAGAAGAAGGTCTCGACACATATCAGCAGAGTTTTATGCAAAAGCAACGTTCGGCGACCGAAGGTGTCAGTGGCTTGCAGGGCCCAGCTGGCCCTGGTAAAACATTTACTCTTGCTGCAGTCGTCTCGCCTTATGCTGGAAAGATGCTGGCAACCGGTGCATGCACTTCTCAAGCATTGGCGAACAATCCCGGACTCTCAGATGCCAACGAGAAAGAACGTCTCGGATGTGAGATTCTGGCAGTTTGCGAAAGCAACGTTGGGGCCGATCAGATGTGCCTGCACTTCCATCATCGATTCTTGAAAGTCAAGAAAAACCCCTCTAGTCTTGAGAGTGTTTCCAAGGCAGTCTGAACGCAAGAACCACATGTTCGGCACCGTCGAAGGAGAAAAAGGTATGGGAATCAACACAGCCAAGATGAGCGAGTCATTCGTCGAAGCTATCCCCGACCTTCGAGAGTTTCACAAAGTGGCACAACTCATGAGCTCTGGCATGCGGTCCTTCCATGGCCATTGGACGGATGGCAGCAGCAAATCCTATGACTCTCGCCCCATTGCAGATAACAGGGTCACTCCAGCGATCTATCCATACTCCCTAGGTTTCGCTATGTACGTCATAGCTGGCGGTGAACTATCTGACGCCATGAAGGAGGATGAGGCTGTCATACGTTTGCTTCGTAGCTCAGCATACGAGGGGCAAGATAGAAGTCGCTGGAATCGCTTCAACGGATTGTCTGTCAAGTCTCGACAATTACTCGCCGAAGGTCAGGTCTTGGACGAGGCGGAGAGCAACCAACTCATGGACCTCACATGCGAGCTTCGTAATTTTGTACTACGCCATGCTGACGCAGTCTGCACGACGGCGGTACACGCAATGTCAGAAACAATGTTCAACGCCATCACACCCCGAGTCTGCAATGTGGACGAAGCCGGTAGACTCCCAGAGGCATATGTCATGGCCATCTTGGGCTGCTATCCCTCGGTCGAGCATCTCATCCTAGGTGGCGACATAGCTCAGCTGGGTCCGCTCGTCCACCGCTACCAGGAGAAGCAACCTCACATCGCGCTTTACAGGTTATCTCTCCTGGAACGCATGATTAAGCTAGACTGGACATTCGAGACCCTCAGACGCACCTTCGTTTCAACAGCGCTCTGACTGGGTTGGCTTCCTGCCACTATCCCAACGGTCTTATATCAATGGCGTCCACTGAGGGGCACCCTGACAACGGCAAATCCCACGCGGCTCTGAAGTATGCTTTTGGGAAATCCGACATCAAGCCCCTGGTCCTTGCCCAAATCAGAGGCGCATATGACTACGGCATGTCCACAGACTCCCAGACGAACACCTTGGCCGTCCACACCGTATGTAATATTGTGAGGAAGCTCCTTGCGTTCAATGACGATGGTCGCTCCGTGGACATCTCGAAGATTGCCGTCATCAGTCCCTACACACGCCAGAACCAACTGCACCGCGCTGCACTCAAGGAGGTTACGGACGACCTGGCGCTCCGAGCTTTCGTCGACGGTAGCCCCGATGCACCGACTCCAGAGATCGAAGTCAGCACGATCGACAACATGCAGAGCAGGGAGTACGACATTGTCATTCTCGACCTCGTTGCGACTGACCGACTAGGGTTCATCCCGGATCCAAAGAGGCTTTGCGTGGCAACAACTAGAGCAAGATACGGTATGGTGGTGGTCGCTGATGACGAAACTCTGCTGCCGAAAGCCAGAAGCAGGTTGTTCGCAAGATCTCTGGCCAAGGTTCTGGACTATCTACGTGATCCCAAGAACGCCACAGCTGTGCCGATGCCGACGCCCTCGCTGGATGTGCTGAAGAAGACAAGAGAGAGCACACATGGTCTGGAGTAGATGCAGGTGAAGGGATCATAGAGCAAGCCGCAAGCCGGGCGATTGCGTGGAGGGGATGATGACAAGAGGATTGGACACCGGGAAGATTGAATAAACGATACATTTCAGAGAGTCAAGGCGGTGCAAAGACCAAATCAGAACTTGACAGGTATACATGGGCCACGATCGAGTGGACTTGGGTTCCGGCAGAATCCACAACAGCTTGCGACCGTGACCAAACAACAGCAATCAGACACAAGTTCCAGAAATGTACACGTAGAAGTTCAAGATACCTCATCCTGGCAATGATCATGTTACCTCTGGTGAGGGCTGTTCACGAGAAACTGCATTTACGATCATATCAAAACCCGAGTATCCAAGATCCATACCAACCACAGATCCGATCTATTCCACCTCCAATTTTCCATATCCGTAGCCTCGCTCCCTCTCCCGGCATATACCACCAAAGACAAAATCACCTCCACTCCCGCACCTTACGAGACACCGCATTCTTATCCATATGCATGATCAACTTCCTCAACTCCTGACAGCTATCGCATCTCCTGTCCTTCAACGCCGCAATCTTCACAGCATCCCAATCCGCAACAATCGCCGACCCAAACCTCGCACGTGTCGTCGCTATACACAATCGCTGTGGATCCGGGACGAAGCCCAGATGCTTACTGACTGTCAAATCCAGAATCACAATGTCGAATTCATGTCCTTGAGCGTTGTTGGTCGTCAGGAACTGGACATTGTGCTTGTATTGCTCGTGATCTGGTAGGTCGGTCTTGGGCCGGTGGCGTTTGACGATGGATATCAGGCGATCACGGAGCTTATTGCACAGGGCGGTGTAGGGAGTCAGGTCGCCATTGTCCCGCGGCTAGTATGGGTCTTGCGCCGAATCGGTCTTGGTGAGTAGTTTTTCGTAGACAACTCCGACTGCTCGGGAGGAGGAATCGTTGGTGCGAGAGCCAGGGTTCTGGCTCTCGCCCTGGTCATCTCCAGACACGTTCACGACCACGAGACTTGTCGTGGTACCGGATATCTGATTGCCGGTGTCAAGGTGTCGCAGCTGAAGAGGATGTGGCTCGATCGTCTGGTCAGATATAAGGTCCGGACCATACCAAAGCCACGCGAGAGAGGTCAGCGGCTTGTTCATGCAGTAGGTGACGTCGAGGCTGGTATTTGTATAGCCTAGATTGATGGCTCGCTTGAAGAAAGATCGTTTGTATAATTCTGGACAATGCAACATCCAGTACTTTCGTCTGCGGATCGACGGTTTTTTGACCGTGCGCTAGTTCAAGAATGGGACATCCAAAACAAGTTCGACTGCTGGGAGGCGTGACTCGCAGCGGCTCGGAAAAGTGTGGGTTCAAACAGCCGCTACTCAGTGACTTCATACAATGAGGGGCCATGGCAATTGGAGTGAAAGTTCTGCCAGTACCGGCTGGGCCCTGTAGACACGCCACGCCACCGGTCATGCTTCGGAGACCGGTGAGGGATTCGATCTGAGATGCCCAGAGTATGTCGATGGAGCCATTGGCAGGCTCTGAAACCCCAGCGAAGAAGTCGATACTTGGAAGATCTTTCATCGTCATCCCCAGCATAAGCATGATGGTAGTACCCAATCGTTGCGGACAATGGCTCGCCTCTTTGTGCATCCGCTTCTTGAGCAGAACCATAGACTTGTTGAGTCGACAGGGTGTTGTTGTATCGTCAGTTCGAGGTCCACATCGAATACGTTGGAGACATCCATGAAATAAGCCTTCAGGTCATTGTCGGTCTCGACATCTTCCGTGGTGGACAGCTTACTTAAATTACTGTGCTCAAAGAAGTTCCCAGGCCCCTCCATCGGCTCGTGCTCTTTGCTTCTTGATTCTGCCCACCTACTTTCTGTACCGTTCATAAGTCTCTGCGTCTTGTTCCGCTCAGGACATCGCAGATGTATATAGCGATGTCGACTGTCCATTGGCCGGGGCGACTTCGCCACTTTTGCCGTCCAGGTCAAATCGCAGTGCTTCGTATGGTAGCCGATTTGCGCCTTTCCGCCCGTCCATCGGACCCAATTTCAGAATGACACCCGAGCACCAGCTTCGGTCTGTCATTGTTGATCTGTGCACCGCATGGAAGCCTTTCGAATATTCCGCACAAGGGTGTTGTGCAGATCTCCGGCCTTTACCGGTCTCTGAATATCTTGCAATATGCAGGGCTATAGCAGATGAGATTGGATTCTCAAACGAATTTTCCGCGATGTTGCTGCGGACATGCTCGGTATGGATGTCGTCTTCATCCATTAGACCGGCGCTACTGTCCTACTTCGTAGTACCGACCAAGGCAGATAACCTGAATCGCATTTTCCGTCGAGGCAGCTCTTGTCCCAGTAGCTCTCGGCGTCCACGACTCCATCGCGATGCTGGTGCTGGCGTTGCTAGAAGTGGTAGCACGAGCTCTTGGGCAAGGATGCGTGCTCTTCCAGGACTATGGGGGTTACCTTCTCTTGATAGCACACAGTCCCTCGAAATTGCTGTTGTCATCAGCATACACCCATGTAAGTTCATTACCGTTTTTTCAGACCCAATGTCTTACGTTTGCTCCTTCGACAAACCATCATACCTGCCCGAACATATTTGGTCATGCCAGCCAAGCAGTACCGTTGTCCGCAGATTAGGCTGTTTGATTACAAATGCTGTCGATGAGTTGTTGACAAGATAGACGGCAATCATCGAGGAAAGCATTGATGTGAAAGAGTTATCAGTCAAGACATTGCCCATGAGATGAGGTCGGAGATGGGACGACCATAGCCGAGGTTAAGTGAACGGGTCACCTTGCTAAATTTCCAACATGGACCGCCTTGTCTTCATGGGATATTGTGATTCTATAGTTGTTGATCTCCATTTACAGCGAGAAACCCACCAGACTTGCTTGTAGCTCTAGCATCTCTCGATGAGCTTTCTATGTCGCCGCCTCTGGCGATACAACTCCTGCCTCTTCCCACCCAAAGTCCCCACCAGGTCGACGGTCTATCTTCCTTCCAAATCAACAGAATGTCTTTGCTCTTTACCTCATTCTACCTTCTCCCTCGGACATCCGCCTTACCCTTCTCCGTTTCCCTTTTCGCTAACCCCACCTCCCCACCAACTCACCTCCTCACCACCGTCGCCTCTCTCTTCAACCACCTGAACAACCTCTCAAGATAATGCCCCTTCACCGCCCCCTCCAACCCCTTCGTATCCGCCACAACCACCAACCCAAACCTCGCCCTGCTCAATCCCACATTCAATCTCCCCAACTCCCTCACGAAACCCAATCCTCTACTAACCACCAAATCACAGAACACCACGTCGAACTGCCTCCCTTGCGCCCCGTCGAATGTCCCCACGAATACGTCCTCGACGCTGGGATCGCGCCTCGAGGCAGCCAAGGCGGCGAGATCGTCTTTATAATCGCTGTTCTGCGCGAGGTAGGGGGAGAGTATAGCGATTTCCTTGGCGGTGTACCGCTGCAGGTCGGGGTGCGAAGGGAAGAGGAGGGCTTCCACGGCGTCGCGGACGGCGCGGCCGGCGGAAGGGTTGTAGGATGAGGAGCCGCGGATGCGGGTCTCTGAATTGTTAATGTCGAGAAGGACGACGGCTTTGGGGGAGCGGAAGAGGCGGCGGGCGTGAGTGGCGAACTTGGCGGCGCCTGGTAGGTTCTGGGTCGAAGGGACAGAGTGGAGGATGCCGTTGTACATGAGATTGACCAGATCGTTGATGAGCGGGACAGAGCGGTGCTGCTCGGTCAGTTGACCGCAAGGGATGCCCAGAAGGCGGAGGCGCTCGAACTCGGACAGGGCGAGCTGGTGGCCGTATGGTATTGTTGAAGGTGGAAATTGGAGGTGTGGCTTCAACTGCTTTTCGTCGCCGACGAGAACAGTTGCGTGCGCGGAGCCGTAAGCGCTCAGTAGAGGTAGAGTCTCATCGGGACGTGCTTTGGCGGCTTCGTCCACGAGGATGATGCGTGGTCGGAGAACGGTGTGTATTCGGGGGTCAAGTGAGTGAGCCAAGGTGACCAGGCAGACATCGGCATGCTCAATGACAAGGTGATGAACGTCATCGTACATCTCATTCAAAGCTTTCTCATAATCTTCAATCTCGGTCAAGATCGGACCTGGGTTCAAGAGGGCCTGGTAGGTGGAGCTGAAGGCTTCACGATATTTTCCTGCCACATATCGACGAAGTGGGCCGTAGAACAGGCTGTCGATATAGAGATGCTTGATGAGGCTGTTCGGGATGTCTAGCCCTATTGCCAGGTAGATGTGGAATGGCATGGAATGGGCGAACAAGTCGATGCTGATTTCCTTGTCACTACCTTCAACTCGGATGGTGGCATTGGCAGTGGTAGTACCTGTGTTTGAACGGAGCTTTCTGTCGAACTTTGTGATCATGTCCTGAGTGTTCTTAATACTGACCATGGCCCGGCATCCATATTGATGCTCTATGGGAGCAAAGTCATTCGTTGTAATCTCCGGCTTGCATTCGACCCTGCTCGCCAATGGGCGCACGATGACCGGGTGTTTCTTGATCTTCAGCAGCTCGACATGAATCGACTTCGTCAGATCATTCAGTACCCTGTTGACGGGTGCGGTGACCATGACAGGGCAAGTGGCTCTGTAGCCATCAGTCGGGATGCCTTCTTGCATTCTATCAAAGGTCTTCTTGCCAAATCGAGATCCGTCCAGGATGAAATGAAGATTGGCGAACATGGAAACGATGCGCTGAATGATGAACGATTTACCGCATCCCGGAGGTCCAGCAATGAGTCCCATATTTCCAGTCATGTTTCTCAGCAAATTTATGCTTTGAAGCTGAGCTGGATTCATGCCTCGACAAGCGGCCTCGATGTGAGCAGGCTCCAAGTCCTGTAGAGCGTCAACTTTTGGGACCTGGTCCAATCTGCTGCCGCAGAGGAGGTGACTCAGAAACACTTCTTGCGATGACGGTGAAGGGTGGATGACCCTGCTATGCAATATCTCCAAAGCGTCCCGCCGGCGATCTGCAGATGTTGTGTCGGGACAGACGTCGAGAGCAAGCTCGAAGTGGTCGGTGTTGGCAAAGTATGGCCCAAAACCACCATCCTCGTTGATCTTGGTCGCAGACCGGATGTCCATTGCCTGGAGTCGACAACTGAAAGTTTCTTGACCCTTCTCGTCGGGCTTGCCCCTGAGTTTCACGCAGCGGTATTTCAAGCAGTTGATACCTGGGGGGTTGTCGATGACTACACCGTTGAACGAGCTCGGAAAGCTGTCTTCTGAAAATTGTGAGGATTCTGTAAAATTAAGACTGATTTTGGTGCCTTTGGCGCAGTTCTTGTCGGGTAGCAGATCGAGTGGTACGACCCCTAGCAGCCCATTTGACTTCTCGGTGGACAGGTCTATCAATTGACCAGTGCCCTTGACCTGGACACTCTCGTCTAAGAACTCTCTGTCGGCGAGACCAGTCGCACTGGTGATCATGATCGTGAAGAATTCTTTGACAGAGATGAAGGAAATCCGAGCTGTAAAGTCCGGATCAAAAGGCTCCTGAAGATCGACCAAGGTAGGCTTATGTCGAGGTTCGTCCTCCTGGAGCAAATGCTGGAAGGGAAATTTGCCGATCTGGCGCTCCTCATTTATGAGCATGTCAAATCGTTCGAAAGATAGAATAGGCACCTCATCAGGCCTTGCGCCAAAAGGAGGTCCAGGCGAAGAGAGACTGGCTTCGTGCCGAAGTAGCAAACGGATGCGGCAGGCACGTCGCAAGTGGTCGGCGAGATCCAGGATGCTTTGTTGTGTGTCGACATCTCCAATCGACTGCTCGAAGATGCGACATCCCGTGAATTTGCCGTTGTATATCAGATCGACCTCGCACAGATCTGAGACATGGCGGTGCCAGGAGAGGACATTGGCGTTCGTGGTCCGGACAGGCACATGCGGATACGTAGATAAATCTACATGATTGACATCGTCGATTGGACGAATAACCACCTCCCCGAGGATGTTATCAGCATGCAAGGATAGCTGTGATTTGAATCCGTCGCGCTGTGTTATATCGATGTATGCCACTGTCGCATGGTTGTTGCTGATGTCCAAGCTAAGATGCACTTGTGTCTGATCATGCGTACCTGGTCGTTGAGTTTGGATAAGATCGTTAAGATTGCCAAACGATAGTCCAGATTCGGAGTCGATGCTCAATATTTCTAGACCGTTGACAAGCTCTTGACTGGCTTGGAGGTCATTGTCGGAAGCTGCTAAAGGCTGAATTGACAAGAGCCCTCGAAAGACTTGTGGCATGGTGGGCGGCGCAACGGGATGAAGCAGCCGGGAAAAGGAAAGAGTCGCTTCAATGCTGCGGCGGTCACCATATCCTGATAGTTGTAGTTGTCCTGATGCCCTAGGAAGCACGTTCTAGACTGCTGGGAATGATTCAGAATAACGTAGGGTGCAGGCAGCGCAGCCCTGCGCAAGTACTTTGCAGACGATGCTCTGGCTAAGGTGAGAGATGGACGTCTAGAGTGCGTGAAGGATCTGCCGCAGAAAAGAGATGACCCGAAAATATAAACACTGCCAGCGGAGAACGTCAGCCAATCATGAGATCCGAGGAAGTAGTGACATGTGAGAGTCACGTGCCGTAAAACTGCGAAGACCTTTGCGGGTCACGTCATCGATACGAAAGAGGCAATATTCACATTCAAAGGAGAGAAGAGCGAGATTGGAGAGATGAAAGGGGCATCGTACCTCAAAGTTATAAAACCTGGATGCCCATCACCTTGAGCTGGGTCCTGACCAATAAACCTGTATCGGCGGGAGACCTCTCACTAATTCGTGCGTGGACGAATGACCTGGTAGTATTTTGGTCCCCAAACACCTTACAATGCTTCCATACTCCAGGGTATCCATCAAACACCAACAAAGCCAACCCAATATCAAAGATCAATCTGCGCCACCACCAACCACCCTCCTCCTCACATCATCCTTACTCGCCCACCCACTACTCGCCACACTCTCGTCACTCTCCACCCCTTCGACCACCGTGAAACTAAAATCCATCTCGCCTACCAGCTCCCTCACATCCCTCAGCAAAGCCGCCAAATCATCACCAATACACCTAGTCGCAATCTGCATGCATGCGAACGCCGCATAGCCTGGCTCGACAAGATGGCGTATGCTGAGGATGTCCTTATCCAGGTCATCCAGCTTCTGGCTCAGCGCATACGGCTCGGGTGCCTTGACGTAGGGTGGTAAAGGTTGGCCTGAAGAGACGGACGCCGAGAGCAAGGCCAGCAGGGTGGTGACTTCGCGGGAGGTAGAAGCTGTGGACAGACTGAGGCGTCGGAAGTCTCGGAGCCATTCACTCTCAGAGTGCTCTTCACGGTTGGCGGCGTACATCTCTGCAAAGGTCTGGGAGGAGTAGGCGACGAGAGAAGTGAAGTTGAGGATGGTCTGGACCCGTGCGATTGTCTTGCGATATGTGGCGGCCGGAAACTTGCCGCCGATGGGGAAGTCGAATTTGATGAAGTCGGCGTGGGTACGGAGGGCTTGTAGAAGGAGGAGCGACTTGGAGAAGACTTTCTGCCGGGCCTTGTCGAGCTGGGAGAGAGGTGAGGCGGGGTCGGCTTCCAGGTAATGGAGATCACCAGAGATGCGCACGCGGACTGTGCTGTCGACAACGGAGTAGTAATTAGCCAGTAAGTATAGAGATGCCCCCAAGTCTCTTCTCAACTCGCTGTGCTCCGAGATCGGCCAAGGAAATATGGTCCACAACCAAGCGATGAAGATGCCCGCGCATACAGTGGCCAGACGATAAGGTGCAAGCTCATATATTGGATAGTATGCTTGGCCGTTCGACTCCGATAGCTGGATACCGATCTTACGGGTCTGTAGCTCGTAGCCGATGATAAGAGTATTAGTGACAGAGAAGATCATACCTACAGGTGTGATCTTAGGGTATTTAAGCACAATGTAGAAGCCCCACATGACGAAGATCCAGAAGAACACGAGTACTCCAGCTGTCCGACCGTCGACGATGTACCAGATTATGAAGGATGTGATCATAGCAGCTAGGGTGCCGAGGATACGTAAAGCAAAGCTAAAGACACTTTGACCTGCTGAAGGGCTCATGGAGATGGTGACCATGATCTGTGCCCAGAAGAGGCGTTGTACGACGTAGAATTGCTGAGTGTCTCGCAGATATGCAATGATGGCGAGACTCATGGTCGCCAAGGCCACTCGAAGACCGAACATGGAAGCAGGTGAACGAAGAAAGTGCGGTATAGCTCTTATCCTGTCACCGAGCCGTTGAATCGCATTGGTCGGCGGTAAATGCTCTGGGTCCTTGCGCTTGTGGTACGCATCGCCTAGATATACCGTTGATCGGCCTCCGTCCTCATTCATCCCCTGCTGCTCATCCGTGTAGTTGTCCGTCTTGTGCGTGACCGATGTCCTGATCCACTTGCGTAGTCGCTTGATACCAGGCACGATCAATCGCTTTCTCTTCAGCTTAGTCTCTGCTTTGTCGTCGGCATATTTGCAGAAGTCGTGCACGCTTCTGGCTATGGATTCCAGTAAATAGTCCATGTACAAGACTAGGAATAATTGACGACGATATCGCGTTCGTTGCTGGGAGTTCTCTGGCTTTTGGTAGTACCAATCTGGGGCATCGAATGAGGCCGTGCGGGGTCGATCAAAAAAGTCGTCAGGCAGCTGAATGTTTCTGAGCTCGGCAAAGTTCCGAAGGAGATTGGATTTCTTGCTGCGAAACTCATCGACTTGTTTCTCTAATGAGGCAGTGTAGCCAGCCTCACCCGGAGATAGTGGAAGGTCAGCTTTACCTTCAACATCGGCTTCTGCCTTCTTCGGTCTGGGGACCAGTTCTAAGGTGTAAAGCACATGCGCAAATCCCTCATCGATGCTCTTCACGATTCTCGAAAATGGGTCCTTGAGCATGGTCGACAGTTGTTGCCAGTCCTGTACAGCTTGGGCGCGATGCCGAGCGTTGGCGTCACCGATCTCCGCAACAGAGCGATTATCTGAAGGACCCTCCCACCCATACTCCTCTGTGATTCTTTCAAAAACGTCGGTGACGGAACTGAGACCGCTAATTGGCAGCAACAATGCTCGCAAGCGACGGAACAGCTCTTGGAGATCATCAGGGCCGAGCTTACCAACGGCAATTTCGCGCTTTGCAATGACCAGATCCACGGAGAGTTTGCCGTGTAGGGCAGCAAGACCAGCCATGATGTCTTTGATAGCTTGAGCCTGCGGTAGACGCGGTGTATCTGGGGATCCAGTTGGCGTCCGATTGAACATATCAGCCTCTTGCAGACTCTCGATGTATGTGATGTGCGCGCCCATGACCTTGCGAAGAGTCATGATGTAGCCAGTCATCTCCTTGAAGACGACCTGGCGCATTGTGACCGGAAATACGAAGAGGGAGACACCCGTGCCAATTGCGAAACCTGTCAAGAATGCCTCGAGGAGCCTTCTGGCAAAGCTGATACCTTGTGACATGGCACTGAATTGGGGCGCGTAGACAAGCGACACATTCGCGAAGATAGCGGCAACGATGCCAGGAATGGTGAGAGCAGGATTTCGAGCTCGCATCGTGTTGATCAACCATACCTCCACGAACAGGAAGATGGCTGCAACAGCAGAAGCGGACGAATTGTACGGAGCAGTCGAGGCACCTGGGGAGGGTGTACCTGACGTTCCCGCACCTCCTGTTCCCGCCGTGTCTGCTTCGGGGGTCGTGTTGAGTCTTGCTTGAACACAGCAGTAGATGGCCAGCAGAGCTACAGCTGTAGCGAAACAAGTCGTGAACAAGAGGTAGAACATGGTTTGGAGGAACTTTGCTCGTGGCATCACGGCGAAACTCAAGATCGAGACCACTCCTACCAGATATCCGAGGGTTGTGTATGTTTCTGCAAAGCTGGTGGCTTGGAAGGCAGCCAGAGCAGTGGTCGGGGCCAAACCACCCTTTGCCATGACCATCATGGTTGGCGGATCAAGGCCCGTCCTTGCCCAGAGGGCCTTCATCTTTGTGCGTATGTCCATCTTCTTCTCCTTGTTGCTACCACCATCCTGGGTTGCGGAAGAAGTCCGAGTGGCTCCAGATTCTCCTCGCGAGCTGCTCTCACCATGGGCATCCTTCGATTCGACCTCATCCTGGACAGTCGCCATTGCTACCGGTATAACGATTGTCGAGAGCTTGCCATTGCCTGCAGGTCGTACATGAGGCACGAGGTGCGTTGAGAAAACAAAACAGACGCTCATTTGCAATCTCAAATCAGCACCGTCTGTCGTCATGGCTGGGGCTATCGGCAAACACGACGCCGACAACACCCCACAGAAGTCGAACTTTTCCACAGTTTCAGGACCAAAGCTTGTCTAGGCATCATCAAAGCTTGAGCAGGACCTCTTTCCTGCCATCAATCTTTCAACACACCGAGCAAGCACATGATAAACCCACGACCATTGCATCTAGCCTGTGAGCAACCAAGAAATCCTCCCGGAACACCCGGATGCGTCAACGACATTCACGGCCTCACTTCGGGCTGCCAAGTCCAGCCAGACGACAGGAACGGCTACAGAATGACCAGAAGACGGCAGTGACCACTTAAGAGAATCTTGGGGAGGGCCACAATCACTCTAGGAGTCGTCACCAGGCGTAGTCGAGGGGGCCGAACTGCTGCTACTTCATAGCGTGACGAAGACGCCTCCACAATCATGCTTTTCCGAACCGATAAGTCGGAGAGATGCACAGGCGATCATCGAGGAACACTCTGGAGAAATCCTTCTGGACCGACAATGAACCGAATGCGCGCATACCATCTCGCATAAATGATGCACGAGAGGGACAACCAGGCACATGGCGGTGCGGGCAAAGGCGGGGTATGTGGAGGACCGACACTAAATCTGGTCAATAGCTTCGTCTCTCCGCTCGCTACTGGCTATTGCTTCTACCCCCAAGCCAAGTCGTCATGCAGTCTATGCAGTCCCTCTCTGCCATGACGTCTTGTTCTGGAAATCATTTGCACTTTGACCTTCACTTTCACAATTCTGGTGTAGCCCCGCACCTCCTCCATCGCTTCCGGTCGTGACGAAAAAGCTTTCCACTACCAGGTATGCTATGGTCGAAGTGTGTATAAAGCCTGCTTGGCATCTCCAGTACCGATTGTGAGTAGCAGTGGTAGGCCATCTCTTCTGCTCTGCTTCATCATGAGCCCTTCTCGAGCAAGCGCAAGCTTGTACACTATCCTCACTCTGGCATTGAGCCTAGCCAATGCCCAGAACTCTTCTTCATCCGCTCCAGCATGGAACCAAGCAGACTATGCGACAAGTCCTCCAGTCTACCCTGCCCGTGAGTACCAGACCCTACAATTCAACCTCTGCTAACATGCCCAGCCATTGCTAGCGGAGCCGGATGGGAAGCTGCCTATGCTGAAGCCGATGCTTTTGTTTCAAACCTAACTCTGGAAGAGAAGGCCTACGTCGTGACTGGTGTTCTCGGACCCTGTACTGGTAGTATCAGAACCATTCCCCGACTTGGCTTCAACGGCCTCTGCTTGCAAGATGGACCTCTCGCCATCCGCCAGGCTGATTTTGCATCCGTATTCCCAGCCGGATTGACCGTCGCAGCTGCTTGGGACAAAGGCCTTGCAAGACTCCGAGGGCAGCAGATTGGTGCCGAGTTCGTTGGCAAAGGTTCTCACATCGCTCTTGGCCCAGTCGCTGGCCCACTCGGACGCTCTCCTCTTGGAGGCCGCAATTGGGAGGGCTTCTCGCCTGATCCTTTCCTTACTGGAGAACTATTCGGCCAGACCATCCTCGGTATGGAAGAGGCAGGATCACAAGCTTGTGCCAAACGTAAGCATTGCGGTCTACCGGCAATTTTTGACGAGCTAACGTCAGTCAGACTACATCGGAAACGAGCAAGAAATCCAACGCAACCCTTCCACCGTCAATGGTAATACTATCCAGGCCGTCTCTTCAAACATCGACGACCGGACTATGCATGAGGTCTATCTTTGGCCGTTCGCCAATGCCGTCAAGGTCGGCGTCTCCTCTATCATGTGCGCCTACCAGCGTGTCAATGGCTCCTACTCCTGCCAGAACAGCAAGATCCTCAACGGACTGTTGAAAGAAGAACTGGGTTTCCAGGGCTACGTGGTCTCGGATTGGGGCGGCACACGATCTGGTGTTCCGGCGATCGAAGCTGGTCTGGATATGAATATGCCGGGATCTCTGTCCTTCACCGACCTGTCCGGGGCTTCTTACTTTGGCGGGAACATCAGTGCTGCGGTCAATAATGGCAGTCTTTCCATCGAGCGCGTCGACGATATGGTCAGGAGAGTCATGACACCATACTTCCGACTAAGACAGAATGATGCTTCATTCCCGCTTGTCGACCCGGCTGTCATTCCACTCAACCTGTTTACCCGTGAGAGCTAAACCATCTTGACCATTCAACGCTGACCAATATTACAGAACTTGCTGGTGGCAGAGGATCGAACTATACCTGGCCTTTGAGCAACCAATCCAGCGTCGACGTCCGTGCGAATCATGCTGCAGCAATCCGTGAGCTCGGCGCGGGTGGCATTGTGCTACTCAAGAATGAGAACAATACGCTTCCACTCCAGCGTCCAAGGAACATTGCCGTCTTTGGCAATGATGCTGGTGATCTTACCGAGGGCCTCTACGCAAACCCTCTGAGCGGCAGCAACGAGTTTGGATACGAATTTGGTGTGCTTGGCTCTGGCGGCGGATCTGGAACTGGTCGTTACACCTATGTCATTTCGCCGCTCGAAGCTCTCAAAGCACGCGCACTTCAACATGGGTCCATCGTTCAGTACGTTCAGAACAACACACTGGTCATCAATTCGGGCTCAGCGTAAGTAGCTTCCCATACCAGCCAGTCATCTCTAACAGTACTCAGCACTCTCACTACTGGCACACCGCCCGACGTCTGCATCGCTTTCGTCAAGACGTACGCTTCGGAAGGCGATGATCGCACTTCTCTCCTCGTCGACTGGAACGGAACATCCCTCGTCGACCGAGTCGCCTCATTCTGCCCAAACACTGTGGTAGTTACACATTCCGCCGGTCTCAACTACCTTCCGTAAGCTCTCCTTGCCTTCCTCTCCCAAACCTCATCTGACTTTCCCAGCTTCGCCTCCAACCCCAACGTCACCGCCATCCTCACCGCTCACCTCGGCGGCCAAGAAGTCGGCAACTCCCTCGTCGACGTCCTCTACGGCGACACCAACCCCTCAGGCCACCTCCCCTACACCATCCCCCTCGCCGAAAGCGACTACTCCTTCGTCCCCATCACCAACTCCTCCGAGCTCCTCAACACTACCAACGCCACCGCCTGGCAGTCCGACTTCACCGAAGGACCCCTGATCGACTACCGCCACTTTGACTTTTACAACCTCTCCGTCGCGTATCCCTTTGGTTTTGGCCTGAGCTACACCACCTTTGAGCTGTCAAACGTGTCTATCGCAAGGACTACCTCTGGCTCTATCTCCGCCGAGCCACCCACGGCAGCTACTGTCCCCGGCGGCAACCCGACACTATGGGACGTCCTCTACCGCGTGTCCGTCAATGTCGCTAATACAGGCGAGAGACAAGGACAAGCTGTGCCCCAGCTTTACCTCTCCCTACCGGCACACGGTGGAGTGATGAATCAGCCGGTGCGGGTGTTGAGGGGTTTTGAGAAGGTTGGTATTGCGGCCGGTGAAAGCACGACTGTGGGCTTTGATGTGATGAGGAGGGATCTGAGTTCTTGGGATGTGGTTAGGCAGGAGTGGATTATTGGGGAGGGAGAGGTGGGGGTCAGGGTGGGGTTGGATAGTAGGGATGCGGCGCAGGAAACGAGTTTTGTGCCTTTGCAGGTGTGAGGGGTCTTGATGGGAAGTGAAGGTGAGGCAAGGTGAGGTGGGAGGTGAGTAATGTCTTAGTGTAATATCAAGTGAGTGGTATCTATCTTATGCAAAGGCCACTTCAGCTTTAGTGCGATTCACATGGTCGCATGTGATTGCATTGCGATATATGATATATCTATCTGGCCTCCACCTTGGAAATTCCACCTCAAACTTCCTTTCTACTCAACCTTTATTCTTTTATCCACCCAAGCCCGCGGTTCCTATTTGCTTACATCTGATCTCGGTGTCATTTCCTGGTCCATTTTCTTGCATTTAATCAATTCCATTGACGGTCGTCGTTGACAGCTAGGTGAAGTTATCCTCTTGATTCACACTTAGTAAGCTCAGTATCATGAACGCCGCCATGACCGAGATGGCAGTCCGGCCACAGGCCTTGAATCCCGCCCATCCCGGCAAGCCATATATGTGGGAACCACCAGCCGCTGTCGACTCGCTCATCCGCTTCTGGGACCACATGCCTGTCACCTACACTCCACTCTTCGACGGCGACTTCTCTGACATCGGCAGCATCGACTCCTTGATCGTCCGCCTTACTATCTCGCCGTTCATGGTGGGCTGTTCGAGAGGTTCGGGCTTACGCGGCAGGCGGTGCGCTTGGATGTCAAGGTTAGGGATTTCGTCGATAGAGCCTGGTGTGTGCCGTACGAACCGATGTGGTTCGTTCATTCGGGGGCTTTGGGGTATTCCGTCTCTGTGCCGGTTGAGAACAGCGAGCAGTGGAAGGTCTTCGAGTGCTTCAACTCAGCTGCGAAGCGTGTCAAGGTGGTCCACAAGGAGATGATCAACAACAGGTATGGCAAGGCGGTGTTGGGCGTCTATCGTCAGGAGGGCGCGGATAGATGAGCATCGTTCGACAGGACGCGGCGGAGGAAGTGTCGTCCTCAGTGGCTGCATTCGCGCCGGCGAGGCGACGAGCATCTTTTGGGTGCTTTCGACGGAGAGCCGTCCCAGCACCGGGTCTAGCTGGACGTTCGAGTGGATCTAAGGGAATTCCAGTTGAGCTGCCTTTGTGTCATGGTGATGAGGTCCAGGTTGAAGACGAAGCGGCGGCGTCGTGATCATAGCGGTCTGAGCAGATTGCTTTAAAGTATGCTAGGATTGGACAATACCCTGATGGGTGGATGGAGAGGGCGGCTAAGAACAGCGAACAGGTGGCGAAGTGGCCGCAGCCATCTACAATGTCATACTGTCATTACTTTGACTACTCCCAGTCTTTTATTTCCCCAGCACCACCTCCCACTAAGAAGCCTGCCTCTTACTCCTCTTCTCCCTCCCCTCCCCCTCCACCTCACTAAGCACACTCGCACTCCTCTTCTTCCCCCTCTCCACCTCGCCGTCCCCTGCCCCATCCCCTCCCTCCGAGTTCCTTATCCCCTTCTCCGCCTCTCTAACCTTCAACTCCCCCTCCTCCCTCTCCGCCACCTTCCTCATCTCCAACAACCCCATGACCTTACCCATCAACTTCTCAAACTCCTCGACCACTTTGCCCGTCGGTAGCGGGATGATGTCCGGCACTTTAAGCTGCGTGAGAATAGCCGTGATACGCTCCGTTTGGACTGTGCTCTTGGCGATACGGGGTTTGCTGAGCTTGTCGGACGCGAAAGACACGCCAGAGGACAGCTTGTCGTGGAGGGAGACGAAGAAGCGGTCTTTCGAGTGCGGGGAGAGGGCACGGGAGCGGGTCTCTGGGATGTCCGGGGCGGAAGTGGCGGAGGCGAGGGAGTCGCGGGGCCGTTTGGAGGTGGCGGTGATGGAGTCGCGGTGGGCGGAGGAGGGGACGTGGGTTTGCACGTTGGGGAGTTCTTTGAGGCGGCGGTCTTTTTTGCTGCGGTCGGCGGCGAGGAGTTGTTGGAAGAGTTGGCCCAGGGCTTGGGAGGTGGTGTATTGCATGGTTGGGTGACCGGAGGAAGGGTAGTCGAGGCGTTCGCGCAGGTCTTTGCGGGCGCTTTCGAGGGTGGTGTGATGCATCATTATGCGTTGGAGTTCGGCGAGGAGGGCGGTCTCTTCTTGGACCTCGATTTCGGAGCGGTAGAGGTGGGCTTCTGTCATGCGTTTGCGAGAGGTTTCCTGTTTTGCGTCGAAGTGCGTAAGCATCTGGTAGAGTTCGTATTGTTGGCCATTCATGGAGGCGACGGGAGTCTGATGCGCGAGGACAGCAGCGCGCACTGCATAGAATCGCGACTTGAGATCCTCCATCGAGCGAGTCTTCGCTTGTCCCTCTGGTGTGCTGAACTCGTAACGATCCCAGACGATTGCCCATTTCTGTCCGTAGTCCTTGACCAGCGTGACGAGGTAGTCTGTCTCCTCTTTCGACCAGTCTTCATTCTTCATAGACGCTTCGTATACTTCTTCTGTGTACACCGGCACATCCACCTGGACGTTGTACTTGGCGAACTGATATGGCTTCTCCACCTTCTCCGTCTTGCTCTCCTCCGGTGCTGCCTCTCCGTTCTCGCCCATGCTCGTCTCGGTTTTGAGCTGTCGCTTCTTCTGCCAGTGATGTAATTCTAGTCCATCTGTCCGCGCTTCGTTCTTGAATGGTGCCAGTTCCCAGGGAGTAACTTTCATGTGTCGCTTCGGTCGCTGCTTGTACTTGGGCTGCACCTGAATCATCGATACCGGCGGTGCGCGTTCACCCATAAGTGCTGAGACCTCTCGTGCCATGCCTTTCTCCGCTACCACGTCTGTCAGTCGTGTTCTCCAATGTCTTCCGTCCATTACTCACTCGGTCTCTTATCGACCAGCTTCCGCTTCTTAGACGGCGGCGGTCGCACAGCGTTTGGGTCGATGCCCAGCATATCACGCATATCCTGAGCCGACATGATGGCGATACTTGTCGTTCAATAATCTTGACAGGTCAAAGAGCGATCTGTCGCAAATGCAAGTCTCCGGTCGCGAAGTCCGCAATTCAAGGTCTTGGCGGCTCATCTCTGGCTCAACTTCCCGGCTCAACTTCCCGGCTCAACTTCCCCCATCGGGAACATGTCCAGCTCGCGTGTCCTCAGGACAATCATCACCAGCCGAGCTCTCCTTTCCACGACACCATCGCATTGCACCTCCAACTCCCAGCGCCGCAATGCGTTACCTCGCCCCCCTCCTCGCCGCATCAGCGACGCTCCTCTCCCAAGCCAACGCACTGCACTTCTACCTCGACGGGCCCACACAGAAATGCTTCCTCGAAGAACTCCCAAAGGACACCCTCGTAGTCGGTACGTCCTCCCTCCTCCCCTGGCCCCCATCCCAATGCCTCCTCCCTCCCTCTAACCCCCCTCCAAGGCCACTACCAAGCCTCCCTCTTCAACGAAGGCACCCAAACCTACTCCACCGAAACCGACATGGGCATCTACATCTCGGTCAACGAAGTCTTCGACAACGACCACCGCATCGTCTCCCAAAAAGGCGCCGCAAAGGGCAAATTCACCTTCTCGGCTGCCGACAGCGGCGACCACAGGATCTGTTTCCAGCCGGTGAACGTGCACATGACGTCTGGGCTTTTCGGGTCGGGGCACCAGAGGGGGAATGTCAGGTTTGAGGTGGATATGGCGATTGGGGAGACGAGTAAGATTGAGGCGAGCGATAAGGAGAAGATGGGGGATTTGGTGAGTAGGGTAAAGGATTTGAATGCGAGGTTGCAGGATATTAGGAGGGAGCAGATTTTTCAGAGGGTAGGTCATGTGTACGGGATGATGGGGTTGTGCTAATGAGGATAGGAACGAGAGGCAGAGTTCAGAGATCTGTCAGAGGCGGTGAATGCGAGGGCGGTAAGGTGGACGCTGATTCAATTGGCGGTGTTGGGTGTGACGTGTGCGTGGCAGTTGTCGCATCTGAGGGCATTCTTCATCAAGCAAAAGTTGACATAGCGGAGACATATCGATACAGAGACGAAGGTAGATGCGAATTGAATGTTTCAGCGAATCCGGGTTGAATTTCCAGGGGTATCTACCTGCCTAACCAACAAAAGTGCCCACCTCCCATTCCCACGCTATGCCAAAAGATCCAAGTACGAGTAGATGTTCTCTACATCAGGCCTGACAGCACAAGCTTGCCTAAACCGCCCACTTCAGCTTTCGCTTCTCGTCGGGTGTTATCCCCAAACTCGTTCACGATGCCACCCAGCATGACTTTGCGCATCTGCTTGTCCGCTTTGGCGAAAGCTTCAGCGACACCAGGGACACATGCCTCAGGTCCCGGGAGAAGGGTCAAGAGCCCATTGTATGCCTCCATTAGGATGTCTGTGAGGGTCGCGAAGCTGGTGTTGAAGTCGGGGTCGAAAGGTAGGTTGGGTAGCTGTAAATACTGAAAGTCGTGGCTGCCGGTTGATGGTGGTGGGGGCATGGTATCTGCAATGGATGATAGGCCAGAAGACAGATTCGAGCTACTGCCGTTGCCTGATGCCATCTGCTCGGCGAGGGAGTGATCTGCTGTCGATGCTCTTCGGCCCTTCACACCACGCATGCCCGACATGCCCGACTTGAACATGGCGCCCATTCGTGTCCTTGTCAATGACGCCATGCCCGAATCTGAGGCTGACAATTGCGTGTACGTTTCAAATTCGGAGAGGAGCGCCGCAAGAGCTCGGAGATAGTCGAGGGGATTGGTGGCATAGAATTCGAGGAGAGGAGTGAGAGATGTGCCGAGGAGGAGGTAGTTCGTTGCTCTTCTGCCCAGCTTGGTAGCATGCAGGGATGGGAGAGTCGAGAGGTTGTTCGCACTGTAGGAGATGGTGCTGAAGTAGTAGACTTGGCCCTCGTGACTGAGCGATCAGAATCTGACCATCAATTATGTGCCGCTTGTACTTACACTTTCCGTAGATAGTCCAATGTAGCCATTCTCTTTGCAGCCATCTCATGTATATGGTTGTACGTCGCATGAGGTGAATAGCCCGTCTGCGCTCCTGAACCCCCGTGTGTTGCCATTCCCAATCCGTGCTGCTGGTCGGCAGGTTTGCGCAAGTCTGAAGCTTTCCCAAAGGAGGTAGACAACATTCGCAGTGCCGGCTTCTGCTGTTGTCGTGCTTGTGCAGCCGCCGATTGGAGGTCTGTCGATCTCTTTTGCAGTCGCACTTGTCTCTCTTCCGGAGGTGTAGTCTCGGTGGCTGGGATGCCCGCGCTTATCGAACGACTGAGACGATGCTGCTTCTTGGGCGAGTTTTGAGGTATCGATGGTAAAGCGACTGATCCGCTTCGGGCTTTGCGCACTGGTAGTGTTCCGAATTGACCTTGTGATGCTCTTCGTGGACTATAAGCCGAATCGACAGGAGACGAAGAGGAGGCAGCAGAGGTGTTGCGATGGGTGGTGATGGTGTACGGGTCTTCCGCAACGGTGTCTGCAACGGGCGGCAGGGAAGGAGCCTGACGGGGCTTCTTTCGTGAGGTCAAAGGTCTCTCGGCGCCGAATCCACCTGGAGAAGGAGGAGTTTCCAGCATCTTGTCTTCCAAGAGGTCGGACCGCTCTTGCCTTGACAGTGAGCGGAATGTCGTTCAGAGGACGAGGATTGATCTCTAGATCGTGCAGCAACGTTGTTGGACAAGGATCAGCCCCTCCAATCGACAATCGACGCAGAGGCCGCCAAAAGGACCAACGATTGTCGATCCGTCCGTTCGTCTGTTCGTTGACCCGTCGAATGTTCTTCAGCCTCGTCGCGGAGAAGTTGGACAGTGATGCAATTGAAAGGGACCATGTATTGTAGGATAACAAGGTCGGGGCAATTACTTCCCCTTCGCAATGGAGAGTTTGGGATGATCATGCAGGAACAAGCGCCTCACCGGACCAGCTCCGGTCCTTTCTCGCCCCACGTGTTCAGGAACGACAGAGTGTCCTTTGTCATATATTCCAGTACACTGACAATTCGGCATCGACAAGGCGTATGGCATAGATTACGGTCATCCCAAAGACCATCTTAGCATAGATACCCCTCACGTCTGTGCGGCAGGGTCTTGTAGGGGTTATGAGTGACGAGGTAGGGCACCGCATCCAGCATCCGCCTCATGAAGCAGATATACTGATATTCTTTGCAGACAGTCCCTGCTTCGGGCCAATGGCCAGTGGACCCTCAAGACGATAGTCCAATTGAGGATGACCGCATTTGGATCGATGGCTGCTTTGACTTTAGCCACCACGGCCATGCAGGCGCCATGCTGCAGGCACGCCGCTTGGGGACAGAGCTTCTGGTCGGTATACACTCGGACGAGGCCATCCTGGAAAACAAAGGTCCCACTGTCATGAACCTCAATGAACGTGTAGCTGCTGTTGATGCTTGCCGGTGGTCGACAAAGGCTGTTCCTCATGCACCCTACGTCACTCAATTGTCCTGGATCTCGCATTACGGATGCCGCTTCGTCGTCCATGGAGACGATATTACGAGTGATAGTGGTGGTGAAGACTGTTACCGCTTCGTCAAGCAAGCAGGCAGGTTCAAGATCGTCAAGCGCACTCCTGGCATCAGCACTACCGATCTTGTTGGCCGCATGCTGCTTTGCACCAGGAACCATTTCATCAAGCGTCTGCCAGACGTCTTGGATGGCGTCGAAGGAGGAGGCAGTGAATCTGAGAAGAAGTCCACTGGTGCTGAGATGCGAACAAGGATCCAAGAATATGCTACTGACGAGTCCGGCCACAAACCTCTGGTCGAAGTCTGGAGCTATGTTTCCGACACAAACCCACCTGAGCAGCTAGTCAAGGGTATTTCTCCCCTAACCGACCAGACAGTCGTCTATGTTGACGGCGGCTTCGACCTCTTCACGCCTGGCCACATGGAATTCTTGAAAAGCGTTGTAGAAGCCGAATCTACCAAGGCCAAATCATCCGGCTGGTTTGAGGGTGCCACTCGAGAACAGAGGATATCCAAGCACGGCCGTGACTATTCACCCGTCTATCTCATAGCAGGAGTACATGATGACCATGTTGTCAATCGATGGAAAGGAGTGAATTATCCCATCATGAACATCTTTGAACGAGGTCTTTGCGTCCTGCAATGCAAGGTAGGTTCATCTCATCTCAAATCAAGATCACCATGGCTGATTCTCTCAAGTACATTTCGGCTCTCGTCTTCTCTGCTCCTTTCTCCCCCTCGAAAGCATTCCTCGAGCACTTGCCCTACAAGATCGCCGTTGTCTACCATGGGCCGACGGTCTCAGCTTCTCCTGGTCAAGATCCATACGCAGACGTCAAAGCACTTGGTATCTACAAGGAAGTCGGACCACATGCTTTTTCCGATATCAATGCTACATCTATCGTCTCTCGTATTCTTAAGAGTCGTGAGATGTACGAAGAGAGGCAAAGGGTCAAGGGCGTCAAGGGTATCGGCGAAGAGGCTGTTCGTCGGAGGGAGCAGCTCGAGCGAGAAAAGGCAGAGCAAGACCAAAGAGATCTCGAAGCACTTCAGAAGCAATAATGGTGGCACATCTATGATTCCTCTAGCTTTTCGTTATGCATAATTGATGCAACCTCGCCCATCTATCCAAGCTACACTCAGCTCGCCGCCGGCTGCTCCGTGAACTGCACGTCCGGTACCCAAGCATTAACATGCTGATCGGCCTCTCTCATCAACTGCTCCATGTTCGTCTTCTCCAACACATCCGTCATCGCCATTACCACATCCCTGTCCTCCACTACACTCCTCATCCTTTCACCCTCATGCACCCAATACCTCTCCACCTGACCCCTCAAGACCTGATTCCTATGCACCACATTCCTCATCGTCCCCAGCGCCCTCAACTTCATCAACGTCGCCTCCGCCTCCCTCGTCGCCATCTCCACCCTCTCCGCCCCCGAAGCCGGCACAACAAACGCCCTCCCCGTCGCCCCCAACCACACCACCCACCCAAGCACCGCATCCGTCGCCGCCACGACCAGCCCCCTCACCAACCTCACCCTCCAGAAAAAATACACCAGTTTCCCCAGCTTCGCATTCTCCGTATTCCACCAATGCTCCCACCACCCCACCACCCCCACCTCCGCCAACGCCAAAACAACCCCCGTCCCCACAGCAAGCGCCCGCCACCTCCCCCCTTCCTTCCCCGTCACCCCCGTAGCAGTCGCCACCCCCAACACCACCAAATGCAACAAATGCGGCGCCAACATCCCGGGCAAAGCATACGCATACAAAACCCACGCGGCCCCTGCATCCCTATGATCCACGAACCGACACCCGGCCAACACCTCCGGCCCAAACTTGAGGTAAAGCAACCTCGCCTCCCTCCCTCCCGCCTCGAAGACGGCCTTCAACCGCTCCTCGGTCGCTGTCGGTGGACGCAGCGCCGAGAGACGATTGAACAGCACCACTGTCGGAGTGGAGAGTTGGGAGGAGGTCAGAGCGTAGAGGTTGGCGGGGGAGAACAAGGGGAGGGTACTGAGGAGGAAACCGAGGGCGGAAAGGAGGAGGAGTTGGAGCGCGAGGGAGGCGCGTGGGGACAAGGGCCGGGGGACGGAGGTGGCTGGGGCGCGGAGGGTGCGGTAGAGGGACATTAGGCGGGGATAGGCGAAGGGGAGGACGGTGAAGAGGAGGAATTGGAGGCTGGGAGATGGTTAGTGAGATGATTCACGAGAAGGGCACGGAGAGGGTTGATGCAGGATGGGAGGCAGGGGGGGCGTACTTGAAGAGATCCATTTTGGTTGCTGGAGTAAGCTTTGATGAGGTTGTGAAAGGATCTTATGGCTTTGATGACTTTCTTGGATGTTATCGCATGCTGATGGTCGTTGTTGATGGCGGCGTACTTGAGGAGGTTGCTTTGGTCGCAGAGGTCGCGGAATCACCTTTTCATCAGCGTTCACGTTCGGATGTCAAAGATTGATTGCGAAGACTTGATCTTGAGGTGTCATTGGGGTTTGGAAGTTGTCATTACTGCTTTTGAGAGTTTGAAGGATAGAGTACAGGCCACTTGACCATTCCCGCGGCTGAGTCCGCCAAGCAAACCAATTTGACTTCCACCTTGAGACAATCTCCCATTCTCCATTTCCAACATCATCATCATCATCAACCTGATCTGATCCGTTCTGTCCTCCACAATATGCCATGATCCAGTCCTTGAAGCTCCAGTCGTGTCGTCCGGTCCGGTCTGGTTTGATCCGCCTGGGTTGGTGAGGTCTCGTCGATGTGGTCCTGGTCTGGTTGGTCTGGTCGGTCTGGTCGGTCTGGTCGGTCTGGTCCTGGTCTGGTCCTGGTCTGATCCTCCTTGGTCTGGTCCTGGTCGTTTGACTTGGTCTAGTCTGGCCTGGCCACTTATCCCTCATCTCCTCACCTCCACTCCATCGCCGCTGAAAACAAAACAAAACTAAATACATGCAATCCCCAAAACCACCAGCCTTCGACGCCAGACGGGCTCTCCCACCCAATTCCTCCTCTTCGCGGTTACTAACGCAGGCCGTCCTCCCCCTGGTCGCGATTCTACACGTCTTGGTGAAGCCCTAATGACCACGGATACCACCGTGGCCGGCAGACACACCCTGAGTAGAGAGATCCGGCTCCGCTCCGAGGTCACCAAGAGAGAGGACGCCCCAGCTCATAGGCCAGGGGGCTTCATCTTGGGTCATCCCACTTTGCAGCACCTAGCATTCCCTACCCGCCAGTCAGGATCAACCCTATCGTAGGGGATCTACCAACCTCCAATGAACCTTGCACATACGATGCTGTAGAGACGGGCACGAAGCCTTACACGCCTCAAGACAGTTGACCTATCTCCACGATAGGTACGAAGTTGCCGTATACCCGACCACAACAGGGGTCGAGCGACAGAGCTTCCATCGCCACCTGGGGACCGCAGTCCACTCCAGGGCCAGCTGGATAACGCTGGTTGTACAGACCGAGCCGAAGCGAGGGTCCGACTATCGAAGCCGAGATCCATGGTTTGCGCGTGATATCGCTGTCGTTACCTCCCGCACCTTGCGTTCCGCATCACAGTACCTCCCACCCGCGAGCCCGCCCAGCGCCTCCTCCAGATGACCGGTATTAACCGGCTCCCCTTTCGCCCGAAGGCGCACGACCAAACGTGCCACCTCTCCCCCCTCCCCCGGGCAGGACACAACCTTCAGTTGCGTTGCCGCGGAGGTTCCCCTTTCGCCAGGCGGCGCACGAGACAATGTGCACTCCACCCTCCTCCCGCCGACAGGACACAACCTTTCAGTTGCGTTGCCGCGGAGGCGACTTGTCCGCCGGGCGGCGCACGAGACGATGTGCACTCCACCCTCCTCCCCTCGATGAGGAAGTCTTTCAGTTGCGTTGCCGCGGAGGCGCACGAGTCGATGTGCACTCCACCCTCCTCCACTTGAGGAGATCTTTCAGTTGCGTTGCCGCGGAGGCTCCATCTCCAAGAGTGACCGATATTAACCGGCTCCCCTTTCCCCGGGCGGCGCAAGAGTGGCAGCGCACACACCCTCCCCCTTCCTGCAGCTTGTGGCAAGATGCACCACTACTGCTGAAGCCAATGGCTCCCATTTCAACCCACCTTCCTCTTCCCCAACCCCCGCCCCAGGCCGACCAAAGCCCTGGACCAGACCAGACCACTTAAGCAGAGACCAGACCGCTTGACCAACCAGAGACCAGACCAGAAAATTTGACCAAAGACCAGACCAGAGACCAGACCAGATTCCGAGACCAGACCAGACCAGGGACCAGACCAGACCAGACGACACCCCAACACCAAACCAGACCGGACCAGACCCGGCCAAAACAACAAAAACCCTCTCAACCTGTGGGCCGGGCAGGCCTATCCCAAACTCCTCCGCATATGATACAGCCTTGGCCAGGAGAATATCCCTGGCTCAAGGGAAAATGTGACCCAAATCAATGGCCTGCCCGACCCGGAAATTCCACCGCAATGCAAAAAC
Organism: Elsinoe batatas; assembly: GCA_017309325.2. NCBI lineage: Eukaryota > Fungi > Ascomycota > Dothideomycetes > Myriangiales > Elsinoaceae > Elsinoe > Elsinoe batatas. The sequence goes on from JAESVG020000009.1 coordinate 684,638, forward strand.
CAATCGCCTCGATTGAGGCAAGTCCCAACCAGGACTACCCCGTCCGATTCCACCATACTCTTCTCAAACTGTTGGTACAAAACTATCAACGACCCCCACCGGTCGGTGACAACCATTTTCACCACCAAACCGCACCGCCGCTTTCACCTAGCCCAGAACAATGCCGGCGACCTGCTGAGGAAGTATGCAGGCCGCCAGCAAAGCCATGGCGAAGACTGAAGGTGATGTGAAAATGGCGAGGTGAGGCGAGGCGGCGGCGTCGGCGGTGGTGTTTACTCCTCCATCTCCTCGCCCTCTTCTACCTGGGACCCAGGCTCAGGCGAAGACTCCATCGCCTCGCCCTGTTCTGCCTGAGATTCCGGCTCAGGCGATGGAGCCTGCTCTCGCTCCGTGTATGGAGGTGGAGACCAGGGAGGAGGGGAATGCTCCTGCTTGATGAATGGCGCAGGTGAGAAGGCCTCACGCGTGGGGAAAGGCGGAGGTGAGCCTTCCTGCTTGAAGGATTGTGCAGGGAGGGGTGGAGGGGATTCCTCCTGCTTGATGAATGGTGCAGGGAAGGACATCTCCTCGTCGTCGAAGTCTAGCAGAGGGACAAAGTCCTCTCCCTCGGCGAATTCGTCGTAGTGGGACATCAGCGCCTGGGCTAAGTCGTCTGCATCCCTGATTGATGGGTCGGATGATGCAGGATCAGGAGACTCCTCCTGCACAAACACATGGCTCAGCCTGTGGGTGGCTTTGCCTTGCTTCTTCACTGCGCCCCTGTCGGCTCGGCGAGGCTGGGGACGCTTGCGCTCGATCCTGCCGGAGTGATGGGGTGCGAGGACATCGCGAGGTGCGTCGGACCTGCGTGGGGCGGGCGCACTGCGTGCTGCCTGCTGGTGGAGAGCCTCGCGCTTGTAGTTGCTCAGCTCCTCGAGGAGAACCTTGACCTGAATGTTGCGCTCAGCGACCTGGACCCGGAGGCTCTCAAACTGTTTCTTCTCTTCGTTGTGTTTAAATTCTTCGTCGCCCTGTTTCTTTCGAAGCTTCTTGATAGACTCGCGATACACGTCTGCATGCTCGTCAAGAGTGGTGCGCTGACGCTTGACCTGGTCGAAGTCCTCCATGACGAGGTTGAGCTTCTGGAGGAACAGCTTGCGCTTGGCTTCTGGGCTGCTGAGGTCTTCGATACTGTTGGAGGTGTTGGCGAACATGGTGGTGATGTCGTCCATGTCGTCCTGAGCAGCTTCTGGGCTGGGAGGGGAGATGCCTGAAAGGCGAGACAGAGCATCTTCGACGCACTGCTTGAAAGCTTCGGACTCGAACTTGAGCTTGTACAGGTCTTGGTCGCTTGAATTGGCGGTGCGCTCGAGCAAGTTGTTCCTCTCGCTCAAGGCCTTGTTGGTCTCGACGTGAGCTTTGACTTGGGACTCCACATTGGCGAGCTTGGGTTTGATTTCTTCGAGCTTCTCGTCGTATGCGACGATGCGATCTTGCGCGACCTTGTGCTCGGCTTCGAGCTGATTGTACCGTGCATCAAGCTGCTTGTACTTGTCATGGAGCGCGAACGACTTCCTCTCGACCATCTCCTTGAGTTCTGCCTTCTTCTCCGCCGCATCCCTCTGTGACGTGAGGCTGACGATGAGGTTGGATTTCTCGGCGAGCTGGGATTGCAACTTGGAGAGATGCTGCTGGTTCTGCACATTCCCAGACTGTTCACGGGCGGTAGCTTCGGACCATTCTTTGTTGCGCTGATCGAGCTGGGACTGGATGCGACTGACCTCCTGTTGGAGTTGGGTGCAGGTGTTGTTGACGGAGGCGAGCTGGTTACCCAGGTCCACCTTGTGATCGTAGTCCTCAGAGTCCATGTCCATCATCTCTTCGCTGCGCTGGCTGCACTTCTCATTGGCGGTTGCGAGCTGGCTCTGAAGATCTTGGACGGTAGAATCATGCTGAGACTGTTGGTATTTGATGGTTGAGAGGTACTGTGACTTCAAGCTCTCAATATCTTTGGCCTGCTGAGTCTTGAGTGCCTCGATAGCGGCTGCGTGCTGGGAATTGAGAGCCTGGATGGCCGAGGCGTGTTGGTTTGCAATGTGAGTCTTTTCATTTTCGAGACTGTTGATCTCCTCATTTGCAGTGTCAAGCTGTGACTGGACATTGGACTTCTCCTCAATGAGTGTTTCGGAAAGATCTGTCTTCTGTTCGTAAAGCTTGGTGACATCTGCGACCTTGTCGTTGAGTGAAATGATCTCGGACGACTTCTGCTGGATTTCTTGCTGCAGCTTCTGGATCATGCTGTTCAGCTCTTCGTTGGTGCCGGTCAACTTCTGATTCTTGCTTTTCAGCCCTTCGTTGGCGCTGGTCAATTGCTTGATATCGCGATCCTTGGAGGAGATCTCGCTGTCGTGGATCTTTTGAGATGCATCACGCTGCTTCTGGAATTCTTTCTCCTTGTCGGCGAATTTTGCGCTTGCCTTTTCAAGGTCTTCTTGACTGGTCTTGAGGCTGGCTTCGGTGGAGTCAAGGGCAGCCTTGGTCTCTGCGAATTCTTGCTCGAGTTGCTCGATTTCTTCCTCAGTCATCTTATGGCTGGCATTCATTGCCTGGAGAGCGAAGATTGTGGCCAAGTCCGAATCCAGCATGTCCATAACATCAGGGATCAAGGCCTGGACATCTCCAGCTACCTTGTGGAACTGCTTGAGCCCCATATAATGCTTCAGGTGAGCATTTCTCTTGAGGATGGCGGCGGAGTGAGGGGAGGGGCGGCGGGGAGAGGAGGAGGTGGAGGTGGTGGCGGTGTGGGCGGACCCAATGCGCGCCGTGTTCTCAGCCGGCCTGCTGAACAGGTTGCGGCTCTTGTCTTTGCCGTAGGCCTTGCGGTTGGTGATCCGCTTGCCATTTGGCGATGTGGTGTGCGAAGCACGGCGCACATGGTGGAGCATTGCTTCGACACCAGCGGTGACCGGCTTGCAGGTCTTGACCTTTGACAAGGCTGGTAGCGGTGCCATGGCCTTGGTGATGTGCAAAGGCTATATGCCGATGCGAGAGTAGGTGATGTGAGAGGTTCTGGTGAAAGGTTAGTGCCCGTCATCATGTGAGGATTTGGATAGGGTATTGGAGCTTACTGTATGGCACGTTTGATGCTATCTAGCTTGTTCAGCTTTGTGCGCAGTGCCAGGGAGATTGCAAACGCAGTGGTGGTGCGATGCAATGTGGTTGTGGTTGTGAGAGAAGAGGGAGGAAGTGAAGCTGACATGAGGTGAGGGATTTAGGATGCGCAGGTGGGGGCCTGTGCGCCAAGTGGCAGCGACTGAAAACAGGATCGCAAGTGGGAAATATGAATTAAGCAGTGTTGACAGCGAAAATGTATGAGAATAATGCCTCGAATGTAGCATGTGAGAGCGACCATTTGATACTGCCAAGAGGCGCTAGATTGCGCTTCCAGCCACAAGCGAGCCGTGTCGACCAATGACAGCCGACCGGATGTGAACTTCGAAATCCGGACATCAGAATACCGCAGGGCTGCCAATATCGAGGTACCTACAAAAATAGACAACAGTTACACGGTCTCCGGAATCCATTGAATAGATACTTGTTCCTATTCACAATGGATATCCGCCTTTTGAGGACCTCTGACATCCCGCATGTCCAGCAAACGAACATCACAAATCTACCAGAAAACTACTTTTCGAAGTACTACCTCTACCATGTCCTCTCATGGCCACAACTATCCTTTGTCGCCGTAGACGTGAGTCCACCCAGGAAAGTGGACCACTTCGATGTTCCAAGGTCAAAGGTCTGAGAGACGAGTGATACTGATCAAGGACAGGTTTCTCGGCCAAAGAAGTCTCCATACGACCAGCCAAAGATCGTGGGATATGTCCTTGCAAAGATGGACGACGACAACACAGACGGCGTACCACACGGCCACATCACAAGTCTCAGTGTGATGCGGACGCACAGAAGACTGGGCCTTGCGGAGAAGCTCATGAGGCAAAGCCGTAAGTTCGCCACCGTTCTTTTATGATACCTGCAATACGCTATCTCCATATATGCGTTTCCTCTGAGGGCATCCCTTTTGCATAGTCCCCGATATTGGCATCTTCTGTACCAAAAGACTTCATACATTGGCCACCATGCCCCTGCAACTTTGTCTTCCGATACTCTGACTGACATGCCCAAGAAAGAGCCATGTTCGAGACCTACAGCGCCTCTTACGTCTCTCTACACGTTCGTGTCTCCAACATCGCCGCACTCGCTCTCTACCGAGACACTCTCGGCTTCAAAGTCATGGGCACCGAGCCCAAGTACTATGCCGATGGCGAGGATGCTTTCAGTATGCGGATGGACCTTGATTACCTGCGGGACGAGGACTTGGACGCGGCCAGCAGTGATGAAGAAGATGAAGGAGAGTCATCTGTTGGTAAGGATGAGGGTGGTCCAGTTGGTAGTGAGGGTCAAGCAGAAAAAAAGGAGAAGAAGCGGAAGGTCAAGGTCGGACGAGGGCTGGGTGTTGGTGAGTTGGTGGAGAAGAATGAGAGCACGAGCAAGTAGAATCAGTGCTAGCTATACATGTACGATGAAAGTTTGACTGGGTATTTGCTGATCAAGCTGTGTCTCCTGAGGTCTCTATCCTGAACTGTTTCATCCTCAGGCTGTAACATTCCAATCTCATTCACTCGCCCTCCCGAGACCTCTTCATCTTATTGAGACTTCTTAGCAGTCATAGCCATCATTCCCACAGTCCCCCGAGTGCCTAGGCCAACTTCCTCTTCGCCCCGACTGATCCGGATCATAGCTCGGAGTGTCTCATCGAAATCCCCCCAGCAGCAGAAAGACCACCAGCAGGTCAGAAACACGACTGGCAAGCCAGTATAAACAGCGCGACCACCAGAAGCTGCCCCATGAAGTCGTTCCGCAATTCATGCTACCACATAACCTGATGTCTCATCCATGTTCGTTTGCTCCCTACGGACCATCAGCCTGTGTCCATACACATGAAGATCGACACTCACCCGAATCCCTTCCTCAGCTCCTTCAGGCTCTCCAGACCCAAATACACAGTCAAAGTCGGCACACTCCTCACCTTCTCCTTCCCCGCCATGACCTCGAACGCCTCCCCATCCTCCTCGCCATCTTCCTCTCTCCCTGCCTTTTTCCCCTCCTTTCCCTTTCCACCGGACTTGGCTTTCTTCTCGGAGGGGAGAGTCACCATCTCCCTCCCCAACACCGAATACTGAAACACCTTGACCCCCTCGGTGGCGAGTTGTCGCTTGACGATCTCGGTAATGGTGATGAGCTTGTTGGCTGCTGAGGCGCGGGCTGTGAGACAGACTAGGACGGGCTTCGTAGGTTTGTCGAAGGTGGCGGGCCGGAGGTGTTTGAGGATGGAGGTGGCGCGGGTGTTGACTGGGTTGCTCGGGAGGATGTTGAGCGAGAGGAGGGAGTGGGATTCTCCGAAATCGGGGGGAGGTGAGTTGACTGACATGATGAAGACTGCGCGTATGTATGAAGAACCTTCCAAAGATGTTAGACTAACACATGCAAACGGAGGGTGGATATGGTAGGGAAGAAGATTGCCGGCGAGAAGAACGGAGGACAAGGAACGTAACTTGGAGATTGTGCAAAAGCTCGATTACGGTCTCAACTAAGGCCATAGCTATACACTTGGGCAGGAAACAATTTCTTACTTACTGTTCAAACCCTCCGATCACATCGCGCAGTACATTGAAGAAGCTGGTTGCAAATTGGACGTGCTTCGTTGAAGAGGTGCAGACGTGCAAGCCGAAAGAGGAAATTTTCAACAACAATTTCCCGGCAAACTTTCAACAAATGGACGCGGGGGAAAACATCCTCACGGGCATTGAAAGGCACACAATCTAAGTGACAGAGTCGAGCAAACTTCATTATTCACGATAGCTAATACTGTGAAACAAATTCTCAAGCCAAACACCACAAACATCAAATAAAGACCTTCCCGCTCCCCTCCCTCCTCTCCCTCTCTCTCACCCTCTTCATCACCATCCCCACCTCCCTCCCTTCATCCCCAGCCTCCTCCCCACTCCCCTCAAAGAACCTCTCCTCCCTCGCCTTCCTCTCCACCCCACTCAGCCTTTCACCCCTGACCAATCCACTCGACCTCTCATTCCTCACCACCCCCAACACCTCCCTCCCCCCCTCGGCTGAATAATCTCCTCCCTCCCACCAAGCGGACTACTCCCCACCCCCGTCCCGGTCCCTATCCCCTGCCCCAGCTCCCCCCTCCCATCCCTCCCCAACCTCCTCCCCATCCTCCACCTCGCCCTCTCCCTCTCCCCAGTCGGCGGCGGCGTCGGACTCCCCTCCCCCGGAACGACCCAGTTCCTCATCCCCCTCGGCAACGCCGCCTCACGCACCCACACCGCCTCCATCTCCTCCTCTTCGGACCCAATCTCCTCGCTCGTGGTGGAGTACTGGCTGCTGCCGTCCGGCGTCACGGCGCCCGGGATGCGGGGCTGGCCCACGCTGAGGACGCGAGGGGTTTGATTCATCTCCAGCCGGCGGGGATTGCGCGCTGGTGGCTGGGGTTGGAGCTCGGAGGAGGCGGAGCGGGTCTTACGTGCCGGGGGACGAGGGCGGGCAGACGTGCCGGTGGGGGGATCGGCGTCGCGGGAGGCGGTGGTGAAGAGGAGGCTGGGACGGCCGGAGGAGGCGCGGTGGCGGATGAAGGACTGGCGGCGTTCGGCGAGGGGGCGGTGGTCGAGGGTGGAGTGGTGAGAGGTATGCGTGGAGGCGCGGGAGAGGTGGGATTCGGAGGGGGCGACGAGGCGGATGGAGCGGCGGTTTTCCATGGCGATGCGCGAGAGGGGGCGGATGAGGACGGAGTTGGGTCGGGAGGGGGTGCGGGAGGTGGTGGTTGTGGTGCGGGAGAGGACGTCGGAGGAGGATATGTCAGCTGGGAAGGAGAGGGCGTGGTGGGATGCTTCTTGTGATTTGAGATCGAGGGGGGAGGTGATGCTGGCTCGGGAGTGACGGTTTGGTAGGACGCCGAAGGTGGTGCGTTTTGTGTGGTTGCTGTTCGCGCCGGTCAGAGCAGATAACCGGGTGGCTGCCGAGTAGCTGTCGTGAAGCCCATGTCTGCGGTCTTGTCCCCAGACTGGTATGTTGTCGTCGGCGAGAACGACATTCTCGCCTGCTCCCAGGGAGCTCACCGTACTCATCCTGCTTCTCTTGAATGCGTTGGTCTTCATCGGGCTGCTTGGAACATCTAGCTGGATCTGTGGTGGTTTGTCGTCCAGTTTCGGCTCGGGTTCGACAGGAGGGACTGGCGCTATGGCGGTCTCGGCGTGTGCGTTGAGTAGCCATGGGTCTTGTGGGTCTGGCATTGGTCGAGAAATGTAGCTTTTATCGATGGAAGACCTTCTCTTTCGCTTTCGCTGGCACCAGATTGCGAGCAGAATAGCAAGCAGAACGACGGCAGCGATCAATCCAACCACAATACCGGCGACCTGGCGCGCATTCAAGCGCGCTATTCCCGGTGGTAGTCCGGTCGGATTCTCTCCGATCATACCTGGCCCGTCTGACGTAGGAGAGGATGCTGCTGCATCCGCTTCATTCACGTTGATGTAGAAGGTCTTGCGCGTCGACCTGCCAGAGGCAGTCCTCAATGTAACCACAGCTTCGATATCCGACTGCATGGAATCTGCTGGAACTTGACCTCTAATCTGTCCTTCGTCCTGGTCGAAGGACAGCCATTCCTCCGCAGGATCAAATACCATTGTCGTGTCAAAATCTGGCTGCTTCGTGTACTCCGTAGGCAGCGTATACTCAATATCCTGACCTGACATGGCCGTGATATTGTTGATCTGAGTGTCTGGAAATTGAATATCGTCCCTTGGTGCATTCGACACATTGCTTCCATTCCTCCTCAAAATTAATGTCTTCTCAGCCAGATTACCAGATACGTCCTGAACAGTGACACTCGCTTCCTGTGCAGTGAAATCATCCGGTGTGCGTCCCGAGATGGTAAGTGTTTGTTTGTCTAGTCTCAGCCAGCTTGGTCCGAACAAGGTGGCACTGACAATCTGGTCAGATGGAAGAGCAGTCGAGTCGAGATAGACTTGTCCGGATAGATCGATGCTGACATTCGATTCAACCGTGTATTCTTCTCTTTGCGGGTTGAAAGCAAGTGCGCGCCTACCGACTCTCAGCGTGAAGGTCGTCTCTGCTCCAGAGAAGCCCAGGATGTCCGACGCCACAATGGTCACAGTGTACACCAATGCCTCGTTTCCCACCACCGGAGCGACTCCAAAGAAGGATAGTGCGGATGGATTGAAGCCGACCCATGATGGAAGTGGCGTGCGATCTGCCAGTATTGCATAATATGCTCTTATCTCTGAAGTGCCTGCTGAGAATGTCTGGTCGCTGAACTGCTGGGTAAACGCATCGCCAGGGTATAAAGAGAGGGTTCCGGGTGCTGAGAGGCGACCAGACAGCTGGCTTTGAGCTTCGTCTTGTACCTTCGGTCCGCTGCCCGACCCTACGACCAATGTGCAGTTGAGCAGGGCGGATCCCGTATCATCGCTAGCTCTGAGGCCGAAGGTCTGCGTACCAACATCTGACGCCGAAGGAGTACCGGTGAGTCTTCGCTGTGTCCCTAGTCTCAACCAAGATGGTGCATCGACCAGAGTGTACGCTAAGTCTGAAGAGCCTCCGAAGGTCGCAGCCGCGAATTGAAAGCTGTATGGCTCCGCAGTTCTTGCCGCCGGTGGCACTTGGGCATTGAACGGAAAGGCGATTCGTGGAACAGCCAATGCAGTAGCGATGAAGCCGAGGATAACAAGGCGCATGATTGTCGCATGATTGTGGACAATGCAGGAGTATGCATGATGATCCTAGTAAAGCTGTACGGACCGTCGCGAAAGGGACGCGTATAGTACAAGGTATTCGGGCACCTTGCGCGTGCTGAAATGGCTGGAGGGGTAAAGAATGGAATGTTGCGCAAGGGACGTCGAGGATCTGGAACGTGACGTCTACCAACATACCATGACTGGGATACTTACTGTATTCAAGGACTGTCAAACACCCCTCACAATACCTTGTGATGGTCGTACGGCATACACAGACCATTTCGGTGACGTATCTTGAACGCCAGCGAGCGAAGTGTTAAGTAGAGCAAGAGCCACGACACTCCAATACGCCGGAATATCAGCCAGCATCTGATATCGAGATATCTTGCCTTCCCGCCTGTCCCCATAGAAAATCTTCACCAAAAGATAAGCACTGCCGCTAGAGGATCGGACGAACAGAAGGCGTTGACGCTTCCGAGAGCTGCCGACTGCTGACAAGGCGTTGACGATGGACAGACAGAATGTCGCAAACATTCGCCATCGGAAAAGGTCCGAAGATGAACAAAGATGGAAAATAGCAGACCGGAGATGTCGCTATGATGCACAAATCCGGATATCGAAGTGGGTTGATCTGCCGCGCGTGTCCAGGCGCACCAAGGCGACCCCACCGCCCGGAGCCGCAGTTCCAGCTTTGTGTCACTTTTTCGCCCGTCTTGGTCTTGGAGGTTGCGCGATTTCGATTTGCAGCGTCATCAGCCACTTCCTTCGGTGATCCCCTGCGGTTTGGAAACACTGATCAACGCTCCGCCCAGCTCCGCCATGACTTCACTCTCCCCGCCCCAGGACGACTTCCTGTCCGGCCTGATAAGTGAAGACCTGGTCAAGTCGCCTGATCACAAGACGGCCGGGGTGTCCACCAACGACTTTGACGGCCTGTTGAAGACTCCTCTGCTCCTGCATGAGGACTTGAAAGAGGGTTGCGGGGGTCAGTTGTGGCCTGCCGGCATGGTATTGTCCAAATACCTACTACGACAGAAGAATATATCCGGATCAGTGTAGGTCGCCCGCAGAGACTGCCCGGGAATTACTAACAAAATCAGTCTCGAATTGGGAGCTGGCGGCGGTCTTGTCGGGTCAGTACGCGATATCGCTTGTGACGTCGAGCGATAGTGTGTTGACAGACAACAGCCTAGCAGTCGCTCTTGCCCACCCAGGCGCACAAGTCCACATCACAGACCAGCTGCCCATGCTTGAATTGATGCAGAAGAACACACAACTCAATTCACTCCAAGACAAAGTTACCGCTTCTATTTACGATTGGGGTTCACCTGTACCGAATGACATATCACCCCCGGATGTCTTACTCGCTGCCGACTGCGTCTATTTTGAACCTGCCTTTCCTCTCCTGCAGCAGACCATGCACGATCTGATTGGCGATAATACTGTCTGTTACTTCTGCTTCAAGAAGCGTCGACGAGCAGATCTAAACTTTGTCAAATCCGCCAAAAAGCATTTTCGCGTAGAAGACCTTGACGACCCCGACCGCCCAACCTTTTCAAGAGAGAATATTTATCTGTTGGTCATCTCTTGCCTGACATCGGCATTCACTGACCATCGTAGTTATCGAATAACGAAGAAGACGACATAGACTTTTTGCTCCGCAAGGCATAGATACTATCCTCACGGCTGTTCCCACCCCAGCAAAACCAACACCCCATCCACATGCATCATACTTCCGGCCTATTCTCTTCGCTTGACAACCATAATTCAAGCACAATAAATTCGTCCTCATCCCGACAGACCTCCTTGCTCGTTCCAATGATAATTCTTCCCTCCAAGTTATTACATACGCCCAAGAAACCATTGATATACGAGGATCAGGTGATCGACCACCATATCTCGTCAAGGATGCCCTTCTCTAGGCAGAATAGTGCTAAAAGCGGAGAGATGAAGCCCACCAGACCACCAATACTGAAACGACATACGATCAAAGGGACCTTTGACAAGCTCCAAACCACCATCCGAAGAGTCAAGACTGGGTTTAGTGACCGGGCAAGCGAAGAGAGCAAGTCGACTTCGATCACCTCCAATCCATTTGCTCCCGAGTTTCGTCGCCGGACCCAAGTCTCCGTCTCGAAGCCATGTACCAGAGCAAGCATGAAGGCCACTCTCTCCGGCATGACCGACGGAGCATGTGACGCCTCCTGCAAGCAACGCTCCAACAATTGGTACAACCTGCAGCGTAAGCTGGAAGGAGAGTGCAATTACCGACATGGCACATGCGACTGGAAGAACATCCCTGTCTTCTCCGACGGAGATTCGGTCGACACTACTAGACAAGCTCTTGACATCAAACAGTATTGGCGAAGTAACCCGTTGCGAAAACGCAGTTCCAGCTCACCGAATGTGCAGTTTCAATTCGAATCAAGAACCATGCTCAAGCGTACCCAAAGCCACAGCTGTGTGGAAGAGGTTCGGAAAACCAAGATCGACTGGAAGCAGCTACGAGAGCCACACTGATGTGTCGGAGTAGCGGGATTATCACGACGTCGAACGGCCGAAGACGATGGGTTGGAAGAGACACAGTTCACGATACAGAGCCAACAGGAAGTGCTCAGTGTATATACAGTCCTTGCCCACGATGACATTTCTACCTCCCACTTTTCCGTCCATCCCACCACATCTGCTCAGCCGCTACACAAAATCAAAAACATCCCCTCCCTCCCCCCTCACCATCGCGCCCACCCTCGCACTCCCCACCACCCTCTCCAGCTTTAATCCATCCCATCTCCCAAACACCGCCCTCACCCCTGCCTCCCCTTCCGCGACTTCTCCCTTCACCACACTCTCCCCCACCCACCCATTGACCTCGTTCCAAAACCCCTCATCCTCGGGCACAGCATACCACACCACCCTCCTCACCCCCCTAATCCTATACCGATGAAAATGATGCGCCCTGCCCGAGTACAACAACACCCTATTCCTCCCAGACACAAAATGACTCCTCGCCCTCCTCTGCTCCGACACAGAAGTGTACTCACTCACCTGCCCAAAAGCCAAATTCTCCGTCGCCGGGGACGAGGCGAAGAAGTTGCGCACCCGTACAAAGTCTAGGTACGAGGGGATGAAGACGAGGATACCCGCTGGGATGGAAGGGGAGAGAGAGGCCGTCTTCACGATCCAGGGGACGAGTGTCGCGGTGAAGAAGGCGAAGCGTGAGTCTGGGTCCGTGGAGGGGAGGGGGGAGTGGTATCTTGTGAATGTCTGGCGGACGGGGGCGGGGAGGGGGAGGGTGATGGTTCCGGGGTAGAGGGGGGAGAGTTTCAGTCTTCCCGCCAGATTGGAGGTGCTGGAGAAGAGGGATTGGATTTCGGGAGTGATGTGGGCGGTGTAGATGAGGGTTTGGCGGAGGTAGGAGGCGTGGTTGTCGAGGTAGAAGGGGCGAACGCGGGTGAAGTCTGCGCCGTGGGAGTCTCGTGGTTGGAGGTTGAGGTGGGACATGACGAAGGTTATGTGGGACCAGTTTTGTTGAAGCATGGTGGAGGTTTGGTCGAGGATGGCGATCTCGATGGAGGAGAGGAAGTCGTGGTCGCGGGATTTGGGTTCGGGGGAGGCGATGATGCGCCGGAGGCCGAGAGGGGAGCAGAGGAGGATGTCGGATTGGTAGAAGGCGGAGAAGAATTTGATGGTTTTGCGCGTGAATTTGATGCCGATTCGGAAGTCGTTGTCGGCGTTGCCTTCGAAGATGTCGCGGTAGTCAGAGGGCATGTGTTCGGGGATGTGATCTTCGGAGTGGAAGGCGTCGGCGAAACGGGTCCAGTTCTCCCTTTGGTCTGGTTCGAAGAAGCGCAGGATGGATGAGACCCATTTGTAGCATTGCTCGCGTGTCTCCAGGAGAATGAGCACTTTGGGTCGAGTGAAGCCTTGGTCTCTTACGTCAAGGTCGTCGGGGACATCGTCACCAGCCTTTGCTAGTCGCTCGTTGTTCCGAATAACATTGTCTCTGCCCTTGAGTACATGGTTTAGGGCATGCAAAGAAGTAGTGTCACGCAGAAATTGCCCATTCGCAGGAGTCCTGCCTCCATGAAGAAGGGACTGATAGTTGAAGACCGCGCTCAGTGGCTCGTGGCTCTCGATACTATCCGGTATGCTGAGCGAGGCTGCTGGATCTTCCAATCGCTTCTTCAGCGGTAAGTCTTTGCTCGACTTGTATCGCTTGCGAGGAGCGCCCTTCGAAGAGCCGTCAGGATACTGCCATGCCAGCTTCCAGCCATTCTTTTCCATCGCTGTCGATTGCCACTTCTTTCCATCTGCGTCCTTGATTCTGGCAGCCAGTGTATCGTCTGTGGTGAAGTGATCAGTGAAAGGATCCCCAGAGACATCGTCCTCGTCGGCGGACTCGCCACCTTCCAGACCTTCCTCATCTGCTGCCTCTTCGTCGTCTTCTGAACCGACAAGCGATCCTTGTTGATCACCAGATTCGCCTTCGTCTGAGTCCTCCGAGTCGATCTCTCGTGGTTCTACGACCGCCTTGCCGTTCACTTTCCCAGATGTGCGCTCTGCATCCGAAGAAGATAGTTTTCTTCGTTTCCGAGGTCGATCATTCCTTTCATTAGTCTTTCCGAGCGTCTGCAGAAGAGTCGCATATGCAGTCGGCCCCGCCTTGCCAGGCTCCTCGTCGTCACTTGCAGAATCGCCTCCATCATCAATCTCGGCATCAAATTCCTCCTCTTGCTTCACATTCTTGCGCCCTTGCTCGGACTTTTCGAAATTTCCATTCCTCTTGCTCCCACCATTAGCGAAAGGCTTCCTCTTCTCAGTCCGACCCCTGTTACCAAATTTTGGCACCATTTTGGAAATAGTATTATCTCTGTCTGAAAAAAAGGTGGACCATCTTCAACTCCGCGCTTATCGATAACACCTCCATCATCACCACACGGCCCAACCCCGGCAAAACTTCTACAATTTTCATCCGCACCTCTATCAACCTCACCCCTCCGACCGATTGCGCGCCTCACACGTCTCCCAAGTCCCACTGCCCCGACCACCCAACATGGCAGAAGGCGACTCATTCCTCCACCTGGCGCGACCTCTCGGACCTCTTGCCGTAGGCGCAAGCAGCATCACGGCCCCTCTTTCTGTGACCATTCAACCACAGGCCCTCTTCGCGATCCTCGACCACTCCCTCCGCCGACCCGCGGATAGCGAGCGCGTTATCGGCACTCTCCTGGGTACACGCAGCGAAGATGGCACAGAAGTCGAGATCAAAAACTGCTATGCAGTCCCACACACCGAGACCGCCGAGCAAGTCGAAGTAGACATGGAATACCAAAAGAGTATGCTCGGTCTGCACCTCCGCGCCAACCCTCGCGAAGTCCTCATAGGCTGGTATGCCACCAGCAGCGAACTTAACACCTTCTCCGCACTCATTCAAAACTTCTACTCCCAACAAGGTGAAGGCACCTGGCCCCACCCCGCCGTGCATCTCACTTGCGCAACAGTTCCCGGCAAAGATGTCGAAGTCCGCGCCTACATCAGCGCCCCAATCGGCGTCACTCCCGAACGCGCAGCAGACAGCTGTAGCTTCATCCCCGTCCCCCACGAGGTACGGTACGGCGAGGCGGAGAAGAGCGGGCTCGAAGCCATCAGCGCAGCAAAGGACAAAGAAGACCGGACACTCGCACTCGCGACCGACGTGGAAGGCCTAGAGCGCAATATCGAGCTCGTCCTCGGCATGCTCGACCGAGTAAGCAACTACGTCTCCAATGTGCTGGACGAAGAAGCCGAACCCAGCGGCGCACTTGGACAATTCCTCATGAACACCCTCTCCCTCGCTCCCAAAGTCGACCCGCAAGATATTGAGCGTGATTTGTACGTACCTCTTTCCTTTTCTGCTGTATACATGCTAACGTTCCCAGCAACAACCACATCCAAGACGTCCTCCTCGTATCCTACCTCGCCAACACGATCCGCACACAAATCGACCTCTCAAACCGTCTCGCGACCGCAGCGCTCACCCTCGGCCCGTCGGGATCAGGGGATAGTCAGCAGCAGAATGGAGAAGGGAAGGAGGGCCAGCAAAGGGGAGGCCAGAACCGTCGTCAAGGAGGCCGGGCTCAGAACCGGCCGATCGAGCTGTAGGTCTACTTGGGGGATTCTGCGCCGCCTGATTGACCAGGGCGGTGCTCACGTTCGGGTGCTTGTGTTATTGAAAAAAAAAGTTAGAGGCACAGGTAGGGGCCTGGTAGATAGGGCATCATGGCGTGGATATGCTGGTATTCTGGTAGCGCCATCACGAGGAAGGGTGATGGGTGAAATGATATTTTGTCTGAAAGCATTGATGCTGTGCGCTTTATATGCTGCCTCGTCTTGGTTGTCACGCGCGTTCGTCGCTGCTCTGTCCCATAAGAGTGGCTAATGCACAGCCTCTCGGAGCTCCCCATTCAATGCCCAAACGCCATGCTAATTGGTATCCTCACGACCATGCAAATCAAAGGACCCCCCGGAGCCCCGATGTATCCGGCATACATCCTACTCCCCTGCATCCCTCCCTCCCTCCAACCCAACCCCTGCTTCCTCCCTCTCCATCCATAAGAAAGACACTACTCAACCCTCTTCTTCTTCCTCCCCCTCCTCTTCTTCCCCCCCTCCTCCTCCCCCTCCACCAGTTCCCCCAACCCCCTCTTCCCCCCCTGCGCCCCCATCTCATCAAACTGAAACGCCCTCCTACTCTCCGTCAACTCCCTCTGCTTGGCAAAAATCTCCGCCACTCGTCCCAGCTTCTTCCCGTCGCGACGCAAGACCCATTTGAAATCGTCGACTTTGATTTTTTGACGCCGGGAATAGGACGCCGAGAGGGCTGCGATGTGGCAGCTTTCGATAATGAAGTCGGTGAGGATTTCGTCGAGGAGGGAGGCGGTGGTGGGGAGGACGGTCGGGGAGGGGTGGAAGGAGAGGAGGAGGGCTTCGACTGGGGGGGGGGGGGGTTAGTGGGTGGGGCAGGTAGAGGGGGAGGGGGAGGAGCAGATAGAGGGGGGAAGAGGGGAGATGGTGGATGAGAAGAGGGAGGGGGAGAGACAGGACGTACTGTCTTGGGTAGGGAATTGTTGTCCTTTTTGGCGGACGCGCATGCGTGGTTCAGCCATGGTGGGTGGGTGAGGTGGTTTTGGTTTGAGGTTATGAGTGAAGTCGCGGTGAACGCATGAAGCAGTCCTCGCGTACAGATAATCCTGATCAGTAGACCGCAGCTCAAAGATGGAAGGTCACCTCTACCGTAAATGTGTTGGTGGTGGATTGAGCAGGTGGGAGCAGTGTCAAAGAAGAATGATGGAGGTTCAGAAGCACGTGAAGCACGCCAAGACATCACCTTGCGGCCTACCTCACCCCCGAGTCTCTGTTCGCCATCAATCCTTGACCTCAATCTGTTCACATCCAGTCCTGTCAAGATAGTCCGGAGAAGCTTTAGACATGGTAGGTCCTGCCATTTCAAGGATTGAAACAATACTAATATCCCAAGTCCGCTCTCTTCAACTTCCAATCCCTCCTTTTGGTCATCCTTCTCTTCATCTGCACATGTGCCTACACGCACTATGTGTTCCCTCGCATCATGGATAGTCACAAGGATGGGTAAGTCTCGCTCTCCTTTCATCAGCCACGAAGCAAATCGCTATATTTTGTTGTGATGGAAATCGGGGGAGGCGCCGCAGCTGACACGTGACAGCGTGATGGGTATATTTTGGCGGGCGGCGAGAGTTGGTGAGCGGCTGAGTCCGTATGTCAGTCTGTGCTGCGTGGCCATGGCTGTAAGTAATATTCATTTTCAATGGCATGCAATTGCTGATTGAACGTGTGCAGGTCTCCCTCCTCATCGGCCAGTAAGGCAGCAGCATGTACGCGAGGATATTGGCCAAAGATCTGTCTTGGGATTCATTGGCTGGATCAGGAGATATATCCATTACCGATGCATCAGCGCGGCGTTCAGGTCACTTCAGGTCACTTCAGGTCACTTCAGGTCACTTCAGGTCACGGGTAGACAGCAGAACCCAAATCGAGGGAAGAGTCAATTACAATCTATCTATCTTTGCGTTCCCAAGCCCGAGGCACCCGAGAAGAACTGCTCGGTGTAACCCCTGCTCGTGATCCCAATCTGTAGTCATGACAGGGTTGAAGCTAGAAGATAATAGTACAATTTAATCGCTTCGTCATACGCATGTGCTCGTCCGTCCTCACTTCTCCCGCCTTCCAAACTTGCTTCTTGACCTGGAGGGGCTGCCGGCGTCTCGAATGTTGGTGTCATCTTGCATTGATCCACGAGAGCGAATGATGACACCATGACCGTCATGGTCGTCATCGACTTCGACGTCGAGATCCATGGCATCCCCACAGCCACTGTGAATGCGGACGGGCTCAGTGGCCGCGATGACAGAGCCAGTCTCTTCGGGGTCAGAGACAGGATCGTCCTCGTGGTCACTGACGAGACCAGGATTGCTGTCTGCGGTGTGTGGGCTGAGCTCGTTCTCCTGAGGAGACTCTGGAATCTCATCAGATGACATGGAAGCCGTCGACAGTGACGTAGACAAGGGAGCGGGTCGAGGACGATTGCCGGACTGGTGGAAGCCTTTACGGGATCCAGGTCGATCTAGCTTGCCACTGACGGTGCGAGCTCCAGTGAAAGGCTCCACAGGAGTGCTGGCACCTTGGCTATCCTCAACCTCTTCGAATGACTCAGGTCCGAGATCGATCTTTTCACCCAGCTTGGCAATGATGGCAGCGAGATTAACACCGACACCGCGCTTAGCGAGATGGGATGACAAGAATGGAGCAGCAGTGGATGAGACGACATTGGCAGGTCTGGGCAGCTGGCTGGCAACAGGTGCAGGTTTGCTGTTAAGCTCCTGAACATAGGCCAGGCGTTGACGTTTCCATGTTGGTCGCGGAATGAATTCTTGGTTGAGAGCGTGGACCTTGGTAGTTGTGGGAGCGACGGTGACGGGGGCGGCGACAGGTGTCGGCTTGGGCGCGGGCGTGCGGACAGTAGTTCCGACAGGTGGAGGAGCGGTGGCGGCCAGGTCGGCTTCGTGTGCTTCGAGGAGATGACCACAGTCCTGAGCAGCAGCTTCGTGACTCTTGTAATCAATCTTGTGAGCTATACGACAGTGATTCAAGAAACCTTGGACGCTGCTAAAGTCGCTGCGGTGACACTTGATGCAGACCAGCTTGACGAATTGGTTGTCGGACATCCGTTTGAGTACCAGCGGACCACCTTTGTTGCGGGAAGGAGCTTGGGCCACTGGAGCTTGAGGAGAGAAGCTAATGGACTCTCGGTTGAGGCGGCTCTTCACCGGCTTTGCCCAAGAAGCACCAGTGTTCCTTGTCGAGCGATCACCGCGAATGGTAGAATATGGATCGTTTGTCGGGGTCTGTACAACTGAGACTGAGTCGAAAGTTGAATGGGGAAGTAGCCATGACGAGTAGTGCTTGCTGTACGGTCCGTCCACGACACCCCAAGGAGCCGGTGCAGTGGGTTGAGTAAAGCCAGAAGCTGCGCGAAGAGAGGGTCCAGTGCCAGTCGAGATGTCTGCAGAGAGGTTTTGTCCAGGATATGGAATGATTTCGCAGCGCCGGAGCTGCTCAAGAGCCACTTGACACTTGGCGAGCTCCTGCTCGATCGTCCGCACTTCCCGATGCTTGAGAAGGATCTCCAGGTTGAACTGCTCCACGATGGTCTGCTGCAGAGGTGAGAGCTCTGAGGCGACAAGAGCTGTAAGCGGAGCGCCGTCATCCATCTTGCGCTGAACAGAGGGCTCTACAGTCTCGTGCTTCTCGGTATCCAGATTGTATACATTCCCCGGTGGCACCTGCCTCAGACTGTCGTTGCCTTGCGACTTCAGCTGCAGCAGATCCGTCTCGCATGGCCGTTTCCTCTTGACATCTTGCAAAAAGTCTGGGCTGTCCGACCTCTTACGTTTGAGCTTGTTGAAGATGGGGATGTCGATGGGAGAAGGACGCATTTTCTGCAACAGTACATCTTGTTTCTCGCCGCCTAGAGGCTCTGAACACCATGGCAGGCGGAATATACTTTGCATAGCGGGAGGTAGATCCAGTCATCTGCAGCAGGCAGACGATTAATTTAGTGATACAGTTGCGCCGGAAGTATCGGACGGCGCAAAAGTGGTGGTACAGGTAGGGAAGAATGGATTACAAATCGTATAGAAGGTGTCGTCAAGGTCGTGGAAGGAGGTGGAATAGAGATAGTGTTACAGAGAGGGAAGGGCCGATAGAACAAGGCAAGGAGGTAGTCGTTGGTTGATGGTTAGGCCGCTATGACCTTTGGCAGTCGCAAAACACGGAGATCAACTCTGTGTTTCGTTTGGAGGTCGAAAGAAGAAAGACAAAAGAGACTGACGAGGTAGACGCTGAACGCGAACAAGGGGTAAACCAAAAGGATATACGAGGTACGAGGGAGTAGTGGTTGAAAGGTGGAAGCAAAAAGCAAGTCGTCGTCGCGGTACCGGATCCGACAAACGCGCGACACTTTTTGGGGGCGAGATGCAAGATTTGGGGGAGAGGAACGGGGGAATTTGGGAGGGAGGAAGAGACGTGGAAGCTGGGCTTGAGCTGTGTCTCGGGGGCGATCAAACGGAATCTCAGGCGCCTTTCCTCTTTGGACACATCTCATCCCTGATAGCTGCAGCGGGCGACGGGGCTGATTGGCGTCTGATTGGCTGTCGTGCCGCAGAATGGTGCAGATCCGCGCATGCCTGGGCTCTAAACTATTGTAGAGCAGAACGACAGACTGGTCGGTGGTGTTTCGCAAGCTCGTCGACGCGGAATGCTGGGGCAGTCGCAATCTTACGCTCAAAAGATGATACGTGGCGATCGATAGCTGAAATGATACGTCAGATTAAGAATCAGCTGGCCCGAAAAAAATAGGCCAAACGTGGAATTGTGGGTGTCGCAATCCTGAGCCTGTTGGAGCTTCTGTCCCATCACATGCCAGCAGCGCCTCTCTACACGAGTCATGTCGAAGATCGGCGCTATACTCATTTCGACACGAGGCTGAGACTTTGTCCATTTTGGCACAGGTCACGTGACGAAAAATTTGAGAATATCAAGTGACGACTTGCAATTGTCATTAGGTATACAGACTTGCTTCCACTACTTCTCCACCATTTACAAAGCCAATGCGAGGGCAATGGCACCGAGGATACCACCGACAGCAACGTTGGAACCAGCGTTGGTAGTCTGCTGGGCCGGACGGCTGCTAGTGCTGGACATACCGCTCGAGGTGGCGGATCCGCCGGTCATGGAGCCTCCAGTCATGGACCCGTTGGTCATGGTGCCGTTCGAGTTGGCCATGGTGGCGTTGACTGGCTTGGGCTGGGCCATGTAAGAGTCGCAGGTGGCATTAGGCGAAAGCGGGCAGCTCTCGGCAATGCAGATGGACTGCAACTGAGCGCCCTGAGCAGGGACGACAGCGGTAGGTGGTGCACACCTGACGTTGAAGACGGAGTTGAGGGCTGTTCCAACAGCGGTGACATCCTCCTCAGTCACACCAAACGAAGCTGCCGAGAGACCGACTTGCTGGTTGAAGTATCCGACCTCGTTCTCGTCCAGATCCATGAACTTGTGGACCTCGTACTGGGATCCAGCGCCGTTGTAGGCCGCATAGCCCTCCATACCGTATTGGGAGCACATCAAGAGTGATCCGAAGTATTGGTAAAGGTGGGTGAACAGGGTGAACTGGTTGGACTGCTCACTGTTGGCGGCCTTGCCCATGAGGAGAGCATCGGGACCGCCACCGTCGAGGAAGTTGACTGACACACCGGACGAGCCACCACGGTTGGTGCTGTTCAATGCGCCGGTGAAGTAGACACCGAGGTTGATCTCCTGTCCATTGAAGGTACCTGGCGTGGCGATACCGTTGACCTTGGGAGTAGAGGTCTGGTTACCAGTACCAGCACGGTTTACGACTGCACTGACGAGCGCGTACTGGTTGGCACCGGTATTCTCGCCGAAGAGAGCGGCGGTGTAGTAGTCGCAGATGGAGGTGTTGGTAGGCCTCTGGGCAGAGCCCATGGCTGCAAGAGCCAAAATGGGGATTGAAGAGCGGTGCATATTGTCTGAAAGAGTGTGTATGTTTGATTGAATCAGAGGAGAGTTGAGAGGTGAAAGATGCTGGAATGCTCACCGGATCTCTTTACCTTCATGTACTGCACTGATGACATGGGTATCAAGCCCCCTCGATCGTCACCACGTTGACATTGAGACATTACATCCATGGCAAACAACCCCATGTTGTCGATGCCACCAATGAGAGATGAGGTATTAGTCGTACGATGGTCGCGGACTGCAACAACCGGCTCAGGAATGCAAATTCCCTTGATTCGAGGCATGATTTTAGTAAGGAGAGCGGCCCAATTCGATCTAGCTTCCCCGGCTCTGTTCAGTACCGATTGCAGATCGAGTGTCTCGACGTGGTAAGAGGCGCCGTTTTGCTTCCCCGGAATGAGCTCTATCCGCCAGAGAAGTGAGACATGACAACCATGCGTAATACGCGTAATACACTCGTCTGTGGTTGGATGGAGAATACCGATCGTGTAAGACCAGATTGGTTCATTATGGTTGGTCCGAACAAAGGGTTAATGGCACTGAAGCTAACTACATCCATGCTTGAGGCCGTTTGATGCGAATGTTACAGTCCGGCACATGCAGCAAGTTGTTGTGATGGCGATGCACGGGGTCATCTCGTGAGCTTCTCCGGACCAGGATTCGCTGCTGCATTCCACTCTTGTCTTTGACGGGGTCATCAGCAATCTTGTATCCGGCCTCGATATTAGGCAGATTCGGGGAGTAGAGATGAGGTTTTGACAACGATGCAGGAACGGTGGTGAGCCGCGACCCCAGCTGTCTCAGAGCTCGGAGGTCACCAAGGATCATTGGACATCCCCAGAGCACCTTCTCCGGTCAGATCCTGCCCTGAGTGATATCCGGCAGGGTACAAGTTGATCAGTACAACAGAGTCGAAAGCAAAGTGGTCCTACGAGTATAGCCCACGCTGTGGTCGATCGTCATAAGGTAGGTACTGACAACTGGCTAGTGCTGACTAGCGCCTCGCAAGAATCGCCCTATGGACTGGCACTCAGCTGAGAGATGGCAAACCCATCCCATCCCTATGTGTCAATCAGCACTCAAATTCTGCAGCACGGCATCTAATCATGGAGACCGCGGGCTTGTCGTTGGTATGCAACATCCTACATTCGATGAAGGTGAGCAAGTCGGTGATCGAAACATGTTACGATATCTATCGTGGCACAGCTGCAGGCAAGGATCTTGTGGCAGGTACAAAAGATCTGCAAACCACTATCAAGGTTCTGGAGGATGGTCTAGATTTTGCAAGTGATAAAGGACTCTCAAAGGACGATGAAAGTCTTCTGCGGCAATGCAGAGCTATTCAGGAGCAAGCGAGGCTCCTGCAAATGGAAGCATCCAAGTATGAAGCTGCGCAGGACCAGTCTTCTCGACAAGAACAATCAAGAGTCTCTTCAAGGGGACGAAATACGTTGCTCGCGGAAAGGACGAGATCTCCGACCTTTCCAAGACACTAGAGCGACAGGAGATCCACCTCAACACTCAGCTCAATGTTAGCATCAGGTACGTTGTAATAGTTATGAAAGACCAATACTCATTGCCTACCCAGCAAACACCTCGATACTTCTGGGATAGCCCCAGATGCATCTAAGAAACAGGTGGATGAGATGTCGCATGCCTTCCGTCAGCTGTTGCACCAGCAAGAGACCTTAGAGGCCCAGAGCAAAGCACAGCAATTGCTACGAGCCCGGGCTGAAGCCAAAGCCCAACTTCTCATGAGTCTTCGTTTTCCTACAATGTTCTACAGACGAGATATGATCAGCAAAGCGCACGAGGCAACCTTCCGCTGGGTGTTCGACAGTAGTGTAGATCATTCATGGGACCCTTTCCCTTCTTGGCTCGCCGACGCTGAAGACCAAAGACCTTACTGGATATCAGGTAAACCTGGAGCTGGTAAAAGTACGCTCGTCCAGTATATCGAGCGCCACCCGGATCTCAAGGCAGGGCTCAAGACCGCATTTCCAGCCTCGGATGTGCATGTTGTATCGCATTACCTATGGCTCGCCGGCGCTACGATCAAAGAAAAGTCGGTCGAGGGCATTCTTCGGTCTCTACTCTTCCAAGTGATAAAACACCACGATGACTGTGGCGAGTTTGCGGGAGTTGTCGGAGGACCTGAGGATTGGACACCGAGACTGCTTCAGGATGCATTGATATCGAGTGTGGAGGCCTCTGGAAAGGCCTGGCTCATCATACTGGACGGTCTGGACGAAGTCGTAGACGATATGCGTGCGATCGTCGAGCTCATTGATCAATTGTCGGCAATGCAACAGACGAAAGTGCTTGCAAGTGGTCGACCTCTGCAACCACTTGAGCGATACTTCGAATCGTCAAAGAAGCTGCGCGTTCAAGATCTTACCAAAGACGATATCCGAGCCTATCTGGAAGAGCGATTAGGCAAGGTACTACCGGCCGACAACTACATCACTAGAAAAGATTATCGCCGCTTAGTGGACGCCGGTGTCTCGCAATCACAAGGTGTCTTCTTGTGGGTGAAGGTTGCCACGAATGCCATTCTTGAGGCTATCGACTACCGCGAGCCTATAAAAGATATCCACAAGCTTCTTCAAGAGCTTCCTTCTGATCTTGATGCCATGTTTACCATCATGCTGTCTCGACTTGGTCCACGCAATGAGGCGCAAGCTCTCGTGTATTTCCAACTCATGCTGTCAGCCGATCAAACCACCGGTGATCTAAACTTGATTCAACTCGCGGCGATGGACCTGATTTGTCCATACTTGAGAGGACCAAGCCCGACACTCCTCACTTCGACACAAGTCATCGAACACGCGAATGCCGTGCGTTCATTCGCCACTGGTAGATGCGGCAATTTCGTGGAGGTCATTGTCGGACGTCACAGCTTCACCGAAGAGCTGACATTTGTGCATCGTACAGCCCACGACTTTCTGAGAGGCTACTTCACATCATCTAATTGCAAGTTCAGTTCTCTCGATGCTAGGTTCCTGCTTGCAGAGGCGCAAGTGCATCTTATACGAATTGCAGATGACGACTACAGGATCCTAGGTGCAGTAGCAGGGTATCGTCAGGTAGATGCTCTAGTATTCATGGGCAGCATCACCGAGGATCCTCAACGACGACTTGAGACTATATGGAATGATATCACGCAGTCTTCACATCATCTTATGCGGCAATGGAACCAACGGCTTGGCTTGGACTTCAGGCCAGATTTATGGACACAATCCATGCGTCACATGGGGTTCATAGTTCACCACTTTGATGATGGCTGGCAAATTTTGCAAGATCCAGAGCGAGTTCGAAAGCTGTTGGCGAATCGTTACTTCTATCGGACATGCAACTTGCCGCGGGACATGGCCCTCGACTCGACAGGCGCGGCATGTAGTATTCTCCTCGATCACGTGGTCCAAGAAGCTGTGACCATGGCATCAGCGGAGGAGCTCACATATCTAGCGTTTTGTTGTCTTGGATGGGAGCCTCTTGACAACGAGCTGCAGCAAACCTCGACCAATCGTCGACACTTTCCTGGGCTTCTGGTTGATTCAATGTCCAAGTTGATGCAAGCAGGTGCCATCATAGATCATCCTCGTGGTCACGTAATATACACACGAGAAGATATGTACGGGCAAAGACGGCACCATTACGATAGCTACTGGGATCATGACAGCCTCTGGAAAACATTCGTCGTCAATACCACAATTTTCTCGTCCCGAGACGGACGACACGAACTTGATCTGGCAGAGGGAGGCACGCAAATGGTCGACATGCTCAACCTCTTCAAATTGTTCGTTGCACATGGGGCAGCTATCTCCGGCACCAATATCATCGTGGACATGCAACCGCAGACTGGACCGTTCCGCACCGGACATCTTCGTTTTGTTTGCAATCTCACCGCTGCGTTCTGCCGATGAGCATCTCACAACAGAGCATGGACGCAGATCGCATCTTACATGTGGGAAATAGATCCAAAAATCGAGATACACCCTCTAGGTTTCGAGTACTACATGTTCGACACCCCACTCAACCTCGGAGAACTCATCCTCTCCGACACCCACCACCTCCTCGAGGGACCACTCGACGCATCCGCGAACCTGACAGAGCAACCCTGGTGTCCCTACCAGCCACCACACGAAGAGACGTCCCGCGTGCACACCATGCTGGAACACGCCTGGAAAGTCTGCCAGGACCAAGCCAACGAGATCAAAGGGAAGATCATCGCCCACGAGATCAAATGGGCCGGCGAGCCAGTCCAAGGCCCATCGCATGAGGCTGGCTTCGTCACCCACTTTGAGTATGAAGGGTTGCAATGGGAGTGGCGGAACGACAGGAATTTGGATCCAGATACACTGCTAGTTCCTGGGTTACGCAGAATCGATGGTGTCGAGGGTTTGTCCGAGGAAGAGTTCCCAGTCGCACAGTGGTACAGGCAGATGGTGGAGCAAAGTCTGTTGCCGGATGAGGACCTGGACTAGGCTGTCATGCGAAGCTTCTTCTTGAGCGCTGACCTCGGAAGTGATTCAATCTCCCGCCACGTACAGTCGTTTTGAGTTCAACCGAGCCACCCTAGTCTTAGCGCGTTGTACTCCGCGTCGACCTCTCGTCATTAAATTTAGCTAGCTAGAGGTCTATAGAGAATATCGATAAATTAAAGCTAAAAAAAGGTGTAATAGTCGCTATACTACTCTAATTAAGTTATTACTATTATAGTTAATCATCGGATAGCTAAATCTAAGCTAGCGGATATATAGTTCTTACTCGCTAAAGAGTACACCGATTATACTATTTATACTACTACTAAGGTAGCTAGAGCTATAATACGGCGAATTCGACTATTCCTTAAGTTCTTTAGTACTCCTTATCTATCTAATAAAGCTTATATACTACGCCTTCGTACTCTTACTCCTCTATTAGAAGATATAGGTCTTTTATAGCTAAGCTCTTTCTATACTAATCTATCTAAGGAAGTAATTATATACTTAAACGATATCTCTACTACTTACCTCGACGAGGTCTAAGCTTTCCTAAGGAAGGTATATAATTACTAGGTATACTTAAGTATAATCTAGTATACTATCTAGCGCCGATAGTAGTCTCGGAAAGTAGCTAAGAAAGTAGCAGCTAAAAGAGATATAATACTTAGAGCTAATTAGACTCGATAGAGTATACTTTAGCTAGTTAAGAGGATCGTTTATATTAACGAATCGGCTTATAACGAGCGTACTACGTAGAGGAGATATAGATAGACGCTAGTTAGTAAAGAGTATATAGATATCTAGCTAAAGTAGCGTAGTAAGAGATAGAGCGTATTACTAGCTATTACTATTAATAGCTATCTTTCTAGTACCTTAATCTACTATAGATCGATTACTAGTAAGATCTTTATTAGCTAGCTTATAGATATAATAATACCGGAGCTTCTAGCTAGAATAATCTTCGTTATAGATAACGCTTTAATCTACTAGAGCGATAAGGTAAAGGAGCTAGTATAAGAGTATAGAAGTTACCTTAAATACCTATTACCTTATTTACTAGATTTTAATTCTATTAAGTAATTCTTCTTAGTACTTAAGGTATAGGTAAAGTAATACCGCGATCTAGTTACTAGGTACGAGGAATATACTAATTTCTTAGAGCTAGCTATCTACTCGTATAGCGGACTATACGCTAAGGCGTACTTTAAGAGCTATAGATATAGCGTAAGGTTATAAGGGATTTATTTAGTACGTAAGAAATTACTTATGTTAAATAAGTTTAATGCTAAGACCTAGTAAAAACTCTTTACTACTACTATAACTACTCTATACTATACGTATACTACTCCGAGTTAGATAAACTAAATCTAGTTCGGTAGCTAAACTAGATTAATATCTATCTTAGCCGCCGAGCTAGTTAAACTATCTATCTCGGCGGCTAATATAGATACTAATTAGGTAGCGCGAACTAGGTAAAAGTGCCTATTTCGACCACCGAGATAGTAAGGTATCTAACTCGCTTAATTCGATCTAGCTCGTATAACTATCTTAGAGCGATACTAGCGCTTAAAAGGGCTAATTTAGCTTTAAATCTAGTATAGAAGGCCTTTATTAAAGGCCTAGGTATCTCTCTACCTATCTAAGCGTATACCTCTTACGCTATTAAGGTCGTAACTCTCCTTCTTTAGCTTAAATTTAACCTAATCTAGTACCTAAATATCCCTTTTAAAGCTTCTCTTTTTCTTTATCTACTTAAAGAACTTAGTTAAAACTTCGTAAGAGTCGGCCTTAAAGGTAATAGGTAAGGATCTTAAGTCGTTTATAGGCCCTAAGCGCTACTATAGCTAGTAAGGAGTAATCGAGTTTATAATATTAATATAGTTAATAAGTATTAGAGAGAGTACGAGAGGCGCTAAAGATACTAAAGGCGTCGGTATTAGTAGTATTAGTAAAGCACTTTTAATACTCCTCGAGGCCTTTAAGCGATTAAGGCTTAATATAAGGCCTATAGAAGAACGATTAATAGTAGCTTTACTATTACGAATAGTAGTAGCCTAGGTATACTTATTCTCTGTCGTAATCTAGTAGTACTTACTAGTTAACGTACGCTAGTATAACCTCTTATAGTTATAGTAATTACGATTAGTATAAGTCTATACTAACTCTAATAGAGGCTCCTTATTACTATTTACGCCCTCGAGCGTACTACGTAATTAGCTCGTCGCCGAGCCTCGACCTTACGATAGTAGCGCTAGCTACGACGACTATACTAACTATAGTAAAGATAGTATCGTACTAACGGCTAGAGTCTATACTACTCTCGCCGGTGTCGATCTAATAGAGAATTACTATAAAGGTAGCGGTAGTAGACCTATTAAAGAGCTTAGAACTAGCATAGTTAAAGGTAGCTATATAACTCTTAAATTTACTATAGAGTTTATAGTAGCTAGTACCTTCCTTATCTTGGTAGTAAGGCCGACTCGTAGCTACTAGTAATCCTTAGTAAGCTAATCCTTAAGCTTATTAACTAGCCTCTATATCTTAGTTAGCTAAGATATCGCTACTCTAAAAGGCTACTATATACTAAGGCGCTCGTAAGTAGTAGTATAATTAAGTAAAAGTAACTTAACTATAGCTTAAGTAATAAGACTACTTTTCTCTACTAACTAATCTAATAGTACTAACTAGTATAGATTACTTAGCTAGCTAAATATACGCTCGTTATAGTATAGAGTCTTACTTCTAAGCTTTACTACTAGCCTTACCTCTACTATTCGACTAATATAGAGCGTATCTAAGTCGCTAGGATTAGTCTCTAGTATCTCTAGAAACTACGATAACTATACTATCTCCGTTATCTATATATCTAGCTCTTGCCCTTATACTATATTCGACTCGATCGACTACCTCGGCTAGTCTAATACTAGCATTAGGAACCTTAATTAAAGAGATAGCTACCGAGATCTAGCTCGTAATCTAGCTCGTAAAGATAGTATAACTTAGCTTATAGCTTATTCTATAAGCCTTTAAAGAGCGTAGTTAGCGGATATAACCTCTAGATAAGTAGGTACTAGTATACGGCTCTTTAGCTAGATAGTTAGGCTATAGCGAAGCTTCTCTAGTACCTCCTCTAAAGAGCTTAACGAGTACCTTAAAGAAGAAGATACCGGTAGCGACGATAGTAGAGTAGAGGATACCTTAACTACTTCCTTAATTGCCTCTTATACTACCTTTAAAGGCTTCTTTACTCGGCTAGAGCGACGGTAAAGTACTAAAGAAGGACGCTTACGAGCTATAATTTAGTGACGTTAGGCTATACTAACTAGTTTATTACACCTTTTTTTAGCTTTAATTTCATTTAAATTAACGGCGCTATTAAGCTATTCGACTCTATATTCTCTATAGACATCTAGCTAGCTAAATTTAGTGAACAGAAGTCGGTGAAGCATATTGCCAAGCCCGGGGTGGCTCGGTTGAACTCAAAACGACTGTATGACTGTGTCATTCATTCTGAGAATTCTACCAGACCGCTCGCCAAAGGCTGGAATCTTGTCCTGTCCCAAAGTACAGCACAGTATTTGCGATTACGGCAATTTGAGCGGCATTGCCTCCTAGGATTCATTTGGATATCTGAACATCGTAGCGTTGGCGTTTTCATGGTATTTACCAGCATTCCACCGGTGAAAAGACCATCGGAGATGACACAGGCTTACACAACCGACTGTGCTTTACTCGCTCGGCCTTTGCACGGATTCTTCCGGTTGTATTTGCTGATTCATGCGGCTGCATCCTGTGCATCACCGGGTGGCCGGGCCGTATTTAATTGTATTCATCTCCTGCTCGAGCGGCACCAGGACATTCTCTTCTACGCTCTTCGCAAAAGCTGGGTCTGCAAGGCTGGCTCTCGGTTCCCAGAAGCACTTCAGGCAGTACTCGATTGCTCGACCAAACGCATACTGGGAGATGCCATCTGTCGGATCTTGTGACAGGTATCGTCTGGCGGCAACCATGTAAGACATCTCGTTTGGTTGGCCGTTCGGGCCAAGGTCAGCAGGCTCGATGAAATCCTCGATGGGGACGCCTTCGCAAACTTCGAGAAGCATGATCCCCAGAGCAGCGATTTTGGACGAGTCAGTTGCCTCCTTGGCCGTGGCGATAGTTGATGCAGTCTGCATTTCGTGCTCGCGGACTAGGTATGGGTGGGTTACGTCGGCTACGAGTCCAAACCTTGGTCGGCTTTGCTTGGCTCGCAGAAACACGATGCTCGCTTTGTTCCAGCTCCGCTTGAGCCATGATGTGTGACTGAGCTGGAGGAGCGCCACGGTCAAAGCGATGGCTAGATGGTATCGTTCGAGTTGTCGAAGGCTTCCAGGCTGCTTCGCGAGGATCTGCTGCAGGGTAACCTCTTCGTCCACGTAGGTGATCTGTCGTTGTGCGTCGTAGCCGCCACGAAGATGGCCATGATCAGCGATGCAGAAGCCTACGCAGGTGTGGCGGCTTGTCTGGAGCTCGGAGCAAATGTCTGTTATGACCTGTAGTTTTGCTGGATCGTGATACGGCGTCACTACCGTGGATGGAATCTGCTGCGGTGGTAGAACGCTGAACTTCACCATGGTGCTACAGACATTAGTGTATGGCTGCATTGAAACTATGAAATGTATGCTTACCTTGCTGGTAGGACGGGAGTAGCAGCCTCAGCAAGTCGTATTTCCAGGTCCAACCACTTCTTCAGAACGGAGCCAGGCGCCTGCGAGACTGAGCGCCCGAAACAGCTCACATCACAAGTCTGAGGTCTTGAGGATAGTGCTTGCCAGCCTGGATCTCTTCTCTTCACCTTCCTGGTGAACTTCTGCTCAAGCAAAAGACCAGCTGAGTGGGACGCATGAGCTGAGCAGAACGTGCTCGATAGAGCGTTATGGAGTTTCTCTGCATTCGACCGGACAGTCTCAATATGAAGGACGAGCTTGGACTGCCGCTGGTGGCTGGCAGGAGAATCTGCCTCTATCGCGATGATCTTATCTGCCTTGTCCTGGAAGCTATCGAGGAAGTCGATGTTCTCTTTCAGCTCCTCCGAAAGCTTGCTGAGCTTGCGTTTGCTCATGGTGAACCTAATCGCTTGAGAGAACTGAAATTTCTGGGGCCTTCCTTGTACTTTTGCTGGTGGTTGATGACTGACCAAAGCTTTGAGTCCTTCTCGATCCAGGTTCTGAAGACCATGGGCGTTCTCCACCTTCGCTGCCATGAGGCAAATAATCCTCTCGATCTCCCTGACAGTTCGCATGTATGACGCATATCGTCCTTGCAGGTGGTCTATGAGCGACTGGTTGATATCTGCATTTTGCCAAAGCTGACTTGCAGAATTTTCCAGCATGTCCTGACGTTCCGATGCTTCAGTTATAGGTTTTAACAAAACTTCCAGAGACTGTTCAAATGAGTCGAGTAGATTCCGGAGCCGTCTGATGATTCGTGCTCTAGAGCAGATATGATTAGCGGAATGGCAGCGAGGACTAGTCCAGCTACTTCAATCCCAGACATGATAGAGGGTTGACGTCGAGCGGCGACCAAGTCTCATGAGAACAACGCAGCCCAGCTTCATCGTTTCTTCATACGCGAAGGTCGCCACGATCTACCTTCGATCAGTAATATGACTTCTCTCTGGTCCACTCCGTATGTCGTCTTTCCTTGTGGCAAACGCTCGCTCTTGCCATCTTCGCCCTCTGTCACGGAGGGGACTCTGTGGACTGTACGACTGCGCTACAACGTAGCTTTGACACTGAGCGTCAACTGTGGTCGTCGTTGAGTATGGCCAGCAGTGAGGATGACGAAGATGCGACTGCAACGCCATCAAGCAGTCCCGCCTTTCAAGTCGGATCCGCAAAATCGCCTGTCCGATTCAGCACGTTCCACAAGGCACGCAGAAGTGTCATGAGAGACTACTTGGTGCAAGCTAGGCATGATGCAAATGCTCAAGATGACCGAAACAAGGAGCCGTGGTGGTCGAGACTAGAGAAGGACGAGCATCCGGCATTGACAGCCCCAGCGCCAGAGCCAGGTCAGCAAATGGATAGAACTTCTACTGAGTCTGCTTCTACCAGGAAGTCTGGAAAGGAGAAGATACCAGTTGCTTCTTCTGCTGCCTTCGGTGATCTAACCACGCCTGGCTCTTCTTACCTCGATGACACACTCTCTGATCGAACCTCACGTGTACAATGGAGCGAGCTGTTCCGGTCGGATCTACCCGATCATATGGAGCAGGCCAAGCCATCTCCGACGATGCTGCGGTCAATAGCTAGTGTCTGCATGGAGTGTGGCACTGCCTTCGCACGAATCATGGTGCTCCAACAATCGGGCGAGTTGGCGAAGGAGACTTATGCCCCTTTTGAAAAGCTCGAGTGGGAGCAAGGAAGGTTCAAGGTCTGGTGCGGCAATTTGGGCGCCCTCCAAGCTGGTCCAGGTTCCCTCGATGCAAGACTTGTAGACGCACCTGCGACCAAGACTGCAATCCTTAAGAATCTAGCTGATCTTCGGAAGGCGCTCAGAAGCGGCGAAGAGATTCTTTCTGGCAGTCGAGAGCCACTGGAACGAGTGTCCGATTCAAAGGGCTACATGGATGACATCTCGACCTCGGAAGAAGAATCTGAAGAAGACGAATCAGTCGGCGAACTTGCAATGCACGTGATGACAGTTCAAGAGACTCTTGGAGAGCTCTTCCGATTGTCGTTCAAGATCCGACGCAGTGGCGGCCGAGCGCATCTGGCGACCAAGATCAAGTAGTACAAGGACAAAGACCTTGAATCGGGTCTTAATAAGCTAGCCTCATATTCTACAGTCGTTTTGAGTTCAACCGAGCTACCCCGGGCTTGGCAATATGCTTTACCGACTTCTGTTCACTAAATTTAGCTAGCTAGATGTCTATAGAGAATATAGAGTCGAATAGCTTAATAGCGCCGTTAATTTAAATGAAATTAAAGCTAAAAAAAGGTGTAATAAACTAGTTAGTATAGCCTAACGTTACTAAATTATAGCTCGTAAGCGTTCTTCTTTAGTACCTTACTATCGCTCTAGCCGAGTAAAGAGGCCTTTAAAGGTAGTATAAGAGGCAATTAAGGAGGTAGTTAAGGTATCCTCTACTCTACTGTCGTCGCTACTAGTATCTTCTTCTTTAAGGCACTTATTAAGCTCTTTAGAGGAGGTACTAAAGGAGCTTCGCTATAGCCTAACTATCCGGCTAAAGAGCCGTATACCGGCACCTACTTATCTAGAGGTTATATCCGCTAACTACGCTCTTTAAAGGCTTATAGAATAAGCTATAAGCTAAGTTATACTATCTTTACGAGCTAGATTACGAGCTAGATCTCGGCGGCTATCTCTTTAATTAAGGTTCCTAACGCTAGTATTAGACTAGCTAAGGTAGTCGATTAAGTTAGATATAGTATAAGAGTAAGAGCTAGATATATAGATAACGGAGGTAGTATAGTTATCGTAGTTTCTAGAGATACCGGAGACTAATCCTAGTAACTTAGATATGTCCTATATTAGTCGGATAGTAGAGGTAAGGCTAGTAGTAAAGCTTAGAAGTAAGACTCTATACTATAACGAGCGTATATTTAGCTAGCTAAGTAATTTATACTAGTTAGTACTATCGGATTAGTTAGTAGAGAAGAGTAGTCTTATTACTTAAGCTATAGTTAAGTTACTTTTACTTAATTACGCTACTACTTACGAGTGCCTTAGTACGTAGTAGCCTTTTAGAGTAGCGATATCTTAGCCGACTAAGATATAGAGGCTAGTTAATAAGCTTAAGGATTAGCTTACTAAGGATTACTAGTAGCTACGAGTCGGCTTTACTACTAAGATAAGGAAGGTACTAGCTACTATAAACTCTATAGTAAATTTAAGAGTTATATAGCTACCTTTAACTATACTAGTTCTAAGCTCTTTAATAGGTCTACTACCGCTACCTTTATAGTAATCCTCTATTAGATCGACACCGGCGAGGGCGATATAGACTCTAGCTATTAGTATAATACTATCTTTACTATAGTTAGTATAGTCGTCGTAGCTAGTACTACTATCGCAAGGTCGAGGCTCGGTGACGAGCTAATTACGTAGTACGCTCGAGAGCGTAAATAGTAATAAGGAGCCTCTATTAGAGTTAGTATAGACTTACGCTAATCGTAATTACTATAACTATAAGAGGTTATACTAGCGTACGTTAACTAGTAAGTACTACTAGATTACGACAGAGAATAAGTATACCTAGGCTACTACTATTCGCGATAGTAAAGCTACTATTAATCGTTCTTCTATAGGCCTTATATTAAGCCTTAATTACTTAAAGGCCTCGAGGAGTATTAAAAGCGCTCTACCGACACTACTAATACTAACGCCTTTAGTATCTTTAGTGCCTCTCGTACTCCCTTTAATACTTATTAACTATATTAATATTATAAACTCGATTACTCCTTACTAGCTATAGTAGCGCTTAGGGCCTATAAACGACTTAAGATCCTTACTTATTACTTCTAAGGCCGACCCTTACGAAGTTTTAACTAAGTTCTTTAAGTAGATAAAGAGAAAGAGAAGCTTTAAAAGGGATATTTAGGTACTAGATTAGGTTAAATTTAAGCTAAAGAAGGAGAGTTACGACCTTAATAGCGTAAAAGGTATACGCTCGAATAGGTAGAGAGATACCTAGGCCTTTAATAAAGGCCTTCTATACTAGATTTAAAGCTAAATTAGCTCTTTTAAGCGCTAGTATTACTCTAAGATAGTTATACGAGCTAGATCGAATTAAGTAAGTTAGATACCTTACTATCTCGGTAGTCGAAATAGGCACTTTTACCTAGTTCGCGCCGCTTAATTAGTATCTATATCGGCCGCCGAGATAGATAGTTTAACTAGCTTAGCGGCCGAGATAGATGTTAATCTAGTTCGGCTACTGAACTAGATTTAGTTTATCTAACTCGGAGTAGTATACGTATAGTATAGAGTAGTTATAGTAGTAGTAAAGAGTTTTTACTAGGTCTTAGTATTAAACTTATTTAATATAAGTAATTTCTTACGTACTAAATAGATTCCCTATAACCTTACGCTATATCTATAGCTCTTAAAGTACGCCTTAGCGTATAGTCCGCTATACGAGTAGATAGCTAGCTCTAAGAAATTAGTATATTCCTCGTACCTAGTAACTAGATCGTAGTATTGCTTTACCTATACCTTAAGCACTAAGAAGAATTACTTAATAGAATTAAAATCTAGTAAATAAGGTAATAGGTATTTAAGGTAACTTCTATACTCTTATACTAGCTCCTTTACCTTATCGCTCTAGTAGATTAAAGCGTTATCTATAACGAAGATTATTCTAGCTAGAAGCTCCGGTATTATTATATCTATAAGCTAGCTAATAAAGATCTTACTAGTAATCGATCTATAGTAGATTAAGGTACTAGAAAGATAGCTATTAACGGTAATAGCTAGTAATACGCTCTACCTCTTACTACGCTACTTTAGCTAGATATCTATATACTCTTTACTAACTAGCGTCTATCTATATCTTCTCTACGTAGTACACTCGTTATAAGCCGATTCGTTAATATAAACGATCCTCTTAACTAGCTAAAGTATACTCTATCGAGTCTAATTAGCTCTAAGTATTATATCTCTTTTAGCTACTACTTTCTTAGCTACTTTCCGAGACTACTATCGGCGCTAGATAGTATACTAGATTATACTTAAGTATACCTAGTAATTATATACCTCCCTTAGGAAAGCTTAGACCTCGTCGAGGTAAGTAGTAGAGATATCGTTTAAGTATATAATTACTTCCTTAGATAGGTTAGTATAGAAAGAGCTTAGCTATAAAGGACCTATATCTTCTAATAGAGGAGTAAGAGTATAAAGGCGTAGTACGTAAGCTTTATTAGGTAGATAAGGAGTACTAAAGAACTTAAGGAATAGTTAAATTCGCTGTATTATAGCTCTAGCTACTTTAGTAGTAGTATAAATAGCACGATTAGTATACTCTTTAGCGAGTAAGAACTATATATCCGCTAGCTTAGATTTAGCTATCTAATAATTAACTATAATAGTAATAACTTAATTAGAGCGGTATAGCGACTATTACACCTTTTTTTAGCTTTAATTTATCGATATTCTCTATAGACCTCTAGCTAGCTAAATTTAATGACGAGAGGTCGACGCGGAGTATAATGCGCTAAGACTAGGGTGGCTCGGTTGAACTTAAAACGACTGTACTTTCGATAAGGGCTACGTGCTCGATGCCTTGGTACAAATGCGGAAAGACGCTGGCTCGGCGACTGACGCCGCCCTCGGCACCACGTCTGCGATTATTGAAGACGATGAATTCCTGATATCTCGATTGATTGAAACTATGGACTATAGGCGGAGACTGCTCGTATATCGACGGAGACATGCAAGAAAGCTTGCGGGACTCCCTCTTCGAAAGACTGGAGATGAGTGGACGGTTGGCCCGTGGCCAACTCAACGTGGGAAGGATGTGGTGCAGTCCACGGGAACCCATTCGTTGGCAATCGAACGAACTCCCATTGCGCCGGTCGAGATCCCCGATGGGTCACATCTATCAGGTACCAAAGCTACTACTGCAGTTGGAAATCTAGATGATCTGGTTGACACAGAGTCTGTTGTCTCTTACTCATCATCGACCTTCATGATGTCTTCCGAAGAGGACGACTTACCACCGCCTCCACCAGCCGTGAGGCATTCGTCAGAGTTTCTATGCCCCTACTGCAACGTCGTGTGCCCCAAGCGTGACGGGATAGGTAAAGCCTGGAAGCTACATGTCGTTCGAGATCTACAGCCATATATCTGTACCTATACAGATTGTAACCACGAGACGCAATGCTTCGCCTCTTCGAAGCAGTGGCTGGAACACGAAAGGACCCAGCACCGCAGGATCTGGAAATGCTATCAACACGCTGAGTCACTCTACATGTCTGCTGATGCACTGAAAAGACATCTCGAGATCTCGCATAAGTTAACACATATCCAGATTGAACAACTTCTTACCGGTGCTAGCTCGACTGCGGTTGACACAAGATCAACTTGTTTGTTCTGCAATGCTATTGGTCCATTCACCGAAGGCCTGGAGAAGCATATGGCTGCCCATATGATCCGATTTGCCCGGTTCTCAATCCCCCGTGCCATCGTCGTCTCAGAAGAAACTGACATTGGTACGGAGGAACAGTTGTCGGTCGCAGCTCAGGGACTACGTTCCGAAACTTCTGCGATGATTGAGATTCGCAAGCCGCAGATGCATGAAATCAAGATCGCCTGGATTTGTGCGACGACAAGTGGTTATGTCATAGCCAGAGCAATGCTTGACAA
This sequence comes from Elsinoe batatas, assembly GCA_017309325.2. NCBI lineage: Eukaryota > Fungi > Ascomycota > Dothideomycetes > Myriangiales > Elsinoaceae > Elsinoe > Elsinoe batatas. The sequence continues at coordinate 721,413 of JAESVG020000009.1, forward strand.
AGCCTTCGATGCGCAATTCAGAGAGGAACTAGTCTCAACGGGTGGCGATGTGACGTTTGGTCGGATCAATGAGCAGGGCATTGTGATTGCACAATGTCCAGCAGGAAAGTCTACAGGCGCTGTCGCCCGAGATTTGGTCATTCTATTACCGAAGGTCGAAATAGCAATTTCAGCAGGCATTGGTGGAGCTCTTCCAACCCCAGCTGTAGATCTTCGCCTCGGGGATGTCGCAATTGCATGCTCGAGCCTGAGTTCCACAGGCCTTGTGGAAAGGGACCTGGGTAAGGACGTCAAAGAATCTGTCACTGGTGGACGGGACTACAAAAGATTACCGCCTCGAATGCTGGCAGCTCTGGAATCAATGCGAAGTAAGACAGAAGCTCACCAAGCTGTCTTTGATCGTATTCTACAACAATTCCTCGACTCTGCAGACGAGACCTTGATAGCATCGATGGAGCGTCCAGATCCAGAAACCGATAACCTCATCAAACCCTCTTTCCATCATCCCAAACATGCACCATCTTGTGAGACTTGTGTATCAGCTGCCGAGGTTCTTAGACCTGCTCGGGAAGAACCCCTTCCGAAGGCTCATTACGGCCTCATTGCTAGCGGTAACTATTCATCAACGTCCTCCGAGTTCCGAGATGGTATACAGAAAGCGACGGGTGCGATATGTTCTGATAATTATTCGTCTCCAGACATTTTCCGCTACCTACCTTGCGTGGTTGTCCGAGGTATTTGCGATTATGCGGACTCTCACTGGAACAAAGCCTGGCGACCGTATGCCGGTCTTGCTGCCGCTGCATATGTTAAGGAGCTCATACTCTCAATAGACGGATCGGACGCAGTGTCACAGGAGGGAGTGGCCAGCTTTGTTTCACCGCATTTGAGCCCGATGGTTGATGACACCATGCCTTCTGGACAGGCTCCATTGATGTCAGCTGCTTCAAGTGCTCTCGATACTAGAATGGCATCGACTTCGGATGAGGATGTCACGCAGGATCTGTTCGTCGGTCGTGGTACTATCAGGAATACTGTAGATCCACCAAGACTGTCACTTTCGACGCCGCAACATGATGAAACGATCCGCTGCCTATAGATTGCAAGCGTGCCGTCACCCAGACACTTCTCAGCTCTGTGGATATCTGACCAAGTTCAACGACCAGTCACTAGGGTACAACGGTTATCTAAAAATCCTTGTCACAAGTCACTCTTTTCCGACACATTTCAGCCAGATGCAGGCTTCCCTAAGGCCCATTTCTACTATATCTGACAAGGATGACGCAGGGACGGTAGGCATTGAAGCGGATCTAATTGCCGTGACCAAGGACGAAGTCGTCAAGCTAGGATCCGGCATGGGATTATCTGACAATGCGATGTTGCGCATTGGCCAGCAGCTGATGTGCAGAAGTGACGGCACATTCTTGTGGCACAATCTCGCACTGGATTGGCTTCGCAGAAATCTGGTATCTGAAATGGTTGACGAAGAGGTTCTGGGTGTCTTGTCCAAGCTGCCGAAAAGCATCCCATCATTCTACACGGAGACTCTGGCCATCATTCCAACCCCAAAATTACACATTTTCCGAGCGATTTTCATGATGGCCAGTGGAGCCTACCAGCCACTTACGGCCTTTGAGCTCTTCGGAGCTCTGAGATTGTTCCCAAACGACCACGTCCGAGATGAAGTCGGACTGCTCGGAGCAAACTTCGGGCTGATGGACATGATCAAGAACGACTCTGGTGGTCTCCTCGTTGTATCGGAAAGCGGGATACGCTTATCCAGCCCTATGGTCAAGGATTGCCTGTTGACCGATACCAACCACACCAGCATCAAGTTCGACCCACAAGACGTAACCGACATGATGGCATTCCTCTGCCTGCGGTGCCTTCTGGTCTTTCAACCTGAAGGTCCTGCAAAGTTCAATTACTTTGTCTCTTACGCTGTACCGTATGTAGCACATCACATTGCTGAGATTCCGGCGATCACACAGCTGGACGTTTCTGCATTGACGGCTTTGGTTGGTGATCGGAGTGGGGAAGGAGGGTTGCAGAAGAGAACTGGAGGTTTCTGAACAGAACGAGATGGTAGAAGAATGAGGGAGGTATGGTTCATGGAGCCATCTTCAAGCATTGGAAATAAGGAAGCATGCATGTGAGGAATGACGATGAAGAAGTGATGAGCTCCACGATTACATATACACAATGATACATTAAGACTGTCAACACAGATTCAATGATTGTGTGTTCATGGTGTGTATATTGAGTGAAAGCAATAGTCGAGGTTCTCCGGCAGTGGCAGCAGCAAGCCAGGAGCGACGACGATATCTTAACCTCGTTACATGAGAGTTCTATTCTCTTCTTCACCGCATTAAAACACAACGCAATATGTCAGATCCTCAAACCGAATCGGCTCTCGTTAATGTCTTGCCTGCGGAGATTCGCCACTTGATCTACATTGAGCTATTTCAAGCAACTGGACTACGACAGCACATCTTGTGCCATGGTCTCGGCACAAAAGCATTACACTTCTGCCGCTGGCCTTGTTCCATCGAATTTGAACAAGACGATGGCTTGCAACAGCAAATTGAGCAAGTGAGGCAGAGTAGGGATATGCCGTGGGGCAAGGATTTGGAAGGCTACCAGGACGAAGAATTCGGGCGACTTTCCAGACACCTCAAATCACCTTGGTTGAATCACTGGGCTTGTGGAGATGATGCTTTCGAACAGTGTGGTCTCGATGCCCTCTTTGGAGCGTCCACTGCTTCGCACAAATGCTGGAAAGTGGGACCGAAGAGGGAAGACAGGATGAAAGACAGCAGCTCCTACATTTCTATGCTACTATGCTGCAAGGTCATGTATGACGACTCTCACAACTACTTCATGAAGCGAGGCTTACATCAGTAGTTCAGCTGAGTTTCTGGCAGCATTGTATGCGGAAACCACCTTCATCTTCACGGACATGCAAACTCTCCAGGCATTCTTCGGCTCCTGTGAGCTCCACCCCATCATGGAGGAATGGCCGAAGCTCACGCTAAGCCCTCCCCCATTCTTCAAGCACGCTCGAAAGATTGAAATCTCACTGTCCCCTGACTTTCCCTCACTACTCCTTTGCGCAAGCCATGATCTAGCGGGTCTGCCAATTCGCCACAGCGTGTACGACTTCCACTGGCTTCGACTCGCTCAATTCGAGAACCTGCAGAGCATCAAGATATGGATCAGCGCTCGATCAATTTGCAAAAATTTGGAGCAGAAATTCGAGTTCAAAGGCATAAAGCAGTTTACCCTTCCGGAGCTCAAGGATGTCCTCGACGCCTTTACTGGGATATGCAGCGTGGAGATCAGCGCTCCGCTCAGTAATACATGGGGACCACAGGAAGGTCGGGTGGAGGAGCTGTCTCGACCAGGACTCATTGTTTGCAAGCGTGGTAGTGGCGACCACTTCCACCCATTCCTGACACTCATCACAACCCGGAACAGTCCGAGAGATAAAGTCATCCACACGAGTCAGCGGAGGTTTGTACTCCAGTATCGATGTTGTGCAAGGGTGCCTGACTCGCCATAGAGAAGTCCGAATCGGCATCCCTGGAGGCCATTATATGGTTATGCACGACTTCGGAGAAGGTCCTGGATTTCCACTTGGCAGCTTTTCCGAGTCGATTTGTGTCAGACCATGGTGATGACAATTGGCTTGATGGCGGGGTTCGAACCTTTGCTAAGTTGGCATTGGATTGTTGATCGCGTGTGAGGATTCTTTGGTGAGGTCCGTCGCAGACCCTGCCGAGGTGGAGGCGGACTAGCTAAGCGGTGTCGGGTCGGAGATCACATGACCAGACGCGGGCTTCGCCGCAATCTAGCTGCAACGCATCAGCCCAGCTTCCTATACTCTTCTTTTAAGCCTATCGAGCGAAGCCTCCTGAACTCCTCTTATCGGTTTCACTTGCAACTACCACGTTTCCAGCGTCGGCGTGACATTTTCGCGACGCATCGGATATTTTACGCGCGAATGAGATGCCCCCCACAACAGGAAAGGCGCTATTGTTGTCCACTTGGATGTGCGATCCGATGATTGCGACAACTTGAAAGGGCGATGATCATACTTGTCTCGCTCGCAAATATCCCTGTAGGTCCCATGTAGGTGGTGTCCGCAAACGACCGTTGCGCGTTCCTCATCTCGCGAGATTGATAGCATCTCCGTTCACGAAACGGCTTTTCCCCTCACATGGCAGCCTTGAAAAGTCGCCACGCCAGGCGGGGCCGTCAGATCAGCCTCTTCTCTTTCGACCTGATCATTCAAGATGCATGTCAGCCTACTGACCACGATCGCGACATGCGTTGCCACGGTGGCGGCGCAATCGAACCAGGTATCTTTCATTGATGGCAACACAAAGATTCGAGGCGTCAACTTGGGAGGCTGGCTAGTCCTTGAGCCATGGGTAGGCATACTCGAAAGTCTGGAGGGTCATATCCGTGATACTAATCCCGAGTGCAGATCCGGCCGTCCATCTTCAACCCATTCAAGGGTACCGGAATCGTGGATGAATTTACCTTGACACAGAAGAGGCCAGCGCAGGCCAAGACGATTCTGCAGAGGCACTGGGATGAATGGGTGACGCTCAAAGACATGCGGCAGATCAAAGCGGCAGGCTTCAACATGGTCCGCCTTCCGATCGGCTTCTGGGCATACGACAACAAGAACACGCCGTATATCAAAGGGCAAGCCAAGTATGTCGACAAATTGGCAAGTGCAGCTTTCACCTAGTCATCCAAATGCAGGTCTGATATCCTTCCAGATCGGATGGGCTCGTCAAGTAGACCTCAAAGTCCTGATCGACCTCCACGGTGCACCTGGCAGCCAGAACGGCTTCGATAACTCCGGCCGAAGACGTGAGAATCCCGGCTGGCAGCAGGCCGACCCAGGAGCCAGACGTACCCGCGCGGTCCTGAATAAGATCCAAAAGAAGTACGGCGCGGCCAGCTACGACGACGTGATCCTCGGCATCGAACTCCTCAACGAGCCCCTCTACACCAAGATCGACGACGCCTACCTTGGCCAATTCTACTACGACGGCTTCTACCAACAACGCGACTACTCTGCCAACCGCGTGGTCGTAATGTCCGACGCCTTCCGCGTCACCTCGTACTGGAACGGTATGCTCACGCCCTCGGACAACGGGGCACAAAACGCCGCCATGGACCACCACGAATACCAAGTCTTCGACCCCAATCTCATCGGCATGACGCCGGCGCAACACCGGCAACAAGTCTGCAAAGCCGTCGACCAATACAACAGCGTCGACAAATGGACCATCATCGGCGAGTGGTCCGGGGCCATGACGGACTGGGCGACGTGGCTGAACGGGTTCGAACGCGGCGCGCGGTACGACAACACGTATACGCCGCCCGGGCAGACGGGGAAGTACGTGGGTTCGTGCCAGGGGAAGAGCGATATCAGCACGTGGAGTCAGGCGATGAGGAAGCAGACGAGGAAGTATATCGAGGTGCAGATGCAGGAGTTTGAGAAGTACACGAGGGGGTGGGTATTTTGGAATTTCAAGACCGAGGGAGCGGGAGAGTGGGATGCGTTGAGGTTGGTGAAGGAGGGGATATTTCCTACGCCTGGGGGGACGTATCAGTATCCGAATCAGTGCAAGTAGATGGTGATTGGATGTTGTGGATGATGAATGAGATGAGGTTGATGACCCAATTACCGTTTCCAACTAAGCTAAGCTTGGATGATTGATATGCCTTTCCGGTGATCCGGTCATTTTGGACAAGTATGCATGATGACTATATGCTTCGGTCCAGCTGGCAGCCGCTGACCACGGAGATTTGGATCTTGCAGTGTGGCTGATCTAAGCTCTTCGATTTCCATCCCGCCACAAACCTTGCTTAAACTCTAGAATTGTGCAAGATATGAACATTTAGACTCTACTTTGTGCTAGATGATTCAGGTAGGCAGAAGTCAGAATGCAGAAGGATTCCCTGCTGACCCGAAGATTGTCGATAGAGCGTCTCAAGTCGCTCGAAAAAGACAACAAGGTGATCCAATGCATTCTCGTTGATAAATTGACCAGGAGGGAGATGTCCTTCATGTGTAGGCGCGCGCCATGAACATGCGGCCGGCCGCTTGACCTCTAAAGGGAGCTCGAGCACAGGCGGATGCGGAACCTTGTCCGGCCCTGGCTAGCATTTTTTTTTTGAGAACAGGCAAGAGGAAGAGACATCGACGGCCTCTATCCTTTGGTCTCTACACCTTTCTTACTTTTGTCTCTGTCTCTGTCCTCCTCAACCAGGATTCGATCTGCAATGCTCCCACTCCCTCTGGTTTCACAGTCCTGAACCCGGCCCTGACTCGTCCTCAAACAACCGCCCGTCGTAACCGTCTGAGCTCCTCCAAACCCACGTCGTTCGCAATCAGCACAGATTAACATTCCTGCGTCAGGCCCTGCTGGTCAAGGAGTGCGTGCATATCGACAACTAACATCCCTGCGACCTCTATCACGGCCATATCTATCAACGACATCTTTGCTATCCTCAGCTTCAATTGCTGTGCTGCTACAAGGTGGAATCACATGGAAGAGTCGGTCCCAATAATAAAATAATCACCGCGGGGCTACCTGCTTGGATACACTCTGCATAATTTAATGGCGCCTACCGCTCAGGATGATTCCACTTCAAACCCACTCGCAGACTACTTCTTTATCGCTGGTATAGAATCAACTCAAATATTCGACGAGCGCAACATCACTGCCGGTCCACCACCAGTTGAGACGACAATTGAGGAGGATAGAGCCTTGGTGACCGATGGCACAACGAGTCCGCGGCCGGCCACCCCTGGCTCACCCACCTCGGAAACTCCGGCGAGGAAATCGAAGAGGTACAGCTGGGATGCGCGCAAGAGCATAGGCAGCATCATCAACTTGGCCGACGACGCTCCTTCTCCCGCTAGCAACAGGAGTAGCACCACCATCAAGGTTCAAACTCCGGGGAACGCCAATGTACTCACCGAAGAGGACTTTGAGCAAGCGCTGCGCAAGTTCGCTACTGAGAGAGACAGCTTCCTCGAAGATGTCCACCTCCAAGCAGGCACCGTCACTACTGCCCAGCCTCGTGCAGCAAAGGCACGGCCCAAGACAATCCGGATCATGAGTGACGACAGCACGAACGGTGCAGCAGGTCTAAGAGGAGGAGTCGGCAGTCTTCGGCGGAAGCTATCGACCATGAACAGGAGAAGGAGCACAACACCGAGCAGGCAGTCTTCTGTCCTCACGTCTAAGCGATTGAGCAACTACAAGTCTGTCATACCCACCCCTGAACCTTTCAAGGTCGATCCGGCCACCCATCCTCTCAAGCGGAGATACGAGCCCGTACTCCTCGACCGCTATCCAACAAAAGCCATGACCGAGGAGTCGAAGAGACGATGCGCCTTCCCCGACTACATTCCCATGTTCGCCTTTCCCAATGATGTCAGTGTAGTCGCCTCCGATCAGCGACCAAGGTCGACCTGGCATGCATTCGCAATGACCACGGCAGACGGTTCAAGGATCTTCAACATATCCGTCACGCTCTGGCTACCTCTAGGCGTCGACGCTGCAAATGAATTGGAACAGCAATGCGAGATCTGGAGACAAGCAAACATGACGGTTGAGGAGCGCGAAATGGCTAATAGCCTCGGCGAGCGACTCGCGGGAGAAAGAGCAAAGTTATCGCGGCTACTATCGAGATTACCAACTCTTGAATCCGAGTCAGAAGAGCGAGATCAGTTGGAGGACGATATCAGTGCATTGGAGGAGCGGATAGCAATGATGGCTGATCTGCTACGACCTGTGCGACACGCGGCTGCCTCCAAGATTGAAGGTCTCACGGAAAGCGAGACTGGTTTCTGGGTGCCACGAGTGTATGGACTGATTGGTCACGATCAAGGTCTGACAGCATTCTGGAAAGAATGGCTGAAAGCTGTCATTGTACCCATGACGGACGGCGCGATCCTCAACGTCCCAGCCAGCTCTCCGAAAGTCGGCATGTGGCAGCCACTTGAGCGCTATGTGGTCAACATGTGTGTCGAAGCACCAAGTCCGCTTACGTCCATCACGCAAATCGAAGTCGCAATCAGAGAGTTACGGTTGTATGCACGGAAGGAAGCAATCAACGAGTTACCTGGCTCGCGAAATATTGATATCTATGCTCTTTTCCGAGCTTTATCGATACCCAATATCGTCATGCTCTTTGAATACGCAGTCTTGGAGAGCCGGATCATCTTTCTATCGTCACATGGCTCGATGCTACACCTTGCCTGTGCTGCACTCGTCAATTTACTCTATCCGCTGAAGTGGACAGGCGTCTACATACCGATCATACCTGCTCGATTGCTCCAAGCGCTTGAAGCGCCCTGTCCGTACATTATTGGGGTGGAGAAGCGTTTCGACAATGTGAATCTGCCCAATGACGATGTGGTCATTGTCGACTTGGACCTGGATCAAATAGAGGCAAGCGCCCCAGCCCAACCACTGCCGCGCCAGATTCGGCGAAAGCTCACGGCGTTGCTACAGGCTGCGGCGCCACACCACAATCGCTTCGGAGTACCCAAGGGTCCACCTCCTTACGCCATCGAGACCTACCCGAACAATCACTTTTCGTCAGAGAATCCTCAAGTCTTCGACACGAGAGCGTCAAAGTCCGGACTTGCCGCTCATGTCAATCTCTCTTCCAGCTCGTTTGCTGATCCGCAGATTGCGAGACCAAGCACGCCCATCTTCAATGCCTTCCTCAACGCGAAAGGTGATCCTGCAGCGGCCGGAGAACGAAGACCGTCCCTTCGTCCCGGCACCAGCTCGACCAATAAGAGCAGCTTCCAAGCACCTCCTTCTCCTACCATTTCCTCTCCTATGTCAGGCTCATTCCCACCTACACCAGTTTCACGAAGTGATTCAGCCTTTGGTCTGCAAACGACCCTGCGCGAAAAGAGGTCGGGTCAATCCGATACCACCATTCGTCGCAGCTCTTCGGTGAGCAAAAGGTCAGAAGCAAAGCAAAAAGTGTCCCAGCTTATGTCCTCACAGTTCGGACTGGACCGCATCAACCCCCTCCGACGCCCAAGCCAGCCCTTCGTCGGCGGCCACTCCCCCAGCCTCTCCACCTCCGCCCTCTCCATGGGCCCGAACGGAGGCGGCTACGCTCCCTCCATCTACGCCCCTTCCACCCTCGCCGCCTCCACCATCATGCCCATGGCTCTCATCCAACCCGTCAGAGACACCGACTCCACCAAATGGGTCGAAGGCCACTGCATGATCAAACGCAACCGCCCGAACAACACCCAAATTCACTGCACCATCTGCAACGAAAAATGCCCCGACGAAGCCTACCACTGCAACGGCTGCACCATCAAAGCCCACGCCGGCTGCGTCCCCCACGTCGTCCACGTCTGCCCCGTCGCCTTCCGCCCGGACCTCGTCCGCGCCGCGTTCGTCCGCTGTTTCGCCTCGTTGCTGTACACCTACCGCCGCTTCCTCCACGCCGCGTCCGGCGACAGGAAGAAATCCGGGCTGATATACCACTTCAACCTCGACGGTTTCATCAAGAGTTGCCCCGGCGAAAACGCAGAGTACCTCGAGCTGATGCGGGAGACGGTGTGTTTCAACGAGTTTATTCATGAGAGAGAGACGAAGCGGAGCGAGGACCCGGCGGTGAAATTGTTTGATGAGATTATTCTTAGTAAGCGGAATAGGGGGAAGACGGCATTGTTCTCGAAATCGGGTGAGTATGAGTGGACGCGTCATGGGACATTTGGCTGATCAAGGCAGATACATCCTTCCTGTCCGACACGTCAGATCATCTCTGGAGGTCGGCCGCGGCCGCGGCGCCGAGTAGTAGGTTTCCCGGGGATTACAGGCAGGTTGTTAGTAGGAGTAAGTTCCCCCCGCCCTTTGTTCTACGTCCCTTACCCTGGGGTCCCGGGTGTGCATGGTGATTGATGCTGACCGTGACAGTACCGGCTAAACTCGACCCGTCGCTTATGAAGGAGCCGAGGTCGAATCAGGGTGCCCCGAGGATACCGAAGGCGAGGACGCAGAGGAAACCCATCCCGTCGATGTTGGGGTTGAAAGTGGATACGCCGGGGCTGTTGGGGACGGAGAATTTGGATCCGGCGGCGGTGGGGAATAGGATATGAGGGAAGGGGCGGAGAGCTGGGGGTGATATGTGACATCTCGGCCATAGTTTTGGATCTTGTCGGAGCTGAGGGAGCTAGGATGATGATATGCTGCATCTGGCGTTCTCTGGTTTGCAGAGAGTTTGATCAATTGGGAAGAGCGACATAAGTGGGGTTTTGGGACAGGCACGTAGCAGGGAAGGTCGAGTCCAAGCCAGAGAAGGATACACGGCTACACGCATGTTGAGTGAGGCGTCTTGAGGAAGATGAGCAGGAAAGAATCACGCAACAGGGGTGGACAGTGATGTGCGAAGAGGGAGGCAATGTACACTAATCAGCTCTACTGAGCTTCTCGCTGAATGACGATCAAGGAGGACAGACGGCTTCTGAAAAGCAATGCATTTTGGCATTCAAGGCATGGGTAGCGCGGCGTTGGATGGACGGTGGTTTGTAGTTGCGCATGGCATTTAGTGCTGATGGTGGCATAGGGGGAGGAGATAATGTATTCATCCTTCTGATATTGAGCTTGCTCTTCATGCTTCCCAGCTAAGCTTCCTCGCTGTTCTTGCGCTCAGGCGAATGAGTGGCGTAGGTCATGCGCTTGCAGGCTGACTCGGCCGATCCTCTTCGTAGGTACGTACATACGATCCGTGATAGTTCGTGGTCTTTATAGCGTCAGGTCCAAGCCGCCTACGTGCTCCGAATAGAGTCACCTATGATCATCTCAATCGGCTGACCGGGATCGATCATAGCACGTTGTTCATTCATCCTCGAGTTCCTCTGAGAGGGGGGCATTTGGACTCGGATTCAGTGGAGGCAGAGCATTAGGACGAGCACGAGGTACTGCCCAACCTTCTGTAGACAAACCTGAGGTGCGGGCCCCCTGCTTTCCTGTGACGGCAGCGGATTGATTGTTTTCAGCTCTCGATGTACGGCGCTGGCGCTCAATCGTAGCCGTCAACGTGTCCACCACACCGTCCCAGTATCCTGCAAAGAATTCGGGCTCGCGTTGCAGTTCTTGTGCTACTTGCAGCTGAGTAAGCGGATCCCTTCCAGCTTCGGAGAGAGTCTTTTGTATAGATTTTGAAAAGCCAGCACGGAAGTGGGCACAGGCATTTGCTGCAGGAGTTTGTCCGTGATCGTGGTTTCGATGGAGTCGAAATGCTTCCGGAGCGCACTTTTGCGGTCGTAAAGCAGCATGGATTTGATGAGCAGGAATACACCGGTCTTGTAGATCTCTCCCAAGTCAACATACCACCTGGATAAATCGGAGTTTTTGAGGTGTGGGTCGGTGAGATAAGCTCTCATCGTGGCATGGTAGAACTGGACTGTCTCTTCTTCTTCGCTTTCCACGACGAAGGGTCGACATATCCTCAAGAGCTGCGAGAGACCGTCCGGATTGCAATGATGTAGCTTCGCTACCTCGGGCTCGGTATGAATTTTCATTGCAACGCAAAGACCGCCTAATGTCAGGGAACCACCGGCGGCCAACAGAATCTGCAGCGTGGTATGGATCATCTCAAAACGCTGTTGGGGAGCTTTGTTCATCACGCTACATCGGAAAGCCTCGTCAAAGAACCGACATTGGTCCCCCGACAAGGCATCAGCAACTTTCGACCTTGAAGGCACCTTGTTGAGTGCGAAGTCGATCCAGACTTTAGGTCGTTCGAAATTTGCGACAGCTGATATGCCCTCCGCAAGACGCGTCTGATCTTGAAGTGGAATCGACATCGGATTGCAGAGCTTGGACACTGTACCAGTCATGGCATACACCTCATCTTCTGAACCACCTGGGCTAATGGACCACGCCAAATGATCCGCTCCAGCCAGGGCATTGTAACGAATCAAGATGTTAGGCTCGAGGCGACATAGTAATAGAATGCTACATGTTGCGCCACCGTCGTCCTTCATCCTATCCAGATGGCCGAGGAAGTCGAATAATTCGTCTATTGGGCTTGGCGACTGTGCCGGACTGCACTCGTCTATGCCATCCAGAACACAAAGTATTGGCGGACAATCTGGACGTGTGAGCACTGCAGAAAAGATGTCCCACAAGACTTCGGGTTGATCAATGGCCGACGGAGATGACACCTTCCAGGCCGAGAGAGCGGAATCGCAGAGCACTGGCGTATGCCGAAACAGCTGATGCAACATTGCGCTGAGCACGAATTTGACAGAGTTGTGCTGGTCTCTATGACTGAAAAAGTAGTAGCAAATTGCGCTATCTGGGGCCAGTCGCGGAAGCTCCTTATCAATCAGGAAGCGAGCGAGCATTGATTTTCCTGTCCCCGCTCCATGAGTAGCAAGCAGCATTCTTGACCTCGATGCACTGATCCAAGTGGCGAACGAGTTGCGTCTCAAAAGCCACTCGCCTCCAATGCCAGACCACTCAGTGTGCTGATTCTTGCTGTGCTCGTACGGAGTCCTAAGAAATGAGCGATGACATGCACGTCGTTCGGCGTCACCGCCGGCTTTGTTGGATAGACCGCTGAAGACTGATGCGCTGCTGCGAGCGCCAGGGCTATGGTAAGAGCGGTCGCGATAGGTGAGCTCGCCGCCATCGTTAATGCTTAAGTCTGCAGCACTAACAACCTTCTGCTTTGTGATAGTGTGCCCACCTTGAGTGATCTTGACCTGGACCTGGATTTCGTCTCCACTACCACGAGAAGATCCACTACCGGCATCGACAGATTGGCGACTGGTGCGATAACTTCGACCGCTATATGCAGACCGGAGGGAAGGCACTCGCCCAGGAAAGCTAGGCTTCTCATTGCCGGAACTGCTGTAGAACTGCTGAGCATGTCTAGCTAGCTCGTCATCCTCTTTTAGAGGGGCTACGGGAAGAGAAAACCTCCGACTGTACATTGACTTGACCTCCGTAGCTTGCTGCTTTGTGAAATCAGCCGACGAGTCAATGAGCAATTCACTGTCGCTTTCTAGACCAGGCATATCTACAAGAGCATCATTCTTCTGCCTACCAGTCGATATTGCCGCCAGAGTACCGCCTTCAGTATGACTACCCGTTTCGCTGTGCTCAACGTCAAGGTGTTGAATCAAGAGCTTTGCGTAAGCTGCCGCAGCGAAAGCCGCATAGGGCTGCCAGATTCTCGCGCAATGAGGATCACAGTAGTCAGATACCCCCCTTATGGTAAGCAAAGGCCAAGAGACGTTGAGATTTGCAAGGTCTGTCTCGAAACAGATGATATCTTGATCCCTGTGCAGTCTGTCTCGCTCTCCATGGACTTCCATCATTGCCGTCGCACTTCCGATGAGACCTTGATGCACTTCGATGCTAGATCTACTTCGATAGACCATTGGAGATGTTCCATCATATGAAGGATCCGTTTTGGAGTGCGGCCGTCGCCATTTCTCTTCTGCAGGTGCCACATGGTCCGCATAAGTATGGAAGAATGATGGGACTGTAGACTCCGAGAGACGAATGCTTTCGACAGCACGTTGTAGTGACATGGGAGCGCTGGGGAACGGATTATCGTCTGCCAAGTCGTAACGCATGACACCGCTCGATCTCCTCGTAGGGCAGGATACTACCACATCACCTAATCGAACACCAGATTCGCTGTTCGGGACACCACTGCCGGTACCCAGAGAAAGTATAACACTGAGATTCGTCAAACGGCTCGCCATGTCGCGGAAGTCGAGGGCGTCTCGCCAGTCGTCGCCATTCAGCAGCAGTAGTGGACCGGCTTTGATGTTCGATTTCATCTCTGAGAAACTTGTGATGGAGAAGCGCGATGGCGGCGTCGTAGACTTGCCTTGACATGCACATCCACAGAATATGAAAATCTTCCAGCGAAGGATCCAGGGGAAATACTTCCGACGACCGGTCAGAGAGTTGCTGAGCTTGTCCGGACAGCCCCTCCCCCTCTTCGACTTCTTCAGCATGAGCAATGTCCGGAGGCACCGAGAACGTGGCTATGGCTAGCATGTGGCGAGCGATGTGCTTGCTCGCATTGGCGGAAGACCCGATATCTTGGAGACAAAGGGGGCAAGTAGTCCTCTCATCTCGCAGTGTAGATTCTGACATGTTGACAAGCGTTTGCGCCTGTTCTGCCGATAGTTGCTCGTGGTTCTTTTGCAGGTGCTTCGTCAAGCCCAAAGCCGAAGTGTACTGAGGCTCTCGATGTTCGAAACATTGCCAGACTCGCCTATGTGTCAGCCGCTCGTGCTCGAGCCAAGCCTTGGAACTGCCGTAGATTTGGTCGCCTGTTTTGCAGTCCTTGTAGGTGCATACGTATGGCTGGATATCTTGTGTTACGTGCGCTTTCCAAGCCTTCCCTTTGGCCTGTCGAATCGGCAATGTGATTCCACAATACGGGCAAAGGAACTCTGTAGCACGCAGATCCGTTTTCGGGGGCTTTGGTAACAGCACGCCATCATCTTCTACCGCAAATGCTGATGAGGCATAAGACAAGACAGACTGAGCTTCCACCGGGGCGTCCAGATCTTCGACGAATTCGGTTGCTTCAGTACCGGAGAAGATCGTTTTGCGTGCAATGCTCGCCTCGTGCATCGATCGTGTGGCAGGCTGTGGTACTGGCGCTTGTGTCTGCTCACCATGCTTGATTTGGTCAGGTCTGATTTTGGATTCAAGCTTTGGTTCCCATCGAGTGATTGCCTCTGATCCTGCCAGCTTCCACCTTTGAATGAGGAAGTCGTCTTCGCTGATGAGAGTCGCACCTAGGGCCTCATTCGTGCCCTTTGATCTCTCCGAAGGAGTAGTTTTGGCCGTAGTCTGACGAAGCTGCGCGATGAAGTCCAGCACATGCTGTCGGTCAAAGAACGAGAAGGCGGTCAACAGGTCGATATTGGTCTCATGGTCCGGCTCTTGGTACGAAAGATGCCTTGTATTATTCGCCGCTCTTTGTGATGAATTTCTGATCCTGAATGAGATCTTGTACAGATCGCTGATGATCTGCTTGATGAACTGTGCGTGAAGAGCGAGCTCTTTCGGCTGTTCAGACGCTGCCGGCGCCTCGCCCTCATCCGTGCTGGATGTCTCACCATCCGACTCATCGTCATCAACATCTTGGTCGAATGGAAGTCGTACGCCCGTCACAATATCGAAGCAATCCGATAAAGTCTGTAGCAGTCGAGCCAGTAGTGACAAGATGGTGGATGTGGTGATGACAGAATCGCAAAGTCTGGCGTCCAACGAGCTCGGGCCAGCTTGAAGGGCTCCCAGGTTACCGCACCATATCTTGAATCTCTCAGTCTCCCATACGAGATCGTCTTGACTGAGGAAATCAGCCATGTGATCGGCTGAGTCGACATGGCGCTGCAAGGCAGCCGACACATCGTTGAGGGCAACGAGGCAAGCTTTCGCCTTCTGAGCAATACTCGCGACTTCATCATCAACCATTTGTGATCCCTGCTGTTTTGGCATGTCAATCCGCCACGCTGCGAACCTCAACGCTGGCAAGTGGCTCGATGTCGAGGTACGATTACCACCAGAGCTCGATGAATCACCCGAAAAAAAGTGAGGCTTATAGGATACATGGAATAGCAACGAGACTAATACAGTGTAGCACAAAGGTCAAGATCAAGATCACCACAGTGCCTCCAGCATCTGCAACCTCGACTACCCTACCATACCACAACGTTTCACAATTGCAGGTCGTCAATGACCTCTGCTCGCACTTACAAAGCGCCTGCCACCCATGTATAGGTTTCTGTGTAGATGATCAAGGACAGCTGAGAGGTGCCTACAACGCTCAGCGTGCTATAAAATACACAAACCAGAACATCAGTCTGGAAGACATTCTACGAAGCCGACCGAACCATCTCGGATTCCAGGACAGATACCACTTGGCGATCACATTAACTGCCACACTACTCCAGCTGAGCCATACCTCATGGTTACGTGAAACACTGAGTAAGGACGATGTTTTGTTCTTGAGAGCCAAGCAAGGTTCCGCTCCTGCTACAGAACAGGTCGACATCAAACATCCCTATCTCAGTCATGAGCACAGCTCCGAACAAGGAGGCCTTCAACCTACGAGTATGCTCAATGACAATTTCCGCATTGCAATTCTCGGCGTGATCCTACTGGAGATCTACGAGCGCCGGTCCCTCGACTACCCAACCACTACCACCTCTCCCAGCGGACCCCAGGATCAATTCTCGATCATGGCCAGATGCCTCAACGCCCAGAAATACTGGCAAGAGCACCACGATCAAGTCTCGAAGGGCTTTAGCCACGCCATCAAGTTCTGTCTGAAATGTCTCATGGACCCTGGAGCGGACCTGAAAGACCAAGATTTTGCCCGGACGGTGGAGCAGGAGGTGCTGATACCGCTGGAGGACGAGATGGCAACTTGTTTCAACATTCCCTAGCAATGAGAATCTGATGGAATCAGATGGCAGGTACATCAGGCTAAGACGGTTTCATCGGAGTACACTGCATCACGCACAGGGATGGAAGAAGAGGCCCTGGTCAGGCAGGCTTCTTCGGGTAGAAGGCCATATTGCCTATATTCGATGTAGCTACGGATGGAAGAAAGCAAAGGACATGTGTTCTCCGAGCATGAGGAAAGACTGGGATGAAGAGCAACAAAAGTGGCCATGAGCTTGGTGAGAGTGACAAGTAGCTGGGCAGTATCGCTAGTGCCCTCAGATGCCTGCCGTCTTGAGATAAGCTGGAAGGGATATGCTCCTAGTTAGCCATAATGGTAGCAATCCCCTGCCGTCTGCCCACCATAGACCAGATCCGGGCACGAGGTGCCCGTGTTGCGCCAATCCTGCCCACCAAGATACGTCGCATCACCCAAGATCGTAAGTCTGCAACGAGCAAGCACCTCATTCGTGGGCTCCCTGCGAAGCAAGAAGTTGGCGCCCATGCCACCAGCATTCTGGATCTTCCTCGGCAGAAGAGCAAGGGCACTCTCGAGGTTGGTCGGGTCGATCGTCTGCGCCGCGCAATTCTTCTTGCACGTCACCTTGACCTGCTTGCCGGTCCAGGTGAAGCTGTATCCGCTACCGTATAGCCAGTCGCGCTGCCAGGCGGAGCAAGTCTGGTCGCCGTTCGGACCGGGACAGGTCGGGCATGAGGGGCCCTGGCCGCGGTCTTCGCGATAGTAGTTCCAGAAGTTGTTCACGGGACCGATGAAGCGGATTTGGGCGGCGTTGTTATCGGTCTGGGAGGCGGCTTGACGTGCCGCGGCCGAGACGGATTGGACAATGCTGGCCGTGGTGCAGGCTTCGCCGGTAGCTGCTACGGAGCCTCCGCTCGAGGTGCGCACGTTGCAGCTGGCTGACGATTGCCAGTTGTTCCAGTCACTCGCTGGGTAGTTGCCGGCACCTAGGACGTTTCCGTAGATCTGAAGAGGGTTGGTACCGGTGATGATGGTGAAGGCTTGCTTCGGATCGACACCCTGGAGGCCTGGGTAGGCGTCGTTGAAGTTCACGGTGGCATGAGCGAGAGGGAGCAGGGCGGCCAATAAGGCAAGTCCTTTGAGTTCGGTCGTCATCGTAGTCGGTGGTGATGATGAAGAAGAATGAGTTTGGTCTTATATGCCAATAGAGAGTGATGAGGGACTTGATGGACAAGATATCTCTGCTCGACGGAAATGGACGCTGTATTTTATGTTCTTTCCTCGCCCTGGTTGTCGCAGAATGTGTACCTTGGGCAGCACACCGCTTTGTTGCTTGATAGAAGTCGTATGTAGTAAAGGCTTGCGAAACGCTGCTGCAGCGTGCGGAGAAATGGTTATTCGTGGCTTCTCATCTCAGCGGTCTGGCCTCCCTAGTACTGCATACCATGAAGCCATGGCTTGTACTAGTATCAGAGTCGTCGGGCGACGTCCGGACTTCACACTGGAGTGAGGGGTCTCATGATCTAGCCAGAGCCGCGCAAATTGGTAGGCATATGGGGTTTCTGAATTCCTGGACGAAGTCTTCAGTCTGATCGCGACACTCTCAGCTGCATACTCGGTTCTTCAGAGACATTTCTCTTTGCCCCCTGGTAACAATCAATCACATCTTGTGACATACACTTTCGGATCTTAGCAGGATGTCCGACTGGGGGGCGATCTGGACTGTGACAACAGGGCCAGATCTGATTGGGCACGTCTTGCTAAGAGGCAGTACAAAGACGCAAGCCACATGTGCTTAGTGACCAGGTGAAGCACGGCGTCGATGCTGCAATGAGCTACGCCTTGCATGTCTCATAACAGCGGAAGAAGCTACAAAGAGGACCTGGACCATGCATGCGACTGTACTAGGCATGCGGTGATGGTGGAGCGTGGGTGGTCATTTTCCGCAGCCTCGGCTGTCAAGACGCCGATGGGATGGATAATACCGAGTATACGCACGGATGAGGAAGCGCTGAGCTGTATCTGGGGGCAAGAATGATGGTTGACTCCGAAACGACTGGAGCTACTCCAACCTGTCGGCAGAGCTGGCTCTGGGAGCGAACTAGACGCGGCCATGTCCAGAAGTTGACTACACCTACTGCACACTCATCGCCCATCGTGTGTAGTCCCAGCTCGATCAGGTGTAGTTTCTGCCTAGGCACGGACTGCTGTGCATGGGCCAGTGGCAAGCTGCGCAGCTGATTTGTAGTGGTCACGATCCCTGGCCGGCATGTTTGAGCGGCAACCCGGACGCTCGATGAGAAGCAGTCATGAGGTAATGAGATTTATTTTGGTCGATCAACAGTGAAGTGCTCCGGCCACCCACGGCACGTGTTCCGGCTTGTCCACGCTATTCATGCAGGCGCTCGCGCTAGAGCTGCAGGGAGGACCGGTCCAGGTAGCTTGTCTCGCAGCCCTTTCGTGCTTCTTTCAGCCGCATTAGCGTTCTGCGTGCAGGAAGCAATAGTCAGAAAGCCATGCTGCATGTTCGCAACCCTCAAGCTCGACCAAAAAGGCAAATGCAGCCTCTCCAGTAAGTATATGCAGTAGCATGGCTTGCATATTGAGCCCTCGTCTAGCCGTCGCATGACAGTCTACTTACCTCAGCTTTCTTGTGTATGATATGGCAGTCGTATTTGAGATGCTTGCTAGCTGCTGACAAGTATCTGCATCGGATTCTTCTCGGACAACCCGCCGGTAACTTTGCCTTCTTTCTCGACGGAGAGCTGCGATATTGCTCGGCTCGACAGCCCGCCTCATTTGGTCCTGCGCTTCACCCATTCGAAGCAAGTGTGAATCTCTCGTCTCTGTGTCGGGTCATCGCCTCGAGGTCTCATCGATAAGGAAGCTGCGAGCGTCTCCAGAGCCAATATCCTCCGAAGATCGCTTCATGGTGCGTAGATCTTCCAAGCAACGAACGCCCCGATGCTTGCGTACTGTGAATGCGCCGGTGTGATTCAAGCCTTGGTACCATGTCAATGGTCGCTTGTCTGATTCCTCAAGGACGTTTCAAACATCCCAACCACCCTGTCTTGAGCGTTCCGTCCTGCCCCATAGCCATTCTCCAATCCACCTTCAGTTGCGCCAGCACATACCTCCCACCCTCGATCTTGATGTCTCCGTCCTCCTCCAATCTAAACGCAACCTGCTCCACATCCCCCGGGCCCAACCACATCCTGTCCACATTCAACCCACACCCACCCACTCCCTCCGCCATCTCCAGCCTCACCGCCTCCAGCACCACCTCTCCCGCCGTGAGATTCTCCACCTGCGCCTCCAACGCGAAACCCCTCTTCTTGAACCCCTTCAACTCCCCAATCTTCGTCCTCACCCCTACGGCCTGCTGCGCCGAAAACTGATACAGTTTCCTGAACGTACGCCTTCTCTCTTCCTCCCCTTCCACCTCGGTATACGTCACCGTGACAGCCAAAACATGCGGCCCCTCCTCCTTAAGATCATGCTTGATGATACCCTGCCTGCTCTTTCCCTTGGGCAACTCCCTCCCTTCTCCATCTCCTTCCCCATCGCCCTCCCCAGTCCCACCTACTTGTCTCCCCACTGATCCCGGACTGAAATCCACCCCCAACTCCACCCCCTCCTTCACATCCGGCGTCTGCAGCTCCGCCTCGACTTGTACATCCCTTACACTAATCTCTTTGTCGGGACCAAGCTCGTTGTTCGCAGACAGCGTACAGCTGAACGTCTCCCCCACGTACGCGGCGCCGAAAGAAGGAGGGAGCGTCAGGACAAGAGCTAGGGGGAAGCCGTCTGGTTTCGCGGAGGGGTAGGGGAGGGAGGCAGACTGGAGGGAGGGGTGGGAGGGGATTTCTGGGAGGGAGAGGGAGGGGGTGGGGGAGGGTTTAGATAGTCTATCGGAAGGGGAGAGTCAGCAAAGGGGAGAATGGGAGTGGGGAGAGGGGAGGGGAATCAGAGCAACGGGAGGACGTACCGGAGGACTTTGAGGGAGACGCTGTGTGGCGTGGAAGATTGGGAGAGGCGGGGCGGCATTGGGGATGTGAAGAGGTGAGGTTAGGTGGTGGGAGCATGTGAAGCGGGAAGGTGAAGTGGGGGTGGTGAACGATTGGTCTGTGCGGCGTCGAAGATCTTTTTGGAGGGCTTCTTTTCGAGGTTTGAGATGTATCTATTGTTAGTGGAATGGGCAGCAACGGCGTCGCCGAGCCAAAGGGGCATAGATTGACTCGATGTCCGAATATCGAGCTGATTTTAGACACACCAAAGGGCAGAGGCGTGTTTGCGACTACCTTTATTCCAAAAGGAACAATTTTGGAGACATGCCCCGTTCTAGTGTTGGATGTGGATGAGAACAAGGAGCATGTCGCAAAGACAGAACTGTACCACTACACATAGTAAGTCCACCAGACGAGCATCGTCATTCTTTCGACGTATATGGATGAAATCGCTATTGCCATCCCTTCACGTGCCTGACCAGACCAGCAACTGGCCTCTTCCCCCTTCTCCATCAGACACGACCAAGAAACCTCGCATGACCCAAGCTGTCGTTCTCGGCCTCGGATCCATGTTCAACCACTCCACTCAGGACCAGAATGTGGGCTGGAAAGCCGACACGACCCACCAAATAATGACATATCACGCACTTCGCGACATTCAACCTGGTGAAGAACTATGCATTTCATACGGCTCGCACCTGACCTTTGTCGACGCCGATGCCCCATCTCCTGTGGATGAAGGTGATGGCACCCAGATGCTGAATCATATCGAGCTGGGCTGAGCAAATTCCCGCCCCCTCCATCTCGGGTATACATACTAGTCTGGTCGCCCTGGACGTGTTCTGCCTCTGCTGGACTGGCTTTGC
This sequence comes from Elsinoe batatas, assembly GCA_017309325.2. Classification (NCBI taxonomy): domain Eukaryota; kingdom Fungi; phylum Ascomycota; class Dothideomycetes; order Myriangiales; family Elsinoaceae; genus Elsinoe; species Elsinoe batatas. The sequence goes on from JAESVG020000009.1 coordinate 742,765, forward strand.
CTCTCCCACATCCTGTTGCTGGAGCTTACTCCGATAACGCCATGCATGACTGAGCTGTCACCTCATTTGCCCCATATTGATACCATAGCAACGACCGTCAAAGAGTGTACACCGTCATCAATACATTAATCGCTTCCGTTGACGCCATTGGTGTCCGACTCGGTCTTCTCCTCGGCTTCGTTGCGGAGATCGTACGCGAGGTCGAAGCATTCCGCGAGGAGAGCAATCACTGCGCCCTGTCCTTCTGGGATGTCGTTGCCGACCATGAATTTGCCGTCCTTCTTCATGTTGTCGATCGAGTTCAGCTAGGACACGTCGGCTCAAGATCAATGACTTCCAAACTGGCAACATACCTTCATGCTATACGGGTATAGCTCGCGCGGCGAATCTACACCGCCTGCGTTCTTGACCTCGATGAGACATCGCTTGAGAGTCAAGAGCTGGTTGTAGATGGGCAATAGAGCCTCCGAGACTGGTTCCGAGGAGATGATGTATTGGTAGATGTACGCATAGCTGCGACGAAGGAGATAGAGGAGCGTGCGCTGAGCATGTAGATCTGCAGGCTTGCCTTCGTGGTCCAAGAAGTTACCGTCGACTCTCGACTCGTCAATCCTGTCCAGTTGTCTTTGGTAGCTGTAGAGGTCGGTCTCGCGGAGCGACCAGGCGTGTGTCAGGTTCATCTGGTCCAGCCTGTCGCGGATCTCTCGGAGCTTTTCGTATGTATCTTTGAAGCGCTCATCGATCTTCCCTTGCCTGTGAACCTGTCAGCAACGATGCTCTGAATAGGTGTATTTATCACCGACTTCTTCTCGATAATCTCCCTCCATATCAGGCATCTCGCCAGCAGTGTCTTGACAACGGACTCGCCGTCTTGAGGACCGGTTTCGGACAGAGCAATCTGCGCCAGCCTCTCTGCGTATGCCTCTTCTGCACTCTTGCCCTCATGTGTGCCATCTCCTGCATGTAACTGTTCCGAGATCTGGAGCAACTGGTCGTTGAGCTCCTTGACTTCCTTTGCCGGATACTGCGATCCGTCAGTATGTCGGATATCCATCAAAGCCAGCATGACCTACTTTTGACCTTGTATTGCAAGCCGATAATGACCGCAGTATGGACACCAGCTTGATGTATGTTTCCATCATGTTCGGATCCAGATTCGACAACGGCTGCTGCAGGTCTTGTAAAGTATGCATGCACACATCTATGCGCGCTTGGAGAAGTGTCATCAGCTGTGGACTATGATCATCCTTTCCTCTCTCAATGTTTTGCTGCCACGTTTTGAGGTGCGACTCCAATGATTCGAGGTCCTTTGGCGAGTAGAAGCCGGCTTCCTTGAGATGATCGAGTAGGCGCTGTCTGCATTAGCGTGAGATCATGCAATCCTCCGTGACGACCAACCTTGACCGTCGAGATGGCAGAGTACCTGAGCACGTGGTCAGCTTCCATATCACTCCCGATAAGGAGAATACATACACTGCGGGAGCTTCATGATTGCGACCAATCGTCAAGAAGAAGAGCGATATGAGCTGGAAGCAGTCGTCAAGCACCAGATCGACTGCGTTAGTGTCAGGGCGGAACCTCTCATTCCAAGTGATCCGCGCCGGTGTACCTCTGTTCTGTTCCTCCCTCTTCTTGGACCTTATCTGGTTGAGCTTTTCGACCTGCTGTATCACCTCATCGTAGAATCGCATGACATCTTGCGTCTTGATATATGTGCTTCGGTCTTGCTTCAGCAATGATAGCTGATCGCGGATGTGGAGGATCTTGTCGAGGATGGGTTGCTCGCTGGGATCAAGCGGGATGCGAGGGCGGGGTGAGTCGGTCATCGTGATTGCGATCCAGTTTGATGAATGTTGTGTCTGAAGTGATGGTGAGAGTACTCAGCGGACGCGATAGTGATCAGACTGGGTAGGGTAAGATGCTTGTGCAACGGCAACTACAAGAGCTTCCTAGACAGCCTGCCCTCCACCTCTACCCGTCCGACGTCTCAAAGCGGGGCCGTCGAAGCACCTCGAGCATCGCTAATCCTTGGCACGAACCACTCTGTCAGCCTCCTTCCCCGAGTCATGCTTCACTCCGGCGATACGTTCCTCCGAGCAAACCACCACCCGACCCTCTACTCGACGAACTTTTGCAACCAAAGAAACAGCCCAGTCAACCCCATTGAGAAGAAGTCCGTCGCTTACCGTCAGAGAAAAGCGAAAGGCATCTCAAAGAACGACAAATCTATTTCCGACGAATTCCATCAAACCACACCACATCAAAAATGTCCACCTCCGAGCTCGCTGCGTCCTACGCCGCTCTCATCCTCGCGGATGACGGTGTCGAGATCACCGTACGCTTTACACCTCCTCCAGCAGCGATTTCGACAACAGACTAACCCCTCCCACAGGCCGAGAAGCTCCAGACTCTCATCTCCGCCGCAAAGGTGCCAGACGTTGAGCCCATCTGGACCTCCCTCTTCGCCAAAGTACGACATGATCACAACCTTACTCACTCCCTGGATTCATGTAACTGACATACCCTCCCAGACCCTCGAAGGCAAAGACGTCAAAGACCTCCTCCTGAACGTCGGCTCCGGAGGCGGCGCCGCCGCCGCCCCTGCCGCCGGTGGAGCCGCTGCCGCTGCTGGCGGTGACGCCTCGGCCCCAGCCGCCGAGGAGAAGAAGGAAGAGGAGAAGGAGGAGTCGGATGAGGATATGGGCTTTGGTCTGTTCGACTAAGCGCTTCGTTGAGGATCGGACGACATGGAATGAGGGAGGAGGATTTGTGGTCTTGCGCCGAGGAGGGGACAATGCGGCTGTAGAAGCTACTTGATGGCTTGGTCGTAGATGAAACACCCGAATTGATGCGCTTGACCACATTCTTGATCTGGCTGGAGGGAAAAGCGGAGCGTTCCCAGGTTGGATTGTGATTGTGATTGTGATTCTTGGCTGTGTCGACACACGCGGAGGGTCACAGAGAGACGATCCCTACTGAACCCTAGCATTGATGCGCATGGGTGACTTGCTACATCCTCCAGCTGCAGTGTCCTCCGATCTGCTTGTCACCCTGGTCACTGAGAAGATTTGCTCCGTTGATATCACGTGATCCTTGTCTATCAGACCGCCTCCCCCTCAGCAACCGCTTCGACACCTCTCAAGTACTGTGATATGATCGCGAGAGACAAAGACCATCATAAACTATTTTCATTTCCGTAAATGTCATATGCTCGTATCTCATACATGAGTAAGGCCATAAAATACATGCCAACCATGCCCCCATCCTTTCCACCATGCCTACCTGATTATGTTGTATAAAAGTGCTTTGCCGGGATTATGATTACATCCTTTTGATCCAAAGAGGCCAGCGTACTCCAAGTGTGGATCCGTCCTTGTTTGTACCAGTACATTGGTGACCTGTAGTCCTTGCTGACGAGATTTCGGTCTGCTGTTCGGCTCTACATCCCAGTGATTATTGATCCAGTGATACCCAGCGGGTAGTGGACCAGCAGCAGTAGCTCGTTCCTTTTTCGGAGGGCAAAGTATGACTTTGCCGTCACCTTTTCTTGATGCTGTCACCGCCCTCTGATCCCATCCCTGCCCGCATACCGACTTAGCACGGTATCGCTCCTCTCCCTCTCCCCATGGTAGCCCGGCCCGTGTCCATTGACCTGTCCTTTGCCGTACTGATACCCGTATGTCATGTCCGCTGGACTGACCATGCCCATCCCACCATTCATTGCCACGACACTCCCAGTAGAGCTCGTGCTGTTGTTGACGACGTGCGCGCGAGAGCCGCCGTAGCCATGTCCGTAGATGTTGTAGCCCGTGCCACTCATTCCATTCATGCCGTTCATCCCGTTCGCGTTGTTCATGCCACCGGATAGACCTGGTGTACTAGGGACGGTAGCTTGGACTGCAGGGCCGAGTGCTGCGGAAAGCGGCGTAGGAGGGATGGCGTGCCCTTGATTCTGTGATCGCTTTGCGCGCTGGTCTTCCATGACGCGGTTTGCCATGCTGCAGTTGCCGATATGGCGGGAGGCATCTTTGATGGCGCGCTGAACGGGACGCATTTGGGGCTTGATGGAGGAAATGTCTAGGCCTGCATTGGACAGCACCTTCATCTCGGAAGCCAAATCATACCACGACTGGTCTATGTTAAGGAGGGTCCATTTCAAAGCACTTCTGCCTGATTTCTTGTCGGGGAAACTTACGCTGAAAACAGCATCGCAGGCGAGCCAAAAATCACGGCTCTTTCTAATGGAGGGGTCATTGAGTTTAATGCTGTTAAGCCTACTGCGCAGAGCACCCAGTGAGTTCATGAGCGCATCACATTTGTTGAGAGCGCCAGTCCATGCTCTTGCAGCAGAGGAGCTCATGCTTCTCGCGGCTCCTTCTTTGCGCAGGAAGAAGTCCTGCCTGCAACCAAGGAGACACTGATCCGCGACGTCGCATGCTTGTCGAAGGGTCAGGTAGATCTTCTCGAATTCGGCCGCCTCGTTGACGTCGAGAACCGGCGTGGGTAATTGAGATGGTGGTTGAAGAGAAGCCGTGGACGTCATGGTGCTTGTGCGGGACCGGTGCGGACTGCGAGGCGAGTGCGGTCCAAATGACTCTGTGCTCTTTGGAGTCGCCAGTGACATTGAGGTCATGGTTGTAGTGCGGCTTGAGGTGGCGCTTGCAAGCGCGGAGTATGGCGGTTGTAGGGAGGCAGAGCTGGGGCTCTTCTCACGGAGACCGGCGATGATTTTCGCACCACGAGAACGCTTATTGTTGGTTTTTGACTGGGTGGGCGTGACGGTGCGGTCTGAGCGAGCTGCGCTAACATTGCTGAACCGTGATACAGGTGGGACTGGAGCCAAAGTAGCTTCTTGAATATCGCATGCGTTTCGTACTTCGAGAAGGCAGGCGTGCAGCTGAAGCATTAGCGCACGGAGGTACATCGGATCGCCACGTAGGACAAGTTTGCGCGCATTGAATCGAAGCTCAGCCACCAGCTGGTGGTATGCTTGCACACAATACCGACTCCGCTTGAGAATGAGACGGATATCCTTGGATTCTTGGCTTTGGCGCTCGTTCATTGGAGTGAGGATATGAAGTTGGGCGTCCAGCTCCTTGAGGTTTTGCGTCGCGCTCACGTGCATCTGTTCTGCTTGCGATGGGAATGACGAATCCCCCCTCAGAATACGGATAGCATCGTCTACAGGACGATTGAGTTGGTCCAAGGAATAGACCAGCAGTCTCGCGCTGCGGATAGTAGGACTGGTGATTTTGGAGACTCGACGATCTTCAGGCAAGCTTGACAGTCGAGACTTGGACATCCATGGCCGTGGTGCTTGTGCGCCAATTGGACTCATAGTACCAGAATGATTCGCAGCTCCATTGGCACCGTTTGCATAGCTGGCGGTGCGGAAGTGCGCTTGCTTCATAGCATTTGGGTCTTTGAGCAGTGAGTTCGCTGATGGAGGTCCGGACGTCTTCCGGGATGGCACGAAACCATGTCGCTTAAGCTTTTGACTACCAGTAGCGACAGTCTCGCTTCTACTCCAGTTCGCCAAGCCCTGCATAGTCAGTGGGGCGAGACCGGGTCGACGAAGTGGTTGGACAGCTAGTGAGTCCCTTGCCGAGGACTTTTGCGGAATGGGAGGGGCACGGTAACCCATCATTGGCGCATTATCGTTGTCGCTGTTGTCTATGCTCCCCATTGAGGGTCGGACGGGAAATCGACCAGTATTTGTCCTTCTCAGGGGCCGTGGAGTTTCCAGGTTGCTTTCGCTCAGGTCGGACTCGGCTCTTTGTCGCTGTCTTTCCTTTTCCAGCCTCATGAATCTTTTGACCTGACCGCAGACGTATGTTGGCTTGTCATAGCCGGCTCTGCGTTGCGCGCCAGGATTCTCTGCCAGCTCCTCTGGTGGGGGATATTGAATAGGATTATTGTCGATCCGTAATTTGGTAAGGCTTGTCATATCGCCCAGTGACGTCGGTAATCGGGAGATATTATTGTACTCGAGGGCGAGGAATTTGAGGGATTGCATGCGTGATATATCTTCAGGTATCGATGTGAGGTCGTTTTGGGTGAGGTCGAGAAACTGAAGGTTGGGGATATTCAAGATCTGGAAAGTCAGCGTGGCACGGATATGGTAATCGACTACACATACAGTCTCGGGGAACTCGGTAAGACCATTCTTGCGTATGTTGAGGTAGTATAGGCGTGTGCAGATGCTGATCTCGGCAGGTAGAGCAATCTGCTTGTTACGCGACAGAGCAAGCCTGATGGTCAGCCCATGCGGTAAAATTGATGAGACGAGTCCTACCTCTCCACCCGATGTTTGATCAGTTCAATGATCTCGAGAGGAAGCGATCTGATTCCCCGATCATTCAGATTGAGAGCCTCGCCAGTCGTGACGGACCATCCTGGCTGTGGAATGTCCTGGTTGTGGATGTGATGTTTAGCCGACTCGTCCAGCGCCCGTTTCGCGTGCTCGATCAACTCGGTCGTGTCTGGCGTCCGCCGATGCGACCAGGAAAGACCGTTCCCCCGCTCCATTTTGGTCGTCTTTTCTGGCGAGGGCGTGTTCTGAAAGATGGCATCCCTGGCGGAAGTCATTGGGTTGTGTGCAGACGAGAAAGGGACGCAGCAATGCGGATCTGCAGGAACGAGAAAGTCGGCACCGCTTGGCCTTGAAAGTGTGACGAGCTGCAGCCAGCCAAAACCAAAAAAAAAGTTGGGTCCGCACGGATCAGCAGCTCCGCGCGCTAAAATGGTGAGCTTAAAGGGCGATTCAGTGAGAAACTCATGCTTGGGACAAAAACATTCTCCTTTTCTTGACCTCTACTAGACCAGACCGAGGTCGTCCTTCTGCTTCTTTGTCTGTGCATTCTTCCATCTCAACTCCAGATCTCTGGAACCCGCTTTGCACGGACTATTCGCATCGGCAATGATGTAATACTGCATCGTATTCATGTCTGGCTAGCACCCCTTTCAAACTGTCGCAGGAGGCGGAGAACATCCCCCACCAAATACAGACTTCCTGCAATCACGATACGCCCCTCTTTGAACGATGCGTCCTTCGCAGCTCTCAAAACGTCCCTGCCATAAGCTTGATGTTGTCCATGGATTAGACTGCTTGCGTTCTTGGCAATGTCCAGAGACTCTTGTGGCATGACCCATGGCATACCATCCACAGGACCAAATTCAACAGCAAAGACCGTGTCACCTTCCCGAAGCAGGATTCGCAACATTTCCGCAAGGTCTTTACCTTGCGATGCTGCAACGATCCACGTTGTCCTCTCCCGACCAAGTTGGTCCAAATGATTCCGCAGCATTTGTGCTGACTGTGCATTGTGAGCACCGTCCAGAAGCGCTGTGGTCTTCCGACTGGTGATAGGTGACAGGTTGATCGTCTCAAGCCGGCCTGCCCACCGCGTCTGCCCTGGAATCTGACAAATGTCTTTCAATGTCTGTATTAATAACGCAGAAGGTACTCCTTCCAGTCTACCAAGCTGGCTCAATGCCTTCCAGACGAGCTGGACTGCAATCGCTCCATTTGGCCATCTTGCTTGGATTATTTGGTTCTCGGCAGTCACTGCGGGCTTACCGTTCTCCGTCCACACATGTTCCATGGTCGTTTTGTCAGACACAAAGCACACGTCGCCCGCAGAGAGAGCGCTTGCTTGTTCTGCGAGGACTCGTTCGACAGCACTCTCGGTCTGTCTGGCTGCAATGACTGGCACTCTAGGTTTCAAGATCCCTGCCTTCTCCCGCGCGATCTCCTCAATTGAGGAACCAAGAAACTTCTGGTGGTCCAGACCTATGGCCGTGATAGCTGTGGCCAAAGGTAGTGGTCGATGTGATCTCCAATCCCCAGCCAGATCAGTCTCGATATCCTCGGGCAATGGCTGACCAAGTATGTTCGTTGCATCCAGTCGTCCTCCCATACCAACTTCAACCACGCCGATATCCACCTTTGCCCGCGTGAAGATCTCAAAGGCAGTAGCAGTCAATACCTCAAACTCACTAGCGCCGATACCATTGCGAAGATTCCTGTCCTTGACCTGTGCCTCGACTTGATCGAAAGTAGACTTTGACACGACGTTCTCGTTGATGGTGATGCAGTCCCACCTGTCGATCAAGTGCGGAGATGTGAAACGTGCATGCACTATTGGTTTGTGTCCAGTATGTCGAATCAGCTCAGACGTATTGTAATGTGTCAACATGGCTGACACGTATGCGCACACTGAACCCTTGCCATTCGTGCCAGCTACATGAATGGCCCGCCATGGTAACGAGGTGTGGACGAGCAGCTTGTGTATCCTGACCAGACCTAGTTCGATCATGGTGGTATTGCCAAGGTCTGTCACCGGGTTATGGGCGCTTGCTCGGAAGGATGCATGTCGAAGGTCGCACTGAGTCCGGTGGGACAGTGGTCACCGCGCCATTCCAGCTACGAGATACTCCAGGTCAAGATCCACAAGTGCTGAAGATGAAAGTCGCCGACAAGAGAATATTCTTAAGAAGGGCAGGCTGCAGCCGACGTCGCACCGGTCCGCGGCGCTTGCTCTTTGTGGACTAGCTTGTCCTCGAGATGTTCCCGTCTGTGCCTGCCCGCCCGTTCTCTGCGTCCCCTCGACGCCGTGGTCCCGTTCGTCCTGTCGCACCCTCAATCCTCGTTCCTCGATCCCAAGCCTCCCAAAGCTCTGATTCGGTTTCATTTCTCCTTCACGCTTCTCCCTCCCGTTGGCTTTGTCGCCTGTCCTTTCCATTCTTCATTCTCAATTGTCGCGTGTCGCTTTCATTTAGCAGATACACGCGACAGCTCTTCTTGTCGCAAAAATGGGTCTTCCGTAAGTACACGCGATGCTCCGCGCGTAGCTCAGCTGTCGCGATTGGTCGCAAAATTTCTCGAGCTGACAACAGCAGAATATGGCGCGACCCTGAGGACGCGAGCACAAAGGATACTGTCAGGACAGATCCTACTGCTGCTGCTCGTTCTCCAATTCGTAGAAGACCTATCTTGAATCGACATGCTACCACTCGAGCTCCAGTAGGGAACTATGTGTTCCAGAGTACTCATGCCGGCAGCCCGCCGCCTCCACCCGCCATGTCTCCACCTCCACCACTACCGGTCCCCGCTCCGACATCATCTCGCTTCATCGCGCGTGATGTGCGAGATAGGCTTCACACAATTCGTTCGACGTATCAACCCGACACAGAAAGAGAAGGACGAACCCAATCGTTGGAGAGGATGTTGCGTGGTTTACGACGTCAAGAACAATTGGCTTCTTCCACCAGAAACGACTCTCCTGCACGGCGTTCGTTCCTACCCACGCCCCCGCTCGATATCTCTGAGCAGAATGAGGCGGCGCAGACGGATGCGCTGATCTCTACCATCTCAGTACAGCCCGCTACTGGTCTTGGAGATCGTGTGAGAAGTCCTTCGCCCATGACGCCTCAGGACGATGCATGGCAGATCATGCGCGAGAGCATCCCGGTGGACGGCAATTTGCCCAGCGCCGATAGTAGCTTTACCAGCGCTGCTGCATCAGCATCCTTCACATCCACTGCAGATGCGCCGGATACCCAATCCACAACACCCGACCAGCTGGCAAATCCAGACAGCCAGATGTCGCTTGGTCTGTCACAAGACTGTCCACCATACGACAGCGACTCGAGTGATGCAAGGTCCAATTCCCCTCTGCAGTACAATCCTCTGGATAGGACGGAGGATCCACTGTACGGGTTGAGGGGGACCAGTAGGGCAGATGGGATCAGTAGATTGCGGTCTGAATTGCAAGAGAATCTGTCAGCCCTTCAAGAAGCGCATGAAGAGTCTCTTCTCGTCTATGAGGATGAGATCAATTCATTGCGCGACGACTTCAATTCTCTTCGCGAGCGCCTGCGCCACATCGACCCATCTGCAACCTTGCCACCACCCTATCCTCATTCTGGTTTGCCTAGTATCCGGACAGGTTTTCATTCCGAGTCACGCTCTGGTGTCACGATAGACACGGATCCCAACAACCGCGACGCTCTGGCTCTACCTCGCAATCGCTTTCCTTATACCCCCTCCTACGACTCGGCCATACGATCCCGTACCCGCGACGCCGTCTCTCGCACGGAAGACTACTTCCTCCCACACGGTCCACATGAGCCTTACGGTCAATACCACCTTGGCGTCGATCGTGATGGTCAACTCCAGCTCCTACCCCGCGACCGCACTCTCACCCGTGTCCCAAGCCTGCGCCGCGAAGACTCGGAGCGCGAATCTCACGATCGTGTCAGGCATCACCTCCGCGAACGAGCTGAGGGTCAGATGCGCGAACAGACCCGCCGCTCTCTGGCCGCAGCTGGCTTCACGCCCGCCGAGATTGATCGCATCTCCGACCCAAGAGCACCCGGCGAGCGGCTACGAGATGAGGAGCGGAGACGCCATGACCTGATGGACGAGATTCAGGAGAGGGAGAGGCAGCGGCAGAGAGATGGGGAGAGGACAGGTGAAGACGCAGCCAGCGACGTCGACAGTATGAGAGGGATTCTGGATCGCTTGTCGAGGCGCCAGGATGTGCCGGAGGGGATGTGGATGGGTGCTGGGCTTAGCAGGGATGTGGTGGAACCTCGCGTCGACGGTCCAATTGACGGTATCATAAGGGTGTCGGAGCGGAGAGGCGTGAGGGACGGCCAGGGAGCGACAGGACGAGACGCCGGAAGTGGGAGACTGGCAGGGAGAGGCAGTGTGGCAAGAGTGCCCCCACCTTCATAGGCGCCACTCCTGCGAATACGAGAAGGAAGGGTCTGGATATCTGTAATACCCAAAAAGAACTTCGGCTACGACTGATGAAAAGCGACAGGCGCGAAAGCATGTATTCTGGGATTTTCCCGCCGGTGAGGCGTATGTATCATAGAGTCATCTGGAATACTAAAGCGGGACTGGCATTTGAGATGCGACCTCGTCGTCGCTCGTTGCGAATAAAAGCTGTGTTCAACTTCTACTCTCTGCTGCGAAACGATTGACAGACAAGTCTCCCCTGTTCGCTCTTCTAGGAGTTCTAAACCATAACAACCTTCTTGCAGCACGGCCCCTTACCTTGGTCGACCGCCTCCTGCCCGCCTGCTCGCAACCTCTCTTTCGTCATGAGCTCCCGTTCTCCCATGGCGACATCTCTTTCCTTGTTCGCAACATCGCTCTCCCTGATCGCCATAGCATCTTGCTTCATGGCCAACTCAGCCTCCTTGAACTCCAACCAGCAAATCCTCTTCCCAAGCTCGATCTCTCCCCGCTCCACTCGTTGCTCTCGCTGCACCAGATCAGCCTTCTTCTCGTCCAATCCCTTCGCCTCCGCAGCCATCTCGTCTTCCCTTTCCTCGACTCTTTTCAATCTCGCAAGGAGCAATTTCTCTATCGTCCTAGTCTGCCCGTCCTCGGGGCTCGTCTGTGCCTCTCCAGAATCTTCCAGAATCAGCTCACACAACCGCATCAACTCCTCCGACTCCGCCATGAGCCCGTCCATGAGACACCTCATCTTCGCAAGCTCGTCTTCGAGAACCTGCGACTTCTCTTGCTCACCGCAAGCGACCTTGTCCGCGTGGACTTTGTCGTCATTGCGCTTGATGATCTGCATCTCTTCCCCACCGCAGTCACCAGAGGAGACCTTCTCAAGAGAGCCGCTCAATGCAGACCTGAACGCCACATGATCCGCCTCTTCCAGGTCCGACGAGACGGAGAACGAGCGGTCTCCAACATACTGCTCTTCCCCGTCTCCATCTCTTTCTTCTCCCGCTCCTACTCCATCTTCCACCACATCTTCCACCTCCTTTCTCTCCTCTCCTGCTACATCGTCTCCCCAATATCTTCGGTTCATCACATCCCCATTCCCACCTGTTTCTCTCTCCTTCTCGGCTGCCGTGGTTGGATCGACCGGACTGCTGTACTGCTGCACCGCTAGGTCTCGTCCTCCACGACCCTCTCTGGCTGACTTGGTGTCTTCGGCTCCACAACCACAGTCCTCATCGGGCGATCCAAAGCGTGGGAAAGGAATGATACCGGAATCAGATTTGAGTGATGGTGGCGGGGAGGACTGAGGTGCTGAGGTGAAATGGAAGTGGTGCCGTTGAGGGTGGCGCCAATTGAATTGAAAAGGCACGGCGTCTTGGTGGGTCGGAAAGGGGGGGGAGTCTCCCATGCGAGAGGTCAGAGGGTAGGATGTGGCCATGACAGCTTGTATGGTAGACTGCTTCGTCATGTCACTGTCCAAGGTGTAGTGTGGTTCAATGTAGGCGGTCATCGAAGCCGAGGGTTGGGTCTTGGTCGTTGCTTCCTTGTCATGTCACATTGTCTATTAGAATCGGTTGTGACTGCCTGATCTCTCATACTAAGCCCCCGCTGTGGTGGCAGGGGCTTTGAACGTCGCGGCCAGAGTAAGCATTCTTAGCCATGTGAAGTGAGTCTATCAGGTCAGTATCGGATATCTGCATTTTGCGATTGATGAGAAAAGGGAGAAGAGGATTGAAAATGTCATGAGAAATAAACATTAGCTAATGGTATCCGTGGTATCATGTCGTGCTTTTGCCTCTATCCTCTGTCTGCATTGGACAGCCCTGTTCAATATCTCTCCCCTCGATGTCCCTCCCTTCTTTACCGTCTCTACCTTCATGTGCTTCTTCAATAGCCTCGAAGCCTCCACCGCTGAAATTCCTACTGCTCCCTCCATCCTCAACGTGCACTTCGACCGACTGCTTGATGAATATCCCGGAACTGCGGGCTGATTTTGGTATCGGCGGAGTCTCGCCCGATGGAAGTCGTTCATTCGCCGGGCTTCGCAATGTGTTGCTGACCATTGTTGATATGCGCTGCCGAATCGTTCTTGTACTGTGACTGGCCGTCGGATCCGACCCTGTCCGAGTCTCCGAGATGTGTCGGCGTGAATAGGTGTACAAAAGAGCATCGATCCATCCGCATGAGGCAAGCATGGTAGTTGAGGCCAGGAGAGCCTTGTGTGGGAGCGGTGCATGAGGGCGTGCCAGATTCCACATTCTCAGAGCGGAGATAGGGAGGGTGAGAATTATGTACGATAAGGGGTAGACGGTCATGAATCTTGCAACCCGGTCGAGCTTCTTGTGAGAACCCGATGGCTGGAGAGTCGAGGCATTCTTCACCTTCTTCATGGTCGCTCTAATGCTGATAAGAATGGCGGCATATATGCACAAGCTGCTGAATTGCGTCAAGAAGATCCAGAAGAACCTTAGGGCTAGTCTCTCTCTCGTGTAATTAGGATTGATCCAACAGTAGCCGCCGACTGGCGTCACAAATGTACGGCCGAAATAAAGTGGACCAATAATCGAGACGAACCACGCGAGGATCCATGCTCCGCAAACAGTGGCGATGAACGGGCGTACACCGACTCGATGCCCAGAAACCGATGCATATAAAGTGTGTGCAGCGATGGAAAGAATGAAGAAGCTGGATGCCACGTCCCCGAGGTTGACTAGTATACCTTGGACCAGGCATGTCTTTGACGGTGCAAGGACTGCATCTAATCGTATCCAGTGGAACGAAATGGACCAGGCTGCTCCTTGTATCGTTTCAGCACAGAGAAGATTGTTCAGTAGAACAAGGTATTGGTTCTGGTAAGATCAGCTGAGAGCACAACTTCGAGGCCGGTCATCATACATAAGTAAAGTAATCCTGCAGGGTCTTCCTGGATCGAAATAGTCTCTTTGAAATCAAGACCATGTATGTCAGGCATGATGTCGCCGATAGTAGACCACATATACTTGGCACATACAGGCCTTTCCCGAAGATTGGAAGAATGTGCGATAGACTGTATGGGTATTGAAAGTATGGCGAAGTCGCGTTGGTCGCGTAGACTGAAGGGTCTGGCAGCATGCTTTTCCCTGGATTCCTGTGGTCTCTTCATCGAGCTGCCTCCTGCCGTGAGTCGTGACAGGCTGAAATTCTTGTCATTGACAGCTATGGTATGCAGCAAGGGTTCGTGCAGAAGACAAAGGTAAAAACAAGGTTAACAAGGTTGACTGGCAGACGGGTAGAGGGCCTTGTCTGAACTTGCCTGGCCGTTGACGTTGGCATGGATGAGGATCAAACGGTCGCCGAGCGGATTTTAATCTGTGAATATCGACTGCTCGAGACCTGGCTTTGGTCTGGGACATCGATATGGCACTCGATCGTGCGTCAGATGCTATCCTGGCATATCACTGTGGTCCTGACATTGGATTGTGAAAGCTCGCTGTAGCCATAATCAGTGTGTACTACCTCTAGTCCTTACCTATCCAAGCTCTTCGCTTATGTGCCGTGTATTGGATACGAGATCTATATCGATCCATGATCGGTGGCGTTCGCGACACGTCGTCAATGTGGTACAGATATGGACAGTAGTTTTCACTTGGGGCAATCCCGTTACAGTACTTCTCTTGGTTATTACGTGAGCCCTGTCGGCCCCACCCGAGCCTGCCGAGGTCACGGGACATCGGGCCTGATGGGAGGAAGTCGACCTCACCATCATTCTTGCATGACCTTCGCGGGCAAGGACATGCTGAGAAGCAGTGCATCCTCAAAGCTGTCTCCCAGGTCTTGCCAAATCGCATCAATGACATCTTGACCAGGTAGGTGACAAGGCTCATCGGAGCTCGCCGCCACCCTGTATCGCAGTGTGGATCGGTCTCAAAATTTGAAAAGAGCTCTTCAAGGGACTCTTGCAGGTTTATATTTCATCATCTCTCTTTTCATCAAACTCGCAATAGAAGGCTAGACATTCCATCCAACAGCCATGACCGTCGACGACGCGTTCCTCACGGCACTGCCAAAATGCGAACACCACCTGCACATCGAAGGCACCCTCTCCCCCACCGACCTCTTCACCCTCGCAAAACGCAACAACATCTCCCTCCCCACCGATGACCCCGCCTACACCTCCATCGACACCCTCACCGCCCGCTACCAACAATTCACCTCCCTCGACGACTTCCTTGCCTACTACTACCGGGGCATGGACACACTCATCCACGCCACCGACTTTGAACTCCTCACCTGGTCCTACCTCCTCAAAGCCCACTCCCAAGGCGTCCACCACGCCGAAATCTTCTTCGACCCCCAAGCCCACACCACCCGCTCCATCCCCCTCCCCACCGTGGTCACGGGCATCAAAGCCGCGTGCGCCCGCGCCCATCGCGAACTGGGCATGTCTACGCTGCTAATTCCTTGTTTCCTGCGGCATCTTCCCGTGGCTTCGGCGCTGGAGACGCTACATCACCCGGACTTTGTCGCGGCGGTGCAGAGTAAGGATTTTGTCGGCATAGGTCTCGATAGTAGTGAGAATGGATTTCCCCCGGAGCTTTTCGTCCAGATCTACAAGGATGCCAAGGAGATGGGGCTCCGCGTCACGGCTCATGCAGGCGAGGAGGGACCCGCCGAGAATGTGATCAAGTGTCTTGACTTGTTGGGGTGTGAGCGTATCGATCACGGGATTCGCGCGGGGGATGACGCGGCGTTGATGGAGAGGTTGGCGAGGGAGGAGGTGCTGGTGACCATGTGTCCTTTGAGCAATGTTGCACTGCGGTGTGTTGGGAAGGTGGAGGAGTTGCCGATCAGAAAGTTTCTGGAGAAGGGCGTGAGGTTTAGTGTCAATAGTGATGATCCGGAGTATCTGGGGGGGTACATCTTGGATAGTTACAAAGCGGTGCATGAGGCGTTTCGGCTGAGCAGGCAGGAGTGGGTGGGGATCTGTAGGTGGGCCATCGAGGCGAGTTGGTGTGGGGAAGAGAGGAAGAAGGAGTTGATGGGGCTGTTGGCAAAAGTATGAGGTCGTAAGCTTTGGAGAGGCTGTCGATACTTGAGATGTGCTTGGACAAATGTACGGCTTATCTCGAGAGTGACTGAACGGCAATCAGCAAGTGCACTCAAATTGTCGAGAACGAGGCTAGGTAGAAGGACCTGTGTTTCGAAGTGTGAAGCAGTAGATGGAAAGCTTTGGAAGCTCAAAAGGCGTCGTAGTGTGATTGAAGTGGGACTAGACGATGAACATAATGTAGCTCCGTGAGCAATAGATACATCTTGTGATGGTAATACAAAGGTGCAGTGGTATACAGCTGAATAGCTGTGTGGAGGAGCCTCTCCCGTCCCGATGATGATATGACGCTTAGAACGTGGCAAGAATGGTAGCAAAAGCAGATGTCGATCAATGCGCCTGCAAGGTGATACCGCGCTGTACAGATCTGTCCATATACAGTCTGTCATTACCCTGCTGTTGCAGGAAGAGGGGAACGCAGTCCTATCGTCATGTTAAAATAAATACGGGGATGTTTTTGACGTGTGAAACCTACCGATGCCATGAGTCCGAAGATACTATCTTGAGCGGCAAGGAACAAGTCGAGCGTCGCACGTAGAAGAGTTGCCTTCTCATCCGGTGTCTGGAAGAGGTCGCAGACCGAGGCCTGGAGATCCTTGCGTAATCTGGATCCGAGGTTGACCTCTGACACCGCGTTGTCGACGAGGAATGCATTGTACAGGCTGTGTACTGCGGCGATGACAGTCTCCATCTGTGCCTCTGGTGCAGATTTGATGGATGCCCAGGTCTCCATGACCTCCTTGACTTCATAGTAGAAGGTCAGATTCTCTTCGCACTGTCTCAGGTCGAGGAACTCGCGGAAGACGAGTCGAAGGGCGGGATCTTCGAGGATGAATAGCAGCTTGTCCGAGTTGGACTGGGCTTCTCGTGAGTGAGTGCTCCTCGAAGTATCCATGCTCTGCCTTGGGCTGAGCTCCCAGATAGTCGAGTCGAGACCTCGATCTGTGATCCTATACATCGCGCTCGTCCGAGCAGAGAAGCCGCTGAGTGTGCCTAGTTCGAAGTCTTCCTTCTCTTGCTCCGCAGAGATGAGGCCATGCCTGAGAAACAGGTTGGCAATCGCCAGCGCCTCCTGCTCACTGGTCACCATACAATTGTCGAGAATCCAGTCCAGACAAGCGTGGCCATTGAACTGGTAGAGCGAATTGGCGGGGGGGGGAGCGAGGAGTGGCAGTGACAGGAATACCTGCAAGAATGTTGGAGTCGGTGGACGCGGCCGAGACCTTGTTCGAGACGTCTTTCGTGTTCGGACGCGCGCCTGCGAAGCGACGGAAGACAAGCTCGGTGGTCGTCCGATCAGTAAAGATCTTGTCCGTCTTGTCGTCCCTCTCAAGGATGACGAGGGGAAGCATGTATCGCTCATGGTGTAACAATTCTGTGACCGCCTCCTCATTCACGCCATTGCTCAGGACGAATCTCGAAAGTACTCGAATGCCCTTTCGGGTCAACTGCCATGTGGATTTCGCGCTGGTGAAGTAGCCGCCAGCTGTGAGTTGCTCGACAAATCTTGCCTCGGCATACCACTCCCACATCTGTGTCGCGAAGAGCTCACTCATGCTGTATGTGGCCGTTGTAATAGTGTTCGAGGTGGATCCCGGTACCGAAGCATTGCGGGAGAATTGCAGCTTTTGTAGCCGAATGATGGCTTCCTGGGATGTGAAGCTATATCGCGCCTTTCCTTGCAATTCCGGTCGAAGGCTGAAGAAATTGATCATCAACATGGCAAACAGACTCTTGAAGTCCTTGACAACATTAGACGTGCGCCCCCCAGACCTTGAATTGCGTCTACCTTTGTGAATGGCCGCTTGGCCTGTGTCGTCTTCAGCTGCGACGCGGCGCCAACTACGGGCGACTGAGTTCCAACGCCACCCATGTCTGCGGTCTTGTTTATCGATCAATGTGTGAATGAGTGACTGTGAATGGTAAAGAGCGACGGTGAGTGAATGCGACTTGAGACGGATACCAAAATGAGCGACGCGGGTAGGGCCAGTAATGATATACGATGGTGCTCGGCAGTATACTCCACCTGTCGATAGACGAATGACGATCAATGTCTGACATCAGGATGGGGCCAAGTAGGGTGTGAACGGTATAACCGTGAAGATGGCCACGATGGGCGAGGCTCTGTCCAACCATATCGGCCACGCAACGAGACCACGCGCTGGAATTCTCCATGGGCCGGTGCACGCTGCAACGTCTCTATCGACTTGTCCTGGATTTACCACCAGTCCCTGGCCAGCGGTAATAGGGCGAGGTACATTTACGAGCACACCAGCCCCCTCAACATAACGGTGTGATCCTGATAGAGCTCGGCAAGGCCTGGCAAGGCCGCTTAAGTTGGAGGAAAGATGTAGTTTCGATGTGCAACAGCCACGACCTACGTTGCTTGTCAACGATCCCATGCTTTTCCAAGCCTGGTACCCAACGTAGTGGCGGACGGTCGAGCTAATCCACAGTGTATTTCTCATGTGACTTGTAGAAGGAAAGGAGGATGGAAGGACGAAAGGGGAAGGTCAAGCGTTGTGTCTATCATTTTGATCGCCCTTCCCCGGACCTTTCTCCGTCCCCATCACCTTCCGGGAAGACTTCACCTCATCACTTTGCATCTCTTCTACTCATCTTCATTGGACTACATGTTCTTTCGACGACTCCTAAACCCGACTCTCTTCACTGCTCACTATCACCGCGACTGCTCGGCGGTCTACTGACAGAGCTATGCCCTTTCACACACCATCCTCGTCGCACAATATATCCACACCTGCCTTCCTTACTGCCTTCGTCCTAGGTCAAGAGAGCTTGTTCTCATAGGGCTTCCATACCCACCCATGTATTCTATCTCCTGTCATAATAAGTTACCATCTCCCTCGCACGAACTTCCACCCTGATCTCATAAGTTACCTTTAAATTACGGCATAAGTAACTCTGTCAAGTGACCACTACATCATCCTGGGCGACTCACTGAGGCGACCTAGCTCTCCTATTCACTCGTAAAGGAATTTGATCATATCACGAAGCATCATATCTCGATGTGAAATACCGTAATTACCTTAAGATAATTCGCCAGTCACAATTCTGGCCGTCTTATCCTCTTGACGCCGATTCAGTCAAGTTGGCCTGACACTAGGCGTGCGTCGCTCCTGGGATGCGTCGATCGTGTTAAAGCACATCGAGTTGCAAGACCGTCGTTTAACGTAACTTGACTCGCGAGACCCATCGAGATCCTCGAATGTTGACGGTCCCGCTCTCATCCAATCACCTTGTTCAATAACTTATCTGCTTCTGCTGTCCATATCACAGTCCGACATTACGTCTAGCTGGGATCAATTGCCTCATCGACCACATCAGGCAAAACGCTTGATCAGGATGTCTGGTCATACCTTCCCGTCTTCCATTCTTCACTACATTAGCATCACGCTTTGTTCCGTCACGTACGCCTTGTGTTCAATCAATGCCGTCTTTTTCCAAGCTTGTTATCTCACAATCGACGCATTAAGCTCGCTGATCGCTTCTGCAACCTCAATCACACCAAGGGAATGACAATTCGACTTCGTGTTTGGACACAATTTGACCCCACCATGGACCAAACTCTTCACATTCGGCCTTTCTCCAGCCTTGAAGATTCCACTACGAAGTAAAGTTAAGTTACGCTTCAGCTTCTACTTCTTCCGATTATCAGACGGAATCTGCTACATCTACGAGTATTAATCGTCAGGCATCTCGAGAAGTGACTTAGCTTATCTTTTGATGCTTCTAGTATGAGTTCCATTTCGCCCTTCTTCTTCTTCAACGCTGCTCCGGCTTTACAGAGGATATGCTTCATCTCTCGCTTGATATGGACGAGACGGCTTTCGACAGTGACGCGCTTACAAGATCAACACATGATGTCGAGCCTTGTGTAGACCTGCGCGACATGATGGTGCGTGCGACTAATGGGTGTTACACATCACATCAACTTGCGCTCGGACCACGGTCTCAAGCATGGATTGCGAAGACGTAGTTTATGCCACTATCCGCTTTGCTCTGTTTCGCTTCGGAATGTCTAATCATTGGACACAACATGCAAGACGTAACTTAAGTTAACTTAACTTACATCGATTCAATTCAGCTTCACTTCTGGGGCAGCTCTGGCACGTCTAATCCTCATAGCACCATTCAAGTTATTTAACTACCAGCTACTGACACAGGAGCAACATTCGTTAATACGCTGCTCGCGGGCAGCGATTGATCATTGAATTAATTTAAGTTGAGCTAAGTGGACAAGTTGAGGGCTGTAAGACCCGACAAGCTGGCTTGTGAAAGGACAATAACTATGGTAACGTGACCCACCCACGAGCGGTTCGTCCCCACAAACGTCACGAAATCCCTAACGCTAGGGAGCTACATTGGACCGCTTCCAAGCAACTAACTCAGTTTAACTCAGTTTAATGCAATCCCCTAGTTACCCCTAGGTCCTACTTAGAAGCAACGTAGTTTTCTTCTACAGAAATCTAAAACCCCCCGATACGCATTAAACAGAGACGCCCTAATAGTAGATAGCGTACTACGTATATCCCTATATCTTAGTTTAAGCATTTCTTAGTTCGCGAAGTAATTAGTTCGTGTCTACTATATAAGCGCGATAACATCGATTACGGAAATAACGTATCGTATAGCTTACCTCGCGGTATATATTATAAATGTCTATATATTATATAGACCTCGTAATTCGTCTACTATATCCGGGAAATTATACGAGGTTAATAGAATATATACATTACGTTATGTTCTACCTAACGCTACTCTTAATAATAATGTATATACTATCTTCTTACGATTCTATATCTCTCTCTATTAGTTCTATAAAAGTATCTCTATCTAGCGGATATCTGTCCTCCTTAACGTCTAATATACTACTACTATACTTTAGGCCGATTTAGTACTATAAGACTAGTTTACGTAGTAGGCCTCTAAACTTCTTACGTATAAAGAATAAAAAGTTCGACTATGTCTATATACTTAAGAAACTCTTCTACTATACCTTAACTATCGGTAAATCGCTATTAGGTTATCTATCTTAGGCTAGTATAGTACGCGTATAATCGAGTAGCTTAGGTAGATATCGTAGACGAGCCTATTAGTCCTCGTATATACTAATTATAACCTAACTTAGTTTAGTAGTAGTTAAAGTCTCGACGAGGTCGCTATCTATATTAGGTATCTACGCTAGCTATACTTCTATTATAGGAGTTACTATATAGCGATTTAGTACTTCGCTCCTATACGCGAACTAAGTAGTACCTTAATATACTACGAAAGAGTATTTAGCCTTAATCGGACATTCTTTTCGATCTATTAGTATTAAACTTAAGAAGCCGATAGAAGAATTAAGCTTACTTCTTAAAAGGTACTCGGTAGAAGTATTACGTACCGTTACTATATAATAGATATTACCTCTACTATTAGGCCTATTATTAAGTACCTAACTTTACTATAAGTTAGTTTAAAGTCGAGTAGGCTAAACTAAAACGATAATATATATACGTACCTTTCTCTCGTATTCTCTTTATCTAATAGTCTCTCTATAGTATTAGTATAAAGAGATATATTCGATACTACTACTATAATAGTAAGTCTATTTCTCTCGATATACTTAGCAAAGCTATATTTTAGCTACTAAAGGATAAGAACCTATCTCGGGCTAATCTACGCTAGAAAGTTATTCTAAATACTTAGTTAGATATAATCGAGTTCTAAAGGTTCTATACGTTAGAATACTAGTACTTCCTTAGGTAAGTAGGACTTAACTCTATCTACTCGCTTAACTAAGAGTATATAAATCGTCGCTAAGAGAGAGAAAATAAGAAAGAGTATTAGTTCGATAAAGTAATAGCGAGTACTAGCTATTATAGCTAAGCCTATATATCCGATAAAGGCTACTTAAAAGGCTTTATATATTAAAGGACTCCTAAAGCGTTTACGCTACTATCTATAAGTAATTAATTAATAAGTATATCCGCCGTGTACTAAATCGCTGTCCTTATATTAATACTTTCTTTCCTCTAGTAGCCTACGTACCTAATTTAGTAGCTCGCTATCGTCTAGTCTCTAAGCTAGCTATTCGTAGTAGAGTATCTCGCTTACTATTTATATAATATTATTACGACTATAGTAGAGCGCTTTTCGGAACTATACGTATATTAATAAGCGATTACCTTTAGCTATATAACCTACTTTACTAGCTATAACTACGGAAGAGTATTCGCCTATAGTTCTCTATAGATAAGTTACTAGTAGCTACTTACGGACCGAGCGCTAGTACTATATAATCCGCGGGAGTAGCTATTAATTGTCTAACGTTAGTACTATCGTTATAAGAGAAAGCTCGGTTCTACGGAACTAGGATAGTCTCGTTACGTAACGTAGACTCTTCGTAGTATATCCGTATAGCCTCTAGCTATTTAGAATAAAGGTAGCTATTAGTTTATTAACTTATCTAGCCTATAGATAGCTTAGCTCTATACGTTGCTATATACTACTATTATAAGTCTAATAGCTTCCTTTAGTCGTAGCCTATAGAGCTACTAATAATAAGTAATAACGATTAAGTAAATTCTACTCGACTAATAGATCGAGTTAACGAGGCCGACGATAGCTACGAAGTTATCGAAATTCTATTAGAGCTAGAGTCTCTAATAGACAAGGATTCGCTAATACCTCTAGAGGTTACTCTAGCTAGCGTTCTAGAGTAGTTTAGAAGCGAGATCTTCCGCTATCTTAGAGAAGTCGAATTCTCTATACGAGACTCTAATTACTATAGGGACGCTAGTAAGACACCGGCTAGACTCCGTAGCCTTACTATATAAAGTACCTCGACTTTCTCTAAAGAGATAGGTACCTATATAATACTCTTAAGACTAGTAGATACTACTATAGAGCCTCGCTAGGACCTCGAAGAAATACTATAGAGTACGATTTATGTACTACTACTCTATCGCTCTATACTAGGTAGTATAGAGTTAAAGCTAAAAAATCTAGAAGAATATCGAGCGAAGATAATTACTAAGTTTAGATACTTCTATTAGAGTCTAGAGATAGCCTTCTTAGTAAAGCTAAATTACTTTACTTACTCGCTATTACGCGAGGTAAACCGGATTACCTATTCGATCTAGTTCCTTAGCGATAGACTTAAGGAGTTCTAGAATCGAAAGTATACTCTTAATAGTATAAACTAAGCGTCCTTAACGTATTAGAGAACTTTCCTCGACTTCCTTAAGGATTTAGTTAAGGACCTAGTTAATCGACATATAAACGCTATAATTAAATACTATAGCGCTCGTTAGAATTAAGGAGAATTAGCCTAGAAGTTACTAATTAATTAGCTACTCTCGAAGACTAAGTTAGCTCTTATTATAGTAAGGAACACTTAGTCTAGTACTTTCTAGCTAAGCTCTATTCTAGCTTCTAGAGTTAGATCCTCTAGGCTTCTTTAATTCTAGAGACGCGAGAAGAGCTAGTAACGCGTACTACTATATACGAGAGTATTTTAAAGTCCTTAGATAAAGAGGTAAAGAAAATATAGAAGCGTTATAAGAACTCTACGAAGAGTATTCGTATAGCTCCGGGAAGTAAGCGTAGTAAATAGGATAACTACGCTAGCTTTAGCTATACGTAAGTATACTATAACTATAAAGCCCCCGGAGAGCGTAATTAAAGCCTCTTAGAGAAGAGACTAAGATCGAGTAAACTAGTACTAGACTAGGTCTAGTACTATAACTATAGTAAGCGAGGCTACTTCTTTACCTTATATATATAGTTACGTAGACTAGGCTAGGAACCTATAACGCGCTTAGTAAGAGTAAGTAAATGTCCTCTTTTACTTAACTAACTCCCCGAGAACGTATTAAACGACCCTAAATAGAACTAAAAGAGGCTCGTAGTTCTTCCGGTATAGACCTATAAAGGAATAGTTTATATACTAAATAGTAAGGTTAGTATATTAATACTCTTAGACGATAGATTTAACGTTAATATAATCGATTCTATATTCGCTCTTAAGTATAACTTAAAGTATATTAACGCCGAGCTTCTATAGGTTAATAGCTTCTAGAGCTATCTAGTATATTACTATAGTGCCTATAAGATTAAGCTACGCTTAATAAACGATACTAGTAAAACGCGAGAGTCGAAAGGCTTATTCTACGCGATAGAAATAAGCTCTCCTATCTTACTTAGTTAGCTATAGTATTTCGACTAGAGTATAGTAGTAGATAGCTATACCGACTAATAGTAGTATAGTTATAATACTACGTCTATACGTATCGTAAGTACTCGAGAATTCTCTAATTTAGTCCTTATAGAAAACTAAGGCTATACTCTCGTTCTATCGAGCGTACTAGACTCTATAGAGTATAGAGTCCGGGGAGTAGCTAAAGCTTCTACGAAGTCTCTATAGAACCTTCTTAACTTACTACCTATATATATCTCGGACTTTAAGGACGTATTTAACGTTAACTCTACCGAGATAAGGCCTACTAAGGACGTCTTCTATCTAATCGACCTTTAAGAGAGTAAGGAACCTCTCTTTCGACCTCTATATAATTTATCTACTATAGAATTAGCGAAACTAAGAGAGTACCTAAAAGAGTCTATAGAGAAGAGTTAGATTCGATATTCCGAGAGTCTAGCTAGTATACTAATCCTATTCGTACCGAAGAAGAATAGAACGCTTTAGCTATATATAGATTACCGCGGCCTAAACGCGATTACTATTAAGAACCGCTACTCTCTCTCTCTTATTAGCGAGACTCTCGATTAACTCGGGGAAGTAGTAGTATACTCGAAGATCGACATAAAGAACGTATATTACTATATTTCGATTAAGGAGAGTAATTAGTAAAAGACGACGTTCTAGACGAGATACAGTTACTTCGAATATATAGTTATATCGTTTAGATTAACTAATATACCTACTACGTTCTAAGCCTATATTAATAGAGCTTTAGTAGAGCTCGTCGACGTCTACTACGTCGTCTATCTTAACGACGTTCTTATCTATAGCGCGTTAGTAGAAAAGTATATAGAGTACCTATAGAAGATACTCGAGAAATTACGCTCGTTCGTACTATATACGAACTTAAAGAAGTACGCCTTTTTCTAGAACGAGGTAGAGTTCTTAGAATTTACCGTCGGTACTACGAGTATATCGATAGATTCCCGTAGAGTCTCTATAATTACGGATTAGCCTCTACCTAAGAATTATTACGACGTCTAGTAGTTTCTAGACTTCGCGAACTTCTACTAGCGGTTTATTAAAGAATACTCCGCGATAGTAGCGCTACTAACGTCGCTATTTAAAGAGGCGAAAAAGAGAAAGTAAACTACGCTATAGCGCTAGAGAGAGGCTTAGACTAAGGCCTTTAAGGAAGTCCGTAAGGCCTTTATAAAGGCTCTAGTACTAAGGTACTATAATCCTATAGTAAAGCTCTATATAGAAACCGATACATCGAAGTACGTATATAGTAGTATACTTTCGTAGCTCTTCGATAAGAGCGAGTATAAGGAGTAGTACTCTATTACTTTCCTATCCCGTAAGTATCTACTAGCCGAGTAGAACTATAAGACGTATAATTAGGAGTTACTTATAATCGTTAAGAGGCTTAAGTATTAGCGATACTACTACGAAAGGTCGCTATACTCTATCCGCGTACTATTCGATTATAATAACCTAAGGTACTTTCTAACGATAAAGGAACTAAACAGCTATTAAGCGAGATAGTACGTATACCTCTAGAGATTCGATTTTATAATCGAATATAGACTAGGGAAGACGAACTCTACGGATACTCCGTCTCGTCGTCTAGACCTTATAGTCGACGACTAGGAAGAGACTAGTAGCTTACTTACCTTATAGGCTAAGCTTAGGGCAATAATTCCCGTTAGTATACCGATAGTAAAAAGAGTATATATAGAAGTATTTACGTACCTTAGTATTATAACTCTAGAGAGAGGCGTAGGCCTAGAGATTTGTATTATATAACTAGCTTTAGACACGAAGTAGCTCTATAGAGACTCTATAGAAGTAGTAGATAGTCTAGGCGAAGAAGATACTAAGAGTCCTAGAGATAGTTCCTCGGATACGTACTAGCTTAACTAGCTAGAAAGTAAGAAGACTAAGTATAGGAAGGTATAGTTAGTTCGTAATAGCGTAATACTAATAGCTATACCTCGCGTCGCCGCCGTTTCGGCGACGTAGAATAAGTCTCTATAGGCTAATAAAGTCGGCGATAAGCTAGTCTAGCTTATTAAAGAGTTATAGTAGACTAATAGACTAGCTACTTAGAGAGTAACTAATCTAGAGAAGAGAGCTAATAGTGGTTCGCTATCGTAGTACTATAAGACGAGAGTACTATATAAGGATAATACTTTATACGTACCCGTAGACGTAGTATTACGCGTAGAGTTACTATAGAGGTACTACGATCTCCTAGAGGCTAGCTACTTTAGCTAGGAGAAGACCTTAAAGCTATTATTAAGGAAGTATTACTAGCCGAGGATATACTATAACGTAGACAACTACGTTAAGACCTATATAGTATACTAGACGCGAAAGAGACGTACCTATACGCTATATAGCGAGCTCTCGAGCTTACTAATACTAAAGGCTACTTAGAGAAAGCTAACTATAGACTTTATTACCGACCTTCTACTAAGTAAGTATCGTAGTAAAGTATACGACGCGATTCTTATAGTCGTCGATAGATTAACGAAAATAGTGCGCTATCTTCTCTACTATAAGACTATTACCTTAGAATAGCTCGCTAAGCTATTTTACGACGAGATCGTTTATAAATACGAGTTCCTAGAAGGTATAGTCTCTAACTACGGAACTATATTTACGTTAGTGTACTAGTAAACGTTCGCGTACTAGTTAAAGTTCGAGCGCCGGCTATTAATAGCTTTCTATCCCTAAATAGATAGCTAGATAGAATAGTAAAATAGATCCCTAATTTAGTATATTCGATGTTATTATTCCGTAGACTAATTCGACTAGTTACGATAGTTACGAATAGCGGCGTTTGCTGCTAATTCGTCGTAGAATAATATACTAGGTATATCCCTACTCGAATATTACTCTAGTAAGGACTCTATAGGAGATCTAAATAGAGCCCGAGAGTAGACTCTACTAAGAGAGGTACCGGCTACTTATAATAGAGTAGCGACTCTTATAAACCTTAGAAAGAGCTTAGAAAAGCGTTAGTAATAGGCCTAGAAGTAGTAGAAGTAAGCCTATAATAAGAGATATAAAGCTATATTATTTAATATCGGAGATCGAGTTCTACTATCGACTAAGAACCTAAGACTAAAGGTAGCTAAGTAAAAGCTAGTACTAATATTCCTTAGACTATTTAAGGTACTAGATCGAGTCGGTAGCTAAGCGTACCGTTTAGACTTACCTAAAGACTCCCGTATCTATAACGTATTCTATATATTACTATTAGAACTAGTAAGAGGCTACGGAGACTTCGTACTTCCTCCGGAACTAATTAATATTAACGATAGTATAGAATATAAGGTAAAAAGAATCCTAGAGTATAATTAGCGGAAGAGATAGACTATATTAAAGGTACTTTAGAAGAGATACCTACTTTCTAAAGCTACTTAGGAACCTAAGGAAGTACTAGATAATACTACTAAAGCTATTACGGACTATTAGGCGAAGATTAGTTAGAGAACCTACGGTAATAGTACGAAGAAGATACGGCTAAAATAAGATAGGTAAAGGGGTTCTATTAGTCTATATAATTATATAAGCCCCTAAGTCTACTCGCTTCTATAGTAACTTCTCTTCTCCTTTATTAAATAACTAAAGTAGTAGAACTATAACGAAGTAACTAGATCTTTCTTAAAGTTCCTCTTCTTCTCTAGATTATCGGCTAGTATATCTAGATCTATGTCTAATAGGCCTACTAGAATAGGTACGCTAAAGCGCTAAGTAGTTTTCGCGAACCTCGCTAAGTCGCGAAGTAATACGAGGTCTCTTAGAGTACCTCTAATAATAGTAAGACGAGTAAATAGAATAGTCTAGGTAGACGAGTTAGCGGCGTCTAGTAGCTATAGCTCGGCTAGACGACCTAGGTAGTAATTCTATATATTCTCTTATAGCTATATAAGTAAAAGAATTTAATACTCGTTCTCGCGAGTAGTAGTAATAGTAGAGACTTATAGAGACCTAGTAGCCTCCTAGCGAAGTTAAGTAGAGGCTTTATCTTTATCCTCTATAACGACGTCGTTCTCTTAAGCTAGACAAGCCTATAGATCGAAGAAAGAGCGACGAACGATAGAAGAGAAAGAGGAAGTTCTCTTATTAGTAGCTTCCGTAGCCGAAGCTACTACTATAGAGTTAGTAAGTATAGTTCTCCTATTAGAGGCTACTATAGTATCGGAAGAAGCGGTCCCCTTATTAGAGGCTACTATAGTAAATTAGGTACC
Source organism: Elsinoe batatas (assembly GCA_017309325.2). Lineage (NCBI taxonomy): Eukaryota > Fungi > Ascomycota > Dothideomycetes > Myriangiales > Elsinoaceae > Elsinoe > Elsinoe batatas. Next base: position 771,072 of record JAESVG020000009.1, read on the forward strand.
GGCTTATAGTCGCGAGCGAAAGAATACTACTTTAGTAGTCTTTAGAGTTATAGTTATCTCTATAGAGGTCTTCCTTACTATCTAAGAGAGTATTACTCTCTAAGTTAGCGTCTTAATAGTCTCTATAGCCGGAGCTACTATAGTCTTTAACTTTAGCGTCGCTATTTTCCTAGGCGTCGTAGTCTTAGATTTCTTAGTAAGAGAAGTCTCCTCTTATAGAGCTAGTATAGAACGCTTATAGAGTATCGATAATAGCGGAGTAAAGAAGAAGAAAGTAGAAAGCGAAGCGAAGCTAGATAAGTACTATATATAATTAGTAAGACACTAGTAATACTAGACGTTATACTTATAGAGTAAAAGAGGCCTACGCTCTCCTTAAGCGTAAGATATATACGCCGGATCTCGTCGACTTATATACGTATTAGAGTATCCCCCGATAACGTAAATAAGTCTAGTAGAGTAGTAGCTTAGCTACTAGTAATTTAGTATAACTAAATCGTAGACTATACTACTATAGCCTCTATATCTAGCTCGGACTTCTTATTAACTAAGCGAGTCTTAGTAGAATCTAGACGATATTAATCTACCTTTACGAAGGTACACTATATCGACTAAGTTCTATAGCGTAGAGTCGTCGATTAGATAGTAAGCCTACCGTATCTTCTTATAGTAGAAGCACGCTTTACTAGGCGCGCTATCGTAAGTAGTATCTACCTACGTTAGTATACTATAGTCTTACTATATAGGTACTATAGACTTACCGATAAGGTTATCTTTTACTACGTAAGTATAGCGCTTATAAGAGTAAATATAAGAGTCGGAGCTAGCTATAACTAAAGATATCTAATTAATAAAACGAAGATATCTAACGAAGTAGTAAGCTAGATAGTAGTAAGAAAAGTAAGCGCTAAGAGATTTAACGAAGAAAGAGAAGTACGAAGTACGAGGTTATTATATAAGTCGATAATAAAGAACGCATTAATAAAGCGAGTAGCGGGTTAAAGTTTTAGAAGTATCGTCGCTATAGAAGTTATTATTATAGAGGTCGAAATATAGTTATATATACGCCGATCGCTAGTACACCGGAGCTATATAGCTACTATATAGATACTAAATAAACGCCGGTACATATCGCGAACTAGTAGTAAAGCTAGTACTACTTCGAGGTAAAGCTACTAATAAAGGACTATAGTCTCGTAAGTAATAAGGTTACTAAGAACGGATATTAGATAAGTTAAATAAAGAAATAACGTAGACTAAGTATTCCTCTAGTTAATAAAGAGAATACTTACTACCTTTATAGTTACGATTACTAAATATAGTAAAGGATAGCTTAAGAGACGGATAGCTACTAAGAGTAGTAGCTATAAAGAGAGAGATAGTTATAAGAGAAAGCTCGGTCCTATAGAGCTAAGATAGTCCCGTTACGTAACGTAGGCTCTTTATAGTATATCCGTATAGCCTCCGGCTATTTAGAACGAAGGTAGCTATTAGTTTATTAACTTATCTAGCCTATAGATAGCTTAGCTCTATACGTTACTATATACTACTATTATAATCGTATTATAGTCTACTCCGATAGCTGTACTTATATATAGATCGTTATATACTACCTCGAAAATGTCGAGATACTAGTTTAGTACGTACTATTACCTCTACTTTACTATCTTAACTAGTATAGCGACTAACGTTAGGCTATTTTCGTTAGGTTATAGCTCTCTTAGACTTAGATCGATAGTAGCGACGTTCGATTTATATCTTCTCCTTCGTCTACGATATTAGGTTCGTAGCCTACGTAGTTAGCTTAGTCTCTTTTAATACTAGAGGCTTACTCTACTTCGTTCTATTCGAACTAACTTAAGTTATCGTCTTCGTAATACTTATCGGCCTTATAATCCGAGCTATACTAGCGCTAACGTGCCTAAGACATTTTAGCCTTTAGTAGTTCTAATAAAAAGATATATAAGTATAAGAGAGTTAGTAAGATAGGCTCGAATAATATATACTATAAGGAGTAAAGGCGTCTTCTACGCGTTAGAGTAACTTAGCGTTAGTTTAAGTTAAATAACGGCTTAGTTTAGTATTTAGAGTACGCGACTTTCTTCTAATTAAATCTAGTTACGTCTACCGATCCCCTATAGTAATCGTAACTAGTAAGAGTATCTATTAAAATTATAGCTACTTCTAACTCGCGGCGTATCGATTAGTAGAACCTAAACTAAAAAAGAAAACTACTCGAACTTACTTAGACTAAATACTTAAACTAAACGCGGTATTTATAGTTAGGTTAAGTAATATAATAGATACACGTAGAGACTAATCGTATATTAAACTTATACCGGGTATTTATAAACTAATTTAGAAGTCTATAGGAATTAGCCCTTATAAGTATAGATAGATAGCACGATTTATATAGTAGCTCCTCTATCGATTATACTAGTATTCTCTTCTTTCTCTAGTAATACGTCTTCTAAGTATTAAAAGTACTAATTACTCTCTATCTCGTAGTCTAGTATATTTAAATAGAATACGCCGGATAGAGTAGCTTATTATCTACTAATTATATCGCTATAAGAAGTAGGCGTCGATTAGCTATTAGTAATTATATATAGTAATAGTAGAGTAGTACTATTAGTATAGTACTATGTACTCTTATCTAATCTAAATAAGCCCCTAAAATCCCTAGTAAAGTCTAAAGAGGCGATACTAAACCCGTAAAAAGCTTTACTAATATACTCCCTAAGTACGAGGTTCTCTCGCTATAGTTATCTAATTATACTAGCGTTTTCCTCCGTTATTATTCGTAATTAGCTAACCTCCTACTATATAAGTATAATATCTTCCTCTAAGAGTTACTATCTATTAAGCTATTTAGGCTACTAAGTACTACGTTGCTTTTACTAGCTACTAACGTAATTATACTCTTCTCTATATATATCTAGTAGAGAGCTTCTAAGCTAAGGCTTTAATTAGTTAGGTAGACTATCGGAAGACTATACTTCTATACCTAAATAAATAGAAGAAGTCTACGTACTCGATTCCGTAGTCTAGATATTAGCTACTAAAGAAATAAGGTTAGGGCGATTAATTTCTATACTTAGAAGCCTTACCTAAGGATACTACTAGACCGAATATATTAATCGTAGAAAGATTACTTATACGAGTAATTCTATAGGATAATCTAGTTAAAAGATAAGGAAGGATAAAGTATACTAGTTAAACTAAATTCTCGGGGTTTAGTAGTAGATATAGCTTAGCGGAGCTTACTCGCTACGTTTTAGTTTAACTTAGTCTACTACTAGACTATTATACTTTATACTTATCTCGGCTAGATACTTCCCTTAATCTCGTCGTCTTATTAGGATATATAGAGGCGAACTATATAATATCTTAGATAAGATAATAGCCTTAAACTAAATAGTATTCTCTATTGTAGCGAAATATAGCGTTCTATTATCCTTCTACTCTATAACATCGCTTTACCTATTATATATATAGTAGTCTATTATAATTAATATTACTCTTAGCTAATCGAACTCGATATCTACGTTCTCTTTAGATACGTTAGTTATAGCTTCGCGATATATAAGTAGAAGATCTCTAATTAAGTAGACGAAGCATATCTCTCTATCCTTACGAACTACTAATAGTATATCGTCTAATCGATTAGAGAGCGAAGGCGCTTATAATTATAATTAGTAATCCGAGAGTCTAATCGAGGTAAGCGTATTAGTATTATTCTACGTCCCTCTAGGCCTATATAATCTTAAGTATAACTATATCCGCCGACGTCTAAAATTAGTGCTTATCTTATAGACGAGAGCACGAAAGGTAGCTTAACTATCGCTACTCTCTAATAGCTCCGTTATATGCCGAAATATACATTAAATATTATTACTATCTAGCGCTACTAGAAGTACCTTCTTCTCTAGCTTTCTCTTATCGGAAATCGACCTAAATATTCTTCTAACTATGCCTTTACTTATTATAATATTCTCTAAGAGACTATATAAGTCTCTATAGCCTTTATCGTCGAGAGTAAGAGCTCGCTTAATAGCTTCGATCGAGTATATTACTAGTTAATAGAAAGTAGATATAAACGTAGCCGAGGAAAGCGAGAAAAGGAGAGTAAAGTAGCGATATAGTTAGTAATTAGGCGGGAGTATTACTCGAGATAGATTAGCCTTAGAAGTCGTAAGTCTATATTTAGACGCGTAAGGAGAATATTATACCTAAGTCGTACTTAGTTATAGTTAGTTAGCCTAAACTAAAACTCGCGAAATTTCGAAGTTCGATATACCTAACTCTATTTCCCTACGTTTATATTATATACTCGATCCGTAGTAATATAACTATATCGTAGATACGATTCGCTATAATACCTTAGTTCGTGCCTTTTACTTATACTAACCTAAATATAGGCATCGGTGTCCCCGATATCTTTCTCTCTTTCTTCTCTATTTAACCTCGATAATAGCTAGCTATCTATTATAGTAGATCCCTCGCCTAATATACTATAATTATTAATTATCGTATATACGATAGTAACTCTAATATCTACTCTCGCTTCGCTGTCGATACTACTTCTAATAGTATTCTCTATATTAGCTATATCGTATTCGTAGGATTAAATACCGCTACTATCTAGTAGTTACGCCGGAGTAAATCTATTATAGTATATCTCTCTATCTTACTAACTATACTACTATAGGCCTAACTATATATAAGGATACTCCGATATCTCTTTCTCTCTTCTCGCTACTACTACCTTTTATAGCTTCCTTTATACTAGCTACGTATTATTAGTAGAATTAACTACCGTCTTTACCTAGTAGCTACGACTAAGTAAATCTATCGTAGAGTATCTCCCGATCTTATAGATAGCGCTATCGTAGGTTTTAGTATACGCGACGAGGGTAGAGAAGCTAACGTCTACTAGAGATTACCTACCTCGTAGTATAAGAATATCGAGGAGAAGATAGCGAAGTAATAAATAGTATAATAAAGGGGAAGAAATAGAAGTATATCGTAGGTAAAGGTACGTCTATCGCCTTCTACTAGAGAGTAACTTACTATAGAAGGCGTCGTAGGTAGAGCTATACTAGTAGTATCCTCTTTTATAGTTACTTTTATAGTAGAGTTTAGTTATTAGTAGCGCTTTATTATAACTTCCTCGCGTTAGCGCTATACTTCCTTCTACGTATATTATATACCTATCGCTTTAATTCTCCCTCTCTAACTAGTAAATAAAACCTCCTTATCTAATATATATAAGTATACTATATATCTCTCTTTATTCTTTGTTATTTACCTTGTTCTCTTTCTACTATAAAGATATTAAGGTTGTCGCTTTATACAATAATACTCTTTATTAAACTATCTACTAGCTATTCGGAGTATATATAACTCTACGTATAGTACTAACTTACTCTAGAAAATATACGAGCGTTTAGTATAGTTAATTAATACGACACTTATTTTCCGCGATAATTAGTACTTATAATATTCTCTAATAGCTACGTTTTATTTACTTACCTAATTTACGCTCTACTAGATTTATTAGTAGTAAACTAACTTAGCTACTTTTAGTTCTAGTATCGAACTAATACTAGTAATTATTACGTGTTACTATTAGCACGTACGAAACATAGACTTAGTTAACCTAGTTTACTTTAGGTCGAGGCTCGAACTAAATCTTAGTTATAAATTTACCGCTTACTTTAGTATATTATCCTAAATATAATTTTTATTATATTTAAGAAGCTACTACTTACTTTCCGCGTAGTATTTTAATATTATACTAAGTAGTAGGTATTTATAATTACTACTACTTACTTTATAGTACTTAACTTACTACGCTTAGTTCCTAGCTATATAATCTCGACTTCTCTAACTTTACCTAGCTTATACGACGTCTTTACTAATTAATATTCTTATATATATCGAATATATACGATAGTACTATACTACCGAAGATAAAGAAGGTAAAGGTCGCTCTTTAACCTATAGAAAAGATTCTACTTAACGACCTTACGCTAGCTCTCGTTAAGGATACGCTTAGATATAATAATATTAGTAAGAAGTCTATCTAATTCTTCTTAATTAGGACGATAAGTAATATTCTACTATAGTCGCGAGAATAAAGGAAACGATTTTAAATGTATATAAGGAATCTAATATTAGTATCGAGAAATAAGATAGGAGTAAGTTACGCGATCCTAAAGTACTTAAAGCACGCCTAAAAATCGAAACTAAGCTACTAAACGGCATAGTAAACGATGTCTAGCTCTTCGTTAACCGACTAGATTAGAAAGATCTAGACTAGTTTAAGGAGAACTTATAGACTACGACTAGTATTAACGAGATAAAAGCTATATAGCGATTATTCCGAAATACTATATAATTAATAAGGTTATAACTCCTATTAGCTAAAAGAGAAAGGATAATATTACTAAGCGAAGAAGGTACCTAGAGTCTATATCCTTTAGCTACCTCGTTTATATAGATACTAACGCTCTCTAAAGTAAGAATACTATTCTCGGAGAGATATATAACTTATATAAAGATAGGCGATAAGAGATTAGATTTATATATATAGCCTTATCGTAGGATATTCGGCTTTAACTAGAGGCTAGCGACTAATCGTATCTAGATCGATATCGAATTTACTACGATTTAGATTATAGAGGTCACTAAAGTAAATACTATTCTATATTTAACATTAAGAAAGAATATTCGCGTCTACGACTTAAGAAAGCCTAGTACTAGCGAGGATAAGACTCGTCGTATCGAATACTATATTAGTAAGCTCTAGTAGATCCTTAATATTAGAGGTAATTACCTCTAACTCTACTAGCTTAATATATATAACTTTATATAAGTCTTCGCTATTAAAGACTCTTTCGAGCTAGACGCCGCTATTATCTAGTATATTACGACTTTTATCTCTAGTGCCTATAAGATCTTTCTCTATCTTACTTCTTTTCTAGTATTTATTAAGAATCTTCCTAACTTTATACGAAGTAAGTTTACTTCTTCGCTATTCGTCTATATATACTAATACCTATAGATAACTCTTATCGATATCGTAGTAGCTAGTAACTACTTCCTATAGCTAAGACTATAATAGAAGAGAACATAGAAGTAATTACTACTCCTAAGAAGCTTCGCTTTATAGATATCGATATAGATAAGAAGTATAAAGGAGATTAGTAAAAAGAGGATATTATAATATAGAACGTTTTATACCCGCGATAGCGACTAAACCGCTAAAGGTAAGAGTAGCGATAGTACTATATTTTATTTACTATTATATTATTTACGAAACTGTTTAGTGCTTAACTAATAAAGTTTTATTTAGCTTATTCTATCCCCGAGAGACTATAGTCTCTTATAAAGCCCGCGATTCCCTTTATTACTATTAGAAGTAAACTTACTTAATAATTCTATAACTATAGCTAGACTAATACTAATAGTTCTAGCGACTTAGTTTAGAGTATAGTCTTACTTTATATAGTCCTAGGAGAATAAGGCTTCTTTTCTCTCGCTAGAAGAATATAGCCTATTTAGATAGTAGTATAGGCTACTAAGGTACTATCTATATTCTTACTACTTCTATAGCTTAAAGGACATTATATAAGCTATTATATACCTATAGCCGGCTATCTATCTAGATAAACGCGATCTCTCGAAATTCTCTAATACCTCTTCTAAGGTCTACTTTATCTAGTAACTTCCTATAGCTTATATAGTATACTATAATATATAGAAGCGAAGAGAGCGAGTCCGAGAAGATAACTACTTACTTCTACTAATACGAGATTAAAATCGGCATTAAATAGGTAATATACTCTTAATATTATCGATAATAGAAATTAAGCGATACTACTATAGATTTAATAGATAAGGGCGTTTAATAATAAGCGAAATAAGTTAGCGGAATAGAATCTCGTTTCTTATTATAGTAGAAGTAATAGTATAAGTTTTAGTTCTATACTAAACTTAGAGTTAACTAAATTAAATAGGAATAGTATAGTACTATAAAGGAGCGTAGATATATTACCGCTAATATAGTTAGTAGACTTTATCCTTATACGCTAGTAAGATTTATACGTAGTATACTCGGAAGTTAATAAAGTATTTCTATCGACTATTATTAGTACTAGCTACTACCTCTCGATAAATAGTAGAGATAGCTTAGGTTAGGTTACGCCTCCTAACTAAGTATAGACTTAAGTTAGTTCGGTTAGTCTTAAACTAGAGACGAACTTATATTATATTAGAGCGAATAAGTGCTTTAAGGTAACGCCTCGACGCCTAGTTATCTTATATCTCTCTTTATTAGGTAATCGCTACTTAGTATTAGTATAAGTCTACTAACTATATATATAGGTTTAGTATTAAGCTTAATATTCGATATAAGGTTCTTTATACTAAGAGAAAGGAATTAAATATCTACTAGTTAACGAAGATAGCCTTAATATAGTAAGAGCTAGTCTCTATCTATAGGTAGCGAAGACGTACCTATCGTAAAGAACGAGAGAGAGTAAACTAGATACGATTCGACTCGATATTACTATATAATATAACGAGAGGTAGGTCTCTACCTATACGAAGGTAATATAAGAATAGTTAAAGTCTATCGTAGCTCCCTTTTCGTAAATATAATAGTTACTTCTTATTTCTAGTTCGAAATTCTCGTATTAGTCCCTATATAGATAGCTAGACTTCTATCTATTTCTCTCGCGATATATCTTAACCTAATTATAAAACATCTAGTAGCTACGCCTACTTTTATATCTTATTAGGTCCGAGATATTCCTAACTAGAATTCTAAAGTTTCGATCGAAGATAGATATCTTATTCCTTTAGTAGTACTATATATATAAATCGCTCTACGTATAGAGGAGTATACCTTAACTACGACTATAGAGACGCTATATAGGAGAGAGTTAATACGAGATAAATACGAAGTAGATCTAGTTAGAGTCTAGTTTAAAATTAGTTACGTAATCTCGGTATCGTAGCCTAGGCTTCTAGCTACTCCGCTTTCGATATTACGCGTACTTTATACTTTAGTTTCTCTTCTTTTTTTTCTAAGTCTCGATATCTTAATAAATAGACGTAATTAACCTTTATATCTTACTAGTCGTAATTACTATATTAAGACTTCGACCTCTACGACTAAGCGACGGAGCTATTAAAAACTATCTAGTTATTCTACTACTTACGTAACTACTAATAATAAACACTTATAAAGAATTTATAAAGAAGAAGAAGAATTATTACGACCGTAGTTCCCGCGTATACTATAATAGATTCTTACTACTACTATATAGGTTAATACTACGAACTAAAGATATAAGAAGAAAGTAATAAGTCGAGTTACCGACGACTTAAGAAGGAAGTAAGCCGCTAACTAAATTTTTAGATATTCCCTTTTTTACGCGTTAACTTTTTACTACTATATTTACGACTAATCTCTCCGAGCTATAGCTTAACTTAACTCCGATAGCGATAACTACTACGCGAGTAAGATTCCTCTACTATCTATTAATAACGACGACGAACTAGTCTAGTTAGTTTATTATAACCTTATTTATCTTAGTAATACCGACCTTAAGAAGAAGCTATAAGAGATAGAAGGTATAACTACTCTACGCGAAGTTTTCGCGTTTATTAAGTCTACCTATAATAAATAGGTCGCCGCTTATAACTTAGCGCGTTCCGACGCCCTTAACTTATATAACTAGCTAGATAATACGCTAATCGATCTCGATATAGCTAATAATACTACTAATAACTTTACTACCTAAGCTACGTATTACTTTACTAATATAAGTAACCTTAGGGCCGAACTAGCTTAACTAAGATCCGAAATAGAACGTAGTATACTAACTCCTTTAGTACGCGGTACTACCTTATTAAAAAAGATACTAGACTTTACTATTTTCTCTAGTAGTTCTCTAGAATAGTTCGAGGTTTTTAAATACTAGATAAAAAACAAGATATAAGCTAACGCTAACTATTTCTCTACTAAGGCCTCTTAGTATATATACCTTTACTCGCGCCTCTTTAGTAAAGTATATACTCTTATTATAGATTTCTCCGGCGATAACGTTATTAGCGTCGACGAAGCTCTTATTCTTTTAGCTTAACGCTTTAAGGACTCTAACTATAAAGCTACTATACGCGCTTAGTTTACTAATCTTTTCTAGCGTAATACCTCTTTTAACTCCTTTATTAGCGAGTTTAATAAGTACGCTCTATACGCTAAGATTACTAAAGACGAATAACTCTACTAGCTATACTAGAAGATATCTAATAAGCTACGCGTTACTCTCGTTAACTTCGACACCGACGACTTCTCTACTTTTATTATAAAGGCTCGCGCTACCGACTATAATATCTAATAGAGTAACTTTATTACTAAGCGTACTTAGGCTCTACGTCCTATAATAGCTATAAGTCGCGCCGCTACTCTACTAATTCGCGTACCTTATTTTACCTCTACTCTAGTTACTCTAGTTACTTATCGCTTCTCTACTAGAGGTACTTTGTAGCTCTTTCGTTTAATACCGATACTTACCTATTTCGCGTATAGTAAGTTAGGTTATATTACTCTAAAGTATATAGCTAGCGCCTTCGAGAAGACTACTTACGCTACTACTCGCTTCTTTTACGCTATTAGTACTATAGAGAAGATATAGTAGCTTTAATACTATATAGCTAAGTTAAAAGTAGATTCTAGTTTAGTATACGAACTAGATTTAGTTTAGTTTTAGTTCGACCCCGAGATAGATTACGAGTTAACTATAAGTAATTAAACTAGCTAGAGAAACGACTAGCTAGAGAACGAGTTCTATTCTCTAGCTAAATAAGAGTAATACGAGATAGATCCGGAGAAGTATAGTCGCTAAATAGCGTTATTACTTATAACGTTACTACTATTATAACTCCTATTACTATCTACGACCTATATAATTACGAACGAACTATTACTCTATAAGCCTTTATCGATACTAGTACGCTTATTAGCGCCGCGGTTAATTATAACGTTCTTAATAAGCTAAAAACCTTCGGATACCTCGTAGTATTAGCTAGTTCTATCTAGCTTTAAGCCTATAATAGTATACCGACTAAATAAGTTACTTATAGTGTCTCTCTTACTACTACTATTTCTAGTAAGCTAAATAATCTTACTACCTTCCGTATTATAGATATCGGCTATTTTAATATTATTCTTGGCCTTAGTTAGCTTAAGGCTAATAGAGCTAATATCGACTACGAATATAGTAAAGTTACGTATAGAGAAGAGTTTTTACTAACTATCGTTAAACGGTAGTAGCTATAGCCTATTACTAGCCGATTAGTTACTAAATTAGGACGAAATAGACTATATCGACTACTAGCCCTTAGGTCGAATTTTAAGCTAAATTAGGGGAAGTTTAAGCTAGTCTCCTATAGTACTTAGCTAATAAACTAGTTCTCTTACGTACCTACCTACGTAAGTAATACTAAATAAGAAGGACTACTTATTACTTTTATCGGCGCCGCCGCTTTTAATTCTTAAGCTAAATACTATAAGAACGAGGTATTCGTAATCTCGATAAAGAATATTAAAGACTACTACTATATAGCTACTAAACTAGAACCGGACTATCTAGTTATTCTACTAGAGAAGTTACGTAAGTTCGCTAACGTCTTATCTAAGGAGTAATCTAATACTCTCCTACTATATCGACTAGATTTCGATAACTATATTACTCTAAAAGAAGGCATTAAACTACTATATACCGAACTCTTACGCTACTTATCTCTTAAAGAGCTCGATATAGTAAAAGAGTTTATCTAAGAATATCTCGATAAAGGTTTTATTACACTAAGCTTAGCTAGCTACTCGTTGCCTATTCTCTTCGTCCGTAAGCCGAATAGTCGACTCCGCCTCTACGTCGATTACTATAGACTTAACGAGGTTACTAAGCGAGACGTTTATTTACTACTACTTATCGAAGAAATACTTATATACGTAAGTATAGCTAAGTAGTTTAGTAAGATCGATATTCGTTAAGTCTTTTATTAACTCTATAACTTCGTCGATAGTAAGGACCTTACTACGTTCTTTATATAAATAGGTAACTTTAAATAGCTAGTAATACTCTTTAGCCTTACTAACGCCTCTACTATATAGTAGAGGTTTATAAATTATTAGAGTAGTTAGTAAATAGAGTAGGGTATATAATCTAAATAACTATACTCTACCTAGTCTATACTTTACCTATCTCTTAGTATACCTACTCTAAGGTAAGTAAGAGTAGAGTATACTAAGAGATAGGTAGAGTATAAGTAGAGTATTTTATTTTATACCTAGTAGGTATTAGTAATCTAAAACGTTTAAGTAGTAATCTTAAAAGTTAATAAGAAAGAATTACTAATTATAGATTCTAATTACTAACTATATTCTTTAATGCTACTAGTTATAGATTTTATACTTTTAATCCCTATTATATCTATATATTAAACATCTCCTTATCCTTAACTTTAGTAGTATCTTAACTCTCTATATCTTTATCTTTATCCTTATCCTTATTATTCTTACTATCGTTATTACTATTAGTCTTAGGCTCGGAATATTCTATAACCTTATTATCCTTATTCTTACTATTCGACTTATCTTTAACTTTAATACCTAAATAATTATCCTCCTTACTACTAGCTTCCTTATCTAATATCCTTTCGATCTTATCTTTATTCTTCTCGACCTTCTCTTTATACTTATTATCGTTATCTTCTTTATAGTATAGCCTAGTACTATAGAGTTTAAGCTCGGAGATACGTTTATATATAGGAGGTAAAGGAATAACTAGCCTATATAATTATTAGAATATACTATAATTAAAGACTATAATAAACTTACTACTAGTTAAGATTCTATAAGACTACTAATTCTATAGGAGAGAGCTCTTTAAGCTACTTAAAAAAAATCTCGTATATCTACTTATTATTAGTGTCGTTAGTAATAAGGCTTATAAAGCTATTCTAGTAAATCTAGCGCTATAGCTTCTCGATAATACCGCTAGTACTATAGATATACGTATAGGCTCGTGTTAGCTATTATTTGCCTTACTAATTTATTACTATATTATCTTAGATACGCTTAATAATCTCGTTATACTCTTACTTTCGTAGAGTCTTTCTAATACTAGTCTATTTCTTATAGGTCTATATAAATATAGATTTAAGCTACTTGTCTATAATAATTAGTACTACTATAATAGTATACTATAATAATAGACTTATTACTCCTCTATTTACTAAAGTATTTCTTCTCTATCTCTTCGATAGTATTATTAATTTTAATATTCTACTTATTAATAGAGAGCTAATCTTACCTATTTTCTCTCTTAATCTTATTACGTAAAGTACTAACTACTTTACGATCTACTACTTAAGTAGTATAAAGAGCTTACTCCTTATATATACACTAAGAAGTACGATCTCTTTACTTAATAGTACGAGCGCTTTAACTTAGAGGTCTAGAGTATCTAGCGATAAATCTAGTTTTATAGCCTCTTCTAGATTAACTAGTATTATACTAAGAGATCTAGTGTTTAATTTCCTACTACTTAGAATTAAACCCCTAGTATTATTAGCGACTATATATAATAAGAGACTATAATTAATACCCCTAATAATTCTCTTAGAATATTCTCTCTAGAGTTTTCTTCTTACTTAATTACTACTTACTCTTCTTACTCTATTTTAACGTCTTCTATAGGTATAGACATTTAATTAAAGGTAATAAAAAGATTACTTATAGTACGTAAATTATACGTAAGGTATATAAGGTAAGTAAAAGAAGTAAAGGTATAAAGGTAAAGTTAGAGTTAGAAATTTATAATTTATAAATATATAAAATAGTAAAAGAGGAGGCTAGGGTAAGGAAAGATAGCTCTATTATTATATAAGTTATTTACTATTATCCTATTATTAATATTATTAATATTAAATAGCGTATCTAATAATAGATTTTATATTCCTTACTCTAGCTTTCCTTTTTACTATTTTATATATACTAAAATTTAATATACGAACTTTAACTTCTTAGCTATATATAAACTATCTTTCGCTTTAACTATAGGACGTAAAAAAGCTCGTTCTTAAGCTACTACTACTCCTAGAAAAAGAGGCTATAAAAAGAAATAACCTACTATAAAGAAAGCGCTACGCTAGCCTAGAAAGAAGTAGAGATATAAGCCCGGTAGTAATTATTATAGTCTTTAATTATAGTATAGAACTAATAGAAGCTAGCCGTCGCTCTCCGAGAGATTTGTTACTACTAGAAGTTAGTTAACCTATTCTTCTATAAACTTCTCTTTTCTCGCTTTATCTATAAGATTACTTAGGGCTATAATAATAACCTCTACTTCTAGCTAGATATAATTAGAGCTCTCTAGGAATTAGTAGAGGTATTTATTATTAGATATATAGAAGGTATATACTTATCTAATATATGTTAAATTTTCGATTAATACTTATAGATATAAACCTTAACGCTATCTATACTAAGTATATTACTATTAATTATAAAGACTCCGACTTCGCTAAGCGCTACTATAAGAAGTTTAAGGTTAGTAGTTTATTAAGGTATAGAAATATAAGTAGTAGTTTATACTAGGAGAATAGTATAAGTAGAGTAACGAATTTCTTTACTATAATAATATAATATAATAATACTTTAATCCTTTCTATTTATTATATACTTTAAAGGTTAGACTTAAAAATATTAGTTATAATTAATATTTATAATTATATAGGAGCTACTAGCGTATTTTAAAATACCTCGCTTAAAGTAATAGTAAAGAAGACTTTCTAATAGTCTAAATTTAAATTAAAATTATATAGCTAAAGAAGTATAATATTATAAATACCTATACTACTATCTATAATACTATATAACCTTTACTCTACTATAGTAGACTCTAATAATCTAATCGATCTATAACTACGTCTTTTATTAACTCTATTAATTATAGCTATCCCTATCCCTTAAGATTTACTTAACTATTAGTTTACTATATAATAACGTAATAAGAGTAGTTAGCCTATATAACGGCAACTTCTAAAGTATTTAACGCCTAATTCTATACTACGTCCCGACGAATAAATAGACCTCTAAAGCTTCTTAAAGTAGTAGAATTTAATACTTTAGGTATCTTACTATAGTTACTCGAAGAAGTTTTACTTACTATACTAGAACTTAAAACTAAGAACTAGATAAGTATATAGATTTTTTAGAGAAGCTATATAGGTATTAGATAGCTATCTATATATATACTACCTACGGTATAGTAATACTCTTACTTACTTCTTACTAGGAAAGAATAGTACTAATATAATAAGTAAATATAGGGAGTTAAACTTTTATAGGAAAGTAATAAAACTAGTCTATAAGGAAGTACTAGTAATCTAAGTACTTACTTAACTTCGAGCTCGTCTAGTAATCGATTAGAAAAACGTCCTATTATATTTAGTTACTTACTTCTAATTAGAGCTTATTCGAATAGTTATTAACTATAATTAGTCCTTTTATACTATTAAGCGACTATTATTTTAACGATTTATATAGTTCTTATACCTAGGAGTACTTATACTAAGCTATACTTATTTCGCTATACTCTTTATTAACGAATTTAAGACTCTTTACTAAAGCTTATTATAGGATCTTAATAAGACTACGAAGATTTTAATTACACTTAATAGCTAGTCTACTAATAATTACTTAGGCTTTATTATAATTAAAGCTTATTATATTAACGACTAATAGTAGCTCCGGGAATAACTATTAGATATAGTACTACTTCGCGGTTAATATATAGACTATAATATAGCTACCGAGCTTATATAGGTACTATAGTAGTATAATCTCTAGGACTAGCTTCTAGCTATTACTATAGATAATATAAGTAATAATCGTACGTTATATAAGACGATATATAAGCTCCTAAAATAAGTAGGTATTATATAGGACACGTAAGAGAATACTATTCTATGCCTTATATATATCATTAACCTAGTTATATAAGACATTATTAAGTACCTTAACCTTAAGACTACTAAGGAAGTAAAGTAAGCTACTAGACTTAAAAGATAGTACTTAAAAGATATCTCTATAAATCTCTTAGTACTAAACTCGCTTCGGAAGGTAAGCTTTCTAATTATAGTTTCTAATTATAGTCTAATAAATTACTAGCTTCGTGTAACTTATATTACTATCGATCGATTACCTTAACGATTTAAGAGGTTTATTAACCTCTAATAAACTATAACGCCTCGAGAGCGTAAAGTTATAATTCGAGATATTAAGACGTAGTAGAACTTAACCTTCGATATATATAAGCGTAGTCTCGAGCTTAGGCTATTTATCGATAAATAGCTTAAGTAGGAAATTATACTAAAAGGCTCTACTAGTACTAGATCTAACTTAGTTAGAAATAACACTAGTAATCTAGACTATAAGGATCTTAAGTATCTTCGTCTTAATAGTATAGAATAGGATTACCTTAAGCTAGTTATAAAAATGCTTAAGAACTTTAAGGAAGTAACTAAATATTTAAGTACTATTAGCCGCCTATAGATTTTATATATCTAGATAATATATAATCGACTATTCGACTTCCTTAATAAGATAGAGAGTAGTATTATAGGCAAGGAGAAGAATAATAAGGAGCGTTAGCCTATAGTAGTTAGAAGTATAGTATAACGTAGTCGAGATAAACTATTAAAGTACTATACTCGTACTAATAATAAGAGGAATTACTTCTTTAATTATAGTACTATTCTCGACTCTACGTAAAAGCTAACTCTCTACGAGGTTTATAGCTTTTAGATATATTATTATAGTAAAGCTAATAGTAAGATAGGACGAGACCTAGAATAAAACTAATAAAGAGAAGTATCGCGAGTAGTTCCTTAACTACCTTAGTCGTTATAATAGTAAATTACCTTTAGGTCTACCTAAAACCCTTAACGCTATAATATCGTCTATAGATAAAGAGGATTAGTTCTATCGACCTCGGTTACCTATATAAATTACCTCTCCGTAGACTAGCTTTAGCTTCTAGTCTAGTATAGAGTCTATATCTCTAGAATAAGAGAAGAAGGCACGAATAATACGTTAAGAGAGTAAGAATTACCTTAGTATTCCTCTTGTCCGAATTTAACTAGGATCTAAATTTAGGTTACTTAATTAGTAGAAGACTAACGAGAAGGAGTTCCTATAGCTTACTAAAGTTACTCGCGATATCCTTACTATACTAATAGCTAGCGTTAGCGTTAAACGCGTCTTTAATATAGTAAAGGATATTATTAGTAATAGAAGACACCGGCTCTCTATATAAACTATTTAGCGGCTTATTATTATAAAGCTTACGATAAGTCTATATTCGTTAAGTAGCGATACTATTACTAGTAGTTATTAAGACACTATTAATAGTAGTTATAAAGATACTACTATAGACGAGGTAGATAACTTACTTAAGCTACCTTCTTAAGAGAGTATCTTTATTCTTAGCGATTACGAGGAGAATAATAACATTAACGATAGTAAGCCTCTAGTAAAGCGTATAAGATTATCTAGAAGAGCGTAGAATAGTACTATTTATAAATACGATAATCGAGCGTATAAGATACTATAATTAGAGACTATAATTATCACTGTCCTATCTAATTTTAAATTCTATATAACGTCTTATATTAGAGAATTAAGATAAGCGTCTACTACTTACGTAATACTTACCTATATACGAGCGTAGGTTATAGTAGGTAGAGTATTTAGGTACGCGAAATACCTACTACCTAACCTATCCTATACCTACTACTAAGAATACTCTACCTAATCTATACCTACTACGCTAAGAAGAGATACTCTACTCTACTCGTAGTAAAATACCTACTACTTACTAACTACTCTATAAATTATAACTTTATCGATATACTCGAACGTTTTATATCGATCTACCTAGACGATATCCTTATTTATACCGATAGTACTCGATAAGAATACGCCGAGTACATTAAGCTAGTACTCTATCGACTCCGTAATTTAGGCCTAAACGCCGATATTAAGAAGAGCGAGTTTTACTTTACGGAGGTAAAGTACCTTAGTATTATCGTTAGCTAAGATAGTATTAAGATAGACTCTAGGAAAGTAGAAGCTATTAGAGTATAGAAATAGCTAGCTCTCGGTAATACTACTTAAGTAAGAAGTTTTATTAGTTTCTATAGCTATTACTATCGGTTTATTAAGGGTTTTAGTACTATCGCTAAGCCGCTAAATAATCTACTTAAAAAGGATGCGTTACCTTAGAACGATAGGTATACTACTACATTTAATCGTATAAAGCACGCTATTACTAGTATACCTATTCTCGCTTACTTCGATTACTCGAAATAAATAGTTATCGAAACCGACGCTTCCGATACTACTACTATAGGGATCCTATTATAATATAACGATTATAACTCTCTTCGGCCCGTTGTCTTTTTTAGTAAATCTATAAATAAAGCCGAACGTAACTATACTATCTATAATAAGGAGCTACTCGCTATCGTCTAAGTCTTCGAAGAGTAGACTCCTAAACTTATAAGTACCTAATCTAATAAGGCTATTTACGTCTTTACTAATTACTAATTCCTTATGTATTTTATAAAGACCTAAAAGCTATTACGACGCTAAGTATATTAGGCTCTCTACCTTATATAATTTAACTTTAAGATTATATACTAACCTAGTATAGCTAATAGTAAAGCTAACGTACTTACTAGAAGAAACGAGAATATATTATAATTAAAAGAAGACCTTAATCTCCGTTAGACGTTATTACTATATAAGGTACTCGACTAACGTATTATCGACGAACTTAGTCTAGGCTATATTCGAATAGAATTACCTCTTTAAGCTAGACTAAAATCTAGTTCGCTATCTAGTTCGCTGTCTACTTCGTTACCTATTCTATTACTAAAGTAGACACTAGTTTCGCCTCGTAAGCTAGACGGCTATATAGTACCTATTTTAGCTATAGAAGAACCTTTACCTCTTTTCGATAAGGTAGCTAAAGCTAACCTCTACGACGCTAAGTTCGAGTTAGCTCGAGGTATCTACTATATAATAGAGGCCTTCTCGAAAAGGAAATAGTTACCGCTAACTAACGTTACTATTAGTAAAGGGATGTTATAGTACGCTAGAAAGCTATTCGTACCTCTATCGATAGTAACTAAGGTTATCTAAGAGGTATATACGTTAAAGAACTATATATACGCTAGAGCGACTAAAATAGCTACTATAATTAAAATAACCTTCTATATCCCTAGTTATAATAATATCGTTAGAAGGTTCATCGCTTATTATTACGACTATAAACGATTAAAGACTCGTTATAGCTTACTAGCCGGTCTTCTATTACTATTACCTATTCTAGAAAAGCCTTAGTAGTATATTATAATAGACTTCGTTATCGGTTTACCCTTAGCTAACGGCTATAACGCCGTTTTATACGTTATTAACTACCTTAGTAAAGAGCGACACCTTATCTCTTACTTCTCTAGAAACGAAGGTACCTTAGTATTCGAGACTACTAAGCTAATGTTCTTTTACGTCTAGAAGCTATACGGGTTACCGAATAGTATTACCTCGGATCGCGGCCCTTAGTTCGTTAGTAACGTATAGAAGAGGCTATACTAGATCCTAAAAATAATAGCTAAGTTATCTACCGGTAGTTACCTCTAAATAGACGGCTAGTTAAAGGTTATAAACTACGAATTCGAACGAGTTATCCGATCTTATGCTATACGTTTTAGTAACTAGACTCTTATTCTTCCGGTAGTAGAGTTCTCTACTAACGTTAGTCTATTAGAAAGTACTAAGCTATCTCTATTCGAGGTTACTAAAGAATATAAGCTAAGACTTAGTTTCTAACTACTAGCTAATACTCTATCTATAAGAGCTAGGCTAAACGAAGTAGATATTCGTGTACTAGCTAAATAACTAGAAGAAGAGCTAGATATCGCTAAAAAGAACCTCGTCGTCGCGTAGTTACGAATAGTAGAATAAGCTAATAAGTACCGCTTACTAATTAAGTTCGAGGTTAGTAATATAGTCTAGTTATTAACGAAAAACCTCTAGTTATATAGTAATCTTAAGCTATTACCGAAAAGAGTTAGTCCTTATAAGATACTCGAAAAACAGTTACTACTATTATATAAACTAGACCTACCGGACGCCTTACGCCGTATTTACCTCGTATTCTACACCGACCTCTTTACTAAGTATTCGAATAACCCCTTACTAGGCTAAGTCTTTAAAGAGCTATCTTCGATCGAGATTAAGAGTAAAGAAGAGTACGAGGTAAATAACGTAATAGATATTCGAATACTACGTAGTAAACTAGTCGCTTATATAAGCTAGAAAGAATATCTAGAGGATCTTATTTAGTACTTAATTAACAACCTTAAAGAAGTAGCCAATATACTATATAACTACCTAGACTCTTATACTAATAAGCTATAGCTAAAATAGATCGATATATAATAGCGTTTAAGAGTAAACGCGCTTAAGAGAGAGAGTAGTAATACGAGATAGATACGAAGTAGATCTAGTTAGAGTCTAGTTTAGGATTAGTTACGTAATCTCGGTATCGCGGCCCGGGCTTCTAGCTACTCTACTTTCGATATTACGCGTACTTTATACTTTAGTTTCTCTTCTTTTTTTTCTAAGTCTCGATATCTTAACGAATAGACGTAATTAACCTTTATATCTTACTAGTCGTAATTAAGAGTAGCCTATAACGATATCTATATTCGACGAGTAAAAGGAACTTAGAGGTTATTATACCGAATATTATTGCGAGCTTACTTTATTTACTCTACTACTCCGCTAGTATAAAAAGAGTAATAGTATCGACTAACGTTATAGTAGAGGCTATAGATACTCTTTAGACTTTATACCCTAAGCTAAAGTAGTAGATAAGTATACTTACTAGCGCTACGCTAGATCGGAAATATAGGCCTTTATATTATTATCCCTAAGATTATAGAATAGAAAGCTCTCGATTAAAAGACTAAGAGATAGCGAGTAATTATACGTATATATAACTCTATAGCGCTAGTAGCTACTATAGTAGTTAGTTTAACTTAGTTAGTCTAGTTTAGTCGTTACTAATAAAAGAGCTATATCTATAACGACTTAAGAGAATCCCGAATAGCCGAGCTATCGGAATTAGCGAGAGCACCGAAGTCGTCGTTATCGCCTATAGAGAGAAGTCTATAGTAAGGTATATAGATATTATCGGGGTAGCTATATTAAAGTAAACTTACTTCGAGAAGGCTACGCTAGTTAGTTCGTAACTAGGAATAGCGCTATAGTCCTATAATAAGTAAAGTTACTAGTACTTCTACCTTAACTATATAACTTCGCTTAATATAAAGTCGGCGTATAGATCTAATTATTAGGCTTCCGATAGTGCCTTAGAGAATATAATATCTACTAGCGTAGACATAAAAGCAGCGTTTACGCTTAAGCTTACTATACTATTCTATAGGCTAAAGAAGTAGTTTAATAGTAGCTATAGTATACCGACGATAATATAGAAGGTTATATAAGACGATATAGCGAAGTAGACGAACTAAGCGTAGTCGTTTAGACTAATAGAGAAGTAACGGTAAATTATTAGCTTATCCTTATTAATATTAGTTAAGGGAACGCCTATAATTTTCACCTAAAAAGCGTAAGTTTTAGTTTAGCGAACTAATCGACTACCTCTAATAGATTAACTATAGGTATAAATAACCTAACGTTATATAGCCGAGGCGTATTCGTCTACTACTATTACTATTTTTTCGTAGAGGCTATTTATAACTAACTTATTATAATACTAGCGATAAGTTAAGACACGAGATAGTAAAAGCTATAACTTATTTACTAGTTAATATTATCGTGTCTACGTAGTACTATCTACTCTATAATCGCTATAATAGCCTCTACTAAGGATAATAGCGCGATAATCGCTTATTAAGTATAGTAGTTAATATTGTCCTTAAGCGAGGGATAGCCGATAATCTCTATCGCCTAGATTTATTAGCGTAAACTCTATCTCGACGTGTTTAGTACTATAGTATAGACATAGTTTTAGCTTTAGTCCGCTAACGCTATACGATAGCTTAGTTCTATTAACTCTACTACTAATTACGGGAAGTAAGAACTAAACTAAACGCTAGAGTAGAAACGAAAGTCTATAGCTAGTAGAGAGTATCTTTACTTCCTCGTCTACTATATAGTATAGTATAGTAGACGATCTTCTTATTCTCTTTACTAACCTTAACTCTCGATCTTTAGTATATAGAATAGATAGTAATAGTAATAGTAGGCTCGATAGCGATATATATAAAGAAGAGAAGAGTATAGATAAGGTTATATTAGGAGATACGTACGAGAAAGAGTAAGCGATTATAGTAAGTAAAACTAGCGGTACGTCTATAGAGTAAAGTACTAGGAGATTATCCTTATCTAGTAGAGCTATATCCGATTATACTACGTTCGAGATAGCTACTAGTATACTAGCCGGTAGTAAAGAGTTAGTAATAGATATAGTTTATCCTTAGTTCGCGTTAACTAATCTTATCTAGATCTTTCTAAGTCTATAATATATTCTTTAGCCTAAGTAATTAATAAGATATAGCTTAGCTAAGGACTCTCGGCTTAGCGCTCTAACGTTTAATAAAAGGTAAGCTAGTAGATAGACGATTTTAACTCGAGTTAGGTCGTCGTAGTAAAAGCGCCTTCTAGTAGAATATACTCGCTACGAACTACTAGCCTCTATACGATGTTCTAATAATACGACTTCTATCTACGGGTACTAAAGGTACGTCTAAATTATATACGTAAAGGCTATAGTAGTCTAACTAATAGCGAAATAGTGTTTACTAGTAGAAAGCTCGCTTAGCTCTAATCTAGTAGTACGAATCGTTACTTTACTATATCTCTAGTATATTATATATAGTAGTAGTAAAGAGCGGCCGGTAAAAGATAGCTAGTAGTTTATTACGTCGAACTAAAAGTTTCTTAGTTCTCTCTCTCGAAGTTTAAGAATAACCTAAATTTCGACCTAACTAGATTAAGTACCTCTCGAAACACAATTACGTAATGCTATCGAATTATATTCTTCTCTAAAGTCGAGTATCTTATATTTAGAGACTAGTAATCTTTATAGTATTATAAACGCGCCGTAAACTCTGTCTATAGCGATACGACTATATTATAGAAACGATTCGCTATATTACCTTAGTTTACGTTCTCTACCTATATCGACCTAAATATAGACGTTAGCGTCCCCGATATAATCTTTTCTCTCTTCTTTATCCGACCTCGATAATAGCTAGCTATCTATTATAGCGGATCCCTCGCCTAGTATAGTATAATTATTAGTCGTTATATATACGATAGCGACTCTAATATCTACTTCTACTTCGACGTCGATACTACTTCTAATAGTATCCTCTATACCGACTACGTTGTATTTATAGAATCGAATACCGCTACTATCTAGTAATTACGCTAGAGTAAATCTATTATAGTATATCTCTCTATCTTACTAACTATACTACTATAGGCTTAACTATACGTAAGGACACTCCGATATTTCTTTCTCTCTTTCTACTACTATTACTTTCTATAGCTTCCTTTATACTAGCTACGTATTATTAGTAGAATTAACTACCGTCTCTATCTAGTAGCTACGACTAAGTAAATCTATCGTAGAGTATCTCCCGATCTTATAGATAGCGCTATCGTAGGTTTTAGTATATATAACGAAGGTAGAGAAGCTAACGTCTACTAGAGATTATTTACCTCGTAGTATAAGAATATTAAGGGGAGAATAGCTAAGTTATAACTAGTATAATAAAGAGGAAGAGATAGAGGTATATCGTAGGTAAAGGTACGTCTACTATCTTCTACTAGATAAATACTTACTATAGAGAGCGTCGTAGGTAGAGCTATACTAGTAGCGTCTTCTTTCGCTATTACCTTTATAGTAGAGCTAGGTAAGGAATAAAGCGTTTATAATTCCGTGGAATATACTATTAACCGTCTATTACGCGGAATATATAGCCTTTACTCTACTCTACCTCTCGATTCTATATATAGATAATCGTAATGTCTAGATAATTAGACGGTAGTATATTATATTCTTTATTCCTTTACTATTATAATATACTATGTCCTTAATTCCGCTATAAGCTATTAACTACCTTCTATTTATATTCTATTACTATTGTCCTTCGTATACGAATACTAGTTTCGCTATTAAAATATCGTTTAATCGTTTTACGTTAACTACTACTATGTTCTCTCTATATATCTAACTATTATCCCTTAAGATTTACTCTAAATATAACGATAGTATCCTTAGTGCGTACGGCATATAAAATAAAAGGTAACTAACTACACGGACTATAGTTACTCTTAGTTTAGTGTCTAAACTAAGTTATCTACTATTATATATATACTATATCCGGCATATTACTACGTACTTAGTTTAGGGCCCGACCTAAGTTAAGTAAATTTAGGTTACCTCTCTTATTAATTGCTCTAGTTTATATTTATTTATATTCTCGTATATATAAACAAGTAACTTATATAGCTCTCTAGTATTTCTTTAACTTCTTTAACTTCTCTTTTAAGCGCTCTTAACTTAAATATCTCTTCTTTTAGTTAAATCTTAGTTAGGTATATATTACGAAGTATATAGACCTACTACGTTAATAAATCCTCTCCTTAATTCTTCTAATCTTATAAATACGTAATAACTTTACGAGAGCTCTTCTTTAATATCTACTATACTTACTCGACCTATTTACTAGACATTATTCTAAGCTTTATTTATAGTATATACTAAGCTCGTAGACGTACGTAATATATCTAAGAATTAGCCTAATAGTACTAGTATAGCTACTAATAATATTCTACTATACGAAAGACCTCCTATAGAAATTTAAGTATAGCTCGACGAGAACCTTAAGACTAAGGTATTCTTCCTTAAATTCTTTAACTAGGACGAAGACTAGTAGGCTACTATACGCGTAAGAGCGTAGAAAAAATATAAGAATACTTATATAGTTCTAGAACTCGAATATAAAGAACCTTAGGATAGTAATATTAATATAACTACGATTATAGATAATATCGAAACTTACCTATAATACTCTTAGAATAACTATACGAAGATCTTCTTTTAAAGACTATACTATTAAGACTAAGACTAGTTTAAGAGGAACGTCGGAACCTATAATAATATATCTAGTCGTAATATTATTAAAGATTTCGTCCTTAATATTAAGGCGTAAAAGCTTAGGAATAAGAAGAATTAGACTAAAGTAGACGAGAAGGCATATCCTAAGTAGTATATTAGAAAGCGCTCCTCTACTACCTAGTCTAATAGTAGACTCTCTAAAAGATTAGAGACTTCTATACTTAGTAGCGGACTCGTAGATATAGATATTAATCGCTACGCTAGTTAGTCTATACGTTAGTAGTAAATACTAGAGGACATGTCTCGTCTAATCTAAAGCATCGTCGATAAAACTATTATCGACTTTATAGTTATCGAGTAATCGAACGTTAGCCCGGGCGTAATTATAAAAAGAGGATGTTTACGTTATCTATAGGCGTTAAGTCTAAAAATTTTAAGGACATATCTAGACGATTATAATCCGAACGTATATAGCCTTAATAACATTAGGCTATTTCTAAAGAAGAAGAAGTTAGTCGGCGATAATATTATCCTTATATAGATAGATTATATAGAGCTATATAATATTCTACCTATCTTAGATAACTACGACTTACGTGCCGCTATAATTAACTATATTAACTCCCTAGTTAAAGATAGTAATATAATCTTCGTCTATTTTACGCTTAGTATAGATTTCGTTAAAAAGCTCCCTAAAGAAGTACTTTATAAGTTTAACTCTTAGTTCGACTTAGGTATATACTAATATACTTAGTTAACTCTCTTTAGTATCGTAATAGTTAGAAGCTACCGACTCTAGTCTAGTAGAAAGATAAAGAGGAACCTCTAGCTTCTTTATCTCTAGCTAAGCGCTTACTACTATATAAATCTACTCTTAAGAAGTAACCTAGCCCTCTACTACTTAACGAGAATAATCCTATTATCGACTAGCGCTCTACTCGGGTAATAGAAGATAAATACTATAATTAATGTCGAGATATCGATAAATATCCCTTTATAGTTATACTAAGTAAAGAGTTAACTAGATACTATATTCCGCTAGTCTCTAAGAAGCTATCTATACCTATACTAGTACTAGTAAAATATACGTTTAACGAGACTCTTAGTAGCTCCGACTTTATCGAAGTTTATACTATTAACGACGATAACGACGAGGAAACTAGTAATAATCTAGCCTACTAGAGCTTTATCTCCGTAGGTACTAGAATCGATTACTAGTCTAAAGAGTTCTAGGAAAGAGACTATAACTTTATAGGCTTTAAGAAAGACGTTTACTTACCGAACGCTAGTATATAGTATTAGAATTAGAATAAGAAGTATCCGGTTAAGGTAGTATAGATATACTCGGCGCTTATCGCTATTATAAAGTACCTCGAAGGCTACCCGGTATTTATATTCGCCTATAAGATAGAATTCGGGAAAACTCTAATAGGACTCTTTATACTCTATCTCCTTTATCTCTTAAATATAGAGGTACTAAAGGATAGTAAATATACTACTATATCTAAGGAGTAATAGAGTAAATACCGAAAGGTAACGATACTTATTAATAACCTATAGCTAGATGTTAGTTCTAACGATACTATTAGCTATAATCTAATTCTTAGAGAATTAAACGTAATAAAATAGTAGGCGCGAGAGATACGTAAGTTTATACTTAAGGTAAATATCGTCCTATACTAGGGAAATTTACCTAAAGAAGTACGAAAGATAGAGTATAGTAACGTATATAATATAGACTCTTTAGTTCGCGAAGAGGATCTACCTAAAAACTACTACGAATAGAAGACTTAGCTAAAAGATCGTAATACTAGCGAGCTAGTTAATACTATTAGAGTTATAGACCTCGTCGATATATATAAGTAGTATCCTAGGGAAGTATAGATAAATAATTAGTTCTTCTTTATTACTCGCGATACTATAATTAACTACTTCCTCGGCTAAGATAACTCGAATTCTAATAAGTAGAACTTTATTCCTAGAGAAGCTAAGAGGAAGTAAAGAGCTATCTCTATCTATTAGGCCGCTATTATCTTCGATAAGTTCTATTAGGTTACTAGCTAGAAAACGTAGACCTAGTTCTATCTAGGAATACTACTAGAAAGGCCTTTTATACTAGGTATAAATAGAACGCTATTTATTAAGTACTTAAATATAGTAGTATTCTTAATAGCGACTATATATAAGGACTTTAGGTTAGAAAAGCTTAAGAATAGACAAGGAATAGGAGAATTTATCGAGACCTATATCTATAAATCTAGATAAGAGCTAACTAAGTCTAAGAATAACCTAGTTTAAGTAAGGCTAAGAAAAGAATTAAGTACTACTCGATAAGCTATCGCTAATAAGCTTAACTTCTAAAAGGTATTAGACTATACCTACGTAATCGATAAATAGTATAAGGCGAATAACGACTCTAGTAAGTTTAATAAAAAGGGGAGTATATAGTTTATAGTAAAGATCTCTAAAATAGTTACTAAATAAAGCCGTATCCTTACTAAAATTCTTATTAAGATAAACGTAGACTACGTCTAGAAACTATTTACTACTACCTCTAGTCTACTAGTAGTTAGAGTTCTACTATATTCGATATTCGACCTTAAGATTACTATCGAGAATAAGTATCTTTATAGTCTTATAGCTATATAGAAGAAGATCGAAAGAGATATAGATAAGACTATATAGAAGATAATCGAGAAGTAAAAGAATAAACCTAATTAGTCCGAAGTAATATTAGAGACGATCCTTAATAAGAAGACTAAGGAGTAAATACTAAGCCTAGTCGCGCTACTACTACTTTTCTCTATATTCCCTACTCTTATAAATATCTTCTAGGATAACTATATAGTTTAAGAAGAGTTCGGCGACTATACTATTAAATTTACCTACGATATTATACGTAAGCTCTCGGCGATAGTATTATAGTAGTATATAGATAAGATTTATGCTAGTCCTTAGATATAAGTTCTTTATAGTGTTATTTCCGAGGTTATTAAGTAGAATATCTCGTACTTAAAGAGACTAAAGAGGCGAATAATCGTCTATACGTTTATACCTTTAGTACTAGTAGTCGCTACGATAGTTAGTTTAGTCTATTTAGTCTAATTAGGTTATTACTAATAAGAGTATAGTATCTAAAATAGCTCGAGTAGTACCTAGATAGTAAAGTAATCGAGATCGATAAGGATTCTAATATAGTCGTTATCTACTATAGAATAATACCTATACCTTCCTATATAGATATCGTCGATATAGCTATATCTAACGACATGTTTATCGAGCTCCTAAGGCCGGAAAGTTCGAGAATCTTAATTACTTAGAGTAGAGCGATTAAGACTAGTCTAAACCTTAACTACTTCGATACTATAATCTCGCTCGATATAGTATCGGTATTACGATCTATTCTTTAGTATCTCGCTCGAGTCCGTAGAAATATTAACTCTTAAAAAGCCGACTATATAGAGGCGTTTATAATAAAGCTAATAGCTATATTCTATAGGCCTTAGGAGTAGCTTAATAGTAGATAGAGTAAGCTATCGATAGTATAGAAAGTTATCTACGATAAAATAGAGAAGTAGAGGACCGAGATATAGAAACGTATATAAGCTATAGCGAAGAAGAATACAGTTAATTTAGGATAATAATTAATATTACTAGATAAATAGTCTAACTATATCACCTAAAAATATAGTCCCTTAGTTTAGTAGACTAATTTAGGTGCCTATATAAATTAAACTATCTTTTAGGTAAACTAATATAATATAGTACTTTAACGTTTTTCTTCCTACTGTCGTTTTAGATCTAAAGCGCTAATTCCGAC
Source organism: Elsinoe batatas (assembly GCA_017309325.2). Lineage (NCBI taxonomy): Eukaryota > Fungi > Ascomycota > Dothideomycetes > Myriangiales > Elsinoaceae > Elsinoe > Elsinoe batatas. Next base: position 800,196 of record JAESVG020000009.1, read on the forward strand.
TATAAGTCTAAATATTAAGCGATAAAAACTAATATACTAAAGCGTATTACTAAATACTCGGCCTATAGAAAGATTATATAATCTAGTAGAGGCCTTATCTAACATCTACTATATTACTAGAGAAGAGAGCTACTAATAAGTAACACGGCGTAAGTCTTACTAGAGTATATAGTAATAAATATCTACATAGAGACGACGTCGGTAATAATCCCTACTTATTTAATAAGAGAGAGTACTTACTATCTAATAAAGGCTAACGTAGTAGTATTACTAGTAATATACGATATAGTCCGCTAACGCCGAATAACCTCTTAGTCTACTTTACTCCGCTATAAATTATAGTAATTAAGAACCGAACTAAACGCTAGAGTAGAAACGAAAGTCTATAGCTAGTAGAGAGTATTTTTCCTCCCTTACTTACTATATAGTATAGTATAGTAGATAATTCTCTCGGTCTCTTTAATAACCTTAACTCTCGACCTTTAGTACGTAGAATAGATAGTAATAGTAATAGTAAGCTCGATAGTAATATATACAAGGAAGAGAAGAGTATAGACGAGGTTATATTAGGAGGTATATACGAGAAAGAGTAAGTAATTATAGTAAGTATAACTAGTAGTATATCTATAGAGCGAAGTACTAGGAGATTATCCTTATCTAGTAGAGCTATATCCGATTATACTACGTTCGAGATAGCTACTAGTATACCGGCTAGTAGCGAAGAGTTAGTAATAGATATAGTTTATTCTTAGTTCGCGTCGACTAATTTTATCTAGATCTCCCTAAGTTAATAATATATACACTAATACCGAGGATAAACTAAATTACAATTAGTTAAGCGACACTTAACTAAAGGAAGCCTTTATTAGTAGTATAAACACTAGTCTTACTTAGTAGCTTATAAAGGAGAAACTTAGTAAAGCTACGATTACGTAATTACTTAAAGACCTACGTATATAACCTCTAGTAGAGAGCCTTAGTTAGCGAACTACGAATAAACTAATAGAGAAGATAGAGAATTTAGATATAGCTAGGGGTATTAACGGCTAGTAGACCTCGAGCTTTACGCTAAACACTAATCGTAGGCCTAAAAGATATACGTTCCGGTATCTAGATATCCTTATAGCGATACGCTTCTTACTTAGCTATCGTAGCTTCGTAGTAGATATAGACTATAGCCCGTATAAAGTCTTTATAGAAGCTATCGAGAGTAAGCTACTATAATAAGTATATACCGAAATAGTAAGTAGCGACTAGTAGTAGAACATATAAAAGCGACTTAGGATACCTAGAGCTACTATTATCCTATTAATCGTCGCGAGTAATTAGACCTAAGTAATAAACTATTAAGGAGATCTTATAGTATACGCTATCTATCTATTACTAGGTAATCTAAAGGTAGAAGTACGTAATAGTAATAACCGGCTAGAGTAGCTACTAATTAGCTTACTTCCTATTATTAAAGATAGTAGTAACGTCGTTAAGGAGAAGATCTACTACGCTTATATAAAGAAAATCTTTAATACCGTCGTTAATTACTACTCGAGAGAGAGTAAAATAATCTCCTATATAGATAGAAAGAGGTAGAGGTACTTCCCTATACTCGCTACTATACCTACGGATTACGCTAAATAGGTTACTATAACTAGTATAAAGTTACTATATTATTATATAAGCTACCTAATCGGTAAAGATAAAAGAGAGGACCTAGTAGTTACTATACTATTCCGAACTTACTACTCTACGTAGCGATAATAGCGCTTATAGAGAAAGGTACGCGAAAGTTAATAGTAGAGCGAGAAGATAAATACGAGTTCTTAGGTGTATAAGGTTAGTTACTTTACGTAGGATCTTCTATGTACTAATATTTACTACGTAATAGTACTAGATATTCTATACTAGCTTCTTAAAGGCGTTTTAATACACGTCCTACGCTAGACTCGAAAATTACTCTAGGATTTAATGCCTATATAGAGATTACTATAGTATATAAAGGCTAGAGAGACTATATAGCGAATAGGCTACTAGCGCTTAGTAAAGGAGATTATACTTAATATTATCGATAAGCGTTTCGATAGTATACTAGTGTTTCCTAGTATCTAATACTTCTCGTACTATTCTACTATTAAGTAATAGATAGGTTAAGAGTAGAAGAGTATCGTACGCTAGATACTCCCGGTATTTATACTACTACTCGAGGAGATTAAGGCGCCTTAAGCTATTAAGTTTATACGCGCACTAGTCGACTTTATCTTACTAGCGAACTATAAGACCTACGATAACGATATACTCTAGTATATTAACCTCGCGCTCTTTAGAATAAACGAGTATAAAGAGACCTTCCGGGCCTATTATAGCGATAGAAAGAAGAAGAGCGACTTTAACTTTCCTAAATAGTACTTAATAACACATTTTCTAAAGGCTATCTATGATTTTAGAGTAGCTACTAGCCTCGATTCTAATTATTCGGAGTATAACTATATACGCTTTATTAAGGACGTATTTAAACTTACGAATAAGAAGGCTAGATAAGAGGACTAGGTTACTACTTATAACACGAAACTAGCGAATATACTAGCGGTATTTAACGACCCCTCGAAATTAGTTAGGCTATTAGCCGCCGAACTAATTAAGATCTAGAGTACGCCGGTTAGCGTAAGCGATGTAGTTAACGTTACTTCTTAGTTTAGCTAGCCTAATACTAAGAGGAGAGCTATATAGCGTATAGTTAGAGAACTAGAGTCGCTTATTACTATACTACCTAGACTATTACTAGAGTAGGTAATAGTAGTGTTTATCCGCGAGGCTCGTTAAGGTATAGCTAATATAGGCTCTAGCTCGAGAACCGAATACTATAATAAGTTCGACGCTAAACTAGATTCTAATAAACTTAAACTAGATTCTTCCTAGGTAAGCGACCTCTACGTTAAGTTCTACTATTCTTTAAAGTATAGGAAACTATCCGACTATAATTCTAATAATCTAGATACGGACGAACTAAACTTTATTCGGTGTATAACTAAATAGTAGGGGATACGTAGTAATAAGAGGCGTAACTAGCTCTAGGTATAAGAATAGACAATAAACAACAAAGGTACTAATAGAGTATTACCCGATAGCCTATAAGGTAAGTTACTAGCTCGAATTATATTTATAATAACTATAGAGAATAGCTTCTAGTCTAATAGATTAAGCTAACGTTAACGCCTATACTACACGGGAGCGCTCGTAGATCTATATTAGCCTACTCGGCTAGATAGAGTAGCTAATCGAGAGCATAGTATAACACTAATTAAGCCTTAGACGAATCGACGTAGTAGAGCTAGACGGAATGCTCTTACTAGTAGGCGTATTTACTCTACCTCGTAAATCTACTATAGTATCTACGTTATACTAGTAGATAAGACGAGGCCGAATAGCTAGATATATATTAATAACACGGCCGACTTTAACACATATAATATGCTATAGAACGAGTCGTAGGAGTCTAAATAGCTCTACCTAGCTAAGGCTTCTAAACGAGAGAGGCTAAGATCCCTAGGCGTAATCGGTAAGCGTAAGAGGTATTAACGAAGCTAAAGTACTCCTTTCGTAGCTAGAATAGTCGTCTCTTATATTAATAGCCTAGCGCTTAGTTACGCTTATATCGACTACTAAACTATATTAGGTAAGAAAGCTAAGATAATATTCGCGGGTATTAACCTAATAGTTAGTTTATACCTATATGTCTTTAGGTTAGTTACTAAACTATATATAGTAGGCGGACTAAGACGCCTTACGTAGATCTCCCGTTAAAGGGCTAGTTTACTCCTATGCTAATTACGATAGCTTAGGAAATTATAGCGAGGCGTTATAGATATCTCTCGGTGTTTAGATATACTATGCATATTTTACGACGGTAGTAAAAAGTATAGGTAAATAAGTTATTATTAGGTTAGTTCTATAGACGGACTTAGGTTAGCGATCTAAGAAGTTTATTCCTTCTCTATTATAAGTCTACCGATAAGACTAGCTTAGAAGACTCTCTCCGAAAGATACCTATCGATTTCTATATATATTCTAGCTACGGGAAGTAGATCGAAGAAGGAGTTACTACTATAAAGAGCGATAGCGCTAGAGAGTTCCTACTTAATACCTTCTAGGAAGTAAGGGACAACGTAGTATACGACTATAACCGTAAGTAGCTACGTAATAGAGGTATTACGCTACTTAAGCCCTAAAGGAGAGAACACTTAGGTATCTTCTTCGTTAGTATAGCGAGTAGTTCCTTCCTCGCCTCTAATACCTCCTCTATATCTACGTAGATCGTAAGTATTTACTCGTTAGATTATAAGTATATTATATATATACGATAGTAGGGTAGTTAGTGAGTAGAGTAGGGTATACAATCTAAATAACTATACCCTACCCGGCCTATACTCTACCTACCTCTTAGTATACCTACCCTAAGGTAGGTAAGGGTAGGGTATACTAAGAAATAGGTAGAGTATAGGTAGGGTATTTCATTTCATACCTAGTGGGTATTAGTAATCTAAAAAGTTTAAGCGGCAATCTCAAAAGTTAATAAGAGAGGATCACTAATCACAGATTCTAATTACTAACTGTATTCTTTAATGCTACTACTTATAGATTTCACACTTTTAATCCCTATTATATCTATATATTAGACATCTCCTTATCCTTAACCTTAGTAGTAACGTGATCCACCTACAATCCGCGCACCCCCACAATCCGCGCACGTAAAAAGGCACTTTTGAATAAGAATAGTCAATTACTCTGTCAAATTAAGCTAGCTCGTCCTCTGAGTCCTCAGGTATCTCGTTAAATACCTCCTCTTCTGATTCCTCCGGTGTAGGTGTCGGCGTAGGCGTTTTTTGACGCTTTTTGCTCTTCTTCTTCTTCGAGGCTACTTCGGCTTCACGGAGGATATCGATAGTCTCTTGCTCGCTAAAGACGAACCGGCCTTCGATAGCGACGCGTTTACTACTTTTCTTACGCTTACGCGTCTCGAAAAGCTGTCGCTATTGTTCAATTTCGCGCCGTAACAACGTAAGGGACGTTATTGCTAATTCGAATTGTGACGTCATTTTCGAGATATATCGCTTAACTGGTGTTTCGACGTCGACGACGGCCATACGCGCGTTGAGACTACGGTTAACCGTACGTAAGCTTGCGCCGGATTGTGGCGACCCTAACCGCAAGGCGTTTTGGTCGAACTAGCTGTTTTCCGTCGGGGTAATTGCCCGATTAGGCGATTTGTCACGTGATTCGTGTGGCAAATTAGCGAGCACTATAATAGGGCTTATCGGATAGATGCCGGAGTGTTCGAAACCAGATTTAATGTTCCTTGCGGTTAGAGCACGTACTCTTGTAGCTACGTAGGATTCTGTCTACTATACTCGGTGTATTCGGCCTCGGTTAAGACGCATTAGATTGTCGATCTCTTTCGTAAGGGCTGTTTTTAACGGCGAAAAACAGGCTACGTCAAGCGGCTAGAGGATATGTGATACGTGAGGAGGGAACACAACAAGGTCGATATTATGCTCGAAATAGAAGAGAGCAAACGCGGCCGTAACGTGCGAGCTATAGCTGTCTAGAATAAGGAGGTATCGACGGCCGGTAAGGTCACGTGTTTCAGGCTCAAAGACAGTCGATAGCCACTCGAAACCGTGTGCGTTACTTGTCTAGCCTTTATTCGATAAAGGCTTTCTAGTCGTAGATGACGCTTCCGTAGCCGGATTAGCTAATTCTTGCCGATAGGTTGTAATAGAGACGTTAGGAGTGTATTGTCTAAAGTACATACTCGGTGACGGATTATCTCGATAACGAGCTCTAGTGCAAAGAACGGCGTTATAGGTGTTCCTAAGCTATCGAGCTAGGTAAGATAGTCAATAAGCGACTCTTCTTCGGCCGGAGATAGCAATTGACGTGGTAGATTCCTTATTATACGCGATTATCTACTATAGTATCTATCTCGAAGCGTAGAGGGCGGAATATTAAACGCGTCGGCAGTAGCGCGAAGAGAGTCGTAAGTATCGTTCCGATAGCCTCGGAGAGTAGCTTCGATATTAGCTTCAGAATACATGTCGAATAGCTCAAAAAGTGATGTTTGTCACGTAAGAAAGAAGGATAGTTACGAAGCTAACGCGTGAAATATATAGGGGCGTGCGCGGATTGTGGGGGTGCGCGGATTGTGGGTGGATCACGTTATCGCTTAACCGGTGTTTCGACGTCGACGACGGCGATACGTGCGTTGAGACTACGGTTGACTATACGTAAGCTTGCGCCGGATTGTGGCGACCCTAACCGTAAGGCGTTTTAATCGAACTAGCTGTTTTCCGTCGGGGTAATTGCCCGATTAGGCGATTTGTCACGTGATTCGTATGGCAAATTAGCGAGCACCGTAATAGGGCTTATAGGATAGATTCTAGAGTACTTAAAACTAGATTAAATATTCCTTGTAGTTAGGGCGCGTGTTCTTACGTTTACGTAGGATTCGGCCTACTATATACGGTATATTCGGCTATAATCGAGACGTATTAGATTGTCGATTTCCCTCGTAAGAGCCGTCTTTAACGGTGAAAAATAGGCTATATCTAGTAGCTAAAGGATGTACGATACGTAAGGAGGGAATATAATAAGGTCGATATTATACTCGAAACAGAAGAGAGCGAATATAGCCGTAACGTGTAAGCTATAGCCGTTAAGAATAAGAAGGCGTCAGTAGCGAGTAACGTTACGTGTTTTAGGCTTAAAAATCGTCGATAGCTATTTAAAACTGTGTACGTTACTCGTCTAGCCTTTATTCGAGGTTAAGAATCGCTATCCGGCCGGCCACGGGTCCGGAATCTAGTTTATTTAAAGGTTTTTAGCCTTATAGATAACGAGGAGGGGGAGCACGTCTCCGGAGGCTCGTATACACTCTAGAATTAATATCTACTCTTATCGGCTAATAACGCGTTTACGACGCTTCTTTCGACGTTAGCTATAATTAGAATTAACTACTACTTACGTCGATTAAGTTATCCTAACGCTTACGCCTACCTCGTCGAGGTTATAGACATCCGAAGGTAGATAGTTGTATTTTACGAATAGGTTCGATAACGCGTTAAAGAACAGCGCGATAGCTTCGTAGGTCCTAGCTTTATACCGTAATAATTCTAGCTACCGTGACTAAGCTATCTTAATCTACGGATAACGTTTATATAGTCGTTATATCTACGACTGACTTATTAGCTACGTTACGGACAGAGGAAGTTAGTAGTCTATTTAACGTACTCGATATCGAATTATCTCGTAAATAAGTTCACGGATAAAGTAAGGCGTTATAGGTGTTCTAAGGCTATCGATCTAAAGGACATAGGCTACGAGTGTCTATTCTTCGGCTAGAGATAGTAATTAACGTCCTTCGTTATATATACAACGTAATTATCGACTATAGTATCGATATCGAAGTATAGCACGTAGGATTTTAAACGCGTTAGCGGCAGCGTTTAGAGAGTCGAATTACTTATATCGATAGCTGTCTAAGGTAGTAGTAACGTGTACTTTAGTATACATAATAAAATAATTTAAAATATGATATTTGTCACGTAAGAAGGAAAGATAGTTATAAAGCTTACGCGTAAAAAAAATAGAGGTATAAGTCGCTCGTAGACGTACGTTAGTTATAGACGCGCGACGTTAAGTTAACTTAGCGAGCGGCTATAGTTCGAGCTTTATATTCGTAGAATCACTTAGTAATAGATAGAACGTTTTTAAATAAATGTTATCTAATGTTAGCCCGAAATAGTAGAGATAGAATAGGACTAAGTACTAACTAACGTAGAGAGTATTTATATAGCTCCGGGGAGTAAACGCGGAAAATAGGATAACTACGCTAGCGCTAGTCGTACGTAAGTACATCGTAAACGTAGGTTCTCTAGAGAGCGCGAGTAGAGCTCTCTAAAGAGAAAGCTAGGCTCTAGTAAGCTAGTACTAGAATAGATCCGGTGTTATAACTATAGTAGGCGAGGTTACTACTCTACCTCGTATATATAGCTACGTAAGCTAGGCTAGGAACCTATAATACGCGTAGTAGAAGCGAGTAAACGCTCTCGCCTATTTAACTAACTCCCTAAGAATGTGTTAAACGACCCCGAATAGAACTATAAGAGGCCTATAGTCCTTCCGGCACGAACGTATAAGGGGATAGTTTATACACTAGATAGTAAGGTTAGTATATTAATACTCTTAGACGACGGATCCGACGTTAATATAGTCGATTCTACCTTCGCCCTTAAGTATAACTTAAAGCATATTAACGCCGAGCTCCCGTAAGTTAATAGCTTCTAGAGCTATCTAGTATATTACTATAGTACCTACGAGATCGAGCTACGCTTAACGGACGATACTAGTAAGATACGAGAGTCGAAAGGCTTATTCTATGCTATAGAAATAAGCTCTCCTATCTTACTCGGTTAGCTATAGCGTTTCGACTAGAGTATAGTAGTAGATAGCTATACCGACTAATAGTAGTACGATTATAATACTACGTCTATACGCGTCGTAAGCGCTCGAGAATTCTCTAATCTAGTCCTCGCGGGAAATTAAGGCTACGCTATTATTCCGTCGAGCGTATATAACTCTATAGAGTATAGAGTACGAAGAGTAGCCGGAGCCTCTATAGAACTTTCGTAGAACTCCCTCGACTTACTACTTACGTATATCTCGGACTTTAAGGACGTATTTAACGTTAATTCTACCGAGATAAGGCTTACTAGGAACGTTTTCTATCCGATCGATCTCTAAGAGAGTAAGGAGCCTCTCTTCCGACCTCTTTATAACCTCTCTATTATAGAGTTAGCGGAGCTAAGAGAGTACTTAAAGAAGTCCCTAGAGAAAGACTAGATCCGATATTTAGAGAGTCTAGCTAGCGCGCTAATTCTATTTATACTAAAGAAGAACGGGACGCTTAGACTATATATAGATTACCGCGGCCTAAACGTAATTACTATTAAGAACTGCTACTCTCTCTCTCTTATTAGTAAAACTCTCGATTAGCTCGGGGAAGTAGTAGTATAACGTCGCGCGTCTATAACCGACGTACGTCTATAAGCGACTTATACCTCTATTTTTTTTACGCGTAAGCTTCGTGACTATCCTTCCTTCTTACGTAATAAACATCATATTTTAAATTATTTTATTATATATACTAAAGCACACGTTACTACTGCCTTAGACAGCTATCGACATAAGTAATTCGACTCTCTAAATGCTGCCGCCGACGCGTTTAAAATCCTACGTGCTATACTTCGATATCGATACTATAGCCGATAATTACGTCGTATACGTAACGAAGGACGTTAATTACTATCTCTAGCTAAAGAATAGATACTTATAGCCTATGTCCTTTAGCTCGATAGCCTCGGAACACCTACAACGCCTTACTTTATTCGTGAACTTATTTACGAGATAATTCGATATCGAGCACGTTAAATAGACTACTAACTTCCCCCGTCCGTAACGTAGCTAATAAGTTAGTCGTAGATACGACGACTATATAAACGTCATCCGTAGATTAAGATAGCTTAGTTATAGTAGCTAGAATTATTACGGTATAAAGCTAGGACCTACGAGGCTATCGCGCCGTTCTTTAACGCGTTATCGAACCTATTCGTAAAACATAACTATCTACCTTCGGACGTCTATAACCTCGACGAGGTAGGCGTAAGCGTTAGGATAACTTAATCGACGTAAGTAGTAGTTAATTCTAATTATAGCTAACGTCGAAAGAAGCGTTATAAACGCGTTATTAGCCGACAAGAGTAGATATTAATTCTAGAGTGTGTACGAGCCTCCGGAGACGCGCTCCCCCTCCTCGTTATCTATAAGGCTAAAAACCTTTAAACAAACTAGATTCCGGACCCGTAGCCGGCCGGATAGTGATTCTTAACCTCGAATAAAGGCTAGACGAGTGACGCACACGGTTTTAAATAGCTATCGACGATTTTTAAGCCTAAAACACGTGATATTACTTGCTACCGACGCCTTCTTATTCTTAACGGCTATAGCTCACACGTTACGGCCGTATTCGCTCTCTTCTGTTTCGAGTATAATATTAACCTTATTATGTTCCCTCCTTACGTATCGCATATCCTTTAGCCGCTAGACGTAGCCTATTTTTCACCGTTAAAGACAGCTCTTACGAGAGAAATCGACAATCTAATACGTCTCGATCATAGCCGAATATACCGTATATAGTAGGCCGAATCCTACGTAAACGTAAGAACACGCGCCCTAACTATAAGGAATATTTAATCTAGTTTTAAGCACTCTAGAATCTATCCTATAAGCCCTATTACGGTGCTCGCTAATTTACTACACGAATCACGTAACAAATCGCCTAATCGGGTAATTACCCCGACGGAAAACAGCTAGTTCGATTAAAACGCCTTACGGTTAGGGTCGCCACAATCCGGCGTAAGCTTACGTACGGTTAACTGTAGTCTTAACGCGCGCATAGCCATCGTCGACGTCGAAACACCGGCTAAGCGATATATCTCGAAAATGACGTCATAATTTGAATCGGTAATAACGTCCCTTACGTTACTCCGGCGCGAGATTAAGTAATAGCGGCAGCTTCTTAAGACGCGTTAGCGTAAGAAAAGTAGTAAGCGCGTCGCTGTCGAAGGCCGGTTTGTCTTTAGTAAGTAAGAGACTATCGATATCCTTCGTAAAGCTAAAGAAGCCTCAAAGAAGAAGAAGAGCAAAAAGCGTAAAAAAACGCCTACGCCGATACCTACACTAGAGGAGTTAGAAGAGGAAGAGCTAATGCCTATAGAGTCTAATTCTAGGGACGAACTAGCTTAATTTAATAGAGCTATTCATTGATTTTGTTTAAAAGTGCCTTTTTATGTAAGTCGCTTATAGACGTACGTCGATTATAGACGCGCGACGTTATTATAAGAGCTATCTTTAATAGCGAAAAACAAGATATATCGAAGGGCTAAAGGATATATAATATATAAGGTAGAAAGATAACAAGGTTAATATCGTACTCGAAATAAAAGAAGGTAAACGCGGCTATAACGTACGAGCTATAGCCGTCTAGAATAAGGAGGCGTCAATAGCCGTCGATATTACGTGTTTCGGGCTTAAAGATTGTCGTATAGCTATTTCGTGTTCTATCTAGCTACTCTAGGCTTAGTAGAACGCTAAACGATATCTCGTTACTAAAATTAGCTAGCTAGAGGTCGAGATCGGTTATTTGCTATATAGTCGTCGATATAGCTAAAATTAGTCGGTTTTTAAAGCTTTAAAAAGGTGTAATAGTCGTCTAGTTACTTCTACGTACTACTATGCCTCCTGGTATTAATAAGGCTAAGCTAGCCGACTTTATTATTCTCCTTACTAATAGCTATAGCGACCGCGCGATCTACCGCGAGCTATATATCTCTCGTGCGACTATTCGTAATATCCGACTCTCTCTTAAATTCTTTAGAGAGCCTTATTCTCCTCTTTTAATGTACGTTTAGCGTACTTAGCGTTTTACTCTCTTCCTCGAAGCCTAGCTCTTTATATATTTTACCGATATACTAATAGCTTATCTCGATAAGTTATAAGATTAGCTATTTAAAGAGCATAGCGAGAGGTTCGGATTAACTACTATTTAGGAAGCTATTAAGTAGTAAAAGTAGTCTCGAAAGGTTACTTAAAAGAAGGCTATAGAAAGAGACGAGGTTTTACGTACGGTATAGTTATAGAGGTATAAAAGCTAGCCGGCTAATATAATCGTTTACTTAGATAAATCTAGTTATAATAAGCGTACTAGCTAGAGGCGTTATAGCTAGTCGCTAAAAGGTGTTAAATGTAAGGATAGCTAGCTAAAGACTCGTACTAAAAGATAGAGTATACTTCTAGCTATTATAACTAGAGGATACCTCGAAGGCACGCTTATCTACTATAGCTCGATTATAGGCCTTATCTTCTAAGATTAGCTAGAGTATACTATACTACTATAACTCGAGCCTAGTATAATCGTAGTAATAGATAATACGTTAATTTACTACGTAGAAGAGATATAAAGGATAGTTAAAGAGTATAGATTATACCTCGAGTACTTACCTCCTTATTCGCTGGATTTTAATTCTATTAAAGAGAGCTTCTCGGTGCTAAAGGCGTAGGTAAAGAAGTATCGTAACTTAGCCTCTAGCTATTAATCTTTTAGCGAATTCTTAGCTTATAGAGTTAGTTAGTATAGTAGTAAAGGCGCTCGTAATTAGTTTAAGTACTACGGATATAATATAGAAGAGTAAATAGAGTAAATACTATAAAGATATAGGTAAGGTTAAGCTTACGAAAAAAGCGCTAAGTCTTTATTAAAAACTCTATACTACTAGTACTATAAGCCTATACTACTTTACTAGCTTATCTAAACTAGATTATACTATCTAGTTTAGTAGCTAAACTAGATTATACTAACTCGTACGCTAAGATAGTACGCTATCTATCTTAGTAGCTAAAATAGGCCTATTTTACTACTCTTATACTAATATTAGATAGTCTATCTTAGCCGCCGAGATAGATAGCCTATTACGTCGTTAAGTTAAACTCTCTAGTTTTATCTTCTTTGCTTAAAGGTTAAAACTCTAAGAGTTCCTACTACTTCTTAAACCTTAAGATCTCTCTCTTAATCCTTACTAGTAACTCCTCTTTTAACCTCTATAACTTAGTTTACCTCTTCTCCGATACCTTATAAATACTATCGACGTTAAATTTAGTATCTCTAAGGTAGAGAAAGGCTTAATTTAGCGCTATATGCTTAGTCTAAAAGGCCGGCTTCTACTTAAGATACTTAAAGAAGTTAAATAATACTTCGGTAGCGTCGAATTACGAGTATATTAGTAAAGACAGAGAAGTAGTTACTACGCTAGTATAAGGCTAAAGAGAAGGTAGTATACTCTAGGTATTTATATTATATACCTATACTATCGCTAGTAAAGTTAATAGTACTCTACTACTACTACTAAGTAGAGAGAGGTAAGGCTACTCCTTCTTAGTAATAGTCCTATTAGTCTTCGATTTACTTAATTTAAGTACTAGAGAGCTATAACTAGAAGAGTCTAGTATAGTACACTTACTAGCTTAAGTAGTAGCTATCTATATAAGCTAGATTAGACTATTAATTAGATAGTGCTCTTTATATCTATTAACTTAGTAAAGACGCTTATAGTTAGAGTACTAGTTACTAACGTACTACTAGTACTTAAATAAAGGCTCTTAATTACTTATTATAGATAATAGATTCGACCGCTAGCTTATAGTCGTACTCTACTAACTACTCTAGCTAATATTAAGCTCTTTAACTTTACCTCTTAGTACGAAGGTAAATATAGTAGATATCGTCTCTAGCCGTAGAGAAAGACTAACTAGTATAGTAAGCCTTAGCCTTACGCTTTATAAAGCTAGTAGAGGCCGAGGAGGTGCTTATAAAGTAACTAATAGAGTTATCGGCTACTCTAGCTTTAAGAAGGTATACTATAAATCTATATTAAGCTTATTATAGCCTTCTTCTAACTAGCGCTCTAGATTAAGTACTAGCCTATCGATATTCGATTACTTATCTACTATAAGCTTATAGCTCTACTTCTTCCTTAATTTCGTATACGAGGCTACTAAGCTTATATTCTCTAGCTTTAGAGAGTACTCTACTATCTCTTTAGCCTTAAGCTTAGCCTATACGAGTAATTAACTATATAATAATTTAGCCGGCTCTTTATATACTTTCTTATTATAGTACTTACTCTTACCGATAGTAACGCTTAACTATACCTCTATCTTACGCTACTTAATATCCGCTACTAAAGGTACTACCTCTACTTATACTAAAGTAAGAGTAATCTTCTCTACCTTTACTAACTAGTATACTCTCGACTTACTCGGCGTTAGTAAAGTAGTTATATACTAGCTAGAGTATATAGCGTCGTAGTTAAGCTATTACGTAGCTTAACTAGTAAGATTAGAGAAGCTATTTATATTATAATACGAGATAGATACGAAGTAAATCTAGTTAGAGTCTAGTTTAGGATTAGTTACGTAATCTTAGTATCGTAGCCTAGGCTTCTAACTACTTCGCTTTCGATATTACGCGTACTTTATACTTTAGTTTCTCTTCTTTTTTTTCTAAGTCTCGATATCTTAACGAATAGACGTAATTAACCTTTATATTTTACTAGTCGTAATTACTATATCGAGACTTCGATCTCTACGACTAAGCGACGGAGCTATTAAAAACTATCTAGTTATTCTACTACTTACGTAACTACTAATAATAAACACTTACGAAGAATTTATAAAGAAGAAGAAGAATTATTATAACCGTAGTTCCTACGTATACTATAATAGATTCTCGCTACTACTATATAGGTTAATACTACGAACTAAAGATATAAGAAGAAAGTAATAAGTCGAGTTACTAACGACTTAAGAAAGAAGTAAGCTATTAGCTAAATTTTTAGATATTCCCTTTTTTACGCGTTAACTTTTTACTACCTTATTTACGACTAACTACTTTAAGCTATAGCTCGACCTAACCTCGATAGTAATAACTACTACGTAAGTAAGATTTCTCTACTACTCGTCGACGACAACGAACTAGTTTAGTTAGTCTACTACGACCTTATTTACCTTAGCGATACTAACCTTAGGAAGAAGCTATAAGAGATAGAAAGTATAACTACTCTACGTAAAGCTTTTACCTTTATCGAGTTTACTTACGACGAATAGGTCGCCGTATATAACTTAGTACGTTCCGACGCTCTCGATTTACGTAATTAGCTAGATAATACGTTACTCGATCTCGAGATAGCTAATAATATCGCCGATAACCTTACTACCTAAACTACGCGCTACCTTACTAATATAAGTAACTTTAGGGCTAAACTAGCTTAACTAAGATCCGAAATAGAGCGTAGTATACTAACCTCTTTAGCCTATAGTACTACCTTATTTAAAAAGATACTAGACTCTACTATTTTCTCTAGTAGTACTCTAGAATAGTTCGAGGTCTTTAAATACTAGGTAAAGAATAAAATACGAGCTAACGCTAACTATTTCTCTACCGAGGCCTCTTAGTATATATACCTTTACTTATACCTCTTTAGTAAAGTATATACTCTTATTATAGACTTCGCTAGCGACTAGACTCTTAGCCTTAAAGATACTCTCGGTCTTTTAGCTTAGCGCTTTAAAGACTCTAACTATAAAGCTACTACTCGCGCTTAGTTCGCTAATCTCTTCTAGCGTAATACCTCTTTTAACTTTTTTATTAGCGAGTTTAATAAGTACGCTCTATACGCTAAGATCGCCGAAGACGAATAACTCTACTAGCTACGCTAAAAGATATTTAACGAACTACGCGTTACTCTCGTTAACTTCGATACTAACGATTTCGCTACCTTTATTATAAAGGCCTATACTACCGATCGTAATATCTAATAGAGTAACCTTATTACTAAGCGTACTTAGGCCCTACGCTCTATAACGACTATAAGTTACGCCGCTACTCTACTAATCCGCGTACTCTATTTAATCTTCGCGCCTACTACTCTAGATACTTACTATTCTCTTACCGGAGGTACTTCGTAGCTCTTTTACTTAACCCCGACGCTTACTTATTTCGTATATAGTAAGATAGGCTATATCGCGCCGAAATATATAGCTAGCGCCTCTAAGAAGGCTACTTATACTATTACTCGCTTCTCTCGTACTATAAGCGCTATAGAAGAGATATAGTAGCTCTAGTACTATATAGCTAAGTTAGAAGCTAAATCTACTTTAGTCTACGAACTAGATCTAGTTTAGTTCTAGTTCGACTCTAAGATAGATTACGATTTAACTAGCTAGACTAGCTAGAGAAATAACTAGCTAGAGAACGAGTCCTATTCTCTAGTAGAATAAGAGTAATACGAGATAGATCCGGAGAAGTATAAACGCTAAATAGCGTTATTACTTATAACGTTACTACTATTATAACTCCTATTACTATCTACGACCTCTATAATTACGAATAAACTATTACTCTATAAGCCTTTATTAATACTAGCGCGCTTATCGGCGCTATAGTTAATTATAACGTTCTTAATAAGCTAAAAACCTTCGAGTGCTCTATAGCGTTAGCTAGCTCTATTTAGCTTTAAGCTTATAATTAATGCGAGATAGATACGAGCTAGGGTCTAGTTTAGGATTAGTTACGTAATCTCGGCGTCGCGGCCCGGGCTTCCGGCTGCTTCGCCCTCGATATTACGCGTACTTTATATACTAGCTTTCCCTTCTTCTTTTCTAAGTCTCGATATCTTAACGAATAGACGTAAGTAACCTTCTATCTTGCTAGTCGTAATTACTATATCGAGACTTCGAAACCTCTACGACTAAGCGACGGCGCTATCGAAAACTATCTAGTTATCCTGCTACTTACGTAACTACTAATAAATTACTCACGAAGAATTCACAAAGAAGAAGAAGCATTACGACCGTAGTTCCCGCGTATACTATAATAGATCCTTGCTGCCGCTATATAGGTTAATATCGCGAATTACCGAAGATACGAGAAGAAGGTAATAAGTCGAGTCACCGACGACTTAAGAAGGAAGTAGGCCGCTAGCTAAATTTTTAGATATCCCCTTTATTACGCGCTAACTTTTTACTACCTTATTTACGACTAACCTCTTCGAGCTATAGCTCGACTTAACCCCGGCGACGAAGAGCGTCGCTAAAGTAAGCTACTATAACCTACCTCCGACTATAATAGCGCCTCTATTAGCTTACTCTATTACGATCTATTCGCCCTCTCCGACGCTATACTTCTTAGTAAGCTATAGGAAGAGTATAGCATTTAGGTACTAAGGGACGCGTTCGACTACGTCGAATCCTCTTATAACGAGTAGACTATATAAGTAAGCGCTATATAGGCTTAGGTCGGTAATATCTAAGCCGAACTAGATGTATCTTAGACCTACGCCGACGGCGCTACTACCTAAGCCGCTCGTTACTTAGCTAAGGTCTAAGAGCTTAAGGCCGAACTAGACTATCTTAAGGCCGAGATAGGATATAGTACACCGACTCCTTCTATACGTAGCTCTCCCTTGTTAGAGAAGCTACCGGACCCCGCTGTTTTTAGCGATAGTATACTAGAATAGTTCGATGTCTTTAAGTACTAGACGTAGAATAAGCTTCTTTTTAATGTAGACCGTTACTCTACGAAGGTTAATAAGTTCGCCTATCTTTACTTACGCCTCTTAGGAGACGCTTATACCCTCGTTATAGACGTAGCTCGCGGTACGATCCTTAGCGCTAACGAGGTCTTTACTCTTTTAGCTTAGCGCTATAAGGACCCTAACTATAGGGCTACTACGCGTATCTAATTTACTAGCCTCTTTTAGCGTAATAATACCTTCGACTCCTTTATCGGCGAGTTTAATAAGTACGCTCTTCGCGCTAACATCGCTAAAGAAGAGTAGCTATACTAAATCCGTTAGAAGATATCCGCCGAGCTACGTAATACTCTAGTTAACTTTTACCCCGATAACCTCGCTACCTTTATTACTATAGCTCGCGCTACTAACTATAGTATCTATTAGAACAACCTTATCGCTAAGCGCACTTAGGCTCTATGCTCTATAATAGCTATAACTCGCGTCGCTAGCGCTCTAACTCGCTTACCTTACTTAACCTCTACGCCTACTACTTCGGCTACTTACTACTCTATCGCCGGAGGTACTTCGTAGCCTTTTCGCCTACCCTAAACACTCGTCTACTTCGCATATAGTAAGCTAGGCTATATCGCACCGAAGTATATAGCTAGCGCCTCTAAGAAGGCTACTTATACTACTACTCGTCCCCCTCGCGCTATTAGCGCTATAGAGGAGATATAGTAGCTTTAGTACTATATAGCCGAGTTAGAAGCTAATTCTAGTTCGGCCTACGAACTAGATTTAGTTTAGAACTAGTTCGACCCCGAGATAGATTACGAGTTAGCTAACTAGTTCGACTAGAGAAACGAGTAGCCGGAGAATAAGTCCTCTCCTCTAGTAGAATAAGGGCTATTCGAGATAGATCCGGAGGAGTATAAACGCTAAATAGTGTCGTTACTTATAACGTTACTGCTATTATAACTCCTATTACTATCTACGACCCCTATAACTACGAACGAACTATTACCCTATAAGCCTTTATCGACACCGGCGCGCTTATTAGCGCCGCGGTTAACTATAACGTTCTTAATAAGCTAAAAACCTTCGGATGCTCCGTAGCACTAGCTAGTCCTATCTAGCTTTAAGCTTATAACAGCGTACCGACTAAATAAGTTACTTATAGCGTTCCCCTTACTACTACTATCTCTAGTAAGATAAACGCCTTTACTACCTTCTATATTATAGATATCGGCTATTTCGATATTATCCTCGGCCTCGGCTAGCTTAAGGCTAATAGGGCTAATATCGACTACGAATACGGTAAAGTTACGTACAGAGAAGAATTTTCACCGACTATCGTTA
Organism: Elsinoe batatas; assembly: GCA_017309325.2. Lineage (NCBI taxonomy): Eukaryota > Fungi > Ascomycota > Dothideomycetes > Myriangiales > Elsinoaceae > Elsinoe > Elsinoe batatas. The sequence goes on from JAESVG020000009.1 coordinate 818,729, forward strand.
AGCGGCAATAGCCGCATCTAATTAAAGAAACCCTCGCGGCTACCGAGTTAGGACGAAATAGACCGTATCGACTACTAGCTCTTAGGTCGAATTTTAAGCTAAACTAGGGGGAGTTTAAACTAGTTACCTATAGCAATTAGCTAATAAATAAGTTCTCGTACGTACTAGCCTACGTAAGTAATACTAAATAAGATAGACCGCTTATCGCCTTCGTTAGCGCCGTAGCTTTTACTTCCTAGGCTAAATACCGCGAAAATAAGGTTTTCGTAATCTCTATAAAGGATATCGAGGACTACTACTATATAGCCGCCGAACCGGAACCTAACTCTTTAGTCGTTCTACTAGAAGAGTTACGAGAGTTTACCGACGTCTTCTTTAAAGAGTAATCTAATACTCTGCCGCCGTATTAACCGGATTTCGATAACCGTATTACTCTAAAGGAAGGCGCTAAGTTACTACGCACCGAACCCCTGCGTCGCTTATCTCCTAAAGAGCTTAATATAGTAGAGGATTTTATCCGGGAAAACCTCGATAAAGGCTTCGTTACCCTAAGCTCGGCTAGCTACTTATTACCTATCCTTTTCGTCCGTAAGCTAAATAGTGAACTCCGTCTCTACGTCGATTACTACGGCCTTAACGAGGTTACTAAACGAGATGTCTATCCGCTACCCCTTATCGAAGAAACACTTACGCGCGTAAGTAAAGCTAAGTAGTTTAGTAAGATCGATATCCGCTAAGCCTTTTATTGTCTTCGTAACTCCGTCGATAGTAAGGACTTTACTACGTTCTCTATACGAATAGGCAACTTTAAATAGCTAGTAATGCTCTTCGGCCTTACTAACGCTCCCGCCGTATAGTAGAGGTTTATAAATTACAACTTTATCGATATACTCGAACGGTTTATATCGATCTATCTAGACGATATCCTTATTTATACTAATAGCACTCGACGAGAACACGCTAAGCACATTAAGCTAGTGCTTTATCGACTCCGCGATTTAGGCCTAAACGCCGATATTAAGAAGAGCGAGTTTTACCTTACGGAGGTAAAGTACCTCGGTATTATCGTCGGCCGAGATAGTGTTAAAATAGACCCTAAGAAGGTAGAAGCTATTAGAGCTTAGAAATAGCTAGCCCCCGGTAATACTACTTAAGTTAGAAGTTTTATTAGCTTCTATAGCTATTACTGTCGGTTTATTAAGGGTTTTAGTACTATCGCTAAGCCTCTAAACGATCTGCTTAAAAAGGACGCGTTACCTTAGGATAATAAGTGCACCGCCGCATTTAATTGTATAAAGCACGCCGTTACTAGTACGCCTATCCTCGCTTACTTCGATCGCTCGAAATAGATAGTCGTCGAAACCGACGCTTCCGATACTACTACTACAGGGATCTTGTCGTAATATAATAATTATAACGCTCTCCGGCCCGTCGCCTTTTTTAGTAAATCTATAAGTAAAGCCGAACGGAACTACGCTATCTACGATAAGGAGCTACTTACTATCGTCTAAGCCTTCGAGGAATAGGCCCCTAAGCTTATAAGTACTTAATCCGATAAGGCTATTTACGTCCTTACTAATTACTAATCCCTTATGTATTTTATAAAGACTTAAAAGCTGTTACGCCGTTAAGCACGTTAGGCCCTCTACCTTACGTAATTTAACTTTAAGATTATATACCGACCTAGTGTAGCTAACGGTAAAGCCGACGTACTTACTAGAAGAAACGGGGACGTACTACGATTAAAAGAAGACCCTAATCTCCGTTAGACGTTATTACTATATAAGGTGCTCGACTAACGTATTATCGACGAACTTAGTCTAGGCCGCATCCGAATAGAATTACCTCTTTAAGCCGGACTAAAATCTAGTTCGCTATCTAGTTCGCCGTCTACTTCGTTACCTATTCTATTACTAAAGTAGACACCGATTTCGCCTCGTAAGCTAGACGCCTATATAGTATCTATTTTAGCTATAGAAGAATCTTTACCCCTTTTCGATAAGGTAGCTAAAGCTAACCTCCGCGACGCTAAGTTCGAGTTAGCTCGAGGTATCTACTATATAACAGGAGCCTTCCTAAAAAGGAGATAGGTACCGCTAACCGACGTTACTATTAGTAAAGGGATGTTATAGCACGCTAGTAAGTTGTTCGTACCTTTATCGATAGTAACTAAGGTCATCTAAGAGGTATATACGTTAAAGGACTACGCGTACGCCGGAGTAACTAAAACGGCAGCTATAATTAAAACTACCTTTTATATCCCTAGTTATAATAACATCGTTAAAAGGTTCATCGCTTATTATTACGACTATAAACGATTAAAAGCTCGCTACGGTCTACTAGCTAGTCTTCTATTACTATTACCTATTCTATAAAAGCCCTAGTAGTATATTACGATAGACTTCGTCACTAGTTTACCCTTAGTAGACGGCTATAATACCGTGTTATACGTTATTAACCGCCTTAGTAAAGAACGACACCTTATCCCTTACTTCTCTAGAAACGAAGGTACCTCGGCATTCGAGACTACTAAGCTAATGTTCTTTTACGTCTAGAAGCTACATAGGTTACCGGATAGTATTACCTCGGACCGCGGCCCTTATTTCGTTAGTAACGTGTAGAAGAGGCTATACTAGATCCTAAAAATAATAGCTAAGTTATCTACCGCCGGTTACCCCTAAATAGACGGCTAGTTAGAGGTTATAAACCGCGAATTCGAACGAGTAATCTAGTCTTACGCTATACGTTTTAGTAACTAGACCCTTATTCTCCTAGTAGTAGAGTTCTCCGCTAACGTTAGCCTATTAGAAAGTACTAAGCTATCTCCGTTCGAGGTTACTAAGGAGTATAAGCTAAGACTTAGTTTCTAACTGCCGGCTAATGCCCTATCTACGAGAGCTAAGCTAAACGAAGTAGATATCCGTGCCCTAGCTAAATAACTAGAAGAGGGGTTAGCTATCGCTAAGAAGAACCTCGCTATTACGTAGTTACGGATAGTAGAACAAGTAAATAGGCACCGGCTACTAATCGAGTTCGAAATCGGTAATATAGTTTAGTTGTCGACGAAGAACCTTTACTTACATAGGAATCCTAAGCTATTACTAAAAAGGGTTAGTCTATATAAGATACTCGAAAAGCGATCGCCTCTATTATATAAGCTAGATCTACTAGCCGCTCTATGCTGTATTTACTCCGTGTTCTACGCCGACCTACTTACTAAGTATCCGAATAATCCCTTACTAGGCTAAGCCTTCGAAGAACTACCTCTAATTAAAGTTAAGAGTAAAGAGGAATACGAAGTAGAAGACGTAATCGACGTACGTATACTACGCGGTAAGCTAGTCGCTCGCGTAAGCTAGAAAAGATATCCGGAGAATCTTACCTAGTACTTAATCGACAACCTTAAAGGAGTAGCCGACGTACTACGTAATTACCTAGACTCTTACACTAATAAGCCGCGGCTAAAATAGATTAACGAATAATGTACGATAGCGTTTAAGGGTAAACGCGCTTAAGAGGGGGAGTAGTAATACGAGATAGATACGAGCTAGGGTCTAGTTTAGGATTAGTCACGTAATCTCGGCGTCGCGGCCCGGGCTTCTAGCCGCTCCGCCCTCGATATTACGCGTGCTTTATACACTAGCTTTCCCTTCTTCTTTTCTAAGTCTCGATATCTTAACGAATAGACGTAAGTAACCTTCTATCTTGCTAGTCGTAATTAATAATAGTATACCGACTAAATAAGTTACTTATAGCGTTTCCTTTACTACTACTGTTTCTAGTAAGCTAAATACTCTTACTACCTTCTATATTATAGATATCGGCCGTTTTAATATTATTCTCGGCCTTAGCTAGCTTAAGACTAATAGAGCTAATATCGACTACGAATATAGTAAAGTTACGTATAGAGAAGAGTTTTCACTAACTATCGTTAAGTAGTAATAGCTATATCTAATTAAAGAAACTCTCGTAGCTACTAAATTAGGATAAAATAGACTATATCGACTACTAGCTCTTAAGTCAAATTTTAAGCTAAACTAGGGAGAGTTCGAGCTAGTCTCCTATAGTATATAGCTAATAAATAAGTTCTCTTACGTACTTACCTACGTAAGTAATACTAAATAAGAAGGACTACTTATCGCTTTTATTAGCGCTACTACCTTTACTTCCTAGGCTAAATACTACGAAAATAAGGTTTTCGCGATCTCTATAAAGAACATCGAAGACTACTACTATATAGCTACTAAACTAGAACCGGACTCTTTAGTTATTCTACTAGAAGAGTTACGTAAGTTCGCTAACGTCTTCTCTAAGAAGTAATCTAATACTCTCTTACTATATCGACTAGATTTCGATAATTATATTACTCTAAAGGACGGCGCTAAATTACTATATACCGAGCCTCTACGCTACTTATTCCCTAAAGAGCTCGATATAGTAAAAGAGTTTATCCAAGAATACCTCGATAAAGGCTTTATTATACTAAGCTCGGCTAGCTACTTATTACCTATTCTTTTCGTCTATAAGTTAAATAGAGAACTCCGCCTCTACGTCGATTACCGTAGACTTAACGAGGTTACTAAGCGAGACGTCTATTCGCTACTACTTATCGAAGAAATAATTACGTACGTAAGTAAAGCTAAGTAGTTTAGTAAGATCGATATTCGTTAAGTCTTTTACTAACTCCGTAACTCTATCGATAGTAAAGACCTTACTATATTCTCTATACGAATAGGTAACTTTAAATAGCTAGTAATACTCTTTAGCTTTACTAACGCTCTCGCCGTATAGTAGAGGTTTATAAATTATAACTTTATCGATATACTTAAACGGTTTATATCGATCTATCTAGACGATATTCTTATTTATACTAATAGTACTCGACGAGAATACGCCGAGTATATTAAGCTAGTACTCTATTAACTCTACGACTTAGGCTTAAACGCTAACATTAAGAAGAGCGAGTTTTACCTTATAGAGGTAAAGTACCTCGGTATTATCGTTAGCTAAGATAGTATTAAGATAGACTCTAAGAAGGTAGAAGCTATTAAAGCATAGAAATAGCTAGCTCCTAGTAATACTACTTAAGTAAGAAGTTTTATTAGCTTCTATAGCTATTACCGTTGGTTTATTAAGGGTTTTAGTACTATTACTAAGCCGCTAAATAATCTACTTAAAAAGGATACGTTACCTTAGGATAATAAGTACACTACTATATTTAATTGTATAAAGTACGCTATTACTAGTATACCTATCCTCGCTTACTTCGATTACTCGAAATAGATAGTCGTCGAAACCGACGCTTCCGATACTACTACTATAGGAATTCTATTATAATACGACGATTATAACTCTCTTTAGCCCGTCGCCTTTTTTAGTAAGTCTATAAGCGAAGCCGAATATAACTACGCTATCTACGATAAGAAGCTACTTACTATTATCTAAGCCTTCGAGGAATAGGCCTCTAAGCTTATAAGTACTTAATCTAATAAGGCTATTTACGTCCTTACCGATTACTAATTTCTTATATATTTTATAAAGACTTAAAAGCTATTACGCTACTAAGTACGCTAGGCTCTTTACCTAGCGTAATTCTACTTTAAGATTATATATCGCTCTAGTATAGCTAACGGTAAGGCTAACGTACTTACTAAGAGAAATAGGGACGTACTATACTTAAAAGAAGACTCTAACCTTCGTTAGACGTTACTACTATATAAGGTGCTCGACTAACGTATTATCGACGAACTAGGTCCGGGTTATATCTAAACTAGATTACTCCTTTAAGCTAGACTAGAATCTAGTTTACTATTTAGTTCGCTGCTCGTTTAGCTACCTATTTTATTACTAAAGTAGACGCTAATTTCGCTACGTAAGCTAGACGCCTATATAGTACCTATTTTAGCTACGGAAGAACCTTTACCTCTTTTTAATAAGGTAGCTAAGGCTAACCTCCGTAACTCTAAGTTCGAGTTAGCTCGAGGTATCTACTATATAATAGAAGCTTTCCTAAAAAGGAAATAGTTATCGCCGACCGATATTACTATTAGTAAAGGAATGTTATAGTACGCTAGTAAGTTATTTATACCTTTATCGATAGTAACTAAGGTCGTCTAAGAGGTATATATATTAAAGGACTATACGTACGCTAGAGTAACTAAAATAGCCGCTATAATTAAAATAATCTTCTATATCCCTAGCTATAATAATATCGTTAAAAGGTTCATCGCTTATTATTACGACTATAAACGATTAAAAGCTCGCTATAGACTACTAGCTAGTCTTTTATTACCTTTACCTATTCCGGAAAGACTCTAGTAATATATTACGATAGACTTCGTTACTAGTCTACTCTTAGTAGACGGCTATAACGTAGTATTATATATCGTTAACTACCTTAGTAAAGAACGATATCTAATTCTCTACTTCTCCGGAAACGAAGGTACCTTAGCGTTCGAGACTACTAAGCTATTACTCCTTTACGTATAGAAACTTTATAGTTTACTAGATAGTATTACTTCGGACTACGGCCTCTAGTTCGTTAGTAACGTATAGAAGAGGCTATACTAAATTCTAAAAATTACTACTAAGCTATCTACTACTAGTTACCTCTAAATAGACGGCTAGTTAGAGGTTATAAACCGTAAATTCGAACGAGTTATCTAATCTTACGCTATACGTTTTAGTAACTAGACTCTTATTCTTTCTATAGTAGAGTTCTCTACTAATACTAGCCTATTAGAGAGTACGAAACTATCGCTATTCGAAATTACGAGAGAATATAAACTAAGGCTTAGTTTCTAACTACCGGCTAATATACTATCTACGAGAGCTAAGCTAAACGAGGCCGATATCCGCGCGCTAGCTAAGTAACTAGAAGAAGGATTAGCTATTACTAAGAAGAACCTCGCTATTACGTAATTACGTATAGTAGAATAAGTAAATAAATACTAGTTACCAATCGAGTTCGAGGTTAGTAATATAGTCTAATTATTAACAAAAAACCTCCGGCTATATAGTAATTCTAAGCTATTACCGAAAAGAGTTAGTCCTTATAAGATACTCGAAAAACAGTTACTACTATTATATAAACTAGACCTCCCGGACGCCTTACGTCGTATTTACTCTATATTCTACGCCGATCTCCTTACTAAGTATTTAAATAACCCCTTACTAGGCTAAGTCTTTAAAGAACTACTACTAATTAAGGTTAAGAGTAAGAAGAAGTACAAAGTAAATAATATAATAGACGTTCGAATACTACGCAGTAAACTAGTCGCTTATATAATCTAGAAAGAATATCCGGAGAATCTTACTTAGTACCTAATTAATAACCTTAAAGAGGTAGCTAATATACTATACGACTACCTAGACTCTTATACTAATAAGCTATAGCCGAAATAAATCGATATATAATAGCGTTTAAGAGTAAACGTATTTAAGAAAGGAGATAGTAATACGAGATAGATACGAAGTAAATCTAGTTAGAGTCTAGTTTAGGATTAGTTACGTAATCTCGGTATCGCGGCCTAGGCTTCTAGCTACTTTACTTTCGATATTACGCGTACTTTATACTTTAGTTTCTCTTCTTCTTTTCTAAGTCTCGATATCTTAACGAATAGACGTAATTAACCTCTATATCTTACTAGTCGTAATTATATTACGAAGTATACGAGGATAGTCGATAGTACTAGCTACGAATAACGCTCGTAAGTAGTTAGAGTCGATAAAGAGGCGTAACTAGCTTCTCGAAGAAGAAGAAAAAGAAGAAGAAGATAACGGCGTTATTACTCTCCTCGTACTAAGTCGAAGAGTTATACTAGAGCGCTCTTATAGTAGCTAAGGGGTTTTAAAGCGATTATCGTTAATACGCGCTATAAGTAACACCTTTATATAACGGCTTAAATTAGTAGATATAGAGGTAATTAACTAATTATAGTACGTAGCTCTTTAGCTTTATATATAATTCACGGCGACAACGAGTATATTTAAGCTATATTAATCTATAACCTTTACTACTTCTTTACTAGCTAATTTTTAGTAGTATAGTCGTAAATCTAGTTACTAAGCCTAGAGTAGCTAGATAGAACACGAAATAGCTATAAGCTATTCGTAGCCGTATATATTACTTATTTAGCCTTTATTCGATGTTAAAAATCGCTATCTAGCTAGCTACGGGTTAGGAATCTACTACGTTAACGTAATCTACCTATAATCTACGTACCTCTATAATCCGCGCACGTAAAAAGGCACTTTTAAAAGTTAATTACTCTATTAAATTAAGCTAGCTTATTCTCTAAGTCCTTAGGTATCTCTTTAAATACCTCCTTTTTTAATTCCTTTAGTATAGGTATTAGTATTAGCGTTTTTTAACGCTTTTTACTCTTCTTCTTCTTCGAGGCTACTTTAGCTTTATAGAGGATATCGATAGTCTCTTACTCGCTAAAGATAAACCGACTCTCGATAGCGACGCGTTTACTACTTTTCTTATACTTACACGTCTCGAGAAGCTACTACTATTATTTAATTTCGCGCTAGAGTAACGTAAGGGACGTTATTACTAATTTAAATTATAACGTTATTTTCGAGATATATCGCTTAACTAGTAATTCGACGTTAATAACGGCTATACGCGCGTTAAGACTATAGTTAACTATACGTAAGCTTACGCTAGATTATAGCGACCCTAACTATAAGGCGTTTTAGTCGAATTAACTAATTTCCGTTAGTATAACTAGCTTATTACGTGATTTATATAGTAAATTAGTAAGTACTATAATAGAGCTTATCGAATAGATACCGGAGTATTTAAAACTAGATTTAATGTTTCTTATAGTTAGAATACGTACTCTTATAGCTACGTAGAATTCTATCTACTATACTCGGTATATTTAGCCTTAGTTAAGACATATTAGATTATTAATCTCTTTTATAAGGGCTATTTTTAACAGCAAAAAATAGGCTACGTAAAGTAGCTAGAGAATATATAATATATAAGGAGAGAATATAATAAGGTCGATATTATACTCGAAATAGAAGAGGGTAAATGCGGCTATAACGTACGAGCTATAGCTATCTAGAATAAGGAGGCGTCGATAGCTAGTAAGGTTACGTGTTTTAGGCTTAAAGATAGTCGATAGCTACTCGAAACTATGTACGTTACTTGTCTAGCCTTTATTCGATGTTAAAAAACGCTATCCGGCTAGCTACGGGTCTAGAATCTAGTTTATTCGAAGGTTTTTAGTCTTATAGATAACGAGGGAAAGGAGTATATCTCTAGAGGCTCGTATATACTCTAGGATTAATATCTACTCTTATCGGCTAACGATACGTTTTCTAGCCTTCTTTCGGTAGTAGTTATTTTTAGTACTAACTAGTATACGTATCGATTATATCGTTCCGACTATATAACTTACTTCGTTAAGGTTATAGACGTCCGAAGGTAGATAGTTATATTATTCGAATAGGTCGAATAACGTATTAAAGAATAGCGTAATAGCTTCGTAGGTCCTAGCTTTTATCTATAACGATTCTAGCTACTATAACTAAAGGCTTTATAGTCGTAGATAACGCTTCCGTAGCCGGATTAGCTAATTCTTGCCGATAGGTTATAATAGAGACGTTAGGAGTATATTATCTAAAGTATATACTTAGTAACGGATTATCTCGATAACGAGCTCTAGTATAAAGAATAGCGTTATAGGTGTTCCTAAGCTATCGAGCTAGGTAAGATAGTTAATAAGCGACTCTTCTTTAGCCGGAGATAGTAATTAATATAGTAGATTCCTTGTTATACGCAATTAACTACTATAGTATCTATCTCGAAGCGTAGAGAGCAGAATATTAAACGTATTAGTAGTAGCGTAAAGAGAGTCGTAAGTATCGTTCTAATAGCCTCGGAGAGTAGCTTTAATATTAGCTTTAGAATACATGTCGAATAGCTTAAAAAGTAATGTTTATTACGTAAGAAAGAAGGATAGTTACGAAGCTAATACGTAAAATATATAGAGGCGTATACGGATTATAGAGGTATACGGATTATAGGTAAATTACGTTATAAGGTATTTACTCTTATATATTATAAGAGAGAGAGAAGAGCGTCTCCGGAGGCTCGTATATACTCTAGGATTAATATCTACTCTTATCGGCTAACGATACGTTTTCTAGCCTTCTTTTAATATTAGTTATTTTCGGTACTAACTACTACCCGTATCGATTATATCGTTCTAACTATATAACCTACTTCGTCGAGGTTATAGACGTCGTAAGGTAGATAGTTATATTTTATAAACAGGTCGAATAACGTATCGAAGAATAGTATAATAGCCTCGTATATTCTAGCTTTAAAGCGTAATAACTCTAGCTAGCGTATATAAAGGCTTTAAAGCTATAGATAACGTTAACGTAGTCGTAATAGCTAGTTCTTACTAATAGGCTACGTTAACGACCTAGGAAGGTTATTATTAAATAGATATACTTAGTAACGAATAATCTTAATTACTAATTAATAGATTAACGTAGGTATCGTAGGTGTTCTAAGGTTATCGAGTTATATTACGTAGGCTATAAGCGTCTATTCTTTAGCCGGAGTAAGTAATTAGCCTTATATATATAAGTCGGTATAGGATTATCGTCTATATAAGTTAATCGATCTCGAAGTATAGAGGCCGGAATATTAAATACATCGGTAGCCTTTTAAATTAAGTTATATTCGTCGTATCGATAGCCGTCTAGTACGGCCGTAATATTAGCTTTAGTGTACATAATAAAAGAATTTAGATTATAATGTTTATTACGTAAAAAGGAAGAATAGTTACGAAGCCTACGCGTAAAAAAAAGGAGGTATAAACCGATTATAGACGCGCACCGATTATAGACGCGCGACGTTATCGATATTCTCCGTAAAGCTAAAGAAGAGACAAAGAAGAAGAAGAGTAAAAAGCGTTAAAAAACGCCTACGCCGATACCTATACTAGAGGAATTAGAAGAAGAGGTATCTAACGAGATACCTAAAGACTTAGAGAACGAGCTAGCTTAATTTAATAGAGTAATTAAATGATTTATGTCGTTAGTACTATTTTATATAAACTATTTATTATAAAATCCCTAAGTGTAGGGAGTTAAAATACTAGATTTCCCCGCGTTAGACTAAGTTCGACTACGTTACGTTACTATAAACGTACTCTACCTACCTAAATTTAGTTTAACGCGCTAAAACTACCTAAATCTAGTTTAACATACTAAACCTACCTAAATTTAGTTTAAGATATTAGCGAGATTAAGCGTAGAAGCGCTTTCGCTATAGTAAGAAAGTAGATATTTCCTACTTAGTTCTCTATACCCGATAGAAGTAAGGAACTAAACTAAAATAACCTTATTTTATTACTCTACTCTATCGTCTACTAAAGGCTTTAGTTTCGTTAGCTATAAGTAGCTTCGTATAACTATCTAGCTAGTAACTAAGGTTATTACTAACGAAAAGCGCCTCTATCGGACTATAGCCTACGAGTTCTATTATCTAGCGGCCTACATCGTCGATAATATAAAAGAGGCCTATAGACTAGCCTTTATAAGTTAGGCTCGTAGGTATAAAGAAGCTTTTCCTAAGAAGGACTTCGTTATTATAGCTACGTATAGCTATAAGATCGAGTATAAATATCTCTAGGCCTATTCTAGTAGTTAGAAATCGTCTATAACGTAGAAAGAGAATAATAATAAGAGCTAGATATACTACGTTAATAGTAGCTATAGTAGCGAAGTAAAGGCCTACTTAAAGAAGATAAATATAAATAAGAATAGGTATAGAAGATATAGTAGACATCTAGTTTAGATTAGGCCGATCTTTTCTAGTTCTACTAACACGGATTAGTATACCGACTAGAAGATAAACTTTAGGGCTACGAAGAACTATCTAGAGAAGTAAGGTCTAACTAATCTTAGTATAAACTTAGAGCTACCCGGAAGGTAGTACTAGAGGTACCTTCTCTTAATAGAGGGAGGCTACTTTATTCGCCTACTACTCTCTCTATTATACCGCTATATAATATAGCTAGTAGAGAGGTAATTACTAATAATAATAGGCTTCTTCCTCTCTCTCTTTTTAACCTCTATATTCGCCTTACTAAGCTTAATACTAGTATAGCTATAGGCCTCGGCGAAGGAAGAGGTAGTATAGCCCCTGCCTTACTAGCCTATCTAGTGCTAGTTCTAGTAGTCGGAGAAGTAAAGGAAGTAGCGTCTAGGTTAAGCTTACTACTCTTAAATATAGTACTATATATCGAAGATAAGGCTACCTCGAAGAGCACCGATCTTCCCGGCGTAACCCTTAGTCGAAGTCGTACCTATAGAAGATAAAGTAGTAGTAGTAGCTTCCGTAGAGGACGTAGCGGTAGTAGCTTCGGCTACGGTATACCTTTCTATAGTAGAGGACGCGGAGAAGAGTATAAAGGAGTAGAGGGCTATTACTCTCGTAGAGGCGAGTACGATACTACTTTTTCCGACTATACTCTACTACTCTACTATTACTACTACTAAGTAGTAGTAACGTAATCTACCTATAATTCGCGTATCTCTATAATTCGCGTACGCCTCTATATATTTTACGCGTTAGCTTCGTGACTATCCTTCTTTCTTATATAATAAACATTACTTTTTAAGCTATTCGACATGTATTCTAAAGCTAATATCGAAGCTACTCTCCGAGGCTATCGGAACGATACTTACGACTCTCTTCGCGCTACTACTAACGCGTTTAATATTCCGCTCTCTACGCTTCGAGATAGATACTATAGTAGATAATCGCGTATAATAAGGAATCTACTACGTTAATTACTATCTCTAGCCGAAGAAGAGTCGCTTATTAACTATCTTACCTAGCTCGATAGCTTAGGAACACCTATAACGCTGTTCTTTATACTAGAGCTCGTTATCGAGATAATCTATTACCGAGTATATACTTTAGATAATATACTCCTAACGTCTCTATTATAACCTATCGGCAAGAATTAGCTAATCCGGCTACGGAAGCATTATCTACGACTAGAAAGCCTTTATCGAATAAAGGCTAGATAAGTAACGTCGCGCGTCTATAACTAACGTACGTCTACGAGCGACTTACACCTCTATTTTTTTTACGCGTAAGCTTCGTAACTATCTTTTCTTCTTACGTAATAAACATCATATTTTAAATTATTTTATTATGTATACTAAAGTACATATTACTACTGCCTTAGACAGCTATCGATATAAGTAATTCGACTCTCTAAACGCTGCCGCTAACGCGTTTAAAATCCTACGTGCTATACTTCGATATTAATACTATAGCCGATAATTACGTCGTATACGTAACGAAGGACGTTAATTACTATCTCTAGCCGAAGAATAGACACTTATAGCCTATATTCTTTAGCTCGATAGTCTCGGAACACCTATAACGCCTTACTTTATCTATGAACTTAGTTACGAGATAATTCGATATCGAGTACGTTAAATAGACTACTAACTTCCCCCGTCCGTAACGTAGCTAATAAGTCGGTCGTAGATACGACGACTATATAAACGTTATCCGTAGATTAAGATAGCTTAGTTATAGGAGCTAGAATTATTACGGTATAAAGCTAGGACCTACGAGGCTATCGCGCCGTTCTTTAACGCGTTATCGAACCTGTTCGTAAAATATAACTATCTACCTTTAGACGTCTATAACCTCGACGAGGTAGGCGTTAGCGTTAGGATAACTTAATCGACGTAAGTAGTAGTTAATTCTAATTATAGCTAACGTCGAAAGAAGCGTCGTAAACGCGTTATTAGCCGATAAGAGTAGATATTAATTCTAGAGTGTATACGAGCCTCCGGAGACGCGCTTCTTCCCCTCGTTATCTATAAGGCTAAAAACCTTTAAATAAACTAGATTCCGGACCCGTAGCCGGCCGAATAGCGATTCTTAACCTCGAATAAAGGCTAGACGAGTAACGTATACGGTTTTAAATAGCTATCGACGATTTTTAAGCCTAAAACACGTAATATTACTTGCTACTAACGCCTTCTTATTCTTAACGGCTATAGCTTACACGTTACGGCTATATTCGCCCTCTTCTATTTCGAGTATAATATTAACCTTATTATGTTCTCTCCTTATATATCGTACATCCTTTAGCCGCTAGACGTAGCCTGTTTTTCACCGTTAAAGATAGCTCTTACGAGGGAAATCGATAATCTAATACGTCTCGATTATAGCCGAATATACTGTATATAGTAGGCCGAATCCTACGTAAACGTAAGAACACGCGCCCTAACTACAAGGAATATTTAATCTAGTTTTAAGTACTCTAGAATCTATTCTATAAGCCCTATTATAGTGCTCGCTAATTTACTACACGAATTACGTGATAAATCGCCTAATTAGGCAATTACCCCGACGGAAAACAGCTAGTTCGATTAAAACGCCTTACGGTTAGGGTCGTTATAATCTAGCGTAAGCTTACGTACGGTTAACCGTAGTCTTAACGCGCGTATAGCTATCGTCGACGTCGAAACACCGGTTAAGCGATATATCTCGAAAATAACGTCATAATTTAAATCGGTAATAACGTCCCTTACGTTACTCCGGCGCGAGATTAAATAATAGTAGTAGCTTCTTAAGACGCGTTAGCGTAAGAAAAGTAGTAAGCGCGTCGCTATCGAAGGCCGGTTCGTCTTTAGTAAGCAAGAGACTATCGATATCCTTCGTAAAGCCGAAGAAGCCTTAAAGAAGAAGAAGAGTAAAAAGCGTAAAAAAACGCCTACGCCGACACCTATACTAGAGGAGTTAGAAGAGGAAGAGCTAATACCTATAGAGTCTAATTCTAGGGACGAACTAGCTTAATTTAATAGAGCTATTCATTGATTTTGTTTAAAAGTGCCTTTTTATATAAACCGATTATAGACGCGCACCGATTATAGACACGCGACGTTACTATAATAGTTCTAGCTGCCGTAACTAAGCTATCTTAATCTACGGATAACGTTTATATAGTCGTCGTATCTACGACCGACTTATTAGCTACGTTACGGACGGGGGAAGTTAGTAGTCTATTTAACGTGCTCGATATTAAATTATCTCGTAAATAAGTTCACGGATAAAGTAAGGCGTTATAGGTGTTCCGAGGCTATCGAGCTAAAGAATATAGGCTATAAGTGTCTATTCTTTAGCTAGAGATAGTAATTAGCGTCCTTTATTACGTGTACGTCGTAATTATACGCTATAATATCGGCTTCGAAGCGTAGTATACGGAATATAATACACGTCGGCAGTAGCGTTCAACGAGTTAAATCGCTTATGTCGATAGCCGTCTAGTGCGGCTATAACGTTAGCTTTAGTGTACATTATAAAATAATTTAGAATATAATGTTTATTACGTAAAAAGGAAGGATAGTTACGAATCTTACGCGTAAAAAAAAGAAGGTGTAAACCGATTCTAGACGCGCACCGATTATAGATACGCGACGTTATCCGGCCGGCTACGGGTCCAGAATCTAGTTTATTTAAAGGTTTTTAGCCTTATAGATAACGAGGGGGGGGAGCGCGTCTCCGGAGGCTCGTACACACTCTAGAATTAATATCTACTCTTGTCGGCTAATAACGCGTTTACGACGCTTCTTTCGACATTAGCTATAATTAGAATTAACTACTACTTACGTCGATTAAGTTATCCTAACGCTTACGCCTACCTCGTCGAGGTTATAGACGTCCGAAGGTAGATAGTTGTATTTTACGAACAGGTTCGATAACGCGTTAAAGAATAGCGCGATAGCCTCGTAGGTCCTAGCTTTATACCGTAATAATTCTAGCTACCGTAACTAAGCTATCTTAATCTACGGATAACGTTTATATAGTCGTCGTATCTACGACCGACTTATTAGCTATGTTATAGACAGGGGAAGTTAGTAGTCTATTTAACGTGCTCGATATCGAATTATCTCGTAAATAAGTTTACGGATAAAGTAAGGCGTTATAGGTGTTCCGAGGCTATCGAGCTAAAGGATATAGGCTATAAGTGTCTGTTCTTCGGCTAGAGATAGTAATTAACGTCCTTCGTTGCGTATATAACGTAATTATCGGCTGTAGTATCGATATCGAAGTATAGCACGTGGGATTTTAAACGCGTCGGCGGCAGCGTTTAGAGAGTCGAATTGCTCATGTCGATAGCCGTCTAAGGCGGTAGCAACGTGTGCTTTAGTATACATGATAAAATAATTCAAAATATGATGTTTGTCACGTAAGAAGGAAGGATAGTTACGAAGCTTACGCGTAAAAAAAAATGGAGGTGTGAGTCGCTCGTGGACGTGCGTCGGTTGTGGACGCGCGACGTTATTACAAGGTTTCGGACGATATCGTTGATAATCTATGTTATGCTGCTCGAACCTTGGCGGCGATCGTGATGGTAAGTTAAGTTACCCAAGCGATCCAACCACTCACTCCTGGCGTTGATGTTAGTTACATGGTAACTACATGGAACGCGAGAGAAGGCCACTAGCTTTTTGCAAAGGCAGTCCCATGCCGCATGCCACCAAATCTGGTATACAAATGCCTGAAACTTCGAGAATCGGATGCGGCAAAAGTATCGTTGCGTAGTGACCAGACTGCCAATTTTGACGGTTCTGCTGAAATCGCCAGCAGGCCTAATCGAGATGGCACAATCGAGTCGGGCTGGCTTTGCATAAGACCTGATAGGGCCAGCCAACCAATCTGCGCACGACGTCGAAGTAGGATGACCACAGAACGACATCATCCATCTGGATTTGGCGTCTGATTGGCGAACCTCGCTCAATGAATATCCACAGCCATTCATCGTGTATTGTTTGAGGTCGATAACAGGTTAGGTCTTCGGGGGGAGCGTCGGATGTCTGATCCGAGACTGCTGCATTTAAATATGTATGGCGTGGTGAGATTTCTGTAGACACACAAAGGTCAGAATGAGTTCAGGAGCGCGAGACTGCAGAGGGGTCGAATCTCCACAGTGCACGCTCAGTGAGGTGCCATGGAGACTCGCTGAATGATACACTATGAGGCAGTGCAGGCTCTGAAGGAGTGGAATAGAATTGGGTGAGGAATGATCTCTTCTGGAGTATGGACAGACTCACATGTTGGTCCGTCATCCGTCGTTCCCTCGGCAGTCGCGTTAGGCTCGACCAGCAGAGTTGCTAGTTGCATCCGCTTGTCTCTACTCGCATCCCTTGCTTCTCCTATACTCGTTTGTCTGGTACTGAGGTCGGAAAGCGTCCGCGCTGATGCTGATGTCGAGCCAGCGAGAGATGGGCGACGATCTGGCATCGACGCCGAGGATTGGTCCAAGTCTTCAAGAGCAGCAGCGATGGAGTGACCTGACCTCAGACTTTGTACCAGGCGATCGACATCAGTCTGTGGTGACAGTCGTAGCGACTTTACAAGATGGTGCATCTCCTTGTTCTCGGCCTCTAGTGTCTCGAATCTGCGCCGTAGCGTCCCAGCTCGTGTAGTGTCGAGGTCGGCATCGTAGACGCACTTCGTTCCTCGGTCTAGGCAGCCAGTGCAGGTTGGTCGCTCGCCATTACACTGGTCATGTTAGTATGAGGACATGTGTGTGGGACGGGGGACATGACTTACCTTATGTTTCCTTGACCGACAAGCATTGCATGCGACTCGAGTGTGGGTACGTTTCGGTCTTCCTGACGAGCTGCTGGCAGGTGAGCCTGCGTCCACAAATGTGATGTCTGGATTGTCCTGACGTTCACCCATTGTGATAGCTGAGAGGGATCCATGACAACGAGATGCGGCGGCGACAGACTGATAAATAAAAGAAATAGAGGGATTCCGTCGAAAAATATGCGAGAATGCCATGTTCGCCTGCGCCATCGGAAAGGCGGTGGGGAATCACACATTTTCAAAGCGAAATTTAGTGGAGCCATCTGCGAGCGAGCAAGCACCTCCGAGGCCAATGCTCCGTAACAGGTGGTGATATTGTGGACTCTGAACCCTGGGGGAGCGATCCCATCCGACAGAGGCATTGATACTTCTCACAGAGCTCATTAGAAAGTACAAAGATTGTTTAGGGTCATCAGGCGTTCCCATGCAAGAAGAGAGCGAATGTGAAAATGCTTCTAGACCGCACCGATTTCAGATGAAAAGCACAAGAAACGCTTGTTCACAAGAAATGTACGCCGAGGATCGCCCGGTTACATCACACTCGCTACATAATTGCCTCAGTCTTCTACACCACCTTTCAGGAGTTACGCATCCCCGACTCAGCGACTAAAAGAGCGAGCTTTCATCGCTCAGCACGTTCTCATCTTGCTGCCCCTTCAGCTGTCGTTTCGTCTCTCGATCCTGTAATTTCTGCCGCTTCAGAGGAATTCTCAACCGGCCGGCCACAAGCCCGATACCGAATGTACTTTGCCTGCTTCAAATCTGCTTCTGGAACGGTCGTCAAGCATCGGCGACGAAGGCTTTTTGGGGATTAGAACCCGGAGAGCCTGCAGATGGCACGGAGGGGCCAGCTAAGGTATTGTCCGGCGCCAAATCTTGAAGGTTGCCAGGTTGTAACAGACCTCGCTTGCCAGGATGGTGGTCTTGCCTGAAGGTCTCTCCAATGGCTTCATACCTTAAGGCCTCCGCCGTCAATGCATGCGTCTAGCTTGTTGTGTGGTTGTCATCTTCGCAAGGTATAGTTCAGATCGTACATCATCTCTTCCTCCGCTTTTTTCCACGATCGCTGCACTACTGTCTCTGCACTCGATCTCATCCTTTTCTTTCTGCGGCGGAACCAAGCCCGCTGCGGAGCCTCTGACTCTTGCCGCTGCAAGGATCAAGAGCATGAAATCTTCCACAACATCCGCGACTGCCAAGCACGCTTACAGAGCCCGGTGATGCGCAGACACAGCGGATTTTAGCTCATGGTAGACGTGGCATGTTCGCGAAGAGTTGGCGTTTGTAGCGCTTTGGACGATATTTTACCATGGTCCTGGTCCAATGGTACACTACTAGCTTGAAATCCGGCATCAGCAAAGAAGCCACACCATCCGGAAATACGAAAGTGTGCTATCTCCCGACTTACAGGTGGATTCGGCGCCGTCGGTACCTCGGGGTCCATGTGGTAAAAGTGGAGCTGAATCCTACTACAGGTCCAGACCGAGATACTAAGGTGATCTGACGCTAGGCTTCCAGAATGTCGTCACAATGCATTCACTCCAGCTTCTTCCGACCTCATCGCCTCCATAGCAGGACCTTCTTGGTCTCACCAACGCAACTCTTCCGCTTTCCAATATATTCTCGACCACCTTGAAGGCTGCTTACTGATGCTTACCATCACTTGGCTTCAGAAATTTCGCTAATTCACACCGACCGCACGACCATCCACCAGCACCATGTCGACAGCAACCGCCATCGCCTGGCCCAACCACTTCCTTCCCGGTACGACCGACAACTTTGTCTCCAATGAAACGGTAGCTGCCAACGTCACTGCCACACAGATCTGGGCCCTTCTCGCCGACATTACGAAATGGGAGACGTACTATACAAACTGCAGTCAGATTAAACCTCCGTCCTCCGGCGGAATGTTGGACAAAGTCGGTCTGACGTTCTCCTTCTCCACCTTTGGCTTTCCTCCTTTGCCATGCAGGGTTGAAGAGAGTGAGGCGCCTGACAAGGGCAAAGCGGGAAGGCTGGCCTGGCGGGCGACAACGGACGAAGGGAATGATGCAATCGATGTGTACCATGCTTGGGTCGTGGAGGATCTGGAAGGTGGGAGGGTGAGGATCCTGACGCAGGAGAGCCAGATCGGCAAGCCTGCGAAGGAACTGGCGGAGAGTAAGCCCAACAAGATGTTGAATGGGCACCAGGAGTGGTTGGACGGGTTGGTAAGGACGGCGAGGACGTCTCCACCCAAGGACTAAGCAGAGCAGGGGCCGGCCATGGATATCAAATCGAGACGGCGTTTACGAAAGTAGGAGCTCAAGCAGTGCACTAGACAGATCATGGAAGACGGTCATGCTTGGACTTGACAGGAGATGCGTATTGCTGGTCAGGTGGACATTGGCGATCTACTCTGCAGCTCATCCCATCTCTTCCTTGTAGATCCAGAGTGGACCATCTTGTAGTGAGCACAATAGCGGATGCCTTGAGACGGGTTTTCTGAACATGGGTCTGCGGTCAATGTTTCCTTCCTGCAGTCGTACGTGCATCCGCCACCGGACCAGATTACCAGGGTCTTGTATTCTGTGCACATGTTGGTCAAAGAGTGAGGCCAGGTCGAAGATGAATTTGGAAAGAACAAATCTGCCTGCAAGCTGATGCAGCATGGTTACAGCCCTTGGAATGATTGGCATCGCAGCGACCATCACAAGTTTGATCGATTTGTCTTCTTGTCTCCTGTCTATCCTATCATCGAGCGTGATTTTCTGCAGTATGGACCATGTCCCGCCCATATCGCTACGTCCGCAAACAGACCATGCGGTCATTGAAACAATGATGATCGGGATGCACTCGACCACTCATAGGATTGGTCATACGGTCATGAAAACAGCTCGCCTTGACGATATCGAACTCCTCAGAGACAGCGCCCAAGCCACCATGACCGAAGCAAATATCTATCTGATCTTAAATAAACACGACCGAATCGCTAAATACCTCTACATCAGTGCGCTCAAAAACCTGCTGGTCCTGGCATTCTACCCGCATGGCAATCTCAAAGCATATATCCGCGAACATGGCACCAAAAGACTAACAATATGGGCCCGTCAAATGATCGAAGGAGTGGCATACATCCACAAAAAAGGCGTAATCCACGCCGACATACGACTCGATCAATGGCTAGTGGACTCCAACCTCGATGCTCGGCTCAGTGACTTCAACTCTTCAGGCCATGATAGCCATCCGGAGCTGGACATAGCATCAGCAAAGGCGACCGGGGTCGAACGAGCGAGTCATTTCATGCCACGTGACCCTCTAGAGGACAATACTGTCACGACAGACCTCTTCGCTCTAGGCTCGGCGCTGTACGAACTGGAGATGGGCGAGTGTCCTTACGCCGAGGAAGATGATGAGAGGATTGCTCAATTTTTCAGCGAGGCCCAATTCCCAAACACCTCAGAACACCTCAGACTTGGTGCTGGGAAAGTTGATCAAGGGCTGCTGGATGGGTACATTCGAGACTGCAAATGATGTACTGGCTGCGGGCGATTACATATGGTCCAATGCCGAATCCGGATGGCCCTCTTGTGTACCTTCCTGATGCAGGGGGATGGAACAGTGGATGCAGGCATGAAGTCCGGCATAGTCTCTTCAATCGAAAATACTTCGAAACCTCTGGAAGCATCTTGTGCGGCGAATTTACTTTGATCGTCAGCAGTCACTGCCCGATGGACCAGGAGCAATCGACCTAGTCAACCCAACACTGCGTAACATACAGGTCTCAACGAGTAAGGTAACCTCATTGAAGATGCTTCTACAGATCATCATCGACCAGATCTCAGAGGCCGGCTACATGACAAAAGTGAAAGTTCAGATGTGCTACAAGGCACGCCAACAAGTGAAACTCTAGCGGGCTCGACCATGGCATAGAGAATTCTAGCAGGTCCTGTGTAAACCAAAGTGGAAAGGACTCCCACCACCCCTCAGCTCGCGGCTAGTCATCGTGACATGCAGACCAGCCAGGAACGGGACTGGGATAATCGCGAGAGGTGCGCTGTGAGCCCACCGCCGCTCCAGGACTGCTAGCATGCTTCCACATGCCCATGAAGATGAAAGGGTCGGCAAACTTATACCATGATGCTTCACCGTCCATATATACTAGACCCCTATGTACAATTCACCTTTCCCCCCTTCCTTCCTCCTACTTCCCCCTCGCCACTTGTTTCCATCCCCCCACCCTCTCGCTTCTCGCCACTCAGAACGCCTCGGCAAGATTATTGGCAAAATTCGCATCCTTGAACGGCACATTCGCACTCCCAAAATCCGTATTACTCAACGCCGTCCTCGCCGCCTGCGTCAGACTCTCCCACGCCACAAGCGGCTGCTGGCTCCCTTTGGTAGACGTATATCCCAACTGATGATTGACCGGCCAGATCGAGAAATACCTGATCAAAGGACTCGTCCCGCTCAGATTCGGGGATGTGTTCTTGTCAAAGTCGCCGTGCGCACTGGCCGATACTCCGAGGATGGATGGCGTGCCGGTGGAGGAGGAGAGCCAGACCACGATGCTCTCCCAGTCGTGCCGGTGGCCGAGCCCGTCGCTGGGCGAGTCTTTCGGGAAGTACCATGCGTACATGATGCCGAAGCGGCCCGAGGAGGTGCCGGAGCGGGCGTAGACTTGGCCTGGGGAGGAGGAGCAGGAGCCTGAGGAGGAGCCGGAGGTGGCGAGGCCGCCGCTGGGGTGACGTTAGGGGGAGTGGGCAGGGAGGGTGGAGAGGAAGGGGGAGAAGGTTGGAGCAGGAATCGTCGGAAAGAGAGTCTTGCTTACCCTGTGTTACCTGCCGCGTCGACGGCGGGGAATGGCACGCATCCGTTCTGCACTTGCAGGAAGGGCTTGTAGCGGAGATAGAGCTGGCCGAGTGCGGTGTTGGGGACGGTCTGAGGGAAGCCGACGACAGCGTCGTGGTTGATGACTGCACGTTTCTCGACGGGAGCGGGGGCGGCGAGGGCCGTGGTGGCCGTGAGGAGGGTGAGGAGGAGGGATTTGATGGCCATGATGGATGGTGGGGAGAGGAGAATGGAGAATCTGGTAGGGATCGGGCTTACCTTTGAGAATTTTGCATGAGGAAGAGCGGCGAGCTATATAGTTCGTGATAGACCTCGCTTGCACGGTATACAGATCTGCATGGGTCGCAACTTCACATTCTTCGACGGGAGTGGCCGATATCACCCCTTCCGCTATCTGTCGCGACGTGATAGAAGTCAGGGAAAGTGACAAGCTAATGATTTTCCTGCCCAATCAAGGCACGTCGGGCGTGTCATTTGCCCAGCGGTGTGGATCGACAAAGCCAGCCAAGAGGAACAAGTTGACCCACGTGTTTGGATGGAAGGTGGCTGATCGTCGTGCAGGGACACATCTCCCGTGACACGTCTAAGCGAGGTGGGGGCGACACTCAATTACTGCTGGTTGTTTGATATATACTATATACATCAAAGTCATGGGATTAATACACATCCAGAAGGCTGACTGGAACGCTTGCAGATGTGGTAGTTTATTACATCGCAACTCTAAGATACACTATCCAACCCGCTCCATTCATTACGCCATTACCACCGGCACTCAATGCCGTCCACGCCCGTCCTGACGCTGCGCGAGTATACTCTGGCGGACGATCGCCTCCGCTGCCGCGTGTGCCGCGAGCCTCTCCTTCTGCCTGCTCCTGTCCTTGAGGTATCTCTCCGCCTCGGGGCGCATCCTCAAGATGCGCAGGATCATATCGTCGTTGGGTTCTGCCTGTGCTTCTTTTCGCTTGTCTTCCTTGGCCTTCTTCATTGTCCCCAGATTGCGGGATAGCATGATACTCTTAGTACGGCGGGTCGAGGGCATACCCATGGCTGCTCCTCCGAATGAGAAAGAACCGGCGGGCGCAGACATGCGATTCATGTTCGGTTCGAGTCGAGATTTCTGACGAGACATTGCTTGTGATGCCATGCCGTCCGACGTCTTGATCAGATTCTGGGTCGTCTCAAAGTAGAAGAAGTTCAGATACTGGAGGTCGTGATACTTGGGTGAACGGAGGACTTCCATGGAAATGCCGTCTCCTTCAGCGTGGAAGAAGTCGAACAGAAGCTGCGAAGGTGTCAATCGACGTCGTTTCCAAAATACAGACGTTACATACCCTCAGCCACTTGTACACGATATCAACCTCCTGGTGAGTCAACGGTCTCTGTATCGACGGCTTGTCCGAAAGAGGCGGTACAAGCAGCGATTCGATCGTGGTCAGAACCTCCTTCCACAGCCTCGTCATGACCATCAACATTGATGGATCCGTCAGAGTCTGTTTCATGATGGCGAAATTCTCGTCAAAGTACTCGAACAATGGCTTCAGTGCCAATGCTGGATCCATTGTCTGCTGCGGTGGCTGTTGTGAGGTCGGTCGACCTTGAGCCCTCGAAAGATATCCACCAGCCAGGGCACGGACCGACGAGACAGAGATGCCTTGACCGAGTACCTTGGCCAGTGTCCGTCGAGACAAGATTGTCTGTATGTATGCCAATAGCTTGTCCGTAATTTTTCTCGTCATGTCTCGCTCGGTTCGCTTGAGTTGTCGGAAAGTTCTGCCAAAGTAGAATTGGATGTCATCTCGCTCTCCCTCCATGCTAACTCGCAGAAGTAGTCTGCCTTGAGTATCTAGATCCAGCCAGAACTCGCGAGGCATGAAGTCAGAAAAGTGAGATGGATCGAGCTTCAATGTCGTCCTTCCAACACAGTCGTGATCACCAAGTGCATCCCAATCCCAGATCGTCGCAATTATGTTCAGTGGTCCGGAGGCGATGATATCAACCGTCTCGTCCCACCGCGGATTGAGGGAAGCATTGATGATGCGGGTCTTCGCCAGCCTCTTCTGGTACTCGTCTCCAAGCACAACGTACGGGTCGCTTAGTCCATTCATGTCGCACGGTCGAAGGTCTTCCGCCTCGATGATTTTGATGGTGAAGACAAATTTACTGGGTTGTCTTGTCTTCGGGACTGGCGGCGTATGCTTCTGAATGATGTCGGCGCATGCATCTGCGTTGATTTCCTTTTCGACTTTGTCAAGGTGAACAGTGGTGTACTCAATGTTGTTGAGCTTGACCAAAGACTGTAGTATGTTAGCATAATCGACAATCAGGCAATTCCAGCTTACCTCTGGCTTGAATTGGAATGGCTCAACTCTCTCCTTCGCTGCCAGAGTATCTTTGGCCAATTGCATCCACCTCTCTTGCGTTGTCTGCCTTGCAGCCGCCTCTTGTTCCGGCGAGGATTGCTCCAACTCCCTCATAAATTCCTTCTCCAGCAGCTCACAGTAGCTTGTGACAGCGGAACCTATCGACTTGGAAATTGCGGTCATGAATTTGGCGTACTGGAGGTCGTCGTCCCATTCCAGGTTTGAGATCTCGTCGATAGCTTGGTTGAATATACGGAACATGTCGAGCGCTGAAGAGCTGTGTCGCTGAGCATCAACGTCATCCTGTCCCGATCGCGGCTTGAAGTCGTCTTGCTTCACTGCACCTTCGATCCACTGAATCCAGTTTTGCTCAGTCAGTGCAATGAAGCGCCAAACAAAGTCTGCCAGCAGATCCTCGATCTTGAAGCCAAAAGCCCGATCAGGTAGTGCCTGAGTGTGCACTTTTCGGATATGCACCAGTTCGCCATAGAGCTTGAATCCGTCATCGATAGGTACTTCCTCGTTGTTGCTCCTTGCAATTTCCATGACTCTGGCAACAAGATCCCTGGCGTCGGCGGCGAAGGCCGGGAAGATTTGATCGACCAAAACCTCCAGAGGACTGACGCCCATAACGGCTGGGTTGTTCCTGTATCGTTTCTGAATCTTATTGGCAAGGCTGACTACTGCTTTACCAAGCTCGATAACATGGTGGAATTCCCACCGATCTGCTTCCTCTGGCACATTCTTTGAAAGCATGGCGCTGTAGGCCTGTCTTGCCTTATCGCTCAGAGCTTCCCGAAGGGCATCGGTGAAGCCGTCTAGATCCTCTGGTGTCCGTGCAAAAAGGGGATCGTCGTAAATGTGATTCTCAAGAATGTGCATGACAAGTCCTACGGATGGAGGCTTGTTCTCGTAACAGTGTTGAAGAAGGTCGTAAAGTTCTCGCAAAAGGGTATCATGAAGGGTTGAAAGAATTTCCTGGTTAAGAGCGTGGTCGACCAGCGTCCACTTTGATCGATCCCATAACGATTCTTGAACCGGCTGTGCAGATTTGCCGGTGTGCTTGAAATCGTTTTGGGGATCTTTGACGTACATGAAAGCTTGATCTAGGGTCTCCATGCTGAACTCCCGGTTTTGAAACTTATCACGTACGACATCGAGAAAGAGAACCACTCTGCTGAATTGCGGAACCCGCCAACGTACGGCAATCTCGTTCAGTACTTCGGTAGACTGCTTGGATAGGAGCTTGATAGGCGTGGTCTCGTCCGATGGTTGCAACTCACTGTCGCCAACGTCATTGCTCAAAGCACGCCGAAGAACTGCTGCATAGTAGGGTCGTGGGTCTGGCGGAATGAAAGTGAAGGGTATGTCGTCGGCCATGGACTCTCGTGGCGATGCATCATTCAAGCTCAGATGACTGACATCTACAGGCTGATCGACCACGTAAGCTCCATCCGGCGTCTCATTGATGTTGATCCCATCGGAGTAGCCAGAGTCCGTGCTGATCGCGCTCGTAGGCTTGTAATTGGCAAAGGCTCCCATGGAAGAATGCTTCGCCAGCTCCGGGTAAGCTTGTAGGATCGCCAGTACCATCTGGGTAATATCGTGAGTCTCAGTCTTCCTCCAGAGCTCGTAAGCATCTTGCAGGTCGAAGTGATCAATGTTGAGTGTCCTTCGGGTGTTGAGATTCATGTGCATCTGATACATCTTGAGGTCGTTGAGTGCAGCCTCAGGAGTCCAGAAGTCTTTGTTCGCCGTGATGTCCGCTTGTACCTCATCATATGTCTTGCCAAAGATGTTTGCAACCTTCAGAGCACCAGGTATGTCCTTTAGATCATAACTAATCGGCACCTCCACTTCGATTGTCTGTCCACCAGTGCTGCCATTCCTGCTGTGTGTAAGATCTTGCGAATGAGTGAGCAGCTTGCTTTCGAGATCTTGCAATCTGCTACTCAGCTCCGGTCGATCACGCGCCCAATCGTTTGCTTTGAGCACCGAGCTTATCAGTCGTACAAAGAGGGCAACATGGCGATCGACCATGAGCTTCCAGCTGTCATCATTCGGTTGTTTGCCTTTTTGTAGCTCCGAGGTAGCTTTCGAGAAGAAGATCAACAAAAGATCCTCAACCTTCCTATCCTTCTCGACTGACTTCCTGAACACTGGATCCTTGAATTGATTGAGGAATGCAGCAAATGTCCTTTTCACCAATGCATCATTGTATTCTGGCATGCGCTCTTTCCCTATCAGGACCCCTGTGATTCGCTTGTCAAGTTCCGGTGGGAATGCATGAGGGAACTTTGTGCTCTTCGAGTCTCTTATGACGGAGAAGTCTTTGACCAGGTCGTTTATCGAGGTAGAGGATCGCTGAGCAGGTTTCTGCGCCGGCGCGACATGCTGCAAGCGCTTTGCTCGAGGTTGCAGGAGATGTGTCAGAAGAACCGCTCGCAGCGAGAAGGAGTAAGCGTCGTGCTCGCTCACGAGGTGCTTCCGCCGCGAGTAGCTGAACTCGCGCCTCACGCGGCCATTTGGGGGTAGACTGTTGTGTCGCTTGCTAGTGATCGAGGAGCGGGCAGAGTGCATAGACATGACAGAGATGCTACCTGTTCATGCGAGGGACAGAAAGAGAGTCGAGCGCCAGCATCTCAGGGCGCTCGTCGTTGGCTGATATTTGTTGGTGTTCCAGTGAGGTATCGGCGGCTTGAAGATACGGTATGCGTGTGGAGGGTTTATTGCTGTAGCTATGACTTGATTAGCTACGGTCCACAACGACAACGATTGTTAGCGTCCAGTAGCGAGCAGGCAGCGGTAGCAGGCGAGTCGAGCGGTGTGATATTGGTGAAAGTGGTCGATATGCGACTGCGTCATTGATGGTCTGCTTGTTCCCTTAGTGAAGTGCGGCTGAGACCCAATCAAAGCACGATCTCGAAGCCTCAGGCAAGGCACAGGCACAAGCACACAAAAAAGGAACTCCGGCCACAGCTCGGACCAGCTGTTTCAGACTCGAACCCTGCCGCCATCATATCTCAACCCGTACGTCCCTTTATCACATGCGCCGGTCCAACATGGCATGATGTGTGTATCACTATTAGGCATCGTTCTTTCCATGCTAGCCCGGCATCATCACCTCTTCGCTTAGACTTCACCTGCTGCAAACTCACACGTGCCCCACCATGTCAACATCTTTCACGTTAATCGCCAACCTCTTCCGATACCATCCATGACTATAATCTGAATTTCACGAACATCTATGCCGGCAAGCTTCTTCTCCTCAAAAACTTCTGCGACTCTCCAAGTTCCATTTTTCGACCATACACACTCACAGCCATGGGTGACTCGACTCCGAATAAGGAACGCTTGACCGAGGCCCAACGTAAGAAGAACCACATCCAGTCCGAGCGCATGAGGCGTGAAGCTGTCCGCAATGGGTTCAATCAGCTCAGCGACATTGTCCCCGGAATGGCCGACATGGGTCGCAGCGAAGTCCGAGTCCTTACTGCCACTGTCGAGTACATCGATGAACAGCTCAAGCGCAAACAACAGATCAAGGAAAGATGCAGAGCATTGGGAATGAGCGAAGGGGACTTTGAACAGATCTATCGTGATGAAGAGGAGAAGGCCGACGCTCGACAGCAGGAACGTAATGATCAGATGAATCTTGCCACCAACGGCAATAGCGGAGATGGGTCCGACAGTCCTGCAAAGTACACCAACGGCGACTCCAAGATCAAGAATGAAGCGCAGTCACCCAACGACAGCTAGGCATATAAACTTTCTGCAACGCCGTGCTGCTGGCATTGGACCGATTATAAGCATCCGAGTCAAACCACCGTTTCAAGTCATGGATCAATCATGTCTATGAGACACGATCAACGATCACACGAGAAGTCGCTTACACTGGCAAAATGGCCAGGCAGACGGGTCATGGTCTGATACCATCAATCTCATCGACCTTCACTTATCGGATCTCCTGGTGCTGGAGTTTTTGGGTCAAGGGCTGTGATACCCAGGCGGTTATTCGCACGCAATCTACCATAGAACGACTGAATCAATTTCACAGCCAAACAAGTTCAGCTCACGTGCAGCTTCCATTGATTGGTCGGACGAATTTGGCTCAAGTTCGCCAGTGATTGCAACGTCCAAGTGCTGCGAAGAATGCAGTTCATTTCCATCCACCCGTTCGAGCAACAACCAAGCGTTCATCCACGAAATTTACGAAGTTTACAAGTGTTGACATGCTGAATTGAAGAAGGTGGTGAAGACTAATATGTCATGTTGCTCCAGGTTTTGTGTAGGACATCGCAACGTGTCTTTGACCTTGACTTATGATACACAAATATGTCCTCCCCGAGAGGCAGACGTGCTGTCAACCAGAGATTGGCCACCGGCTGCAAAGGTGACACGCCACCCGCGCCCCCCAACCGCAGATCATCTTCAGCCCTGCGTTGAGGACTGCCCTCAGATCCGGTTCCTTCGCTGTCCCACACTCGTCAGGATAGGTCATGAATGCCCCTGATTTAGAGCGGACCATCGTGTCGAAGGCATGGCCAGGTATAAGTGCTGTTTGTATCCCTCTCTGACCATGTCTTTCATTCACGCTGCGCCCGTTTCATCAGATTTTGCCAGGATTGCAACAGCGTTTTGCTGCGACGACAGGCGTTGACGGGACTTTCAGACAAAGTGCGAGGCTAAATTGCGTCGGGTCCTTCTAGCGTCCTTCTACACCAACAAGCTCGACGCCTTGCACGCCATCTAGGGGCGACTTTGCCCATCCCAGAATTCTTCCTGACGATCTTCCGTTGGATCTGCAAAGATCAACACTTCTCCCCAGCTTATAGAAGGACTGACATCCCGTCACTTCTCACCACGTATTTGTCCCCAATATCACCCTCGGAGTCACTGTCTCGCCATCCACGATCAAACACGTTATTATCCACCCTCCACTATCGACCTGGCCGACTCGTCTAGCCTGCAACGGCCGCACTACGATCGAAACGTCGTCGCGTGGCTCTAATTCTCATTGGGAGCCTTATTACTTGCATTAGTCCGCCAACAGTAAAGGCGCGCTACACCAGCCCACTCAAAGCTACAATCTCATGGTGCAGCGGACTAGGACAACACCACCATGGACTTCTTCGGGGACTATTCGATAGAGACGGCTTCATGTCATCCTTCATCAATGTCTCGACAAGAGGATCATGTGTTTGCTCCTACCACATTTGTTCCACAACCACTTTCGCCGCGAGATATGAGAACGTCATACCCTTCAGCGGTCGTCAACATCACAGATCTCGCCAGGCAATTCAGTCTCCAGGATCTCGAGCGACCAAGCATAGATGTACACTTCACCACATCGTTCGCACCCGACAACAATCTTCCATCGCCATCACACCTTCAAGTCCCGTCATCACCACTGCCCCGCACATCGCTGTCAACGCCTCGAACAGCACCCTGCTGGAAGCGACGTATGCACCGTCACTCAGCTACTCGAATGCTCGCAGACGAAACACATCTCAAATCCATCGCCGAGCTTGTGGAGCGTATGGTCGACTCCAACGACCAATGCGGTGTCACCCACCGACGTGATACGGACTTGACTCCGACCCCAGGCACTCCACTCGTCGATGACGCAGAGGACGACTTTGACAGCTCCGACAGCGGTTCACCTCGCAGCTTGAGCAGTTCGAGCAGTAATGGGCGAAGACCAAGCTACTTCAACGCCGACTTCAGTCCATCGTATCGTCGACCGGTAGAGGCGGGCAGTCTATCGATGAGCTTCAAGGAGAGCAAGTTCCACAAGACTAGGGCACGAAGAGGAGCGAGGAGATGATACGCCAGTGACTGGCACATCTACTGTACATAATAATGACCTGGTTGGAATTATAGCGAGGTGTACCGGATGGGTCTGAAGGATACCTTGGGATATTACTATCGGAAGGCGCAAGCCCGGTGACGAAATTACGAATATCAATTCACAGTAAAAGATTCATCATGTTCCTCTTGTCTCCAAACACGTCTTCTCTTTTTGGTGAGCGAGCGCGATTCCAAAACCCCTCGCCCAACCCCACGTCACCCAAACCCGTACGAGTCATGTCGCATCAACCAACCCCGAACCTCCGACCGTCGCATCTCCATCTCCAAAAAACATCCCCAAACCCAATTCCTCTTTCAACACGCACCACGCATCCACCCACTCCTTCTCTATCTAAAATGACATGTCCCTATCCATCACCCGCCCCCTCTCCGGCCGCGCCGTCACCCTCTTCCTCACTCCCCGCCCGCACAACATTCTGCACTCCAGCGCCCTCCTAACGGCCCTGAGGAAGACGTACGGCGAGATAGAGCATTTCCGCAACTACAGATATAATTACCACGATGTACGGCCGAATTTGTTCGTGGCGATATTCAGGGAGGCAAGGGATGCGCAACGACTCATCAGGGCGAGGAATCTGAGGTTGACGTTGGAGGTGGGAGGGGGGGTTCATGGGGAGGGCGTGGAGGGGTGGGATTTGAGGGAGGTGGATGGGGAGGGGAGGGAGAAGGAGGAAGAAGAGGGTTTCGAGGATGTGGAAGATGAGGCGGAGCATGAGACAAGGTCGGAAGAGCCAAGGGAGAAAGTGAGGAGGAAGTTGAGGCCGGAGTTTGGCCTGGGAGGGGAACAGAGGGAGGGAGGTGGTTGGGGGGCAGCGTGGGGAACTGACGGGCATGGGGATGATGCGGCCAGGAGGAGGGAACTGGATAAGGAGATTGAGGAGGCTGCAAGGTTCTTTGAACGGAGGGATGTTGAGGAAGAGTCTGCGCTGGAGAATCCCAAGGAAGCGGACTTGCATCGTCAAGATTCTGGTACACAAGATGTCACACCGATCATGGGCAAGGATAGCACATCTGCCGAGACCTCAAGAGGGGAGAAGCCACATCAGGTAGAACTTGCAGAGCGAGGGGAGGTCGCACAACAGTCGATGGGCGCTGGCGACGCTCTCTCTATCCTTGAGGACACGGGTCCTGCTTTAGATCACGCATCGATTGAGGGCAGTACGTCGATGACGAAGGCACCGCACAGAGCTGCTCCAGACCAAGCCAGACCTGGACAGTCGGCCAGACCCAGCCCAATCACAAAGCCAACAGCATCTTCACAACCAGAAAAAGATGCCCTCAGCATCCTCGAAGACGAAACCTGGGAAGCCGCTCGCTCCAAGATCATCCCTTCTGAACCCCAGTCACGCCCTCCTCCTGCCTCGCAACTCTACAACGACGCCCTCCTCTCCAGCCTGGGCGACGTAACCGGCTCCTCCAGACCCCTCGGCCGCAAAAAGCCCATCCCTCCCCCATCCACCTCCACCCCCACCACAACGAACAAACACTCCACCTTCACCTCCATCCTCGACTCCTTCTACGGGCCCCCCTCCAAATCCCGGCGCCGCTTCTCCACCACCCCCTCGCACTCCCAATGGCCTCCCCCTTCAACTTCCCTTCCCCCTCCTCGCACCCTCACCTTCTCAATCCAAGCCTACCCCTCACAGATCAACTTCGCCGAAGAAATCGCCCGCCATCCTTATCATGGGTTTTACAAAGCGAGCATCACGAGTGCCGCGGCCAAGGACCTGGCGCAGAGGGTGCCGATCAAGGCGTTGGCTGATTTTGAGGGTAGGAGGGAGGGGACGCCGAGTAGGGCGGTAGGGTGGATGGGGGAGAGGGCTAGGGAGGGGATGATGGATTTGAGGAGGGTTTGGGAGGAGGGGAGGAGGGAGAGGGAGCGTGAGAAGGAGGGGGGAGGGAAGGGGAGGGGGAGGTAAGGGATGAGAAGAGTGGTTGGTCGTGATTGTTAATTACCCTGTACAAATATATAGACAGTGTGGTATTGAGATACATTTCTCTGCTCCTGTGCAGCATCGATCCGTGTGTCTCCAAGATCGAATTCGAGTTACGCGACATCCTTCCACGCTTCGAGGAGCGATTTTGAACGCTACGATGTCGCCTCACACGGATCTGCACAGGCGTCTGACCTTGCTCCTATCTCCTCTCATGCTAGCGCTTGACAACTTGTCAAATCAAGCATCTGTAGCGTCCTGTCTTTCCGGTGGCTGCGTTGTGACATGGCGGCGGTTCACGACAACCTCATCTCCTGACTTCCATTTCATGGTCTCTTGACTATACTCACCTACCAAGGCTGCACCTCCCCCTTGCCGGGCTGCTGCATCCTCACAATCTTATCACAATTCAACAAACACAACGGATCAAAAGCCTGCTTCATCTGGTCCCCGTCAGCCAACATTCCATATCCCTTCTCACCCCTCCCTTTCAAGACTCGACCACTCACCTTCCTCATCAAATCCACCGCCCCCGCACCCAACTCATGCACCAAATAATCCCTCTTCACCAATCCCACACCATGCTCCCCCGTCGCCGTCCCCTCCATCTCCACCGCCCTCTTGACCATCCGATGGACCAACTCCTCCGCGAGTCCCTTCTCAGAATCATTATACAGGATAATAGCATGAAAGTTCCCATCCCCGACATGACCGACGATACTCCCCGTCAAGCCACTCCTACTGATGTCTTCCTTCGTCACCTCCACGATATCCGGCAGCCGACTAATCGGCACCGCCACGTCCGTCGTCCACACGTGGTCCGACTCGGAGCGCTTCTTGGCCATCACGCTCCAGAGGGCTTCCTTGCGCGCGCTCCACAGCTCCGCCGCCTCGTCGTCGTCGCGGGCGAATTCGAACGTGCGGCTGCCTGCGCGTTTGGCCAGGGCGCGGACAATGTCGATGTGCTCTTTGATTGCGCTCTTCGTGCCGCCGAACTTGAAGAAGAGGGTGGCTTCTTCTTTCCATCTGCGAGAGGTGGAGCCGGCGTCGTTGATGCAGCGCATTTGCACGTCGTCGAGGAGCTCGACGGCAGCGATGGGGACGCCTGCCCCGACGACTTTGAACACGGCGTCGGCGGCTTCGCGAACGTTGCGGAAGGTGGCGACGGCGACGCTGGTGGCGGCGGGTTTGACGGTGACTTTTAGGACGGCTTCGGTGACGAGGCCGAGGGTGCCTTCGGAGCCGATGAAGGTGCGGGTGAGGTCGTAGCCGGCCGAGGATTTGCGGGGTCGTTGTTTGGTTTTGATGATGGTGCCGTCGGCGAGGACGACGGTGAGGCTGAGGACCCAGTCTTTCATGGTGCCGTAGCGGTAGGCGTTGGTGCCGGAGCAGCCGGTGCCGACCATGCCGCCTATCATGGCGCCGGGGCCGGGGTCGGGGGGGAAGAAGAGGCCTTGTTCGGAAAGGGTTTCGTTGAGGGATTCCCAGCCCACGGCGGGCTGGACGACCACGTCGAGGTCTTCTTTGTGCAGTGCGAGGATTTGATCCATGCGGGAGAAGTCGACGCAGATACCGCCTCGGGTCGCGGCGAAGTGTCCTTCCAAGCTCGTGCCTCCGCTGTATGCGGTGACTGGTATCCGCCTCCTGTGGCACACCTTCATAATCTCCGACACCTCTTCCGTTGTAGCAGGACTGACCACGCAGAATGGTCGATCACCAGGCAGGATGGGATGGGAGGACCACTCGCTGCCGGAATGGGACGCAAGGTCTGCCTCGGTGGTGGAGATGTGGTCTTCGCCCACGATACCGCGAAAATCTGTCCATGCCGCTTCGAGGTTCGTTGGTGAAGTGTTGTGCTGAGGAGCTGGCGCTGAGACAAGTGGGAGGGTCGAGGTCGTGGGAATGTCAGGGAGATTCTTGCCGATTTGATAGCCGCCAAAGGCACCGATGAGGAGGACTGCAGTGTGTCAGCCCAACATTGTGTGGAAGAAAGATTGCTACTCACACAGCGGCGTGACCCATATCGGCGCCCCACTAGGCCGGCTCTGCGCCGCTCGGATTGCAGCGAAGCGGTCCTGCTCTGCCCGCTCGCGCTGTACCCGCGCTTGTGTACTGTCGTAGAGCTGGCCTTTGAAGGACTTATCCGAGTCGGAAGCATACCGGCGATAGGGGGAGAGTCGAGGGGCCTTGGGCATCCGGTGCGCGAGCGCCCGCGACGCTATTGAACGCGCCCATGGTGTCGACATGGTCGGTGTGGGTGGGAGGAGGGAAGAATGTACTTGGAAACATATCAGACTGGTGAGGTCAGAGCTTCAGTTTGTCTTTGCAGTGATCTGCGCTAGCGTATTGCGGGGTTGTCGGGTATAGCTTCATCCTTCTATAGTGATGGGCATGCTTAACAGAGAAGCCGCCTTTGGTCCGTCAGTAAGCTCAAATA
Organism: Elsinoe batatas; assembly: GCA_017309325.2. NCBI lineage: Eukaryota > Fungi > Ascomycota > Dothideomycetes > Myriangiales > Elsinoaceae > Elsinoe > Elsinoe batatas. The sequence goes on from JAESVG020000009.1 coordinate 853,823, forward strand.
AAGACTACCTGGCAATTGATGAAAAGAGAGGTCATCCATTCTCAGCATGGTCAAAGGCACACTATCGACCTTGATCGAGGAATACACAACGCCATTGGGCCCCAAGCTCTGCCAGAGCAGCCCTCATGCTCCCACTAGAAGATCGACCAGGGGTATAGAGCTCCGACCATGCTAACCATGCTATGCATCCCCATTTGCCCATCCGAAATGTTTAATCCACGGACCATCATCCCATTCGCTATGCTTCAATCATTATCAATCTCGACAACCTCCTCTGTGTCGCTCCCATCGTCCACCCACTGATCGTCATCCCACGCTGCCGACTGCTCATTCACATCCACCTCAATCTCCTGCTCGCTCTCCAATTCCACCGTCGTTGATTCGGGCTCGCTCAGCTCATCATCATCCGTGTCCGGGATGGTAAGCCTGATCCTCCTGCTGCCCCTCCTGATACTACCAGCAACTTCGTCGTCGTCCAGCTCCTCACTATCTCGCTTCTTGGACGACGTGCCAAGCCAGCCATGTCGATGGGCCGCCTGCTTGAATCGCTGTATTTCTTCGTAAAACGCCCCCAGCCTTGTGACAATCTGGTAGTATTTTTCCCTATGGGCCTGACTGATCCTCAATGAATAGAGGTAGTTCTGGACGCCCGTAGCATCGCCCTGTACTACCAGTGTCATGACCTCCTGGTTCTGGTAGACCAGGAACTCGGTGATGACGATGAATGCCCTTGTCGAGAACTTGACGTATTCCGCCGCGGAGGCTCGTTCATCGATGTTATCTCTGATGACGCTGACCATCCCCTCCAGGATCTCCAGGAGCACTTCGGGCTTCCTCAATGACGCGGCGAGCGAATTTACTGGTAACTCTTTGCTGTCAAGTCCTACCAGCCTGGTAAGGAATGCAGCCATTTTGGCCCTAGCCGAGACTTTGTCAGAGAAGAGCATCCACATAGCAAATTCGTGCACGCTGGCGGTCAGCTCTGCACTTCCTACCAGGTTGCGAGCCACGCGCTCGAGCCAAGAGATGGCCCTTGGAAGCATGCCTTTCTCATACGGGGTACGCTCGAGGATCGTCTTGAAGAGATGTAGGCGGCTCGGAAAGGGCACTTCAGCATAACAGCACACGTGCTCGGCGACGAGGATGCCCCTTTCATACTCGCTCTCATTTGAGGCTTTGGTGATCTGGTAGGTAATACTGGCAAGAGCCTTCTTAGCATAGTCGACGTCGAATTGACTGCTCGTGAGCGTGGCGAGAAGTCGAGCAGGGGGCCAGTTGAGTGCGGTTGTGCTTCTCCAGATAGGGCACAAATGCATGGCAACGTATGGCAAAGAGAGCATTCGACCTCGATGAGCTGACCAGTAGGTATCTTCGATCATCTTCTTCTCCTCCTGATTGGTGAAGATGCGGGCGGGAGCTTCATGTATGCCTTGCCCATGGAAACTTTCTTGTCCTCGTAGAAGTCCTGGATGGTACTCTGTCACCGAAGTCAAGATGAAATTGATGAGATCGACCACAGCTGCCCAATGGAATGTTGCGGTATCAGAGCTTTGCAGGTGTTGCGCAAGTTCGTTAAACCGCTGCTTCGCCTCGTCTGTGTACGGCACGTAGAGAAGCGTCAGGCAGTTTTCTAAGACAGTGCTGCGAGCTAGCATTCTACCTTCGACAGAACCAAGCATGGCAAAACGCATTAGAAAGGCAAAATAAGTTGTGACCGGGTATCGCAAAGCCACAATCTCGTCGAACTTGTTGAGTACGGCCCTAGCGATGTTGCACAGCAAGGTTGACTCATCTGGTCCTTCGCGGTCGGTCTTCTCTTGAACTGCAATGCCGTAAAAGACTGGATCAGCAATAGCAGCCTTCTCCATGATCTTGACGACCATATTAATCATCGTCTGCCGACCGACAGCCTGAGGAGCGGACAGGAAACGGTCCAGGGCTTTCTCGTCGCCGAATATCATCAAAAGAGCGTCAGTGGCGAGCTTTCGGTTCCTCTCAACCATGATGACAATTGAGTTGGCGATCCGGGCAACACCTTCGTCTTTCTCGTGGTGAGTCCAGACGCGGAGCAGATACTGTAAGCCCATAGACAATGCTGCTTTCTCATAGTCGTATCCGCATTCCGTGCAGCTGCAAGAAGATCCGCTCTTCAGCATCAGGGCGTCGATGTACTCCAGACATGCACCGTCGAAGAAATTGGCCGTCTCTCTAGCTTGCTTGTTGTCCTGATCAATCGCTGCAGTGGTAGACGCATTGTCGTCAGGAACGCTAGTTGCATACCCGTTGAGCTCAGTCCTACCACCCAGACGACGGTAGAAGAGGACGTAAGCATTGTCGGACCTCTCAAAAAGTCTAGTTCGGTTCGAGGTACTACCACGACCTGCCTCCACCGCATCTTGCATGGTGACTTGCGCCGCCTTGGAATCTTCGATCCGCCACCATTTGCCTTCAGGTTGCCCATAGGTGGTATGATCTTTCGTGTACGTCCAATAATGGCCGAAATTAAGCGAGCCTTGATGGACCACGACGCCGACGAGCTCGAAAAGGTCTTGTGGTGGCTGCTGGCTTTGATCGGCAGCGAATTGAACAGTGTACTTTGCCATGTCGAGAATGGGAGGAAAATCGAGCCTGTCGTTGATTTTCTCCGCCCGGCCAGTGATGTATTCGAAGCGCTTCAGGCCGACTACCAGATTGCTAGGTATGGTATCGAGTCGTGTCCTCCGGCAGGCGTCGACCAGTGTATCCTTTCGCTGCTCTGATTCGCATTCGGAGCATCTGAACTTGTTGCTGTCTTCCATCTGTTCCCCTTCCACATACTCATCTAGACTAGCGATGAGATCCGCCTTGCCTTTCACAGTAAGCGACAGGTTTAGAAATTCGCCCGAGCTGTCCGAGATGTGTCCGCAGGAGCCTATGACCTGATGACGTTCTGTGCCGAAGTAGAAGGACTTGAACTTGGTCTTTGCAGGCTCGTCTGGCATCTCCTCTTCCAATCTGGATAACAGCATGCTGAAGAACAGCTGGGCGTCTTCCTGTACCGTGACATCGATACCCAAGACTCTTGTGAGACCTTCAGGTCGATACGCCGTGCGGCAGCTGCTTTGCAGAAACTCGAATGTCTTTTGGACCTCCTTGAGCACAGGTTGCCTGTCGAGATCCGTGATGGGGACGTTGAGGAGGAATGTCCGGAAGTCGATGTTCATGAACAGCTGCTGAAGGAGAGAGTTGAGATAGCATGTCATGGACATGTTCTCCAGCCCGACAGGATGACCGTCGGTTCTGATAGAATCCAATCTACCAGTGTACTGTTCGTCGGTCTCAAATCCCTCGACGATCTCCAGCATACCCTGTACGAGTGGACTGGCATCATGTTGCAAAGTCGCAATTACTAGAATCGTATCGTACACGTCCCTGCGGCACCACTCTTCGTTGATGCGGATGAGATGTTTTTGCTTCTTCTCCGAAGGAACGTCGCCAAACAGCAGTCTCTGAAGTACCGACAGTGTTGGGTTTGGTAATTTGACTGGCGGACCAACTTCTCGGCCTTTCTGGACAATGTTCTTGATGATCCTGCAGAGACATGCGATCTTTGCTTCGAGCTTGAGAACGTGCTCGGATTCTTGCTCCGCTATGCCGAGAATGTTATGCATGGCATTCTCAGCTAGATCTGACAGAAGGGTTTTTCCCGCAAGGTATCTCAGGTAGATCGGAAAAGCATCGGCAGCAAGGCGATGGATGTTAGCACTCTTTTTCGGATCGTCCGAGCGGTCGTTCATCAAGTCGAAGCTGAGCTTAGAAAGCCACGTCTTGATGAGATTGCCCCTTTGAAGGTAAGCTTGCTCGAATGGAGAAAAATCTGTGCCGCAAATGGCAACCTCAGTCTCCGGATCAGGCATGGAGAGAATCTTCGTAGTACTGTGATACACCACTTCAGCGACGTCCTCGCCATTGTCACCAAGAAGCGACATGAAGAGTTCAGTGGCGTCATCATTCATGGACAGAATGTCCGCGATCTTATCAGAACAGAGCGCTGCCTCATAGAGTGATTCCAAGAGATGGTTCAAGGCATGTTTCGCATCCAACTGGTCCTTGGCATTGACCTCCTCGGTGGTCAAGTGTACGACACGATCCTTGATGTCGATAACGAGCCGGACAAGGAGCTGGTAAGTTGACTCGGGATCCTCGAAGAACTTGGACCTCTGCTCTTCCGGAATCGCTTCCTGCAAAAGTCTCTTGAGTAATTTAGCGATTGCACCCAGCAGGGTTAGGTCCAGTATCTCACACGCCAGAGTGGAAAGCAGAAAGCGCACCGACTGGACGTTTCTGTCCACATCCACAAAGTTTCGGTCTCGCTGGCGGTCAAGATTCTGCACGATGAGAGTCACAGCGTACAGAGTCTTGTTCGTACTTCTTGGGTGGGCAGGATCGAGGACATGCTCAATGTCCGCGCACTCATAGGAGTGGGGTTCAACCGGCAGCTCGATGTTGGACAGAAGAGAGGCAGCCACTGATCCAATGGTACCGTCGTTGAACAAGTGGTCGTAGACGGTCCAGTATTGCTTGATGAGTTCCTCCTCGAAGACTGCTCGCGGAGCGCCCATGCCTTTGTTCGCTGGGGCTAATCCGCCCTTGGAGGCGGTGTCAACGATGAATACTTTCTCTTCGAGCTTGACCAGCGATCCCAGTCCTACCTCTGGGTCCTGCCCGAGGCTGAGTCTGCGGCCGGCATGATGAATCCTGAGGTCCTCGTGACCAAGTAAGGATTGTAGGTAACCTTTGAACTCGCCGACTGTAATGTCCGGATCCACCTCCCAAGTCTCACAGCTGACTTCCTTGTCCTTGTCGTTATATGATGGAAGACGGATGTCAATAGAGCAGACTCTAGGGGCGTTTTCCCGCGAATAATCTCTGATTCTGATGTCCTTTTTGCCTTCCCGTTCCGTGGGCTGCTTGATCTCGATCGACTTCCATAGTAGAAGTTTGAAGTGATTGGCGGCCTTCTCGTTGCCTTTCAAGAAAGCCGTGAGACAGGCTCGTGCAATTGTGCGCTGTATTTCATGCCTCTCGGTGGAGCTGCAGGTAGACTCAACGTCGAACGCGAGCTTTGCAATCTTTCGATGCAATTCGCTTTCCACATTCGCATCCTGAGCCTCCACCATTGCGCTTACAAGTGTCGGTAGGAAGCCGATAAGAATTTGCCGACGACTCGAGCATTGCATGAGGAAGTCGAAGAGCAAGAGGTGTGTCGAAGAAGACGGAAGCGCTGCGGGAGTGAAACGTCCCTCAGAGATGCATTCCAACAGAAGCCTAGCAAGGACAGGTGAAGTTGCCGCCATTTTCGCCCATGTCCCAAGCATACTGGCTCGATTCACAGGGTGATAAGCGTTCTTTTCGATCGTGCTATTCCAGAAATCTTCGCTGGAGATCCCATCGAACGGTTCTTGGCATGCCGACAGACTCTGTACCAAGATGTGGAAGTACATGAGTGCTTTGAATGCCAACACTGGAGACGGCGCATCATGCTCGTGCTTCCGAAGAAAATCTCGAAACGAGCCGAAGATAGTGGTAGCCATATCGGACGGCGTCTTGTATTCAAAGACCCTATGAGCAGTCGCCTCCAGTAACGCGGAGAGTGTGGACATACTACCAGGAGCCTTGACGTTGTCTTCCAGGATATGCCGCAAGCAGCCGGATACGATTCCCGCAATGACGCTTGATGAAATGCGAGATCGAACGAGCAGCTTGATCCCGGCAATTGCGTTGTTGATCATCCCATTTTGGTGCGGCGGGTTGTCGTAGGTACACAGAGTCAGGACCAGTGTGACCAGCACCTGTACGATCTCGACTTGCTCGTCAGGATATTCAGTGTAAAGATCTATGGACCCCAGCTGCTTCTGCGCGTTCTCCAGCAGCCCCTCGAGAAACAGCTCGGGCGATCCAGTGTCTGCGGTCGCGATCTGCTTGAGCAGGTGAAGGATGTGTGGGGGAGGGATTTTAGCAACAAGGACGTGGTGTAGTCTGTTGAGGCAGAAGAAGCGCATCGTTTGATCACCTGTCGTGGTCAGATTTTGCCACAGTGCATCGGTGATGGTGCAGTCGTAAGCATCCACGTCAATCAGAAAATCGAGAATGAAGTCGACACATGGGCCAAAGCTCTCGTTGAGTCCAGCTCTCAAAGCCGATTGGAGAGCACCAGATGAGGTGATGACTCTTGCGACGAGGGTTCGAGGCTGGTAGAACTTCTCAATATCCAGGTCTCCATGAACGTCCTTGACGATTTCGTAGAGAAAGACAATGCCGTAGTTTCGTTCTGTTGGAGAGTCTTTCTTCAAGCTGTTGCCTGCCGAGAGGACGCACCATGAATAGACTTCGACGACCGGACCTTCTTTTTCCAATAACATGGCCGCTTTCAGCAGATCATCCGGGGTGAAGCGCAGAGCACCGGCTACATCTTTTCTCCCCTGCCAAGTCAAGATCTGAGGGAGTCGTTCCTTGCGAAACCGAAGTGCGTGCTCGTTGTCCATCTCAAGCAACGCTGTGAGTATCGGATGTAAGACGTTGATGTAAACCGTGATAAGAGACTGTCTGAAAGCTGGAGTCTGCTCGTCGGTGATCTTCCAGGAATGGAGAATGGGCTGTAGTTCGGTGAACCATCGCATCGTGTGGACGTAAAAAGGTAGGAGCTCTTGTTCGGTCTGGTATATGGAAGTGTTTTGCAGCAAGGAATTAACAAGCTGGAGTAGTGTCGAGGCGAAGGGTGCGAGCTCAGCCTCATGGAGCTTTCCTGCGATCTCAGAACAAAGGTCCAGCAAGACAGATACGGCGCCTCCTTGGTCGTGTACGATGAAGCTTCTCGCTGACCGAGCCAACTTCGTCTGCAATCCCTTCCGTCGGTTTTCTGGAAGGCTGCGATACTCAGTCGGATCGATCTCAAGAAGACCCAGGAGCGCTTTCTGGTAGTTAAAGAAGCGCATATTCTCTGACTGTAGAAAGCTTTTAGCCTTCTGTCCATCTCCGAGGGAGTCTCTTCTCGCTCTTTCGGCGTCTGCCCGTTCGGCGCCGAGCTTTGTGAAGACGGCCGCGGCTCGTGGAAGAGCTTTGCAAAGATCCTCGGGGAATGATCCGCTTTGTACATTCATCATTCTGTTGATGGTGGAGCTGTTCGCCATGACCATGAGCGCTTCGCCAATTGTTGTCCAGAATTGGATGCGGCGGTCCACATTCTCCAATTTGAAGTAGCTTCGATTACTGGCGGAGTTGAAGGTGAGTGTTACCCATTTGGTGAAAGCGATCAGGTCCCTATTACCAAATCCATTTCTACCATCGCGAAGGGCATTGACCCACACTGTGGCGGCGATTTCAGGAGTTGGGAAATCCGGATTGATGAGCGGAAAGGTCGCAGGTAAATCGGGACCATCGTCGTCCATATTGACTGCGGCCGGAGGCTCAGGCGAAGTGCGCCGTGGTGCTGCACCGATATTATCCTGATCGATATCGCGAGGAGGTGGCGTGTGAGGGGCAAGAGGGGCACCACTTGTGGCGTCCGCGGAAGCGAAGTATGGTGGAGAAGGATAATCTTTGCTGAGTCGTCTTCTTTTCGGACTCTTCTCTGGAGATGAGGGCGTTTCTAGTGGCCGGATCGCAGGTGAATTCGGAGGTTGCGGCGGTCTGGTCGCGTGTGAGTCGTCCTCTGGTGTAGCCATGATGCGGCGCCGCAGCGGCTATAATGAGTCGAGCGACATCAGAATGGTCTGCGGGAGCTGCTGCGACCTGGTAGTAATTATCACAGGCAATTCCCTAGTAATTAAGACGTGTGTGTATCTCGTTCGATGTTTGGCGATGAAAAGTGGTGTGTAAGAAGGCAGGCGCAAGGATTTTGTGATTTGTAGTGTTTGTCGAGCTGAGGCAACAACGGACGTGTTTGTGGAAAAGTCGTCAGTGCGACGGCTGGAGGCAGCTCGTCTGCAGCTGATGATTAGCTGGGGACTTTTCACAATGTGAATCGATGTCATTGTGCGACAATTCGGGCGAAGTGCATTGACGGCATGTGAGGATTGTGAGGGTGAGAGCTTCACTTCACATTTCAGCTTCTCCTTGCCTGAAACATGGACAAGCTATCAGACTCTTTGCCACGCACTGGCAGCACAGCACTCCAGCTCTCAACAATCACTAGCAAACGATCACATTCCAGCTTCCAAGCCAATTGACAGGAACAATGCGTAGCTTATCATTGGACTACCCTTTGCGGGCTGCTGTTTCCCTCCTTGTTCCTCACGGCAGGATGAACAATGCCTGGTCTGCCGCATCTAGGTCTTCTCGTATAATTGGCCTTCTCTCCATTGTTTTGCACCGCCCTTGCACTTTACGCCATACATGAATCCATTTGGACATTTCGCGTGCGTCATCTCAGTGTGCATTCCGACCCAAGGCTAGACAGGACTGGATCCAACAATACCATGAGTCGACCTGCCCAAGTCTCATCGTTACTTCTCAAGCCTCCATTCCAATACCATGTGATACGCTTTAGATCCTGCATCACGATCTCTGGGCATACTAGAAGTCGGGGAAGAGTCGTCCGTGCCTATTTCTTGTCAGTAGCCTTCGATACAAGATCTTGCGGGCAACTCACGGATCATCTCCCATCTGACCGTATGCCTCCGTCTCTTCAGGATACTTGTCGAACAAGCTTGCGTCACCGGCGCCACCTCTGACTGGGGGAACGTAAGGAGCGTCTATGTCCTTCTTCGCCAGTCTCTCCCAGGTGACCTCAGCAAACCAGGGATGTTGCATGACATCCTTGCTGCCACCGTGCAAATTACCCAAGCGCTTCGTCAAATCGTGGGTGATGAGCTTGCCAAGGAGATCCTGAGCATCTGGATGAACGTATGGAGGGTACTTGACGCGACCTCGCAGAATGTTTTCGTAGATCTTGAGCGGACTTCCTGAATCCCAGAATGGTGTAAAACCGCAAAGCATTTCAAAGATCAGGATACCAAGTGACCACCTGTACAGTCTGTTAGCATGGTTCGCCTCGTGGTTTTCCACGCAACTTACCAGTCCACGGACTTGTTGTAACCCTTGGACGAAACGACCTCTGGGGCGAGGTAGTCGGGAGTTCCGCAGAGAGTCCAAGTGATATCTGGCACCTCTTTCGCGAAACCAAAATCAGTGATTTTGAGATGGCCATGCCTGTCGAGTAGCAAATTCTCGGGCTTCAAATCACGGTAGATGATATTGTGGGAGTGTAGGTAGTCGAGAGCGAGTGTGACTTCTGCGGCGTAGAATTTGGCGACTGGGTTAGGGAACCGCTTGACAAGCATTAGCGCTAGATCTCATCTCTCATGCTCAGATACCTACTTGACTCTTTCTCAGCAGACTGAAAAGCTCACCGCCCTCGATAAAGTCCATGACCATGTACAGATTCTTCGAGTCCTGGAATGTACCCCAGAGCGTAATGAGGAACGGGTGCTTGACCTTTTGCAACATTCGCCGTTCATCGTTTGTGTGCTCCACCTGCTTCATTTTGACGACCTGTGCCTTTTTGAGCACCTTCACGGCATAGAACCGCTGATTGTGCTTCGATTGCACAAGATGTACACGACCGAAACTTCCGGTACCCAGCGTTCTCTGAATAATAAAGTCTTGGAGTGTGTATTTGCCTTTTGTTTCCCTGACCGGATTCGTGACCGTCTGGGTGTAGATGGTGCCATTGGGAAAATTGTTCTCGGCTTGTGGAGGGTTCATGATGCTTTGTATACTTGCAGCATTGTGCTGCTGCTGAGGTGCGTTGTAGCTCGGTTGGTAGTTGGCAGTCTGCATCGAGTCGGCAGGCTTGTGTGATGATGGTTGGGAGGTAGTGCTGTCTACTGCGGTCTGAGTCGTTGATGAGGAATTGGGATAACTTTCGTTTGTGGTGCTCTTGGATACGGCTGGAGATGTAGGAGAATCGCGGGCTGGCGAAGCAGGAGGATCGATTGAACCTTGAGAGTCCTTCGTCCTCTTCTTCTTCAAGAAGCCAAGAGTAGGCATGTGGAAGTCGGGCTGTGATCGCTTGACTGCAGGCAGCTTGTGAAGGCTGACGGCGAAGAGCTCAGCAGCTGTGTTCCTCTCTCAGATCAAGCTTCTACGAGCAAAGGGGATGGTAGATACCTCGGGGAGAGTTGCGGAGCTTCCACCAGTGAGCGAGGGGGGGAGGTGTCGCAGATTATGCTTTGATGACTTGTCAAGCTGTAGCGATATCCGCGGGTCTGCCCCAGCGACAGCGACGTTGTCAATTGATGGATAGAAGGTGGAGAGGAGGTGTTGTGGAGGGAGCTCGGGGCGTCCGGGCTACAGACGATGGTGCTGGGACCGTTGGGAGTAGTCCTTGTCGGGAAGACGGGCGTAATCGGCGCGAGCTCAGTCAATGGCAACGCTTCGAGATTGTTGAAGAGGCAACTAATATCGCCGCGGACTCAGATGAAGAGACGAGCACAGGTAGGGCGTGAAATGAAGCTCTGGTGTCCTCTCTTCGTGAGGATTGCGGATTGCGAACGAGGACACCTTCACAAGGGATCGGGCCGGAAGAAGTGCCTGGCCCTCTCTCTCCCAGCGACCTTGAGGGCGATTCTTTGTCGAGCCTACCCCGCCGCCTTGGTTGGCCCTGAGTCTCCATGCTTTTTGTCCGTGCGATAAAGCTGCAGCGGCTTCCCCAAAGGAGAAATTCATACATTTTGTGGTCATCAAGTGAAACTTTTGTATTTGATTCGAAAGGAGCTATCAAGAAAGGTGCCTGAATTTGTTGCTTGAGGCCCGAAGATCTGTCCTTCCAAAGCTCATCCTTGGCGTCTCGAAGCTCCACAGCCGTGTATGGAGAAACATCACTTTCGTGATCAAATATGGGTGCTGGAAAGATCTGGATCTGGTCGAGTTTGTAGGCCCTCATTCATCGATGAGCAATGAACAAGTTCAGGCAGCTGAAGACGACGTAGCGTCCTGCCTGTAAACTAGGCATTTTTGCCTTGTCCTCCCCCCCACGGTCTTTCGCTTCAGCTCAACGCACGCCCTGTAAGTGTCCAGCTCGCTCATCAGCATTATCGGCACCCCGAAACTTCGAGGGCCCAAGGTTGATGCCGATCCGGCAGATGCACTGACGATTTCGACGGTCCCAATACCAAGACCGTCAAGCCCTCTGCCTGGTACACGACCCAATACCATTTACCTACCCAGGGTCAAGAGACTCATATCAGCTCTACGTCTCTATCGGTTCGCACAAGAGGTTCAAATGTGCATGACGCCTTGTCAAAGTTGAGGTACGTTGACTTCTGGTGTAGAAGTTAGCTTATCCCTCTACATGTGTAATGAGAAGTCCTACGGCTGATATCTTGACTGCCAACCACAGGCACCTCTGCGCTCGAGCAATTTCGCAGCTGGCTGGCTCGTGGAATGGCAGTTCATCGTTGCTGTTCCCTCGAAACCAAGCTTCCGGGAAATAGTCCTTGCACCACACCAAGCCCCTCAATGAAAAGTCCTCCGTCAGTGGTTTGACTTCCTCCTTCACTTGTGGAATGAATTTCTGGTCTGGTTTGGCGTTCTTGACGTGGTCGGCCATGTTCTCCTTGGATTTGGCCAAGTCATTCAGGTATGTCGAGATTGCCATCCATGGCATTGCGACAAGAAGACTTGTGGCCTCGTGGCAGCTCCTGATGACATTGCAGAGGCTGTCCAGCACCACCAGTAGGACATGGAACAGTGGTAGCATGTTCTTGTGATCTTTCGAGGCCAGCATGATGTCCGTAGTTGTTGAGAGGATCCTGATAGAGAGCTGGATCCAGATGTCCGAAGAAGGAGAAGACTTGGACGATGACTGTGAGATGGTCAGCTAGGGAGGAATTACAATGACCAATTAATTAGTCACTTACATATGTCTTCTGCTCCATCGACCGACGGAGCGGGTTCTCGAACGCCCCATAGCTAAAGCATGCGGCTACGTTCGAAATCATTAGAAATACCCCATACTGCTTCCACTTCTTATCCGGACGAGAAAGGTTCTCACGTAACAGAACCTGGACGTGTGAGAATGTCAGGCTGATCAAGGTGTCGGATTGCTTCTCGTATAGCTGCGCATGCATCTGAACAAAGGTGGCGTCAAGTTTTTGAAGAGCGTCGGTCTTTTTCTCGCTCGATGTCGTGGTTAAGACTTGGGAAGCTGACTCGAAAACCGCTTTGATCGAGTGCTTTGCATTTGCGAATGGCTGGACGCAACACAGCGACTTCGCATAGTAATAAAGCTGTTGAGGCAGGTGAGGTCGTGCTAATATACCAAGGTGATGATATAATCTGCCGACTATCGGCTGACGATCAGATGCCTTGGTGTACCAATAACGAGCGACGTCGGTCCATACTTCCCGAACACTGATGCTATGATTCTCGATTGCCATCCTGTACCGAGCAAGGTCACCGAGACATTCCGTCCAAACATCCTCGAAAAGTGTGACTGTCTCGTAAAGCAGCGCCATCATCTGATATGAGAGATAGATGAAGGCTTCCATGAATTCGAGAGACTCCGGCAGTTTCTGTCGCAGGAGTTCCAGATATGCATGAATGGCATACTTCCACATCCGGAAAGGTATTTGACGCTCAGAGGCAAGTGCTCTGAGCTCTGGCGGCGCAGATGGATGTTGAGAAGCAAGCAGGAAGTCATGATGCTCATATAGTAGAGTACGATGCAGTGCGGTCAAGGCCTGCCACTCTTCTGGCTGCATTTGTTTCATCTTGTCCGCCATGTGAGTTTGGTCGAGGCGAATGCATCGCTGTTCGACAATCTCCAAACTTCGATATAACCCTTTCACTTCTGCAAATAATTGGTCTTTAGAAATACTGTTCGATGATGCTTCTCGCTTTAGGGACGAGGGTAGCCCGTCAGTGCTATCAAACTTGACTTCGCGCAAAGGGATCTCTGTAGACCGCAAGGAGACTTGTTGATGCGAAGATGCACTTTTGGCGACAGGTTCGGCCTTATTGGGGTCAAAGAGATTTCTACTTCGGGGCTCACTGCGGCGGAACTCATCGGTGGCGATGGTCGGCTCTCGAAAAGAAGTGCTCTCGACAACTCGACGAGATACTTGTCGGGGTATCGGTCTTGGCCCAGATGATCGATGACCATGGACCTCTGAGCTCGCAGGCCTTTTCTTGGAGGGCGAGTTCGTGTTCGTGCGTTTGATATGCGAGGCGAGTTCGCTGGGCTTGCCTGTGAGATTGGCGGGGACTTCTTCCAGTGAGAGCCTCGAGATTTGCATCTGCGCATTTTCCGCGCTCGCCGTCTGCGGTGTTTGAGAGCGAGAGAGCAAACGCGTTGGTGAATTGGAGGCATTATCAGAGACTGCTGGCTTGATCGAAGCATCTCTTAAGGCAAAGCTGATGCCTACGTCAGCCACGCCACAGTGGAAAAAATAGGCAGAAGTGGCCTAATAGATATACCAGGGCAAAGACTTACTTTGGAGTTATTGACGGCAGTATGCCGCTGACTACACCTTGAGAAGTCACGGTGGGTGTCTCTCTTTGGGCAGCTGCCGACGTTCGTGGCGATGGATGTTGACTTGCGCGGTGAGCCTCCACCTGAGCCAAGGTACCAAAGACTTGCCCACAGCACGTCTTCGCCTGCTCGCGCTGTTTTCTGATTATCTGGTCAGGTAACCGCGAGGGATCTCCCATCCTATCATGAAGTGAGGCGATGGAATTGTCTGAGAGGCCTTGGTTCTCGTAAGATGGACATGGGTCCGCCGGAAGCCTGGGCACTTTGGTTGGGTAATCAGCCACACTGTATACGTCTTCGCCGTTATGTCTTCGCAGATGCTGTTCGAGAAAGACAGGATGCCCAGCGATGTGTGACGTCTCCTTGGGCAAATGCACACCGTCGAATGGTCTTCGAATCCGATTGCGGAGTCGACTCGAATTTGCGTTATGCCAATGTGGGAGAAAGATGGCTTGCATCGAGACTTGAAGACCTGACACTGCCTGTCCTCGTATGCCAACAACACAGATGGACTTTGATCACCAGAGCAACATCAGGTCGTACAAGATACGTGTGCGCAGAACGAAACCAAGTATCATTATCGTCAGCAGGTCTGCCGGACTATCTAGGTCTTCGTGCCGCTCATGAAATTCAGGCAAAGCCAACGTTTCCGCCACGGATTTCCAATTGTTTTGGCTGATCAGGCTAGCATCAAGGAGTGCGGGGACCCATGACTTTGCATGCAAAAAGGCAAAGATGCTTGTATTATCCACATTCGTAGGCTCTGGCTGGATCTATCGCTCAGCTGAGAATCTCAGTGATTTCGCCTAAAACGCCTTGATTACCGAGATGCATGGGTGATGAGTGACTACTGCAGCGTGACCTGGGAGAACATTGCTCCATCATACAGCCTGCTGCTTTTGGGTGCACCTGATACGATTTGGACAACGCAACGTAGCCCATAAAGAAAGCCCAAATGCACGACCAGCGAAGAGTCGCTATGCGCTGGGCCTCTAGAACCCATTGTCGAAGGTTTTCGTCGCGGTAGCACATGCGAATCGCCGGTATTTGTGCTTGGTGACCATTGCTGCACCACATTGGAGCTGAGGCTTCTGTTACATGCCCTGGATCTGATGGCATCAGCGCGTAGCTGCGATTCTGAAGTGAGACTGAAAGGGGCACTGCGTTATTATATAGACACGGCTGTTCGTGAGTGCTGATACCTAGCGTGCTAGATACATTGAACATGTATCGATGGCTCTCGCACAAGTGGGCCGGAAGTCAGCGTTACGGTGTGAGGGGATATTGGAAGGACTTTGCCTTAAAATCGAAGTCAAATCTACTTGACGTGAGTGGAATGGTTGGTTCCCGCGGACAAGGGAACTTGCATACTGTGGTCTGCTCCGATTGGTCAGGTTCGAGATAGTGGGTCTTCCGAAACGTGAAACCTTGCTCTTGCGCAAACGTCATGCCTGTCACTGAGGTGTCTCTACCTTGGCTGTTTTCCAGATTATTGCCAAAGCGCCAAGCGCACAGATGATCAGGATACCATCTTTGGCAAGTTTCCAGCTCTATCAAGCGATTCATATGCTTGCAGGTGACAAATGGGCAATCGGAGCACACACGCGTAATTGACCGACGGTGACATGGCCGCTGCAGCGACCTCCGAGGCCACTCCCCTGCTCGGGGATGCTACTAGAGCTGGCCGCAAGGCTCCTACACCCGGGAAACCTCAAAGGAGCGTCACGTTCAATACTCAGGTTGACTCTTCAAGCCCGCCGCGAAGCAGACCCTCCTTTCCGAACACTCAATCACTCTCGACAGGTTCAATTAGCGGTCTGCAAAGCACAGCAAGAGATGGCGGACAACCTATGCTGTCAGCACTGAATAGCAAATTGCGAAGACGAAACAGCCAGGGAGCTCCTCTTTCTGTGCCCGTCGCGCCTTTATCCAAGATTGGACCACAGAGGACTACGCGAACTGCCCAGAAGCTCAAACTTCTTCCGAACCCAGAACATGGGGAAGATGGCCCGGATGAGGAGAGTGGACGCGAGGTGTACTCGCAATTCACAAGGATCAAGGATCCGACAGCAAGGAGGGATGCGGCACGATTGGGAAAAGATGACAGAGACAAGCTGCCACGAGTTACGGCCTTCTGCACTGCAAACACATACCGGCTGGATGATCTCATGCGATTCTTGAAAGGAAGGATAAAGACAAGGAGTGCCGCGCCGAAACTTTTTGACGAATGCATCTACACGCCGTATACTTACGCAAAAGCAGAACGACGATCAGATCAGCAAGCTCGGGCAGAGGTGCACTCGACACAGCAGAGGAGATTCTCGGATAGCGCTCTGGAGGTTGACGAGCACGCTGAACGACAACGTGGAGATCTCATTGACCTGCAACGCGAAAACTCGCGAGATGGCGAAGTCATCATTGGTGACTCGTCAACAACGGAAGAGGTGGCGCCATCTGCGTCCACACCTGACCTTGGCGAACAACAAAACTCGCCAGACTTCGACACGTCTGTACACATACCGGAAGTCTTCCTATTCGAATATGGTGTCGTGGTAATCTGGGGCATGAGTGTAAAGGAAGAGCAGAGGTTTTTGAAAGAGATTGCCAAGTTTGAGGTCGAGAAGCTCGCAAAAGACGATGTACAGACCGAGAACTTCAATTTCTACTACACGAAAGAGTATCAGGCACGGATATACAATGACTTCATCAGTTTGCGAGAGAAGCGGAACTACATGACGAAGCTGGCCATCAGCCATGCCCTTGCGCAGAGCACAAAGGTAAATCTGACCAATTGGCATGAGTGCGGTAAATTGACGTGTGATAGACCTCGCTATACGAAGACCTAGTCGACAATACGATTGACACGACGAAGGAAATCCCATCGACGATCGCCATGACCGGGCGGGTAAAGCTCACACGCAAGGAGATCAACATGCAGATTGGCGAGCTCTTCATCCTACGAATCAACATCCATTTGCAGGGGTCCGTCCTTGATGCACCGGAGTTGATGTGGGCAGAACCTCAACTGGAGCCAGTCTATCAAGCGGTACGCAGCTACTTGGAGATGGACCAGCGAGTTGGGCTCCTGACCGAACGACTCGACGTTATTGCCGACTTGTTACAAGTGCTGAAAGATCAGCTGACGCACAGTCATGGAGAGTACTTGGAATGGATTGTGATCGTACTCATCGCCGCGGAGGTAAGTCATCGATTACTGGATATCACATTGATCATACTGAAATCAGGCAGATTGTCGTGGCATGCATCAATATCGTCGTCGACCTTTACGCTGGAGTGGACTAGAGGAGGAAATTCAGGCATCACAGCTGAGTGATGCGGTGCAAAATGGATGCGGAGGTCGCAAGGACGACACGAAGAATTGGGCAAGCCCCGTCACATGTATAGTAGCATACCGAGCATGTTTGGTTAAGAGCATGGCGTTTTGTGGTGGAGGGTCAGCTGCCGTCATCATTCGGCTCTTCATCAACCACATGGATGGTCGCACAAAGCCCGACTTTCAGCTTGCCAGCGAAGAGATGGGAATTGTGATTCCATCCTGATCTACATCCAGATTTATCGACATGGGGGCATTTTGAGCTCTTTAATTTATGACCCTCGGCTATGATCAGGTTACCAGCTGAATGACAAGCCTTCTTTCAAGCCCGCCGAACATGCAGGTGGTGCCTAACATCACTCTCCCAACAAGCAATTGACTTTTTAACCACCGTGTTCGCTGCCCCGGTCGCAATCGTTCGCACCATGTCGATCATTTCGCATGTGTCGTCCGCTCGAAAAGAGCGAGCTACGCGCGAGCCTATCGCCGGAGCTTTGTGGAAACAACGTCATGCAGAGGTAAGAGGTCGATAAAATGGCACAAAGGCCGTGAACCAGGTTTCAAGGTGTTTTGTTGTCGTTGTAGCAATCCCTGTCCATTTCCTCTCCATTACCGCACATTAGAGCAAGACTGTAATTGTCAAAAGGACAACTCCAGGCTCTCCAATCGCTTCCCTTCTGCTCTATAGCTTCCTCACGCACGAGTCTTCATAATGTCTTCCTCCAAGCCCGGCGTCCTCCAACCGAAACGCAAAATCGAGCTCTTCTCAGGTACCTACTTCGCCGCATGCACCCTCGGCGGCGTGATAGCCTGCGGTCCCACCCACACAGCCGTCACGCCTCTCGACCTCGTAAAATGTCGTCGCCAAGTAGATTCGAACATCTACAAATCCAATCTTCAAGGCTGGTCCAAGATGCTCAAAACTGACGGCTTTCGCGGTATCTGGCTGGGCTGGTCCCCAACCTTTGTGGGTTACTCATTCCAAGGCGCGGGCAAATACGGCGCCTACGAAGTGTTCAAATATTACTATGGCGAGAAGCTGTTTCCGAACACGAACAAGACGGTCGTCTATCTTGGAGCCAGTGCAACGGCCGAATTCATTGCGGATATCTTCCTCTGCCCATTCGAGTCGGTCAAGGTCAGGATGCAGACTTCACTTCCGCCATTTGCTCGCAACATGCGGGAAGGTCTGAGCAAAGTCATCAAGCAAGAAGGTGTCGGAGGACTATACAAAGGACTCGTACCGCTGTGGGGACGACAGATACCCTACACGATGTGTAAGTTCGCGTCCTTCGAGGCCGCGGTTAGCCAAATATACAAGTCGTTGGGCAAGCCGAAGGAGGAGTATGGTGCTCTGGCTCAGACGGGTGTGAGTTTCTTGGGAGGATACATTGCAGGTATTGCTTGTGCAGCGATCAGCCACCCAGCAGATGTGATGGTTAGCAAGCTGAACAGCGATCGGAAGCCAGGAGAGAGCGCTGGTAAGGCGATGGGCAGGATTTATGGCAACATCGGGTTTAGAGGGCTGTGGAATGGCTTGCCAGTCAGGATTGTCATGATTGGCACGCTCACGGCCTTCCAGTGGTTGATCTATGATTCGTTCAAGGTTGCGCTGGGTTTGCCGACAACTGGTGGTCATTGAGCAGTAGGAGGCGAGCTTGGTTGGAGATGGCAAGTCATGTAAGGCGTTCGAGAGCGGGCGTCAGAGCGCATTTCGATACACGGAAGATTCAATGGACAAAACTCTTTCAAACGACACCATTGACTACCATCGATGTGCTTGAGTCCACTGCTCCACAGCTCACAGCCATGGTGATCAGAAGTGTAGACAGTATCTATCTAACGGTACGCCGGAAATGTTTTGAGGGTACAGCTAGCGAAAAGACTGCCTTGTCGGTCTGGGCACCTTTAAATGGTCAAATTGCTATCAGTTTGAGCAGTTGAAGATAAGGAATAGTGCCATGAAGGACAAAGACTTTCCGCGGTGCGCAGAAATTGCTATATCAAGTACGGTGGGCTGAATCGCGATATGTGAAGCATACCTCGAGCCAAAATTTCTGGATAGCTTCATGTTCAGCGACACAAGACCTCTCCATCGCCTTCCAAACTCAGCGAATGTACAGATCCAGCATCTACATCAACCTACTTTGATGTGATGAACACAACCACGCGCACAGCCCGCCGGGCTCTCCTCACAGGTACACCCTCCCTCTTACCACTCCGACCCCCCAATCTAACCCTCCCAGAACCCTCCACGATCTGTCTCTCCTGCCGCATCTCCCTCCGCCGCGCCTCCACCGCCACCGCTCCCTCGCCTGTTCCATCCCAATCGCAATCCTCCCCGCAACCATCGACCTCCTCTCCACCCCAACCCCAACAATCCTACCGCGTCCTCACCTCCGTCATCCTCTCCCGTCCCCCCTTCCTCACCCGGCCCCTCCACCCCTTTGAAAAATCCTATCACCTCTACAACCGACGTCTCAACGAACGCCTCGCCCTCCCCTTCACCCGCTACTTCTACTACAAAAAAGGCACGCCCTCCGATGGGGAATGGAAGCGGAAAATCCGCGCCCGACTGACGCCCTCGCGCGACGTGGGTGTGTACTCTGCCTACGGCGCAGAGGGGTGGAACGACGAAGTGCTCGTCGGTGACCGCACGGGGGAGGAAGAGGAGATCATCGAGGAGGTCATCAGGGATGCGGAGGGGGCGTTTGATACGCCGGCCGTGAGGGCGAGGGAGGGGCAGGAGAAGCCGAAGGGGGAGGCGGAGGGGGGGCAGCAGGGGCAGGAGGAGTATAGTGTTAGGCAGGCGAAGAAGGAGCCGGTGGCGAGGCCGGTGGGGAGGGTGAGTGCGGCGGACAGACAGGGGGATCGGAGGAGTTTGAATCGGAGGGGGGAGAGGACGTTGTATTTGCTTGTGAGGAATGGGGAGGGGAGGTGGGTGTTCCCGGGGGATGTGGTGAGGGGGAGGGAGGGGTTGCATCAGGTTTGTCTTGTTTCCATGGGTCAAGAAGGCGAAAGAGAAGCTAACTATTCCAGGCTGCCGAGAGAGTGCTGGTACAAGCTGGTGGGATCAACATGAACACGTGGGTGGTGGGGAATGCGCCGATCGGATGGTACCAGTACGACTTTCCCAAGACGATCACGCAGAAGGAGAGGAATGTGGAAGAGCTGGGGGAGAAGGTGTTTTTCATGAAGGCGAGGATCATGGCTGGTCAGGCGGATCTGACGAAGAATGTGTTGGGCGATACGGATTTCTTGTGGCTGACCAAGGAGGAAGTGCAAGAGACGGTAACGAATCATTATTTTTCGCGAGTGAGCAATATGCTGGCGGAGCGGTAGAGAGCAAGAGCACCCTTTGGATGGCCAAGTAGTGGCGAAGTGAGCAGGTCAGGTGCCTGCAGAACATCTCTGTACAATAAACGCATGAGCCACGGCTGTGGCGGCCTTCAAGAAAGGGTCAGAATCGAGAAACTGTTGCATTTTCTATTGCAGCCAAGGCATGCTTGGTAGTATTACACGTCCTCGAACTCCAATTCATCATCATCATCGTCGGCATCTGAAACTTTGTTCTCATCCTTTGGCTCTTCCTTGACTTTTGCTGCTGCATTGGTCTTCTCATCCTCCTCCTTCTTGACACTATTACTCGTCTCCTCGACCTTGACACGCTTGGAGTCTCCCATCTCCACGTCCTCAAAGTCATCCTCGCCGCCCGACTCGTCGTCGTCTTCCTCGAGTGCTCTGAGCCGCTCCAGTTCCATTTCCTTCCTGTACTGGACGTAGTAATCGTCGAGGGCAACGTTGTCGACAGCTTTCTTGTCCTCTTCGGTCTCCTCAGTCACAAGTTCCAGACCATCCTCGCCTCGGAGCTTTTTGTCGTTGAGTTCCTTCTGTCCTGCCCGCGTAATCTCTCCGCTGACAGTACTGTTGGTGATCCAAGTTGGCAGAGCGTTCTGTGTAGCCTGCTTCGCTTTCGCCGCCGCCTTTGCTCGCTCCCTTGCCTCTTCTTCTGGGTCCGTCTTCCCGTCCATCAAATTGACGGACACCTTCTCCTGTACCATAGCAAGACCCTTGCTGCTAGCGATGAGAGGCTTGGCTTCGTGAACGACGGTCGCTTGTGAGCCAGGGTTCGTGTCTGGTCGCTCCACGGGAAGGCGATTGGCGTAGGCGGTCTCGGCATCATTCTCAGGCACATTGGCACTATCAATCTTACGCATCATATCCACAATCTTGGAGAGCTGATTGTTCATGCGCTTCATGCTCTCGTTCTCTGCAGAACCGTCGTTGTCTTCTTCCTCCTGAAGAACATGGTGACATCGGTGGCACAAGAATTCGCCCATGGCCGTCTGAGTATCCATGACCTCCAGGGTGGTGTAAGTTGACTTGCATCGAGGGCAGCCGAGCTCCTTACGGACTTGTGTCGAAGCACCTTGCTGCTCGATGTGCTTGCTCAACTTGTGCAAACGGTACTTTATACTGTCTATCGCTCGGTGAAAATTGATGTAGTACCAGTCGCGGAAGAAAAGTCGCTCTTTGGGCTGTGACGAGCCGTTGCTGTGAGACCATGCTGGAGGAGCGCCCTCTTTTTTCTCGCCTCGTGGTTGCACGGATATCAGCCCATCTTCCTTGAGTTTACCACAGAATTTGCGCAGAGCCTTGGTTTGCATGCCGAAGAGATGTGCAAGGTCCGAGTCAGTGAGAGTGCCATGGATCGAGAGCGCTTCCACAATGAGAATATGCTCGGTAGAATAGAAGGCGCGCACGACTGTGCGTACAAGGGTCTGAGCGAGCTCCATGATGGCGACCGATTTGAGGATGAAGCAAGATTACGACCAGAGGTTCAGAGGTGAAGCTCGAAAGCTCGAGGAGTCCAAAGACTCGGCAGTGTCACGTCGCAAGTGATGGAATGTAACTCGATAGCAAGCCAAAGGCTTCCCGAGCCCTGGCGAAAGGACCCTGACGGTCCCAGCACGCCTGATCAACCCTGATTCATTACAGATGAGTACTTTACCTCGACCCTCCTCTTACTGCCAGTGAGATATGATGTCGAAAACTTCGATGTTGGAAGGTAGAGAGAAGTTGAATGTACTTTACTCATTTCACGTGAACTTGAATCCGTAGGGTTGAGCCTCGGGGCCGCGCTAGTGCTCGGCCCGCACCTTATTTCTGCTTGCCCGCAGCTTGATTTTGCGGAGCTCTAAATTTCATCTTTCCAATCAAGAGCTCAGCATTCGAATGTTCTCACTTACAACATGGCGGTCGACAGTGATTCGGCAGTCGCCATGGAAGCAAATTACCAGAGATCTCCTAACGCAAAGAGAGATCGGTCGCCTGACTCTGAGGGAGGTGCTGGATCACATGCAGACAGGAAGCGGAGACGGTTTGAAGATGACCGCGGAAGACATGGTAGCCGTGGTAAGAAACGAGATCTGGGACGGAAGGATTATCAGTATGTACGTTGTGGTGCATGTAATTCTGCATGATTCTGACTCTTGGAACAGGCGTGAGAAAATGGACAAGCGATCAAGGAACGAGCACGAGAAGCAAAAGCGCGAGAAAGACGGCGACAAGCCCTCTGTCCTCCCGTCCGCATATGCTCAGGAAGAGATCGCTGCTGAGGACAGAAGACCCAAGAAGAAGGTTGCGGTTCTGATTGGCTACAGTGGGACAGGATACCGGGGCATGCAAATGTGAGCAAGGTCAACACTCGAGTCGCATTTGGAAGCTGACCTGCTCAGATCACCTACAGAACGGACCATCGAAGGCGATCTCTTCACGGCCTTTGTCAAAGCAGGTGCCATCTCAAAGGCCAATGCCGACGATCCCAAGAAGTCCAGTCTGGTAAGATGCGCCCGAACAGACAAAGGCGTACATGCTGCAGGCAACATGATCTCATTGAAGCTCATTGTTGAAGACGAAGACATCGTGGACAAGATCAACGAGCACTTGTCACCTCAGATAAGAGTCTGGGGCATCGAGCGCACGATCAACAGCTTTTCGTGTTATCAAGCTGTGGACAGTAGGTGGTACGAGTACCTGATTCCGTCAAACTCTTTCATTTCTCCACACCCAAGCAGCTTTCTTGCTCAGGTTTGTGCAAAGTATGCAGAGGAGACCGGAGACTCGGAGGCGATGGCACAAAGACAGGAGGATATCAAGGACTTTTGGCCCGATGTGGAAGATAAACATATCAAGCCTATTCTAGACGAACTGGACGAAGAGATCCGTGAACTTGTCGTCAGAGCCCTGTTCCCTCGGTGGGATGGCATCACGCTTGGTGGCGATGACAGCTACATTCGCGGCATCGCTGATATCGACTCTTCCAACACCAATCGACCACAGAACAAAGGTAGACGCAACCCAGATGAAGATCCTGAAGAGGAACCGCAAGAAGACGAAGCGGCCCCGCCAACGGAGGACTCTCCGTCCCAGCAAAGCATTCTTGGCCCGGTCAAACGCGAAGCCCTCTTTCAAGCCACCAAACGTCTCAAAGCCGCCTACGACTCCGCCCGTCGCAGCTACCGCATCTCCCCAGCTCGCATTGCCCTCATCCAATCCGCGCTCTCCGCTTATGTCGGCACCAAGAACTTCCACAACTACACCATCCAAAAAGCCGCGACCGACCCGTCCGCGAAACGCAATATCAAGTCCTTTGTTGTCAACCCCGAGCCCATTATCATCGAAGGCACGGAATGGCTATCCCTGAAAGTTCATGGGCAATCCTTCATGATGCACCAAATCCGCAAACTCGTCGGCATGGTCACCCTACTCGTACGATGCGGCGCCGACGCCCCCAAGCGCATCAACGAGTCCTACGGCAAGGAGAAATGGAGCATCCCCAAGGTACCTGGTCTCGGGCTTCTGCTCGAGCGGCCTGTTTTCGACACGTACAACAAGAACCAAGCGCAGAAGTTCGGCAGAGAGCAGTTGGACTTTGGAAAACACGACGAAAAGATTGAGAAGTTCAAGCGGGAGCAGATTTATGGGAGGATATGGGATGAAGAAAGGGGGGCGAACACGTGAGTGCCATGCTTGCAAGCTCAGGCAGAAGACAGAGCATGATTTGCTGACAAGCGCACAGCTTCCATCAATTCTTCAACCATATCGACAACTACAATCAGCCGCACTTTTTGTACCTCACGAGCAAAGGGTATGAGGCGACGAAGATCCCTATCGGGAGACGGGAGACGGAGGTCAAATCGGAGGTGAAGACAGAGGGATCAGATGTCGCAGTCAAGGATGAGGCTACAGACGTGAAGACCGAAGACGTAAAGATGGAGGACGTCAAGGCTGAAAATCTCAAGTCAGAAGAGGTCAAGGCTGAGGAGGTGAAGACAGAGGGTTCATGATGGAGACGCCTCCAAGAAGAATCCTGTGGACAGAAAAGCTTGAATCACAATCCAAAGCAAATTTGACTTTCGAGATTCATGAACATTAAGAAATGACAATATCCAATCCGCTAAATGCAAGTCTATCATGCAATCATTCTGCCCTCCCAATATGCCAGCGATGCAATGCAGCCCACCCAATGCCATCCACACTCATCCTGTGCAATATACACACACAACTCCTACACCGTTGCCTCCCCTATCCCACAGAACCTTACCGCCCTTCCTTCCCCTCCCCCTCCCCATCCTCCATAACCACATCCTTCATACCCTCCACCAACCCCTCCTCCCCTTCGCCCTCCCCTACCTCCTCCCTCCCCTTCCCCTTCCCCTTCCCCTCCCCCTTCTTCATCTCCTCCCACTCCCTCCTCACCACCTCCTCCCTCCCCACCCTCCCGAACCCCTCATCCATCGCATCCCCCAAACTCGCACTCCGCGCCGGCCCATCCTCCTCCGCCGCAATCCGTTCCGGCAAACTCGCCGGACTCCCCACCCGCCTCCCCACAATCTCCTCGGCAGGCGGACTGAAATTCCACACCTCCATGACAGTCTTGCCCTGTCTACTCGCCAGCACGACGGCCTTTTCCTCCTCGAAAACGACCCGCCAGACGGCTTCGGCAGGGGCGCCGAGTTCGCGCACCAGGGTCCCGTGGTGGAGGTCCCAGACTTTGACGCGGCCGTCGGAGCCGCCGGATACGATGCGCGAGTCGTCGAATTGGAGGGATGTGACGCTGTTGTCGTGGGCGGCGAGGCGGTGGACCGCGGTGTAGGTCTGCATGGACCAAACGCGGACGGAGCCGTCGGAGCCGCCGGTGACGAGGGTGTCGCCGCGGAGTTGGAGTTGGCCGACGAGGGAGGTGTGGCCTTGGAGGATGCCAAGGCAGCGGCTGGGAAGGGTTAGTGGGGATGGGAGGGATGGAGATGGGGGGAGACATACCCATCATTGGGGTCCCAGACGCGGACGCTGGTGTCGAGACTGCCGGTTGCGACGCGCTTGCCGTCAAAGGCTACGGCGTAGATTTGGCTGAAGTGCCCTTGAAGAGTGCGGAGGCAGCGGCCCTGGGAAATGCTCCAGATGCGGGCGGTGGTGTCGTAGCTGCCGCTGACGACGAGGTCACCGTGGATTTCTAGGCAGCGGACACTGGACTGGTGGCCCACGAGAATGTGCTTGCAGTGGCCGGTTTCGATGTCCCAGATGCGGAGGGTGGTATCGCGGGAGCCGGAGATGGCCGTGGTTGCGTCGGCCATTTTCAGGCAGCGGACGGTGGAGGTGTGGCCTCGGAGCATATGTACGGCACGGCTGAAGGAAGTCAGTATCACAAATTTCGATACTTGATGGACCACTTACCCTGTGTTCATGTCCCAAACTCGAACATCGCGATCACAGCCACCAGACACCAGAATATCGCCCCATGGCACCATTGCCCAGACACCCATGACATGACCCTGGAGACACTTGAGATGTTTCCCTTCCGTGTCAAAGACGTGGATTTTGGCATTGTCTAGCGCCACAATGATGTACCGATCAGTGAGATGGAGGCTCGTTACAACGCCTTGATCAGGTGTTATCTGCCGTTGGTCGACCTGGCCTCCTGCTCTCCAGGCAGTCTCAACCTGGTACTTTTGCTTGAAATGGCTCCTGTAAGTCATGGCTTTTGGCCGCCGTCTCGTTCTTGAGCTTGATGAGCCAGACGCACGGTCAAGACTCTTGGACCGAATATCTGTCAAGGAGGGCGTTCGGAAGGGCTCTGATGGTGTCGGATACCGTAATGTCGTGGAAGATGTCTGCGCTACCGAAGGACTTTGAGGAATGATGGAAGATGTGCGTGGAGTTGGTGGAGGATCGTCGGACATTCGGCGGTAAGCGTGCTTCTCGCATAACGATTTCCAGGCCATGTCATCGCTAACCAATTCATGCCACCTCTTCGAGACCTGTGAGGATCGAGCTAGCGTCTTGGCATCGTCGATGAAGGTAAGTATCTGTCCATGTCAACACGATCTCAAGCACGCATGTAGGTATTCTCGTGACTTACCCGGAGACACAACTCGTTGGGCAAAACGCCGAAAGGATCCCTCTTTAATCGAGGGGCGACAAAGCCAGCAACAAACCCCAGCGTCTTGCCATCACACATGTTCAGCATTTCTGCCAAAAGTCGTTTCCGCTCCTCGTTGCCCATCTCTGCAAACATGGATCGGATGTGCCTGTATCCAAGTCCTTGAGCGAACTTGGTCCGCCCTCGACTGAGAAAGGCACTGCTGCTCTCGGCTACATCCGACTCGTCATCTGAGAAACCCATATCTTCATGTGCACCAGCGGTCCTCCAATCGGGACCCCTCCGCTTTGGTGATGGCGAAGGCGCAGGTGTGGGAGGCGAGGCGGGAGCGGAAGGAAGGGTATTACCAGGGATGACATTTGGATTCGAGGGAATCGGAATGGGTATTGCTTGTGTAGGCGAAGGTATAGGTCGCGTGTGCCGTGGGGCAAATATGTGCGGGGCGTTTGGTTTGCCATGTTGTAGCGGCATCTGATCATCGGTCTCGTAAGGCATGGGTAGCGAAATGGGTCGTGACGGTTGTCGTTGAAAGGACGGCATCCACTCGATCTCCTCCTCCATGTCAGCGGTGTTGTGTGAGGATCACCTGACAGCCGGATTGTAAGGAGGTGATCGGTCCAGGTGCAGAAGTTGTTGTTTGAGGTCTGCGGTTTCCAGTACCAAAGATTGACCGTTTCTCAGTGCAAAGGCTGGTCGCGAGACGGGCTTGCTGACCTCGTAAACCTGAATGTCGAATGTCCAAGAATCCCTCTCTTTTGATTGACAAGAAGCGAAATATCAGACGTCGAAATGGGGCCTGTCTCAGCAACGAGCGTTGGCGGGTAACGAAAGGGGAGCGTTGCGGGCGGTCTGGCAGCGCCGGGCGGCAATGACGGTGGGGGCGGTGGATGAAAGACAGGCGCTTCTCGGTCAGGTGGGAAAGAATAGAAAGCGTCACGTCGTCAGATGTACAGGCTGCGCATGAAGGCGTGAAATGTCCAGGTACAAGCGGGCGGGCAAAGCGGTCACGTCTGCAAAAGGGTTGGACATGTGATGAACGTCAATGCACGGCTGCTGCGCCAAGGCTGAACCATCAACTTTTTTTTGCCTCGAGCCCATCCCACGCTCCGGGGTCCGGGGCTCCTCATTGATTGACCGTGAAAAGCGCTTCGATTGTCTATTTCTCTAATGAGCATGCCCAAACTGGGTAAGCAAAGGTAATAGCATGCCTCCGACTGTGGCAAGGGTATCAATGAATGTCGGTCCCTCCACTTGCTTTGCAACTTGCTGCTGGTAAATATCTGCATATCCGTTTTCTGTCCCTCCATTTTCCGAGCTGTGATCATGACCGCTGTCCTGCATGGTATGCATCGCCACATATCTGCGACAATCAGCACACGACGTCACACCTATCAGGGATACTTACAAGAATGTGCCTCCAGAGAACAACAACAGCAGACCAGTCACAAAGGTCGTCTTCGAATCGTGACCCAAAGATCCTCCACTGAAGATGTGTGCAGCCAACCAAGTCACCAAAGCTCCCACTGGAGCTGCCAGCGAGAAAACGACCAAATGAGCCTTTGCTCTCCGCTTGGAAAGACCTTGCTTAAGCAGCACAGCTGTCAAGCCGAAAGCAGCAGGAGCTTTATGAATCATCAAGGCAAAGAAGATGATCATGCTGAGCTTCTTGGTTGATGAGGTTGAAGACGCTCCGAGTGCTATGCCGTCTGCAGCCGCGTGGATCACCAGGCCCGTCGTGGTCGAAGAAGGTTTGAAACTGCCAGATTCCACGGGTGGTCCAAGGTCGTCGCCGTAATCTTCTGTAGACTGTCCACCGCGAATGCCCATCCGCTCTAAAGATATGTATGCCGGACGAAGGTGCGAATGTGTCGAGGCAATCTTTGGGACTTTGTCGATGAGGTACATCAAGACAAAGCCAGTCATGATTGAGATGCCAACCCAGGCGTGCGGCTCGAAGTCGTGCTCATCATCATCGTGGTCGTCGTGGTGCTCTTGCGGCGCTTGCCCAGGAACCACACTATGGTCCTTGCCAGGCTCTTTACCTGCCTCCTCTGGCTCTACTCTTAGGGCTCCTGAAGCCGACGTCAAGTCGTCTGGATCGCCCAGTGCCGTGTTTCCATCTGCGGTCCGCTTGACCAGGACTACCTTGCTGTCATCTTCATGCGGACTCCGCTTGTCGTAAGTGACCAGATGTATTGAGGGCGCTCCGGATACTACGATAGATCGACCTCGCAGACTGTGCGAGTGCGGCGCATTGACGGATTTGGCACTGTACAATGTCTCGACTCCTTCCGGAATGATCACGATCAAAGCTGTTCCAACCAAAATCCCGGTACCGCAAGCAGTCAATAGGCGCATATGCTTGCGACTTAGGGCGAAAGACAGAGGCAGTATGCCGGCAAGGTAGGAGCTATGAAAACAGTCAGCACTAACAGGCGATGTTGTGTAGGGAACACCTACGACACGGCGAGGGATGCGCTGAGGAACAGCAGCACCACCAGTCCGTCCCACATGTTGGCCGGCTTGTCTCGCTAGTCACTTTCTACGGAGCCATGGGGATGTTGTTGTCAGGGATTGCAGAGGATACAATCAGTCGTCGGTATGGATAGATACTGAGTTGAATGGAACGAAGGGATACAGCGAATCTAGTTTCTTGAGAAATTCCAGCTACTCGACTTGTTGAACCCTGACCTAATGAGCGAGCTACAGGGCGGTCGGCTAAACCTACCGTGATGAGATGGCATGTCAGTGATCAATATTATAGAAGGGACCAGAGAAATTTATAGCAGCATAACTAGAGATCTCACAGCATCCGAAGACTGAAATCCGCATCACCATCTGTGAGAGCGATGTCATGGGAAAGAGCCTGTGCCTCATGGGAAAGTCATTGACTCAAAAGCAGCAAACAAGATGCGGCTCTCCATAAACCGAGCTCAAGCTTTCAATCAAAACGCGTCGCGAACTCCATGGCGTGTCTCAATTTAGCTTCACTTGTTCAACTCTCCACCAAAACCTGATACTTCCGCAAAGCATTCAGAAACGCATCTGGCGACACACGCATCCTCTCACCATGTCGTCCGATAGCGAGGATGATGCGGGACTGGTCAAGCAAATTCAAGACCAAGTCGGCGAATGTAAGTGAGCTCCGGGAGCTGCGAATGATCGGCTGATCAGGTACAGGGTCAACAAACAGTAACGAAGCATTCACGATCAGCATATACCAAGGCGAGCGAAAGGTCGAGTCGTTCAACCCAGAGTTCACATACCCCATCTACGGCGAGGAGGAGGCAATCTTTGGATACCAAGGACTCAACATATCCCTGAGCTACGCGGCGCATAACCTCAAACCACATCTCGAGATCACATGGGATAAAGAGTTCGAACCACAAGGCGAGATAAGAGCTACCGATGTGCGCGAACCACTCGAAGACTTCCTACCACCGACAGCTTTTCAAAAGGTTGATCGCAAGACCGCGCTGGCAGATGCAGATGCGACAAATTTTGTACCACCTGGGAAGAGACTGGAGACATTCGAGGCCAAGGATGGCACATATGAGGTGTGGGTGGCTCCCTTCTCTGACCCACGGACGAAAGAGCTCATCACCAATATGCAAATACTGGTGCCAATGTTCATCGAAGGAGGAACGATCATGGAGTTAGAGTACCCCTGGATAGTCGACAGGTGGAAGCTCTTCATGCTATACCAGATTGATCCTTCTCCACCGCCTTCGACCTCCAAGTACATCATTGCCGGCTATGTCACATCGTTTCAGGCATTCACTCTGCCTGCGAGGGGCGATGAGCTCGAGTCTACACTTCAACCACATCTCGAAGCAGAGTTTGACAAGATCGTGTCCTCTTGGTCAGATTCAAGCTCGCCAAAGCCATCACCTCTTTCCTTGTCATCGCGAGAACGCATTTCACAAGTCATCCTTCTACCCTCACGGCAGAGATCAGGTCTGGGATCACGGCTGTACTCGATAATCTACCAGCATCTCACAGCTCCCGATCACATCACAGAACTCACCATCGAGGACCCAAATGCCGCTTTTGATGACATGCGCGACATTGCTGACATGGTCTACCTACGATCTACCAATTCTACCTTCAAATCACTCCACCTACCCTCTTCGATACCTTCTTCCGCTCTCGCGCCGGGCGAAGCGATACCCCTCGATCTCCTCCTTTCACCAGACGCACGCACAAAACTGATCAAGGAGACAAAGATACAGTCACGCCAGCTCAGCCGACTGATCGAGATGCAACTCCTCAGCACAATCCCACGACCAAACAGATCGACATCACGCATCACCAGAAAGGAGAAGAGTAGCAGTGAGGCAGACCGACAGTACTACTTCTGGCGTTTATTAGCCAAAGAAAGGCTTTACCAGTTCAACAGAGACTCATTAGCACAGTTGGACCTGGAGGAGAGGGTTGAGAAGGTTGATGCTGCAGTTGACGGGCTGAAGGAAGATTACGAGAGGCTTCTCGAAAGTGTAGAGAAGCGTGAGAAGACTGTCGGAGCAAGCAATGGCACGAATGGAACCCCGAGCACGAAGAAGAGACGCAAGAGGGTAGAGATCCAAGAGGACGAAGGGGAGGATGGAGAGGCCGTTGAGGAGAAGGAGAGTGGTAGTAGGAAGAAGAAGAGGAGAGCGATTGTGGAGGACGATGACGAGGATAGCTGAGGGACAATCTTGGCTTCGACCGTCCTGGTAGTTGCTTGAGCGGAAGTGAGAAAGTGCATGATACCAATTAGCTTGTAGCGATGTGCAGCATCTACCAGAATTCAATCATGAATAATGCATTGCGCAGATTCTGAGCGGAAAAACTTTTCGACGACGCTCGATGTTGTTTTCGTTGCCAATCAGGTCACGTTACCTCGGTCCAAAATCACGTGAGCCAATCCCGTCTGCACGTAAGCACGGCACACGACATACCAATCAAACCAGCTCCAGACTTCATTGACCGCAACTGCAATACCTTGTCGACATTGAATGTAAGTAAATTCTGTGTAAGTCTTCATTGTATTGTTCCAATCTCTAAGGACAACATGGGTCTGATGCCAGCATGTATGAGGGTTCAGAGAAATCATCGTCGCGGGAATACAGGACCTCTCTCGGGAATAGAGGTGGGAGGAATCTTGGTATGGCAACCGCTCTCGATTCAGCAAGCGCTTGACACGTGTCACTCTCATCACCATTGCTTTTGCCGCGCGGATTGGCCAGCAATAGGCCCAAGTGGCCCAGCCACGTCGGCTGTTCTGAGCTCGTGCCACATCACCTCTCGATGCTGTATTATATATACCTGACTTCCTCCCTCTTCTGTAAACTTTTTTTTGGTCAGCTCTCTTTGCCAGTATGTCAAAATCCCTCCCCTTCTTCCATCATGGATAGTCACTAACATTCTTCCAGTTTGGCTTAGATCAAGTGTAGTATCTGTTCTTTTCAGTTTAATCTCTGAAACGGGGTTACGACCCCTTCTAAGATTATCCTTATTTTTCTATCTCGTCGACTGACCGCTGAGCTTGCTCATGTCAGTCGGCACTGTGTCGCCAGTATTGCACTGCCTCTGGCTGACGCGAACTTCACATTTTCATCAGTTTTATCTGGCTTCTTGCTGGGTACTGGAGAGGATTCTTCATTTCGATCATTGTGCGCTTGTTGGAGGGGTTGGTGGGTTATGGTATGCAGAGTTTTCATGTCACGGTGAGGAGTCTTTGCGCCCGGGCGGATTGATGCGACGCTGTGGGCAGGCTGCTGGATGACGAGAGGCATTGTTCATGCATTCATCATTGGAATGCCGTTCAACGCGAGTGCTATAGACGTCGCTGCCGGTGGTGAGCGATGGTGTCGTGGCAGACTAGTATCTTCAAGCATCTACGGAACCTCGGCCTGACAGGTCTAATATTAAGTAAAGCTTATCATAGCTTTACCATCGGTTGCGTGACTCTGCCCTCGCCCCTCCTATCCAGACTTGGAGACACTCGCCGAACATGACATGTAAATCTATACAGAAACAGCAGGTGGTCACCCTTTGCAGAAATGCACAGCGCACAAGTGAAGCAAGCATATTATCCGAATGAGCGAAACCCGTTCAACAAGGTTCGGTAGACATTGCCTCCACAGAGATTGCTGCGACTGAGACAGTGCTTCCAGTCGTCGGTCGAACACTCCTTTCTCGTCTTCTTCGACTCAATGACAGCAACTCATCATGAGCTTTACTTCAATCGCTGGCACTGACACTCGCATGGTCATGCTGAATGACATCTGACAAAGCTTCTTGCAGAACATCCTCTTACTTTCCAGTCCTACCACCGAAATCACTCGTCTTGCCCTCAGACCCACAAGTCAACGATCATATCTGAACTCAAGACACAGCCAATACATGATGCACCCGTTCTCAACCCTACCTCCACCGAATTCAGTCCAACACGACATGATCCAATTTCGCAAAGGACCAATCCCACTCCGTAAAGAGTCATGGTACAATATAAGATCACAAGGTAAGCCCCAAGGTAGGTATCGTCACCCTCACCCTAACCGGCTGCTTCTCCACCTCTCGACATGGCACCACTCTCCAACATCGTGGCCTCGATCGCACTTCTCGCCACTGCTGCTCAAGGAGCTGCCGTCGGTCACGAACGTCAACATGGTCGTGGGCTTACTCACCGCCAGTCTCAATCAGGCTATGCTCCAATCTCGGTCCCCTGCCCAGTCCTTCCCTTGAACAGGGCAGCCAAGGGTCTCTCGATAGCCGAAAGTGTCTACGTTGCTGGACGCAAGCTCAAAGCCAACGCTGCGCTCGCTGCATGGCTCAAGAAGGTCGACCCTGCGTTCGACACCTCCAAGCTGCCCGTCGTTGGTCTTACTTCCTCCGGCGGTGGATATCGGGCGCTGCTCGCGGGAGCCGGTGTTGTTCAGGGTCTCGACGGACGTGACAGCAACCTTGCCACTTCAGGCCTCTTTCAGGGCCTCACATACTATGCTGGTCTATCTGGTGGCGCATGGCTCCTCTCGTCTTTGTCTGGCAACAACTGGCCGACCATTTCCAACCTTCGAGACACACTTTGGCTTGATGCATTTGAAGACGATGCACTTGTCGCAGATATCATACTGGCCAGCTCCGACTACAATACGGTAGCCAAAGACCTCAAGGCCAAGAATGCCACAGGCTTCAACACTACCATTCCCGATGCCTGGGGACGCTTCATCTCCCACCAGATCCTCAGTGGTCCCAATGGTGGTGTCTTCGAACGCCTCTCCGGCCAGGCCAGCAAGTCCAACTTCACCTTCCTCAACGTCCCTTTCCCCATCATGACCGCCCTCAGCGTCGACACCGGCGCCGGCCAATGCACCCCCGTCCCCACCAGCACTCAATACGAATTCTCCCCCTACGAATTCGGCTCCTGGGACAACGGCATCCGCGCCTTCACCTCCACCGCCTTCCTCGGCACCTCCCTCACCAACTCGAAACCCACCAACGCCAACAAATGCACCGCCAACCTCGACAACCTCGGCTACATGTTCGGCACCAGCTCCGACATCTTCTCCCTGTACTGCTCCCCCTACCCGGCAGAAAACTCCTCCCTCATCGGCGTCCTCTCCGGACTCATCCCCTCCACCCCCACCAACCTCCTATCCAACATCCCCAACCCCTTCTACCAATCCCCTTCCTCTCCGGCCACCTCCTCCCAACCAACCCTCTACCTCGCCGACGGCGGCCTCAACGACCAAATCAACCCCATCTGGCCCTTCCTCCAACCCGAACGCCCCGTCACCGCCCTCATCGTAAGCGACAACACCGCCGACACCGACGACTCGTTCCCATCGGGTATACAGATCCGCAACACCTACCTCGCCGCCCAGTCCGCCGGCCTGACGAAAATGCCCCCCGTCCCGCCGCCCGAGACCTTTGTCGCGCAAGGGCTGAACAAGCGCGCGGTATTCTTTGGGTGCGACGACAAGGACAAGTTGACCATCGTGTGGTTACCGAATGCGGCGTATAGCTTCCCGAGTAATGCGAGTACGTACCAGGTGCAGTTCAGCAGGGAGGAGACGAAGGGGATTATTGCGAATGGGAATTTGGTGGCGAGTCAGAATGGGACGGAGGGGTGGGGGAGGTGTCTTGGGTGTGCGTTGGTGGGGAAGACGGGGGGGACGTTGCCCGGGGGTTGTAAGGGGTGTTTTGATAAGTATTGTTATAGGGGGGATGTTTGAGGGGGGCGTGGTGATCGAGTGAGGGCTTGTCGACGAGGTCAGGGATATAGCCAAGATCGAGATGGGAGGAGGGTTCATTTCTCATTGTACAACATTCGACCAACGGATTATAGATGGGAGAGGCACATGATCTGGCTCCGAGGCGCTAAGATGAAGATGCGACAGCATGATAGACTTTTTTTTTTAATCCAAATTTTACCTTGATCGGCACATGGTGACAAGGCATATATCCCATGGCAGAGAAAGAACGTGACGTTACATGCAAATCATAAGTCCTTCGGATCTTGCTCTTCTCCCTACATGTCAACTCCAAGCTAGTTCCTCAGCTCTGCGTTTGATCCACTACTCGCCCCAGCAGCATCGACATGGACAGGTCCATTTAGCTACCTCCGACTTTGCCCTCGACGATGACTTCAAGACCTTTGGGAGCCGGGACACATTGTCTGCTCGTCTTCACTTGCCGAGCGTCAGGCTTCGACTTGTTCGGTGAGGCTCTGGGCTGAGCTATCTGCTGTGTTGTTCGAGGTCTTGGGGTAGAGGTGGAGGCGAGCATGGAAAAGCTGGCTGTAGTAGAGATGCGCATCTTGGCCACACCCGGGATCTGTAGGAGTTCGATAGGGTTCTAGAGGGGTTGCGGGGCGTTGAGTGTACTGACAATGATAATTGAAAGCTAGTAATGCTCAAGATCGGTGATGCTCGGTGGCTGCATGATACTCCAGCGGCTTCGTCGTCCTTTTTGTCATTGCCCACCATATTTCCACGCCGTGCTTGCATTATTGCGCGATCGTCGATCTCATTCTACTCGCTTTAATGTGTAAATGAGCTGTTGGTATCCAATGCTGGTGTATGGAGTACGGCACGATCTTGCCGTGACGGCTCAACGGCGTGATCTCGCAACGTCTCTGGGCGCTGCTGTACGGCACAGGCATCCCACCCTCACCAGAACGAATCGTGGAGAGCTGCAGCCATCTCTTCTGCACTGTACCTGAATGTGTCCACAAAGGTGTGGTCTGGGTGTATAGAGGCAGCATCCTCAATGCATCTGAAGCAGAGATCGTAATCTGGACAGACTGTACAGTGATTCTGGTTGTCAAGGAGGCGCTGTCCAGTGATTTCGAAAGTCTCCCTCCAAGTCTCTTGTCCTGTCAGGCCCTGCCGTTTTTTGCCCATGCCATACTGGATCACAGCAGCAGCTCCCCCAATCGCCGAGCTTACTACCACATCGCCCAGGCGTATGTCCCGTTCCGGTGGGAAGGGCGCACCTCCGCCTATGCCGACCATGAGCCCCAGACGAACATTCTGAAAGGTGTGCACCAGATC
Organism: Elsinoe batatas; assembly: GCA_017309325.2. Taxonomy (NCBI): domain Eukaryota; kingdom Fungi; phylum Ascomycota; class Dothideomycetes; order Myriangiales; family Elsinoaceae; genus Elsinoe; species Elsinoe batatas. Next base: position 889,651 of record JAESVG020000009.1, read on the forward strand.
ACGTGCTACATGTGCGGCTGAGGTATTTCCGTAACCACCATCGGGACAGACAGCGATGACCACATTATGCTTGCCAATGCGACCGAGAGTGTAGTCGTTGTTGTCAGCATGCGACGTCGCGTCAAGTGGTGGATGCCTCTCGTCGAGGAAAGCCCGAGCAGCGAAGTAATCGTTGTGCAAAGCGCATATCCAGCCGACAGTGTATTTCTGCTTGTCGGCCGTTTCCTCCATGGTTAGCCATCGTGTGTGGGAGAACAGGAAGGGTACGAGAGACGAAAGGAAATGTCGCCTGGACCTCACACGTCGCGCGGCGGGAATGATCTTCATGCATCATCAATAGCGTCTGCATTCGGTTTCGACACCATGTACGCGAGCAGGGTCTGGTCTGCAGCACGGTCAATGTACATCGGTTGTCCCGGATGATACGACCAAGTATGCCTCTGTGTTCAGATGATCCAAGGTGTCGTTCAGGTGAGGTGGTCAGGCGAACATCCCCCGTCAGGTCCAGCGCCCCGCAGCGCGTCAAATGTCGATCACTCGTGTGTGTTGCTGCTTACTTTTATGAGTGGCTCCTCGACTAGCCCGACGACCATCCTCAAACATGCCTGAGGGGCAGGGTGAGGGTCTGCTAGATCTTGAGAAGGAGTTGACATGTCCGGTATGCTTGGACACAATCCTCGCAACCCCCTCCAACGACACGCCCCACTAACATGCCGCCAGATATGCACCGATGTCTTGTATCAGCCGCTGACAGTCCTGGACTGCTTGCACACCTGCTGTGGATCATGTCTGCGCGAATGGTTCGCCTGGCAGGCATCAAAAGCCACCACCTCATCACCATACACTTGTCCATCCTGTAGAGCAGCTGTCCGCGGCACCAGACCGAACGCGACAGTCACAACCCTGCTGGAACACCTCATACGAGTTCACCCAGAGAAGGCAAAGAGTCAGGAAGACAAGGATGAGATTGCAAAGACATACAAGCCCGGCGACAATGTCACCCCACCAGTCCATGTCGAGACCGAGTCGGAGGACTCTGATGACGAGCGAGAGCTGGAACAAGCACGATATCTCAGCCTGAGAGACGTCGATCCGGATAGGACGCGCAGGAGAGCAGAGAGGTCAGCGCACAATGCCAGAGCACGACGAAGACATGAGGAAGCTATACGGACTGCTACACACCCACCGGCAGAGCTAGCACGAGTACAGCAGCCGTCACGCACCACGGCCCAACGCCGCCAGGTCGAGCATCAATCTAGCTTGCGATCCCTCCTCTCCGCTTCCGACATTGACGATGAGGACATCAGGGAAGACATCATGCGCCAGATTGCTCACGACGGCCTACTGGATGGGGTGGATCTAAGTAACATGACCCCGGCGCAGGAGGAGGAAGTCATCGAGAGAATTGCTCAAGCACTTCAAAGGCGGCAAGGACAGAACTCTTCCCGGTCCTCGAGTGCGCCAAGGACTGAGCAATCCCCACGACCAGCTTCGGGACACAGACGACATGGTGATCGGCCGCGGTCACGAAGCAATCAGCGCAACGCCGAGCGCTCTCACCATGACCGACCGCCTTTGTCGAGGCCGCACCTGTTGGGAGTCGCGGCTGAGAATGACAGACGACAGAGGAACAGATCATCAAGTGGAGGGAGCCACCGAAGCCAGCGTTCTACCACTACCAATGACACACCTCCACGCTCGACCGCACAGGCTGCCAGTCGCTCCACGACTGACCTGTCCAGCACCTCCGGCTCAGACACGAGAGAGCGTCGCCGATGTGCATCTCACAACAGCCGTACCAATACCGATCCTGAAGGACAAACGCTGCAGGTGAGGACTAGAAGAGAACGTGCGGGTTCTCGTGAGCGCTCAGCCCTGGCCATCACACCACTCACTGCAGACCTACCACGACGCTCGCAGTCTCCACAAAGAGCGGTAGACCAGTCGTCTCCTCGGTTGGCACCGACCTCCTCGCCAGCACAGAGTAATGAGGCGGCATTTAACCCTCCTCCAGCGAGACACCTGCGGCATACATCAGCGTCTGATCCTACGTCAAGCCAGACCGAAGTCTCGACGACGACCCACCATCGGCCACCACGATCGTCGACCATTCTCGCGCCTCCACGGCCACCACCGGCAATATCATGCTCCCGATGTCACAAACACGACATACAACTCTCATTACACTACAACTGCACAAAGTGCGACTTTGGTGCATTCAACATTTGTCTAAGCTGCTATAGAGCAGGACGAGGTTGCCGCTACTGGTTCGGATTCGGATATGCTGCCTCGATTCGCTTCCACCGATCCGAGTGGCCAGTCAACGCCGAATTACCACACGTCATGACGGCTCGTCGATATAAAGACAGCAGGAACGGATCGTCGCAACTTGGAAACGGCCATAGTCAAGACCCGGCAATCCCATCCAACCTCGAGACCGGGGTATTCTGCGACTCATGTTTCGCCAATTCGAACGCATGCTACTGGCATTGCGAGACCTGTCTTGATGGTGCTTGGGGCTACTGTCAAACCTGTGCATCCCAAGGCCACCACTGTACGCATCCTTTGGAGGCCATGGCACTCAAGTCCCTGCTCTGCCTAGACACGGAATCTCCGCACCCGCCCTCACCTCCAGCGGCCACTCCGCCTGCCGAAACCAGCGCCAACTTCTCCCACATCTCTACGACCATCAAGCTCTCCACCACCAACTCTCCCTCTCCCAACCCAATCTCCGCCATCAACGAGATCGTCCGCGTCCCCTCCCTCCTCCGTCTCCGTACCAAATACCTCCCCCACATCCCCAACCCCGAAGCCTACGCCCCGCTTCTCCTCCCCTGCGAATGCGACATCTGCCACCGCCCCATCCCCTCTTCAGCACCACGGTACCACTGCTTTACCTGCAGCGAAGGCGACTACGACATCTGTTCATCATGCTACACCTCCCTCTCATCCACCGGCAAGATCACCCACACCGACGGGCCCAAAGGCTGGCGCCGCTGCCTAAAGGGTCACAGAATGGTCGTGATCGGCTTCGAAGAGCGCGAGCGGGGCCTTCGTCGCATTATCCTCCGCGACCTTGTCGGCGGCTGGGCGCTCAAGGACGAGCACGACCCCGCCAAAGCAGCGGCAAATGCTCAGGACGCAGCGGACAAGGCTCGTGAGGCCTGGCGGTGGCGCGAGTCTGACGGTCGCGAGGGATCGGTGCCATTCGCCCACGCTACGGACGGGGTGATTAATGTGCAGACCTCCCCTTTGTTGGCCTCCACCACTGCGCCGGCCCAGGGACTGGGTCTGATAGCACTCCCGCCTGACGGTGGTATTGGGTTGAGGGTGCAGGCGTTGTGGAGCTATTTCCCTGCAGAAGGGGTCGAGGATGAGTTGGCATTCCCGAAGAATGCAGAAGTGAGGGAGGCGGAGGATATCAATGGCGATTGGTTCTGGGGGGTGTACGCGGGAAGGAGGGGACTGTTCCCGGGTAATTATGGCAGGGTGATTGGGTATTGATTTACTGTATTCACCAGGTACCGAAAGGAGTCCACTAAGGGTCGACAGAGAAGGATTGGCGAGTTAAAGAGGAATGGAGAAGGCGAGAGGCAGAAGAAAAGAGGTACTGAATTCCAGAGAAGACGGAATGAGTGAAGGAATTAACGACTAGTCTCTATATCTGCGGTAGATACCCCAATTGACTTTGTATTTTGCTTTGCTGCTCCTGAGAAAAGAAGATTCGTTCAGTCATCACCCTCCTCCCCTTCCCTCCCTCTTGATAGAAAATGGTAATTACTTATTAAAGATAGTGTCGAATTCCCCTTTCCCCTCCAAAAGAACGCCAACCTCAACACCACGCTTCAATCCCTCTTAAGAAATCTACAACATCCTCAAAAAACTCCTATAATCCTTCGTCGGCGTCACGGGCGTCCCCGGCCTCCCCACCGACGACCCTACCCTCGGACTCCCCCTGCCTCCCAGCTTCGGACTCGGCACAGACCCCACGACGAACCCCTCAGCCACCGTATCAACGCTGAACCTGCTCCCCAACGCGGCATTTGCAAAGTAATCCCCGCTCCGCACCGCATACGCCGGACTCGACAACGGGGTTGAGTTGCGCGACGACGAAGGGCTGGGCGTATTGATCGCGATGGCCATGGAGCCCTTGCGTTCCCATTCCATGAGACAGTCTTCGCCGATGGAGGGGAGGGCGGGGAGGTTGCGGGTCGGCGAGGGCATGCGGCAGTGTGCGCCGTGGTGGCGGGTGGGGAGGATGACGGCGTGGCGCTTGTAGCTTGCGGACGGACAGGAGGGGTGGCGGAGGATGGGGGAGGAGGTGAGGGCGGCGCAGGCGGTGCAGGTGGGGTGCGATGGGGAGAGGGAGTCCGTGGGGGATGGGGGGATCTCGGAGACGGGGGAGCGGGTGGGGGACGAGAGGGTCGGGATGGCGTGCCCGATGAAGGTTTCCCGGAAGATGGATTGGTTGGGGAGGAGCTCGATGGAGAGCTTGCGGGCGCCGATGGCGGGGCGGTCGAGGGAGGATTTGCGCGAGGAGCCGCTGGAGGAGTTGCTGTAGAGGCTGGAGATGGACATTGTGGGAATGCTGGGTTGAGGTTGCTTGTCGATTGGTGGTTCGGCTGACGATTAAGTCGATAAGAGGAGTTGTCTGTATTGGAGGAAGAGTTGGTGGTCAAGAGGCGATGAGACGGGGGATATCACAGTAGGCTAGGCAACCTGTGTTGCTGTGCTGTGGTATCAAGTCTGTCCGTGCTGGTGGTGTTTGTTGACTGTTGTGAAGAAGCGAAAGTTGAGGACTGGAGATGAAGGCATATTAAATCCTACCGGCCTGTGGCGACGTAAATCTGCTGACGACGGCCTGGTATAGAAGTCTGGCCTGACCGTTGACTCGGTACCATCTCATCGGAGTCTCGCGATCGTAGCACTACGGCAGGTCTGGAGTACGTTTGTTGTACACAAGCTCATAATTGATTCAGATTCGGCCCATGACATGGAAATTGGAAAGATGAGGCTTGCCTGTCTTTCAATAGTCGAGGCGTTGGCGGACAAACGTCGATGTATCAGACCGTTGAACATGCATGCAAGCGCTGTTGGGCCACATGTTCTCTGCACGGGACCTGCATACAATTGCATAGAGTTGCGGACCGTTGGAGACCAATCTATAATTTGATTTGATTCCAACCATGACTGGAAGCCGTTGTTCGGTCGATTTCGCTTGCTGGGTCAGCGCATGATAGTGATATGGTGTACCATAGACGAAAGAATTAGGTCAATGCCGCAAATGGATAGCGTGAATACTCATTTTGGCTGCTGATATCGAGTGAGCTAGAGTCAGATGTTGGACCGTCACTCTAGTTCACGATCTGCGATCTGTTTGACAAGATTCACAGTTCCACGTAAGAGCCGCTGTGAGTCTGGCCAATGTCTCGGTAGACAGCAGTCATTTCAAGCAATTCCAAGCGGATACAGGCCGTCGCAGGAGTCTACCTCAACAATGAGTCCCTGACCTCGAAAGAAAGTATGCGCAAGGCACCTCATTGGCGAGCTTTGTGGAATTGTGCGACCGTTGAAGTTGAACGTCGCGGGCCGACAGCCTGGACCATTCTCGAGACTCGGCCGTAATGCTCTATGCATTCATTTGTGGCTGTCGAAATACTTCTATGGAACGGCGGAGCTGCCGTCGAGATCGGGAAAGTGTCTGCCACTTATGCTAGTAAGTTCGTCGAGGGGGTTGGGGCTGATGCTTCCAAGCGAGGCAGACAGATCCGGAAAATGCCATATCATTCCCACGCCTGCTTGGCATCTGCAATGCTTCGCCGTGGGGCGCCGACAAACGGTTCCGCGCATGTCAAATGCATGGCCCTCCATTTCCGAGACATAATCGCGAACAGCCCCCGTAGATCAGACATGCGACTTCCGGACCCTGGCAGGCCCCGAACATACGAGGCACGCGTTAAGCAAACCATGGTAGTAGTGCTGGACAGGTGCTCTTCTGGCTGATCTCCATACGTTTGGCTCGAGTGGCGTCAGGGAATGACATATCACTGCGCCTTCTTCGTTCCCAAGGCCGCGGAATCGGAAAGAGAATCCGTGATGACGGTATAGGCCTCATACAAGATCCAGAGGGGGATCCAGACCCAGAGGGTATTGAAGAAAAACAGGTACACCCAACTGTGGATCGCCATCAGCCTCATTCTGCAGCATCGGACATCCAACATGGGAATGTTCGACACGTGGCGTCAATGGCCGTGCCGGAGCCACGTGGGGATATAGGTCCAGCCGCAGCATACAAGACCAGATCGGGAAGTGCAGACTTACGTGTAGAGGAAGTTCGAAGTATCCAGATTAGGTGATCCACTCAGCCACTCGGGCGCAAAGGTCATGAAGCCTGTATAGCCACCCAGTCAGCAATTTGACATATATTGATTCAAAAAGGGACGGATATCGGACGACCCCGAATTCCAACAGTATACCAGAGTCTGGCCTCGCCGTTACGATTGTTCTCCGCATTTTTTACGGCCTCCATATCGACAAGCAGAGATCTTGTGAACGTCCAACATGCTTTGCGATCGATACGATTAATCCGCGAAGATCGGAGAACATGTCAAGAGGGTCTTGCGTGCAATACTGCCGGTAGGATCAACTGCCCGCCAGCCACGATGGCCACTGAATCTATCCTGCATGAAGAGAACGTGATCACTCACCTCCATACAATTCCGACGTTGCAAGAACAATCATCCAGAACCATTCGCTTCCTCCTTTGGTGCCAGGCTTTCGTCGACTCAAGCAGACGCACACCCAAACGGCGATCGGACCCATGATAAGCACTGTCAATAGTTCCAGGCTAATGACAGTCAAATCGCTGCCTCCCCATCGCTTGTCCGCCTTTGCGTATTCCTGCCAGAGCGCAGCGAAAGGGGTATTCCCGTAGAATGCCCCATAGAGTCGATTTGGCTTGTTCAGGAAGTGAACACCTGGGGCGAGGAACTCAGACACGCCCGTGCCATTGTAGCCTAGGCCTTTAATGACACTGGTGTCAACATAGGCGAAGAAGCAATTCAGAAGATATGAGCCCTCCAGACAGAAATGTATGAGCGCGTCAAAAGCGTGCCACACGAAGAGGAAGCGAATCTTGTCCGACGTGGTTGGCTCGAGAGCGACAAGTGAGGTCACAAAGGCAGAGACCAGTATGACAATCGTAGACAAGAGCGACAGAACTGTGCTTGTATCGACCATCGATAGAGGATCTTGCTTTGCGGACATGTTTGGTTTTGTACGTGAATGGCAAAGGAAGAATATTGCTCGAGGCAAATTGGAAATGAAGCTGGTCGACGTCGACGGCGGTGCGGGGTCGACTTGGCCCGCACTTTGACCACCACCACCTGTTATCCAGTACAAAGTCAACAGCATCAGCGGTGGCTTCCAAGCAGACTTCTCCAAGGAAACATGCTCAAGCTAAACATAATAGTGTACGCTTCGAGGAGAACCAAAGCCCCTACCAGCTCCATTGCCTTCCCACAGTGATTGTGACATCGGCGACCTGGAAACATCGAGACACTTGCCGACCTGGTAGTAACAATGGCCAATAGCGAGTTTGAGTACACTCGCTTCTTTGAGCAGACCGACATGCTACTACCAGACACCTGGATAGTGGTCAGACTCGATGGCAGAGGGTTCAGCAAATTCACCAAACGCTACAGCTTTGCCAAACCAAATGACAAGCGGGCGATCGACCTCATGAACTCGGCAGCACTTGAAACAATGCGAGGCCTTGTCGACCTCGTAGTCGCTTATGGCCAGAGTGACGAATACAGGTCATTATTGACCGTACACGTATCGAGTCTCACAATGACTAACGCCCTACAGTTTTGTCTTCCACAAAGATACCCAGCTCTTCGAACGCCGCGCACAGTAAGTGTCCATGCCGTAAGCCCCTCCTTTCCAGGCTCACATCTCCCAGAAAACTAGTGACCACCATTGTCTCCACTTTCTCCGTGCAATACGCTCTCCAATGGCCCAAGTTCTTCCCAGACGAGCCTTTAACGGAACCCTATCCCACCTTTGATGGACGCCACGTACTCTACCCCAACATACAGACTATGCGGGATTATCTCTCCTGGAGACAAGCTGATTGCCACGTCAATAACCTCTACAATACCACATTCTGGGCCATGGTCAACCAAGGTGGTCAGAGTCCTACGGACGCCGAGCTTGAGTTGAAGGTGGGACAATATACCCCTCCCTGAAGATGAAGCGGGGCTGACGCCACAGGGCACTTTCTCAGCGGACAAGAACGAGATCCTCTTCTCCCGTTTCGGTATCAACTACAACAACGAGCCCGAGGTGTACAAAAAGGGGACCGTGATATATCGAGACGTGAGCTTTCCATCTGCAGCAACGCTCCTACCACAACATGGCTAATTCCTACCAGCTTTCGGAAAGTACCAGGCCATTGAGCACTACGAGCCCTCTAAATGGTACCACAAAATCCTCTGCCAGCCCAAACAGTGGTACTACCGACCCGGCAGCAAATACTACCAGCACATCCGAAACAGCCCCACCATCGAAGACGCAGCTGGACAAAGAACGGAAGCGGAAGCTGAAAGCCACGCTCGTAGCCGAGCACGTCGACATCATCAAAGACGGCTTCTGGGAGCAGAGGCCATGGATCTTAGCGGGTAAAGGAGCCAGGAAAGGTAGCGAGTGAGAGGTACTACCAGGCTACGCGGCCAAAATTGATGGACCTGCTGGTAGGTAGAACAGCTGGTAGTATATCATCTAGGAGAACTACCAGGTTGCACGATCATGCTGGACCCAGGAAGCAAAATTGGACGTAGATTGGATTTCCTGGTAAGGTTCAGAACAGCGAAATGATCGATCTGTCTGAACGTGATAATGTTTTGACATTCATTACTCGTAACCCTCCAATCTATCCTCGTACACCACGCACTATGCACCATGCATTATCCACCATGCACCATGCATCCCAACCAGATTCCAGCCCCCTGAAACGCCTTTGCCACCCGTCTTTACGCCTTTACCTCCTCCTCCTCCCTCCCGTTGTCCCTCTGCTGCCGCACCGGCGAGCTCAATGCCTTGGCCAAACCCTGCAAATCACTCCTCAACTCCTTCTGTACATCTCTTTGCTGATCATCTAACTCCAACGAAGCGGTAGTGTTATCCTCCTCTTCCTCCCCTCCCATCTCCCCTCTTTGCTTACGCACATCATGACCATCCTCTTCATCGTCCCCGCCCTCGTCCTCGTCCTCGTCCTCCTCTTCACCTCTCTCCTGCAGGGTCACAGTCTCCCCCCTTCCCCTCCCTCTGCCCTTTGTCGAAGCAGGTGCATCCCCCTCATCATCCCCGTCGTCCCCTTCATCTTCTTCATCCAGCGTGACATCCTCCTTCTCCCCGCGCGCACTATACATGCTTTCCTCCATCATACTCTGCTCCAGACTCGGTCGACCGCCGGTACTGTACAGGCTCTCGGCCATAGTAGCATATTCATCCTCGCTAAGGATACCGGGTGTAAACATCGGAGTGCGTTGAACCCGATCATCGTCGGCTTCTTCATCGACCTCTGCTTCTTCGTCCGCGTCGGCGTCAGCCTCGACGTCGTCGTCGGGCAGGTCTTCTTCGTCGTCGTCGGCGGAATCTTCTGATTCTGACGCGGAAAAGTCGACGAGCTCGAGGGGCTTGTCCCGCCAGTAGGTGAAGTCGGTGAATTCTTCGCCGCCGCCTTTGACGAGGAGACCGGTGGGTGGGAAGTAGTGGTCCACGATGTCGCGCATGGTGGTGTATCCCGTGCGGTATTTGCTGAGGGTGCTGAGGTCGAGGCTGACTTCGCTGCTGGAGTTGATGGTGAAGATGCGGGTCGAGGGGATGTTGACGGAGCGGTAACTAATCGCGTCTGTCAGGCGGTTGCCGAAGCCGGCGTAGAAGGGGATGCCTTTACGGGCTGTGTCGGGGTTCTCTTCAAGCTTTGAAGGTGCTGTGGGTTGGGTTGGGGAGGAAGGCTCGCCTGGTGGGCTTCCGGGATCGACGAACATGGCTCGATTGCCGTAGGCGCCGAGGAAGAGCTGCATGATGTCTCGGAGACAGGCCATCTTGAAGACTTCAGGTTTTCGAAGGTAAACTTCTCGTCGTAGCGCGGCCATCGTCCTGTCCGGCGACATGATGACAGGACCTTTTGGAAGTTTGTAGCCACCATCTTGGAGCACGCCAGATAGGTAGGCGCGAGTCGTATCGGCCTGACCAACAGACCTGGACGTCAGATAGAGAAAGTTGTAGCCATTGGCTGCAATTTCAGTATATAATTTGGCGACACCCAAATGCGTCCAGTCTCGGCCTATCATGTTGAGTACGTGACCAAGTGCATCTGATTTTGTGATGGTTCCATCTATATCGGAGATGATGATCGGGACATCGTACCGCCACAGCCAGAGGCAAGCAGTGCAGGTTGCGCGGTTGACTGTGAATGACATGGTGTTCTGTCCTGGATTGAGGTCCAGACTCTTGAGCTGGTCGGAGGTAAGGCGAAGAGTCTTAGCAAAGGACTTTGTTTCTGATCCAGCAGAGAAGGGTGGAGAAGACATCCCGACGGCACTGTCAGAATCGTGACGAAAGTGTGCTGGAGCTCTGAGGTCTACTGAAGACTCACTACGAGCATCATCAGAGTGGTAGCCCGGATCTGAGATTGCATCGGTAGAAGGACCGAGAGTAACACGAGACAGATCATGTAGTGAAGAGGCCAACCGCTTGTTCGCTTGCTCTTTGGCTTCTTCGCTGCTGTATATCCATAAATTGCCCTTCTCGTCGGCTCCGATCAGCGACCCTATATCGTAGTTGCCTTCTAGCTCTTCTGATAGGATCTTCCGTGCGATCACTTCTGCTCGCAGAGCTTCTGCATCGCTGCTCTTGTATCCAGTCATGTCGAGCATGAGATGTCCTTGATCCGTCACTTGCGAAGGGATGTTCGAGGTCCATAGCTTCTTCGAGAGGTTGATTGCTCTGGTCTTTGCTTCTTCGCTCGTCATAGGTGGAGGACTCGATGATCTCGCAGTCCCCATTGGCGACACTGGCCGCTCTACGGGTTTCGACGTCTGCGAAGAATCGAAGGATTGACTGAGACCAATCCTCTGAGGTGGAAGGCCATGATCTGTGTTTGATCGGTGCAGTTCGACAGGCAATTTCGCATAAGCAGAAAGGTAACCACCGAAGCTCGATTGCTCGCCTAGAGAGCTCGATAATGTCGGTATATCTCCAGACGCACTCTGTGTCCGTTGTTGGTCGCCAGGAAACGACAGACCTTGATCACTTGTCATTGATTCTTCCAGCTTTCTCGAGGTACCATCCAATTGCCCTGTCAGTTCCAGCGATTCCGAGTCTGGCAATGCCGGCGCGTCTGCGCTGCTCGGCCTCATCTCCGGGCTTTGTGCAGGCGACACCAGCGGCGAGGTTTGCATGGCTTCGGGGACTGCTGTGGATGTTTCGAAGACGAAGAAGGCCTCTCCACCTTCGCCGAGCTTCATTGGGTATTCCCTCTTTACATCATTGACCTTGAACTCCACCTTCTTCTCATGTGGTCGCAGGAGAGAAAACTTGCCAAATCGGACATGGAATGGCGAGCAGGCTAGAGTACCATCTTCGTGTTCGACGACTATTACATCGACTGCTCCGCTCAAGGTTGCAGGATTGATCGAGTTCCATGTCTTTGAGACAGATCCAGATATTGATCGTACGTACTGCATCCTGTCGGGTGTATATGAAGAGCAGAGGTAAAGGGCGTGAGAGTTGTGGTCAGCGAGGCCTCGTGTTGGGCAGATCGAGGCTGGAATGGTGTTTACAGATGTCGCAGCTCCATGTTCCGTGCCCCAGAGTACATCGTAATTGTGATGTTGAGAAGGCTGTTGAATACTGCAATGTCCGTACTGAATTGTGATAGAGATGTGATTGACAGGTGCTGGTACCTGGGGTTCTTTGAAGAACAGTGATCTGCTGATCTGAAGCAACGGGACATGCCCCAGAACAAAAACGTCAGCGTTCCACCTGCACGTTCCTGGTCGGAGCCAGCAGCCGCTTTGCCGAGGGAACAAGGATAGACCTATCAGACGGAGGAGAATAATTCGAGCATTCGTTGACACATGAATTCTTCTTCTTCTTGAGAGCTCCCCTCCTGATCTCCGCCCCGTCACGCCCATCCCGCTCACTCCCGCCTTCTTGTGCTCCGCTTTCTGCGATTCTGCGCTTCTGCAGGGCACAGGAACGAGCAAGTTTAACCGTGGGCCCGAATCCTGCGGTGTGCTCCTCAAACGTGCATCTTCCTCTTCTCAAAGACATTTTTCACTCATTTCACTCGCCGTCTGCACTGGACACTGGACGATGGCATGCTTGACGACTGCATGCCATGGATCTCCCTCTGAACAGCTCTGAGCCGCACTGGCTGAGCTTTGCAGAGTTTCTACCGGATCCATCCACGCGACCAGGCTTCATTTTGACGCAGATTATACTTGCCCTCAACACCGCCTTTATCTTTCTAGGTTCCTTCTCCAGCCTGGTCTGTGTCGCACTCTCAGCACTATGGTTGATCTTTCGCGTCTTTGCTGTTGCCATCAAGCCCTTGGATGAATTGGTCACCCATCTCGGCTTCGACGTTCCTCAGGGGCCACGCATCGACCTTGCTGCTGTCAAGGCCGATGCGGTTACACTGCACTGGAAGCCGGCGGATGATCGGAAAACGAGCACGAGATATCAAGTCCAAGTCAATGGCGTCACCCGAGGCAAGGTGTCGCAGCTAGACACCTCTCTAGTCATCTCGAACCTGCTGCCCGACCACAACTACGTCTTCCGCATCATCGCCATAAACTCACACGACTTCAAAGCCGCCAGCGAACCTGTTCGAATCCGAACCAAGCCTGCTTCGACCAATGACTTTTACACGGCTGCGCAGAATGTGGGAGAGCAAAAGGATGGTGCCAGTACAGCTCCAGGACCCATCATACGGCCTGTCAAGGTATTGGATACCTTGTCGAGTACTTCCGCCGCCCCAGCTATGGCAAGGGAGACAAGTAATGGTCCCTCCGCCATGAAGCGGGTCATAGCCCCAAGGAGAGCGTCTCCTGCGACCTTCATACCTGAGCTTCTAAGCAATACCACGGTCGAAGATGTCTTGACTGGTTCTGGTCTGGAAGCGACTCAGCAGCAGCTCACCGAGAGGCTGGAAGAGATAGGCAAGGACATCGCCGAAGCCGAACGCCAGATACTGGAGGAAGAGCAAGAGGCGGATCAATCAAAGATCGAACAGGTCAAGGAAAGAGACGAGCTTCGGGCTGCTCTCAAGGAGAAGGAGAATGCCAGCAAGGACCTTCGCAAGAAAGTCAGCGCTGCCGAGCGAGAGAACACAGCCACTCAGAATAAGCGAGCTGCACACGAACGTCAATTGCAGCAGAAGATCAGCGAAAAGCGCAAAGTCAAGGATGATACCGATCGATGGATCCGCGAATCGAAAGAGATGCACGACTATGTTGAAGATTGCGCGACAAAGAAGGCCACTTATCTGGCCCATGTCGAACAACAGAAGCAAGAGCTCCGCCAGAAGATGGATGATGAGGCGCAATCGTTCAAGCAGCTGGAAGATGAGGTCAAAGAAAAATCGCAGGAGTTCAAGAAGCTTGAACGAGAGAAGTCAAGCTCACCTGCGAGCGGCGAAGACCCACATCACGACTACCATCGTGACGATGACGAGGAAGATCGCCAATTCGAGGAGTACATGGCACGCATGGAAGAGGAATATCGCCTTGCTCTAATGGCACTCGAAGAAGCCAAAACGTTCTGCGACTCAGCCTACCGAGCTGTGCAGGAAGCCTATGAACGCAGCCGACAACAGGCTTTCATGAACGCTCCACCACTCATGCCTCTCCAGCCAGTGTCAAGGACTAGCAGCACCAGGCAACGACGTGGTCCATCAGATCAATTCGTCACAAGTCCGGTCGGCTCGATTGGGTTCCCAATGACATCTGGCGCTCCATTCGGCAACAGTTTGAACATGACTGCTCCACATGACGCCTTCGGACCCAGTCCATCAGCATTCTACAGTGCCACGAATGGCATGCTCCTCGCCCCTCGCGATGATCTTGGAATGTCTTCATCCGACGTTGAGCGCCTCACAGGTGGCGCACCGATGAGTCCAAGCGTGGGAGCAGGTCTCATTCCGGCCGATCTTCTGAGCAACGCGGACGATGAAGAGCCGTCTCGCGAGATTACTCCACCTCCTGGTCTGCCGGACCCGCGGCAAAACTCGAATGAAGCTACCCTGCCAGGTCTTGGAGCTTTTGGTGGCGCAAACATGCTCCCTGGACTTGGTGTGTCGAACATTGCTGGTCCTGATTTGTCGAATCACGGACCACAGAGTCCAGGATCTGTCAGTAGTAGATCGCCGAGTGTATTTGCGAGCCCGCAAGCCAGTGCAAGCAACCTTGCTTTCCATTCGCCAGAGCCTGCAGTCGATACTGACGGCAGATCCATTCGTTCTGGTAGGTCCATCCGACCAGTCAGCGGTGGCCTAGGTCCACCGGGAAGTCGATTCGCGCAAATCCTTGGACTGGACAAGTTCAATCGTCAGCGCGGCAAGACTCTCCCGGATGATGGCCTTGCGCTGGGCAAGCTCCAGTCCCACTCCATGCCCAAGGAGGCATTTTTGGAAGAAAATCCAGGCATGGGCAAACGACGGAACAGCAGTCACTCGGGCAACTTCTTCGGCAATTTCAAATCTGGCTTTGGTGGTAGCACCACCAAGCCTGATGATGCAGAGTCTCTAGATGCAAAGATTCGACCCGTTCGCCGTCCTTTCATGGGCTTTGCTGGAAAGGATGTCTGGGGAGGCATGTTCGGCGCCGAAAATACTCGTCCTGGATCGTCCAGACCCGGATCGGCACATTCCAACGAGGTACCGCGTACACTGCAAGAAGATGCAGCATCATGGTCGCTTCTATCAAAGAACGGTCCACTCAATCGACAGTCTCCTCTGGCTGCAGATTGGGGTCAGTCAGGTCTGCCTCAACCACAACCTCGCACATGGGGTAGTCGATATCCTTCCCGCCGTCCGTCAGCTCAGGTCGGTCCTTCAGGTGGCGTCTCCTTCGACATCGCTGAAGACGAAGATGATGATCCCGTGCTTCGTCCGCCAATGCAAGCGCCCATTGGGACAAGACCTTCTGCTCCGATCGAACGTCCCGTGACTCCTGCGGCAGCTCTCAATCCGGCAGCTAAGGACTTCAAGTCCCTATTCCAATTCGGCGAAGGTAAGAAGGACAAGCCGGAAAAGGAAAAGACCAAGAAAGGCAAAGAGACTGCAACGCTCAGCACGCCTGATCCCAACCAGCTCACGCCCATCTCGTCTTCTCACTCTCCTTACCTCGGAGCAGAAGACATGTCCCCACCACAATCCCGCAAGTCTCGTGACAGCCGCAGTGTCATGACCGCGGAAAGTTCTGCAGATGCTGCTTCCTCACGAGCCAGTCTCGACCGCACACCAAGCCACCAGCTCGCCGAGGTGCCAACACCCACAAGCAGCGTTGCAGGCTCAGTGGGCAAAGGCGGATTCATGCAACGCCTCAGCCGCAAGAGCAGCAGTGGCAAATTCGCCCTGCCCGTCTTCCAGAAGAAGGCACGGCCAGAGAAGGACAAGATGCTGGAAGAAAGTACAGGGGACCTCGGAGCGTCAGTCAGCAGCTTGGGCGGCGAGACAGAGGAAGGTAAGACCAGAGAGGACGGCAAGACCAGAGAGGACCACGGACGTGGCAAACGGACATGGTCGACTGGCTTCCTCGGGTTTGGCAAGGGTAAAGCAAAGGAAGACAAGGGACGGGAGAGTCTGGAAGGCACCCCAGGGATGGCAGGGAGTGAAGTGAGCCTCGAGACGGCCAGTGACACGACCACCGAGGAGAAGGCTTAGATGTCGTACATAGTCAAACAATCGAATATGAATGCCCATACACTCTTCTCACATTGTCCGTCCTGCCAAGTGATCCCCTCCGTGTCCAGGGCATTTCGCCGCAACCCAGGTAATCGATATTCGGCATACAACTTTATTGTTATCGGGAATACAGATTTTGCAGGATTTTGCACCTGCTACTGCTCCGCCTATAAAGTTGCCTGCCCTTTCTTAAGCTATTAGCTATACGCCTACCTAGCGGCGAGCGACCTAGCTAAGATTCTATTCGGCTCGCACGAGCGTAGCGAGTAGGAGTAAATTTTGAAGTTACTATAGGAAAAGGCAATTGCTATGCATCGAGAGTACGTACGGCTACTCCCGTCTAAGGCTTACTATAACTAGTTTAGACTATATGCCCGATAACAACAAAGTTATATGCCGAATATCGATTGCCCGCAACCCAATCCCCGAAAAACGCACAGACCACCCGTTCCCAAAGAAAAAAAATCCTCTCTTTCCCTCCACCCCGACCACCATGCCAAAATGAACGCCACATCCTACCTCGTCTCCCACGGCTGGGTCCCGGGCACCTCTCTGCACCCACACAAACCGCACTCGCTGTCCAAACCCCTCCTCATCTCACGAAAAATCGACGTCCTCGGTGTGGGGCTGAACAAGAACACCTCCGTCTCGGATCAATGGTGGTTGCGCGCTTTCGATAGCAGTCTCAAGGCGTTGGGGACGGGACAGAAGGGGGCGCTGGATGGGGTGAGGGAGCATGGTGTGGTTCGAGGGGGTTTGTATGGAAGGTTTGTGAGGGGGGAGCCGGAGGGGGGGACGATTGGGAGGGTGTTGGGGGAGGTGGTGGATGGGGATGAGGTCAAGTCATCAGGGGAGAGGGTTGAGGGAGCGGAGAAGGTGGAGGTGGTGGGAGAGAAGAAGGCGGGGAAGAGGAAGAGGGAGGAGAAGGATGAGTCGAGACGGAAGGATAAGAAGGTCAAGACGTCGATGAGTGCAGTGGCCGGATCTGCATCGGTGCCGGTAGTGTCAGAGAAGGTCGAGAAGTCGGGAAAGAAGATATCGGGTAAAGGGGAGAAGTATGCTCGCGAAAAGGCAGCTAGGGTAGCGAAGCGTGAAGCCCGCCTTGCTGCTGGGATTGCAGCAGAGCCATCGAAGAAGGAGAAGATCAGCAAGGCTCAGCAGCAGGCCAAGAAGGACGAGGAGCAGAAACAGAAAGCAGCGAAAGATGCTGTGAAGAAGCAGAA
The DNA here is from genome assembly GCA_017309325.2 of Elsinoe batatas. Classification (NCBI taxonomy): domain Eukaryota; kingdom Fungi; phylum Ascomycota; class Dothideomycetes; order Myriangiales; family Elsinoaceae; genus Elsinoe; species Elsinoe batatas. The sequence goes on from JAESVG020000009.1 coordinate 906,850, forward strand.
GCTGGAAGAGAAGAAGATCAAGCGAGCTGCGGTCATGGAGATTATGAAGGAAGAGGACAAGGCTCGAGTCGCCGCGGGAGAGAGGCCGATTTTGCCAGAGGATGATTCCGTGCGTATGAGGTCGAAAGCTGTGAAGCGCGAGATCAAGGCCCGGGCTCGAGCAATCGAGACAAGTAGGAGTGATGATATCTTGCGAGCTATTACGGAGAAGTCACAAACAGTGGAAGCCGAGAGAAGGAAGAAGGAGGCAGAGGAAGTAGGCATGACGGTCGAGGAGTACAAGGCTCTGCCGGCACAGGACCTGCCACTGATCAAGCAGATCCTGAGTGAGATGGATGAGCTGGACGAGGATAGGAGAGCCAAATTTTTCGTGAGGGCCGAGAAGAAGGGCATGCGGTTGGAACCCTACCTTGTCATGAAACGGATCAAGCTCCACCAAGCTGGTGCCGGCGCCCTGGCTGCGGAGCACAAGCAGACTGAGCCTGCTAATGGGGAAGCCGCCAGCTTTGTGGTGGACACGACAGGGGACGCCTCGCTTGCTGTAGGTCAAACGAAGGCACCGATAGAGAAGGCAAAGAAGACAGCTGCACCTCAAACTAAGGACGAGTGGGTTGACGATTACAAAACTCCCGCCACGATTGCAGCAAAGCGATTCATGGACGCGTGCGATACCTCTCTCTGGGAAGGCAAAACGGTCAAGGACTTACCCAAGGATATTCGAGAACAGCGCCGGCAATGGCTGGCCGCGAGACGAACCATTCGCAACGAGAAGCTCACCAATGAAGGGGAGAAGAAGCCACAGGCACCAAAGGTTGGATCGGATGGTTTGACGAAAGACCAGAGAAAGATCAAGTCGCAAGAAGATCTGATGTTCAAGATCTTGAAATGGAACCGCAAAGTCAACGCTTCCGGTGCTAGTGCAGCAGGGAAAGAGATCAACCCGGTGACCAAAATCGAGGACCTTGGCAAAGCAGGCGACGACTTCATCGCCCTCAAGACGTATGGGGACGTCAGCGCAGGCAAGACCGGGAAAGGACTCAAGCTGAATGAGGCGCCACCACTGTACAACGGCGTCGAGCCATATCCGGTTCTGCGCATGGAGACGACAACAGGACCGTTCAGCAAGGGTGAAGAGAAGATGGCTAGGAGAGCGGCGAGGCGGCTGATGAGGCATGAGAAACAGGCAGCGAAGAGGGGTGGGAACCCCGAGAAGGGAGGGAAGAAGAAGACCAAAGGCGGCAGAGTTAAGGTGGTTAATGGCAAGGAGTAAACAGCGCCTGAGGAGAAGGAGAAGGTGGAGCACGACAAGAATCCTTTGAGGGAGATGTAGGCTTTCTTGCTCGAAGGTGTGAGAGATGCATGTTTCGATATTTCGACATGGCAGCGACACGGTCGTCCTTGTCCTCTGTCCCATACTTCGCTTCACCATTTACCTCGGTCAAATCTACCATGACCGCCTCCCACCCTCTTCGACCTGGCTCGCCACCACCCACCGTACCACTCCTCCCATCTCAGACCTACCTCCTCGCCTCCCTCCCCTCCTTGGCCACTTGGCAGCCCCACCCCTTCACCACCATCGTCAAGCTTCCCAACGGTCCTATCTCGGCCGACATGCCCTCTTCCAGCACACTGTCTCACCTTAATCCCCGTTGCGCCCAGGCCCGCCGCAGCAGCACCGAGATGGAGATGTAGCTTTTCGATCTTGACAAAGTACAGTAACTTTCCATCAAACCCTCCGGCCTTTACTCCGGCATAAGCAATCAGTGGACCCTCGCGAGGTAACTCCACATGCCCTTCACTCTGAGCCTTCACAAGGCTTGAGTCTCGGCCCGTCTCTCGGACGAGCAGTATTTCCTATCTACATTCGCGAACTGCGGAATATCTCATCCCGAGGAGAGTCTTGATACCACGCCCATGGACTGACTACCCCTTGGAGCAGCCAGACGCATACCCGTATACAATACTGCCCAGATGACTTCCCTTCAACGACAACGACGCTGCCCTAAACCCTACTACTCCGTTCAACGTCCGGACCACATCGCCCCTGCCCTAACGTCGCCCACATCTTGCCCACATCATCGCCCAGCTGGCCTCACGATTCCCATGTCTCACGGCCCCTCACGGCCCTCACGGCCCTCCACGGCCCCCCGGAGCATTTCCTCCCCCTGCCTCCGCCCCTGTCCAACAAGCCCTGAAACCCACCACGCCCGCTCCGGTCCAGATCGTCACACACGCACGATCGCTTAGGGCTGGCGTCTATTCGGGCCGAACTTACTCGCGGAGCGACACCTCACGGCAACGGAGATAGCACGGGGCCAGCCCGGACGCATGTCACTCGTTCGGTCACGGTGGTGAGGCAATGGTGCGAGGGAGGTAGGGTAGCCGAGGCACCTGCACGGTAGATGCAAGGTGACTGCAAGATGTCTGTGGAGGGGCGCTATGTACCCGTGGACGGACCGGTGAGATGCCGCATGGGGCAGAGGGCGAGGTCGGGGAAGTGGAGGACTCGGGTCAGACTGTGCGCGCAAGGAAAGATAGGGGGGCTTCTTTTACGCGCTTTATATTGATTAGGCGTAATGTAGTGCGTACGCCTGGAAGAGGCTAGAAGAAGAAGAAGAAGAAGAAGAAGAAGAAGAAGAAGAAGAAGAAGAAGAAGAAGAAGAAGAAGAAGAAGAAGAAGAAGAAGAAGAAGAAGCAATGAGCAAATAACAGGCAAGCTTCATCAGCGTGGGAAGTGGTGCGTGGTAATGTCTTTGCTTTTCCAAGCGCTATGTACAATCTCGTGCTACGTGGTCCATTACCTCCTCTGACTCCAGAGGGAGGGCATCGGGAGCGGGGTGAGCTTCATGCAGGGCAAGTTCTTGTGCAACTCTGTCGAAACAAGCGCAACACGACACTTGTCTTGACACTCGCAAGTCTTCGCTGCGTGTATCGATTCCGTCACTCCCTCCTTCAGCCTATTCAGCATAGACCTCCCATCATCTACAAAAGAAAGAACGTCATCATGGGGTAAAATTTATCGGTAAGGAAGGTAGGGTATAATACAATATCATGACTCTTGTTCGCCGGTATTACCCAATCCCGTGTCAAACGCGAAGAAATCTTCATACTGATCGGACCAGCTTGCGAGCTTGTGCCGAGTACTTTTGGGGTCGCTGTGTCGACCGCTGTGGGTTTGCTGTTTTGAGGGGTGCGGTCTGGCTGTGGACTGCATTATTCGTGGTTCTGGGCCAGGGTGCAAGGTGAGTCGGATCCTGAGAGGAGTATAGTACAAGATTGAAGATGCTGGGCGGGTGGGTCGCGGTCGCAGTCGCAGAAAAGGTATGGGTGTTATGTTGGTGGGTCTAGATAATGTCCTTGATGCTCATCCTCGACACAGGATTGGAATTGACGAAAGCTGCTGAAGGTGTTGTAGCCATAGGACTCGAGACAGCTGTAGTGCCTGAAGAGGCGCTGGGTGGTGCTGGAGGCGGATAGACCGAGCGCTGGGGCGGTGCGGATGGTGAGTGATTGGGATAAGATGGTGAAGGATAAGGGTATGCTGAGGGTTGCTGATACGTCGGCTGAGGCTGTGGGGTGTGAGACTGTCCATTGTACGCAGGCATCTGATGGTGTGGAGGCGGTGGCTGTTGGTGTTGTGGTTGTTGATGCGGTATGTGGTGTTGAGGAGGTCGTTGCTCGTCGGGGGATGAGTAGTAAGATGATTGCCGACTGCCAGAGTTCGGTGTGCCTCTGAAGTATCGCAGTTGTCGCACCATATCCTCGATTCTAGCCCAACCGCCCCACTCCCGCTCTTCCTCGTCAGTCAACAGTACCGGCTGAACAACCGTAGCTTCGTGGTCGTAGGTCTCGCCCGGCGGGTCCATCTGGCTTGGTGAAGCGGCAGGTCCGGGCCCTTTTGATGAACCGTCGCTGCCAACCCAGGCCCACGCACAAAAAGAGTTGCCCTGGAGATCTCCACTTGCATATGCAAGCATCTCCTCGTCATTTTCTAGTTCAGATGCCCTGCCGGATTGGTGTTTCTGAATGAGAAGGTCCAGGAAGAAGGACAGATTGCGACCACAAGCCACATTGACCTTCTTGTGATGGCCGACGGCATTCATCGCGCCGATCAAAGTCAGAGCTGGTGCATAATCGCCTGTGAGACAGAGTATCAAGATGCATCGCCACCAGTGTTTGACGGTGAACGAAGGAACCACGTGTCGGATTCTAGCTTGCCATTCTGGACTGTTCACATCTGGAGGGTGAATCGCAAGACGAGCGTGCTGAGTACGCGCAGTAGGTGTGGTACGCCAAATGTAGTGGGCTGTGTCCTTGGCGACCTGTACACACCTTGCCAACGCCTCTTGTCTTTCCTGTGGACGACATGCTGGTGTCAAGTTGTGCCTGTATAGCATCATTCTGCAGATCTGAAGCGCCAGCGCTGGATGGAGATAGAATGGGTCCAGTGGAGTGGTAGAGCCGATCGGGAAAGGATCTGGGTATGATTCCATTATGGAGTTGAAGTGATCGTCGTAGATCTTCAATGTTGAGGGACTGATCGTGCGCTGTTTGAGTGTCTTCTTGAGTTGGTGAATGAGACGGACCACAGGGATGAGCGCAAGCAGATTGTTTGGCGTCTTCAGACCAGTCTCCAGGGAGTGAAATCCATCAGGCTTCATGTAGTCGTCGTCGATGGGTGTCGGCTCACCAACCTCGGTGTCCGGGTCTGCCCCATCCAAAGACTGACCTAGCTCGAGAGAACACAGCCTGTCCCAATTATAGATCGCCCACCACGTGCGCTTCCTGAGCTCTGCTTGCATAGGGCTTATGTTTGGCTGCTCCAGATGAAGTCCAGACTCTTGCGCGGTTCTCAACGCAGCTCCTAGCCATACCCACGCTGCAGACCTACGATTCGTTTCCATAAAGTACAAGCTCGTCATCAGTGCAGTCCTAGCATGGTCAATCGTAATTTCATCCGAGAGTGTGTTGACCTGCTGAGTCGCGATCTCGATATAACCAAGCGCATCCTGCGCATACTGCCGCTCGTCCGTGATTAACGTCGCGCAAGCCATGACTGCGAAGAATACACCAATCCATGCTTTTCGCACACCTGTGAACGACCCAGCACGATAAACGTCATCAACCTCATTCTGGAATGTCGGCCAGTGCAACACCGGCTGGAACGGATGCAAATGCGCTTTGTACTGACCCAGAAGGTGCTCAGTGATATGTCGGGATGGAAGAGGTGGACCACCATCAGGGCACAAATGCTGAATTCCAGGGGTCCGATACGCGTGAGGAGGTTTAAAGACTCCGCGGCCATAATTCCGGATGTTCCGGCGGACCTTGAAGAAATTACCCGTGGCGCGTGGGAAAGTGCCTCGATCCCGGACTTGGTTGTTTTCAGGCAGGGTTAATGTGGGAGTTCCCGATGATTGTGTCGAAGGCGGTCCACTGTCCGGAATCATACCTTTCAGTTGAGAAATTTGTTGTTTGGCCTGATGAAGCTGGCGCTCTAGATCTTGAACTTGCCTGTGATGATTGATCAGCGAATGCGCCTACGCGCTCGAAGTGGATTCTGCCTTACTTCATAGACGACATGCGCCGGTTGGTCTCCTTGGTGAACTGACACTTGACACTACGGCTGGAGCATTCCGAACAGCTGGAGGCATCCGTTGCATCACACTGTCCTCGTTAGCTCATGCATTGAATGCCCCAGAGATAGACATACCTTAACCTTCCTCTCGCGACAAGCATCACAGCTCGGGTCCTTGCGTCGTTGTCGATACGCGCGTTTCTGAGCCGACAGCGCTGCAACCGAGGCATGTGAAGGGGGCGTCCGTGAACCTCCATGCATGCCATCCGACATCCGCACATCGTGAAGACCAGGAGATGGACTAGCCATCACATGCGGTGGAGGAAGGTGATTAGGCGGCGGAGGTGGCAGCCCCCCAAAGGCGGGAGTGTTCAACGTCGCCATGGGAGAGTGGTGATGACCCGGTGGTGTAGAGTTGGCATGGTGATGGGCCACGGAGGGGGGGACTGGGTACCCCGGCGGCGATGCCTGCATGGCACGCCCAGATGATGGAGATGAGTAGGAAAGAGGAGGGTTGCTTGCTTCTCAATAGACAGACATGGGCCAGGAGACTTGTCGACCAGTCCAAGTGAGAGTTGCCTGTCCTGCAGGAAGCAGTCGTGACCTCCGATTCGATGCGGTTGTGCCTTTCGAGCTTGCGGGCGGAAAATTAGTCAAGCAAGACGATGATGGTGTGGTCGACGCGGATCTGAAGAGAATAACGTGGCAGGCGGCAGTCGGGGTGATGCTAATATTGCTAGTCCAGAGCCTCTGCCAACGCCCAGTTTAAGGTCCGGAGTTTTTGCCGAAAGTAACAAAACAGCGTCCCAAAAAGCAGGAGCCAAAGCAATTTACAGTGAACCGGTGGGCGATACGATTCTTTCTTCGTGGAAGTAAGGAGAAAGCAAATATGAACGAATGTCTGGTACAGCAAGGGACGAGGTGTATGGAAGTGGGTTCCCAGGAGTGTCAGCCCATTTGTTGTGGGTTCACTGTGGCAAAGTCGACGGCTCAATGGTTCGAGGTTGTTGGAAGAAATCGAAATTGCAGTCCGTAAATTTGGAAAGGTAGGCCTTCCCCCAAGGGATACATGGAGCCTTGGGTCTCAAAAGAGGGTTCGATGGTGCTTTCGTTGTCACGTTGATCGACATAACGCAGAAGCTCGAGTCTCTGATGTCCGCTTGGACGATCCACTGGTCCCGGTGGGCCTTTGGTCGGGACTGGCCAAGCGAAAAAAAGGGTAACTTCCGTAACGTGTTCGTTCCCGCCCAGCGTCGACGACAGAGGGTTGCACGGACGGGAGAGCCACACGACAAGGACCGGCTCCGAGTCATGGGGTGCATCGGGGGGGAGCCAATCATCTGGTTGACACGGCCATTTGCTCCAAAAAGACACGGACTCGGGTGGGAGATAGCCACAAGACAAAACGTGCAGAGGTACGGCGCGTCCTGTACAAGCAGGGGTATGCAGCTGTAGTGACTTGATTGGCTTTGCACCAGCGGCGCCATCAGAGCTGCTCGGAAGAGGCGAGCTGCTCTCGGAGTGAGGCTCCCACCAGAAAGAACAAGAACACGGGGGGCGTGTCAATCTCACGGCCAAGCCATGTGCTCTGACACGCCCGCATGGTCCAGGTCAGATTACCTTTCCAGCCATTGGTTCAGGAGATGAGACGACGTGCAGAGAAGCTCCCCGGACCGAGCGTCGACAGCCTGGGCGACGAGTGGCTCACTCAAAGGCAGCCAGTGGGCGAGATGCCAGAGGGAAAAGTACCGAAAATTCGGCTCGGCAACATTGCCCGGGAAAAACCACATGGAGAGTTCAGAGTTTGTCGGCTGTAACGACACCGCTTCTTGGAGTAACGGGCTTTTGCGAAGCAAAGCAATTGGAGAGGTCGATCAACGCTGTGCCCTCTTACTCCACTCACCGTATTGTCATGCGCACTCTGAGAAGTCTCTGATCGCTCCTTCGTGCAGCCGCGGCGTCTGTAACCCTCGTTGATGGGTGGTTGTCAAGCTGCAAGAACGCGCATGCAAGGACGGGACGGCAGCAACCTTGGATAGCCGTGAGGTACAGTACTCTGGAACCTGGGCTGGTTGCAGATCATGACGACCATCTTTCACGGGAAGTAGGTCCGGCAGTTACCGCAAAGCCACAGGCAGTGTTCGTCGTATGGGAATTCAGCTTTCTCCTTTTGCTCCCATCAACGTTGAGACTGTTGACAGCATTGATGCAGTCGGGAACGACTTCCGACCTAGATCTTTGCTCCTCGTGTCTCTCCTTTGTGGTTCTCTTAGCGATATTACAGCTCTCTATTGAGGTCCCCCCCGGCAGATCAGACAAACCTCTAACACAGTGCTCTATATGCCGTTCCAGGCTGACAAGGGGGTTGAAAGCAATTGACTCCTTCCTGTTTGGCAAAACGTAAACCCGCGTGGGGTTTTCGACGAGCTCCGGGGATAACGCAAAACTGCAAGATCTGACTCGTGGATGGACACGCTGGAGTGCCGGATCAGGCCAGTCACAACTCAAGCCTTGCTTTCCCAGTTGGCAGGGGCCGTGAATGACCGCCGGAACGCGGGGTGCGTCATTGCCACGAGGCCGCAGCACATGTGTGACCCGTCCTGCTCTCGTGCACCCCTGACGTCCATGGCCGCGGCACACGTAAGATCCCTCCAAGTGGCTGAGGGGCATCTGCAAAGATTTTCCACACTGTCGAGGGCCGATGTTTGACCAAGGTGCAGCACTTCCAGTGGTGATCAAGCCTCATGACCTTGCTTCGTGTCAGAATCGCATAATATCCGGACGGATCTCGGCGGTCATGTACCGAAATATCTGGGAACTTGCCTTGATCAGCTGGACTTGCGCCACGAGGCTCTCTCAACTGCCCGGGGTCTGGTAGATCGCTTCGATTGATACTTTTACGGGAGGTGACAATGCCCTACCTCCCACAGCGATATGCTTGAAACGTTCTTGGATATCGACCAAGACTTCCGCTCTATGCCTGTACTCCACTCCTAAGCTCTTGTTGCCGACTATCCGTGAATCGGACCATCTCCGAGCCCTGCAACGTTTTCTAACAACGTGTCTCGACGGCATGTTCCATGGCTCTTTTTGTCCATGCAAGCTTGTGGAAATGAGAGGTCATTTGCGTGTCTTGGGCAGACCAAACACGCGTCTGTTCATCTGTGTGATCGTCCACTTTCTTGCTTCACTAAGCGAGGAGGCCTCATGGTCTCAGCCAGCATGACTCGGTGGTACTGTTGACATCTCGGGATAATGTTTTGGCGAGACGCCATGTGTGCGGTCCAGCACATGAGCGGGCGCTGGCGGCGCATTTGTCTCGCCTTGGACACCATGAACGACGCGGGGGACATGTCTAGCAGCACGTAATTTCTATCGTCGCCTTCGTCTAATGCTGAAATTGGAAGATGCTGAGCTGGATTACTTCCCCTTTCTTCTCTGTCTTGTCGCTGTATGACCGTGAGAATGAAACGTCTCGGCGTGATCAGTGATCGGGAAATATGGCAATGCTACTGTACGTGCGCGGATCTGCAAATTCTTGTTTTCGTGGTGCGTTGGAGTGGACGAGATCTACAAGCGGCTCGTCAGAGTTTCGCCAGCTACTGGTAGCGTGAATGTAGACCTGTACCGTCCGAGGGCTACATGGTGGTGTCGTGATACATGCACGGGAGTTGCAAATCGGCATAGGTCGATTTCGAATCATTGCTAAGCAGTAGTCATCTCTGAAAACTGAAAAAGCTGGCGGTGATGTCATATCCAGACGGCACGAACCAGGATCGCACAAGACCCTGAGCAAACTCTGTTCCTGGCAAAAAAAGCAGAACACAATCGACCGAGTGGCAGGCCCCGCCGGAAGTCGGAACAGCGCCCATTGGCTCAAGAAACTCAATTGACGTCTTGCAGAGCCTCATCTCGAGGGGCAATGATGAGCGTTCCCAACGGGACCACTGACGAGGGATCCCATTTTCTCCCGAACGAACCCACTTCGTCATAAAGATCTACATACGGCCCGCCAAGTGTACCACAAAGGTTGCTTTCCCTCCGGCGCTGTGAAGGAGATATCCATGCAGCTCATCGTCCCGGTCAATCTGGTAAAGGAGTTCTCCGCCTTGGGGTGACGGTGTAACTCCTTCGATCTTCACCACCGCATATTCTGAGCCGCCCTGGAAACTTAGTGCCGCTTGGTACAACCCGCTGAGGTCGCGGGTGGCGAGTATGCCTAGCCACAGGGGTGGTACTCCGACATCGGTCGACATGGAGCCACGCCGAAAGTACACAGCCAGCGGTGGATCTAGGGAAGCCTCGGCAGCCCCCGGAGCTGGATATGCCTGAGGCTGGTGATTCTCAGCGCTGACCAATGAAGAAGTATTGGCGGCTTGCAAGAGGGATGGATCGATCTGAACGTCACTGCTAGCAGCTTTAGACGCTGCAGGTAGCGACTTTTTGTTGCGGCGAGCTGGTGCTTTGGTCTTGGTCTTGGGCGCTGATGGGCTTTCGATCGTTGAGGTTGTGGGGTTATCATGCTGGACGTTCTTCTTCTGCTCAGACGCGCGAACAGTCTCGCGCCAACGCTTGAGAGTATCCCGGCAAAGAAGCTGGACGGCTTTGAGGTATCTTTCTTTGGCGAGTCCTTCTTCCATGGGCATTCTTTCCTGCAGCACGGTTCCGTGCAGCCACTCCTCTTTCAACTCATTCCAGTTCTCTGTTTCATACGTGTTGACGAAATTGTTGGCCAGAAGTATCTTGAAGAGTTTCTGCTTCATGAGCCTTGACTCAAGCGGATTGAGACCAAGAGTGTTTTTGGCTTCTGCTAGTGACATGTTCTTGGACTGGTTGCGCATGTGCTTCGTTACATCCATGCAGATGACATCGAGGAATAGCTGAAGTGGTTGCGGAGACGGTGGATCTGTGTTGTCGAACAATTGCTGAAGGTGAGGCATGCTCTGAACGACATGTTGCTTCGCGGCTTCCCACGCTTCAGGCCCACATTCGGTCTTTTTGACAATGCTCCGTTCCTGACAGATGGCTTGGAACTGCTCCCGAAGTTGACGATACATGTCAGTATCAAGACCAAGTGACCTCTGAGCTTCCCCAAGTGTGGTCTCGGATGGGTAACGGGGTGGCCCTGGGGGGTCGGGTGGCAGGCCGTTCCACTCTCTGGTGTGACGGCGACGCTTCTTGGCTTTCCATTTCTCCTCATTACTTGCCTGCAGGTCGTCCCGACCTTTTCTCTTAGATCCTGTTGCTGCAGAGTGTCAGAATGAGCAATGCAAAAACACAATGGACGACACACAAGCTTCTGTAAGAAGAGAAAGATCAGGCTCGGCTCCTGTTGTGGCGGTGGCAATGGCATCAATGCCCTCCACAGCTCCGGAAACGTCGTTAGTCCCCTCGGCCACTGCATTTCCCAGAAGGTTGGCAGTTTTCAGATGCATGCCATGCTTGAAGCGGAGTCGCATGAGACCACTCTCGGTGACATTGTATCCCTCGGCTTGCAAGATGGGAAGCATGTCCTTCTGCATCACGTTCCTCTCCCACATCTCGCGAACTCGGGCGACAACCGCTTCATCTTTGTGGGAGTAGTCGTGCTTAGCCGGAAACCCCCATCTCTAAAATCGTGTGAGTGTGGGCATTCCTAAATCACGTGATTGTGTACTTACGCGGAATTGTGTCTGGAATGTCCTCTTGCTATAGAGTATCAGTGAACATCGTACTTGACCAGCGTCGGGTGTCTAACCTCGGGACAAACTCCAATTTATCCCTGAAGTAATCGACAACCTCATCTAGCGGTCTCTTCTCTGTGACGTAAAGTTTGAAGCAGATGTCGCGTTTATCATCCCAGTCGTAGCCTGCGGAAGTGGACGGTCAGCGCCATCAAAATTCATCTAGAAACGTGTTGACCCACCCATGGCGAGTTGCGAGTCACGTGCAGAAGCCGAACAGTTGCTGGGGTTTGTGCGCGGTGCACTGTTGATGGTGGAAGTGCAGAAAGTGAGGTTGGCGAGATTTGCATTCCAACTTGGTGCCAAGCCCCGCACCAAACCTCGCTGTTCTTACACACGTCCAACATGCATCATATTCTTAGAATAGCACAACTGTACGCCCAGTCTATGTTTGTGAGACGAACTATTGTCTATCGTACATGCTTCCGATTAAGTTAAGGAAGTTTTGTACTCAAACCATCTGGCAGGGTTGCCGCAGTAGAGGGCATTTCCCATCCAGCATGATCGCGAAGCATATCGCTGCTCTCGAACGACATTCTCACAATACCACTGCATGGAAACCAAGGAAAATTCTCGTCCAAATCATGTGAGCCGTGGCGCGTAGTCAGTACGCAAGGCTTCTTCTACGCATGTAGACATAGCTGTGCGAACCACTTCGCCTGCGGCTTACACCATGCTATGGTCGATCAGAATATCATCCAGTGGTAGTTACCTTGTCGGCTCCGCGTACGACGACCTTTCATGCATACTGTATCAAGGTCATGATGATAGTTCTTATCATCTCCGTTGATCTTGTCTCGTCGTGTGTCTCGCAGGACTGAGCATCAAAGCACAATTGACCGATTCCGCGAGGCGTGCGAAAGACTCACATGGTACATCGAGACGCACTCATGCCAGTTGCCCAACAACCAAGAGACAAAATTTTGACGAATTGACAGACTGCTGCAGCACTATCGAGACATGTGAAAGAATCAAAGTTCCCAGGATGGTGGAAAGCTGTTACGCTAAATGGCAGCCGAGCCGCATGACATGGTCAGGTTTCCCCATGATGAGAGTGACGGGAGATTTCCCATGCGTTTTGTGCGGGCGCGGAATATCCCGTGCTTCTTCTCCATCCACGACCGTGACCTCAAACTCCCTTTCGACAACACGCTCGCATCACGCGCAAACCGTCTTTCAACATCACCTCCTGCATCAGACCCGTGATCGCATCTTGGACCCCAGCGTGCATTTCAACAGCATGATGTCAATTGATCATTGAGAGCTCGAGACATGGGAAGGAGGAATAGGATCACGCCGGGTGCTGGCAGACTTCGCTTCTCTGCAGCTCTATGACTTATCCCAAGTCTATCTTTACAGTTCCCGGCAGCCAGTTGACTGAGACGTCATCCTCTCCTCCACCCGTGTCAGACCCTCGGCCACCACGACACGACTCGAGCATAGAACAGAACAATCCTTTCATTGTACATACTTCAAATCTGCCGGGCGACACTTCAACTGCGCATTCGGGACTTGGACATCAAGGATACAGCGGCGATATCGAAGAGGCTCAGGACTATTTTAATCAAACGACAGAGAAGATTTTGACCACAGAACAAGGCCCAACATCGCACCCAGCAGACAACGCGTCACTTACCGTCTTGCCGCCTGCAGCTTCAGTGACAGCAGACAGCCAATACCGCACCCTTGTGGTAAGATGGGAATCCTCCATACTGGGTGATCAGACTGCTAATTGTTGTCAGACCCCACCTTCTTCGAAGAAACGCCCCCTCGACGAGCAAGTCCGATCCCTTTCCAAATCCGAACCCTCCTTGAAGAAGCCGCGACTCTTCCTCAAAAAGCGACGACACGTCCTAGAGCATTTCGATTTCCCAGGGCCCTCGATCAACGACACTCAACCCACTTCCCCACTCTTCTTCAGCAACTCTCCTCTCTTACGACCACAACTTCCTGCCAGATTTTCGAGCTCAGACGCAGCTATAAAGATGTTGAGCAAAGCAAAGTCGGAAGATGCGCAGATCAAGACGGTGACACTGGCGAGAGGCACGGTCTCCACCCCGTCTTTGCCAAGTGCAATGCAGATAAGAGCTGCGTCGGATCGATCAAGCATTGCACGATCGACTTCGCCGGATTCAAGCATCAGAGGTGACACCTCGTCTGGGATCATAAGCTCAATAAGTGTGGTTGAATTACTCGAGCAAGACGAAAGACCTACCATGATCGTGGATCTCAGCGAGAGCGGCAATTATGGAAGCGGACAACTGAGACCGCTCTTCACAAACTCCTCCTTGCGATCATATTCCGGGCTCGTGGAACTAGTGACAGGAGCTTTCGAGCAAGTTTTGAGTGAGGGAGACTCTGCGCAGACATTCATGCAATTTAAATCATGGCTGCTTAGTGCTACGGTCAATGGCGAATCGCTGAATGTCTGTCTTCCTTCTTTCAAGTTTGCCGGACTATCTTGGTCGGTCTCAACATTACGGAAACGTCTTCGTCTGGTAAGTGGCACATTCCTGCAGGATGCCACGTCTCCAGGACAAAGACACGTAAAATCATCTCCGCTGGATATAACACCCAAGTTCAAGGCAGATGCCAAGCCATCAAGTCCGGTTGAACCACCGGACTATTTTGGCAACACTGGTTTCTTACGGCCATCGGTACCAGCTAGAACAACGTCAAGCGATGCGCTTCCCTCCACAGAGCCAGCGTCCATTCATCCGTCGCAGACACCGGATTCTATGGGATTTCCAACAATGGCAACGAAGGATTCGGATCCGATTTCAATGGACGATATGCCGGTGGAAGAAGAACCATCATTCGACTGGACGCGAATACCTGTGACGGACAGCATGCCTGAACACATTCGATTCGCCAGATCTGTAGATTGGGCGTCGACGTCACTAGGGCCGATAGAACTTTGGTCGCCTGATCTCCGACAAATGTGCAATCTCATCATGGGTAGTCCCCACCCAGCAGCCATGTATTGGGGAGAAGATTTTATAGCCATTTACAACGAAGCATATGTGGCGCTTGCTGGGCAAAAACACCCTCAGCTGATGGGACAGAAATACAGCGAGGCATGGCACGAGATCTGGGATGAGGTGAAAGATGCCTTCGCAAATGCCAGAAGCACTGGTGAGGCTACCATGAAGGACGACGATTGTTTGTTCATGATGCGAAACGACTATCTCGAAGAGACGTATTTTTCCTGGTCAATTATTCCTCTGGTTGGATCGGACGGATCAGTCCAAGGACTATATAATCCGGCGTTCGAAAAGACACGACGGAAAATAGCTGAAAGGCGTATGCTTACCTTGCGAGAGATTGGCGAAAGGACTGCAGCGGCACGCGATGTCAGAGGCTTCTGGCAACAAGTCCTGGGAGCTCTCGAATTGAATGAGTATGACACTCCGCTCGTGCTTCTGTATTCGGTCTCGGATGACTCGGATTCGGACTCGTCGTCCATGCATTCGGCCTCAATGACAGCAAACATGACGTGCCGTCTCGAGGGGTCTTTGGGCATCGCCCAAGGTCATTCTTCGGCTCCACAGAATATCGATCTTAGATCTGGGACTGAAGGGTTCGGAACAGTTTTCCGCGAATCAGTCAAGACTGACAAGCCCATACTGCTACACGCTGGATCGCATGAACTTCCAGCTAGTTTGCTCCAGAATCTCGACGCTCGAGGATTTGGTGATCCAGTCAAGTCCGTGGTCATCTGCCCTATTCATCCTACGACGGGCGAATCAGTTCTTGGATTTTTGGTGCTTGGAGTGAATCCCCGCAGACCATATGATGAAGACTACAGTCTGTTCATTCAGCTGCTGAGTCGACAATTGGCGACTTCTCTCGCATCGGTCGTACTATTCGAAGAAGAGATCCGAAGAGGACAAAAAGCTGCAAAACTTGCCGCGCTCGACCGGATGGAATTGTCGGAGCAGCTAGCGGCGCGAACACAAGAGGCCATTGACAGCGAGACCAAATTCACTCGAATGGCCGAGTTTGCACCAGTCGGCATGTTCATCGCAAATTCCGAAGGAAGTATCACATATTGTAACGACACGTGGTACAAGATATCGAGCATATCGAAAGATGCACCGGTACAAAAGTGGATGGACGCCGTCAACGATGATGACCGGCAGATGGTCATGAACCATTGGCGCGAGCTTGTCGTTGAGAAGCGACCAATCACTGCCGCATTCCGCTTCAAGGCTGCGTGGACGAATCCCGATGGCACTCCAGGCGAACGGTGGGTGCTCTTCTCGGCTTACCCTGAAAAGAATCCGAATGGCAATCTCAAATCAGTCTTCGGATCCTTCACCGACATCAGTCAGCAGAAATGGGCAGAGGGGTTCCAGAAACGCAAGATGGAAGAGGCTGTTGAGCTGAAACGACAACAAGAAAACTTCATCGATATGACGTCTCACGAGATGCGGAACCCTCTTTCGGCTATTTTACAATGCTCCGACGAGATTTCTGCGACGATGGTCAAGATTCGAGATGACCAGACCAGTCTCCGGAACAAAGATCTCGATGAGTCTGTGACGAGCGCTCTGGAAGCTGCTCAGACCATTGCACTCTGCGCGCAGCATCAGAAACGAATCGTGGACGATATCCTCACGCTCTCAAAGCTCGATTCGGAATTGCTTCTTGTAACACCCGTTGATGCCCAACCTCTGACTGTGGTGCAGCGAGCCTTGAAGATGCACGAGGGAGAACTGTCGTCCAATGACATTCAACTCAAATTCAGAGTCGACCCATCGTACGAGAAGCTCGGTATCGATTGGGTTCGCTTTGACCCATCTCGCGTTCTGCAAGTCTTGATCAATCTGACCACGAATGCAATCAAATTCACCACTCCGGAAAGTCAACGAACCATCACTGTCTCGATAGCAGCATCAACACAAAAGCCATCAACCCTGAAGCAGCGCGCTGTGGATTACTTCCCATCTCGCCGAACGGATCGTAGCGAGAATAATGCTGACTGGGGCGACGGTGACGAGGTTTACATCCAATTCGGTGTGCAGGACACTGGACGTGGTCTAACGGAACAAGAAAAGAAGATGCTGTTCTTGCGCTTTAGTCAAGCCTCACCACGCACGCATGTCCAATACGGCGGCTCAGGTCTTGGTCTATTCATCTCACGACAACTCACTGAGCTTCAAGGCGGTGAGATCGGTGTTGCCAGCGAGGCAGGCAAAGGAAGCACATTCAATTTCTACGTGCGAGCTCGACGCAGTCATGCGCCAGACACAACCGATCGGGCTAATGGCATTGCTGCCAAAGTTGGTGCGATTGTAGGCGCTACTGGTGGTCCGACTGGCTCGATGTCACAGAGGGCAGATGAGGTGAACAAGGCAGTCGGGACAAAGTATATCCTTCTTGTGGAAGACAATCTAGTCAATCAACGCGTGCTGCAGAAGCAGCTTAAGAATTTGGGCTGCGTAGTCCAAGTTGCCAACCACGGTGCGGAAGCACTCGAAAAGCTGAAGCAGAGCACATGGTCCAAGACGGGTGATGGGAGCAAGACCAACCTTAGTGTCGTGCTCATGGATCAAGAAATGCCGGTCATGGATGGTCTGACGGCAACGAAACGCATCAGAGAAATGGAGAAGAGTGGACAATTGACGGGCCATGTTCCTGTCATCGCTGTCACAGCCAACGCCAGGAGTGAACAGATACAAACAGCGTTGGATGCGGGGATGGTAGGTTGAACAAGTGCACTTCTCCGTAGCAGTCACTGACGAGAAGCAGGATGATGTGGTCTCGAAACCATTCCGACTTCCTGATCTTATTCCAAAGGTGGAGGAATTGATGGGGAAACACCCAGAACCTACATCTTGATAGAGGCGACCACGCTTACAATGCAAGTCTTTGCATGTGGCACATCCTTCAACCCCCAACTACAACAACCAATGAGACAACGACAGAAAGACTGTATCAGCAGCCATGAATCGATGATTTGGGACGGCGGCGCAAGCGGCGTGGGGAGCATGGATGGGCGGACACAAACATAGTCAACCCAGAACAAGTCGCCATTTTGAATCGACAGATCACAGGGAACGCGGACGCCTGGCCGGGATAGCACTGGTAGTGTCTATTTTTCAAACGTTTACGGGAGGATTGCATAAGGACTGCAGCGATTAGACGCGCGGGAGACAGAAGGAGCCCTTTCCGACAGGTCCAGCGCATACAGCGAGGCGGAGCTATATGTATGAATGTGTTGGCAGCCATGTCTGTATCCAGGCGACTTGACCCACCAAGGGTATCAAGCATAGCGTGCATGAACCGGTCAAGGTGAAAAAGCCACGAGCGTCTAACGCAGCCTTGTGACTGGCTGCCATTTCATCGACTCTGCACATGCATCCTCACTCCCATTCGTCGCCGCGCTACTCTCGGGATCCAATTTGCTCGACAGCTACCTTTGTATATCTACATGTACAGTCTCAAGCTTCCCATCCCATCCGACCCGTCTATAATCTCCACCCCCGTCAGCTACACGCACATGACTGTACCGGACTCATGCAAGCTCTCTTACTCTTTTGCTCCGACCAGGATAACTACTCGATCAACCCTGTCGCACAAGTCTAGCATTCAGGCAAAGATACCGCCCCCAGTCCCCGCGAGATTGTGCCTTGTTTGCGCATCCCCAGCTGTATCTCTCCGCTCGAGCGACCATGTTTTCGTGCCCCGCTCTCGTCACCCGACGGTAGCACACACAGCTTGTTCAAGAGTAGGAGGGGAGAGGACACAAGTGCAGCGCAGCAACCACGCAAGTGAGAAGGAACGTAAGATATGGCTGCGTTGAGATCGCCGCTTGCTCCGTCGCCTGTGCCGGCAGCGAAGGTCGGGGAGCACAAGGCGGAGGAGGGGTTAGTGGGAGAGGGATTGTCGCCGCGGAGGTACGTCAATCATGCTGGCCGAGTGCGAGAACAGCGGAGGTAAACAGGTGGGAAGGAGCGCAAGAGCAGGAGACCAGCAGAGTGAGGAGGGGCCATTCACGGCAGGAGGGAAGAGATGGGAGGCCGGAAACAAGACACTAGCTGACACCGCTGCAGCGCTGACAGTCTCGCCCCTCCATCACCGTACCCGGCGCATGTGGACCCAAGCCCGACAGAATCGAATGGCACGGACACGACAGACATAGACGACGAGGCGCAGGATGGGATCAACGACCACTTGTTTGCGAATGACAGCGGGCATGGACAAGAGCAAGGGCCGGGACAGGGACCACCACTGGATCGAGACGGCATGAGCCCGATCAGTCCGAATAGCGTAGGTATATAACAGCGCGAGAGGCAGAGGAATACTGACAGGCTGTAGCTAGCCAAGCTGGACACTGCCATCGTAGGTAGAGGGGAGCTCGGGATGGATGATGCGCCGACATCGGTCATACATGTGAGCCAGGGGTTCAAGCAATTTGTTAGTATGGTCAAGAGAGGCCAAAGAAAAATGCTAACGAGGCACAGGCGAGTCCTGCGTCACCGAATTCGAGGGTGATCACAAAGGCTGAGAGCTTCATTGCTTCCCCTAGCACTCCTGATGCTGCTAAGGGTCCGGATGACAAGGTACGGCATCTGTATTGACAGTATGAAGCGAGCTGATCTGGCCCAGCGTCTTTCGGGGCAATCACCTGGTGCAGACAATGGCAGTAACGACACAATCAACATTTCCGCGCAGAAGCCAGCGCGGCAGGACTCGGTGACTGAGAGCATTCTCTCCTCCAGACCCACATCCTCAATCGCTGCGGCATCGAGTCACTCGAGCTCATTAGTGAGGCCGAGTAGTGACTACAGCATCCATGTCATCAATGTCAATGGCGACCTGGCCATGTCCGAGACCGCCAAGAGTCTCGATCGTGTGACCGAGGAAGTGCGAGGTCTACGACGAGCTCTGGCGAATTGCTGGAGTCTATGTAACACTCTCGCAGATATGAGCAGTGTACATCGACAACGTGTCTTCAGCAACACACCACAAGGCCGATTGAGCAACATTGCATGGAACAGCTGTTGGAGGTTGTGTCAGCAGCTGTATGCCCACCGAGAAACACCACTTGGAGGCATCGAAGAGAGCATCGAACTCTGTCGTGAGTTCACTCAAGCTCGTTTCGAAGCCCGTTCAAAAGGCGACGCAACCTCCGACTCCATCCTCCGAGTTTCATTCGAGATGAACATCCATCTCTACAACGTCCGAGACCGCTCTCTTCCGCCCTCCTTCGTTAAGCGTACCATGGACTTCTACATCGCCTTTTGCCACCGATTAATGAAGAAACGCTCCTCTCTACCACAAGACACCGAAGCCCTCCTCGCCGCCTGCTTCGCCCTCGCCTCCTCCCTCTATCGCCTCCAACACCCCATCCCGGACGCCTACGACGACGAGCAAACCGAAGAAGAGCTCCTCACCGCCTGCCTCCACGCCGCCTTCGGCCTCTCCGACCTCCTCAAAGAATCCTGGTCCACCTCCCGCGCCTCCGAACGCGGCACCCCACGCCCGAACCAATCCTCCTTCCCCCCTCGCTCCTCGCGCAACCTCACCTCCTCCGAAGGCCGCACCTCCTCTCTCAGCAACAGGACCTACCACGACGCGCCCCCGTACAACCCCACCTACCCCACCTCCTCCTCCCTCACCAACCCCGCCCCGCCCCTCCCCCCAGAAACCCCCATCACAATCTTCGACGACGTCACCGATTCCTCATCGCCAGAATCCGCCCAGCCCCCCAACATCCTCGTCCTGGGCCCCGACGCCCCCCGCGCCCCTTCCTCCCGGCAACAACCCCCGCGTCGCTCGGCCCCTGCCTCCGCCGGCCCAACGACACACCACGAGCGCTGGTCAAGCAACGCCTCCTCGCTGAGCTCGTACACGGATTCCTCGTCGCGCAACTCGTCCAATCGGACGTTGACGGAGACGGAACACAGACATCTCCGCACATTCAAGGCTCTGCTCCTCCGCGTCGCTCACGATCTCGGCTTTGATCCAGGGAAGGATAATCTGGTCGAGTGGGCGCGGGAAGTGAGAGGGGACGCGATGGGGGAAGGGGAAGAGAGGAGGGGGTTGTGCGCCGCTTTTAAAGGGCTGGTGGGGCAGGAGGATTTGATGAGTGGTGTTGTGGTGGGGAGGGGGGAGAGGTTCGAGGCGAGGGAGGTGAGGGGCGCGGTGGAGTGGTTGGTGCGGAAAGATGGGGGGTGGGAGTGGGTTTGGGGGTTGGTGGGGTGGGTGACGGGGGATGGGAGGGGAGGGGAGGGGTTTGTGTTTTGAGGGGAATGGGAAGGACAAAGGGGGGGAGGAAGGGGGAGAGGAAACGGAAAGAGGAGGGACGATTTGGGGTTCCAATTGGGAATGAGGATATGATTAGCGGGCGGGTATCTACTACCCTCTCCACTCGCAAAAGTTTGCGTCCCTTTTCCGTTGTTCGAAATAGGTAGCTTATTGCAATAGCTATTACAACACGAGAAGATGAGTAAGAGATCTGGTAGTTATAGGCGTGGCTAAAAACTACCAGAACTATCTGATAGCTCAATTTAAGGCTTGCAGATCCTGTGTTGACGGAATTAGAGCTATAGTAAGTGAATACTCAGCGAAGATAGTGTTACAGAGGACTCAAACTTTTGCGAGGTATATTGTCCCTCAATATGAGTGGATCCACTTTTATCGCTCCTCTCTGTGTTGCCCTTCTCATCCTGGTCTCGTTAATCATCACGGCACTGTCTTCGTACATGAGTAGTCGTCACAACCCTTACACAGCATACTCATGACCCCTCGTACGTCCCGTCCACCCCGTCCACCCCGTCCACCCCGTCCACCCCACCACCCTTCTCTTCCGAGGTCACTTCCCACTACCCATACCTCACCCTAACCTTCTTCTTCACCACCTTCCGACAAGCAGGACACTGCGTTCCCTTCCTCTCCGGCACCGTCCGATCACTCCTCAACCCCGGACAGTGCTGCTCCGAACACCACCTGCACATGACCAGATGTCCGCACGGCAGACACGCTATCTCCGCCGGCTGGGTGTAGCAGATCCTGCAGTCTAGCTTGACTGTCAAGTCCTCGTCCGTGCGCGGTTCCGGACGGTCAGGGTCGACGTCGAGGCCAAGGGGTTGGGGAGGCGGGCCGGGGGAGGTGTCGCGGGCGGAGGGATGAGGGGAGGGGTGGGCGTACGTGTGTGGGAATGTAGTGGGATTTTCTCTTAGAAAGGCGTGGTCGGTAGGGTGGCGGGATTCGTTGTCGATGGTGATGTAAGGATTGCCGAAGGTGGTGCTGGACGTGGATCGGGGTGGGGAGGCGAGGTCGGAGTAGTATTGTGCTAGTGATTGTTGGATTGCAAGTTCGTTCTCGGCCAAGATGTCTTGTTGAGAGGATATGTATCGTCGATCGTGCAGCGAATGTGGTGCTGGTTGGTCAGGAGTGTTCTGTCGGTTGTTGTCGAGGGTAGCTGGAATTCCTCCTCGGCCGGGTGCTGGCGGCGGTAGACCCCATACAGGCGGCGTGCGATTTTCTCTCCGTGCCTGCTCGGCATCCCTGAATCTATCGTAGGCTCGAGTGAACATCTGATTGATCGGACTGACCCAGTCCTCTCGATCCATATCCTCGCGTGTGCCAAACACGCGTCTGGCGTTCTCTGCGCCTCTACCTTCCTGTCGCCATCGATCGATTTGGACTTGACCCTGCAGAATGTCTATACGCAGATCTTCGGCTCTCGTTTCAAGCGCCGATTTCTGCTCTTGCACTCTGAGCAGAAGTGCATCTAGCGCAGAGATATCACGATCGATACGTTGCCGTTCGTTCCTTTGATGTTGCACCCATGTAGTACCGCTGTGGACCCTCTGATCTGGCGCGGCATTGGCTGTGGCGTCTTCAAATGTCCGGTTCGCTGCAAGACCATTCCTGGACACAATGCTGCCAAGCGATCTTTCGAGCTGCGCGAGCTCCTCTATCGCTCCACTAGCTTCTGGAAGCTCACCGAGATCTCGCAGGGCAATAGAGACTCTTTGAACACCGGTGCTCATTCTACCCAGTTCTCGCCCAAGTGCAGCTAGACGTCGCTGTTGAGCTTGTCGCGAGCCGGTGGGTTGCATCACATTGCCTGCGATTCGTCGAGTAACTACCAGCTGCGACTGTGTCTGGTAGTTCTCGGACGGAGACATGCTTGGAGTACTGGGCTGGGTCGTAGCAAGATCGTGTGCCACTTGCGTGCTCGTTTGATTTGTTCTAGTTTGATCCTCTTCATCCACCTGCTCCAACAGTCGATCAAAAGTCTCTTCCAGTGATGGACCGTCTTCAGCTGTGCTCCACTCGACCGTGATGTGCTGCACCGGATCTGCAGCGCTTCTCACTGTGCCAGCTCGCAACTCGTCTAGCGTCCGGGGGAGGTGGCCCGGCGACACATCACCCCATGGCTCGCCTAGGACCGCTATCCGTTCTTCTCGGCCATCTGATGTTGTGACTATCCGATATCCGCGGTGGAAATCGTACCATCGTTCCAGAAAGGCGGTCTGATCGGGGACCTCTGGTATGCGAGTCTGCGAAGGCAGTAGATTGGTTGCGGCGACCCGGTGTGACCAAAACTCTTTGCAGAACCAACAGTATCTATCCCAGCGTCTTCCTCGTGGTACCAATCCAACCCCGTCAATATACGTTGTGTAGGTCGGACTGTGAGCTCTTTCGTCGGCACAGGCGCAACAATTTCGAAGCGAAGTTAAACGACAGCTAGTTGGTAATTTGTGTTCGCAGTGATCTGGTAAGCGGACATCTTGTCCAGAAAGAGTGCCCATTGTGATGACATACGGTAGTTGATGAATACAATAGACATATAACGCAATGACTTGTCCTTTAGGTAGAGACGTAGCACAAGGTAAAGGATTAAGAGGCAAAGAGTAAAGATGATGTTGATTCTCGTTAAACTCCGTTAGGGCCGAGCCCTGTGGGGGAGGGGCTCTTAACCATTTCCATCGTGTCTTCCGGGGCAAGTGGCCCCATGGCCGTCATCTCCGCCTACACGACTCTGACCCTCACGTTCTCGTCCACCAACTCCCTACAAAGCGGACACAGCGAACCTTGCCCGATCTGCAACGACGTGTGTCCCAAATGTCGTCCTCTGTCACCATGCTGCGCCGAACACCACCGACACATGACTAGATGACCGCACGGCATACAGGCCGTGTCCGCCGTCTGTGTGAAGCAAATCTTACAATCTAGCTTCATTGTCATCTCTTCGTCTGTTTGCGGTTTAGGGCGAGTAAAGTCCACGTCGAGGCCTGGGGGTTCTGTGGAGGATGTGTCGCGAGCGTCAGCGTAAGGATGGGCGTGCGTATGTAGCAAGATAGGGGCGGGGTCTCTCATAAATGCGTGGTTGGCTGGGTCGAGGGGGAAGTCGAAGGGGATGCGCCAGTAAGGCAGGTCGATTGTGATGTAGGAGCTGTCGGTGGGGTTCAGCGAGTCGTTGTCGATCGTGGGTAAGCGGCTGTCGAAGGTGGCGATGGAGGATGAACTTGAGCATGAGGCGAGGTCGGAGTAGTCTTCTACAAGTGATGGGCAGCTTGATCGTGATTCCCAATCGAATTCCGGCAAATCTTCGCGTATAAAGCAGTCAAAATTGGTTCCTTGTCGCCAGAGACTGTTCAAGTGTGCTGTCTGCCCCAAAAAGGATTGCGTGGCTGCAGGAACAGGAAAGTCCTGCGGCAGCGGAGAGACAGATGGATCGAAATCGCCGTCATAGACTGAGTAAGTGGATGTGTTGTCGGATCCCTCTGATGCGGAGCTTCGCCTGTTTGCCGTGTTGCCGTGGTCGATGACACTAGGGACCCAGACGTCCGGAGAAATCGGACATCGTGACGGCGCGAGAGGGATGGGATTTGGTGGTGTCTGATGAGCGTGCATTCCGGTGTGTGACGAGGGTATGGGTTTTCGAGAGCATCTTGATTGGTTCCTTGGTGACAGCTGTGCTTGTTCGTGTGGATGTGGCACCTTCCAGCGGAGCGGCATGCAGTCGGACATGATGGTTGACGATGTTGTGAAAGTGGGATATATATCCTGACCACGCTGAGATGCATAGTCATATAGTGATTTCGTCTCCATGAAGCCTAGTATTGCTTTGGCCGTCAAAAGAACAATAAACTTCGAATTGTCGAGGCCATGAGAAGGTCAACCTACCGGTGATGACTGCCTGAAAAGGTGGGGGGTACGATCAAACATGGCCACTGCTACTCTACCTAGGCATTCCAGAAGGATATCAGGTTGATAATTCCTTCTCTGTCAAAAGAATTCATGTGTCCCACCTCTGATCACGTGAAACTTTTAGCCGCGCGGAACAATAAGCCGCAGCGAGCTCGGAAGCCCCACTGAAGCATGTCAGGATCGCGTCGCTCGGTTTCAAAAATACTAAACCATGCCATGATGAGAGTCCAGTGACCCAGGTCGCGCGCCTTGAAATTGTGCAATTCTGCGGCCACATGCTGGGCTCCGCGAACTCATCTACAAATTTGATCCGAAGGACACAGTGGCAAGCTTCACTAGGCAGCTCTGATTCAAGCCGCTTGACCCGCAACATGCAATGGACTTTGTAAGACGTGCCTTTGACCATACAAGACAAGCGGCTGACAAGTATTCAGTGGTCCCGGCTGATAGGAGGATCAGGTCGCCAAAATAAGCAACCATCTCCCAAAAAGGTCAACCCACAGCAAAGACTCGATCGCTTCAAGCGCGTATACAATTCAGCACTGGTGAGTAGACTGCCAGAACCAAGAGGAGCAAGTCTAAGGGGATATAGCAAGGATGCAGCAAGCCTCAACTGCTCGCTCAGCCTGGCCCGCTGATCGAGAGACTGGTCGTCGACCTTCGCCAACTGTCGACACTCCTTCGTGAAGAGCTTCGGTCACCCGCGCCATACACTTGCCTATCCTTTGCGGCCGCGTCGCAGATCTATGGAGCCATCGGAAGAGCTGCTTCAATTTGCAGAGATGAGCGTGTCATATCCGAGGCGGTTGCCCTCTTCTCGATACTCATCGACAGCGAGATGGAGGGATTTGTGTCGAGTAGAGCTTTCGCCAGGTCTCTCATGCGATTCTCAATGCGCATCTTGGACTCTGGCTACGCCTACGTGACCGACGATACCGAAGCGCAGCTTGTGGAGGTGCTGTTCGCCATAGCAGCCAAGATTCGGCTGGAACCCGATATCCTCGATGTGTGGTTTGCGCCGTCAGGAAGAGCTGAGAGCGAAGAGGAGTTTGTGCGAGAGAAGAAGAGCTTTGTTGGCATTACACAAAAGGATGACTTTCCACTATGCTATCTCTTCATGGACCGGGTACACCACGAGGGACGGATCGGCGACTTTGCCAGGACTGGACTACTGTACATATTTGAAGCTGCCTCGCGATCAATAACCCTGGATGCTTGGATTGTGGCAAGCGACTTGCCCACCCTTATGGCCTCTGCTCTGGGAGCTCTGTACAGTCAGCTCAGTAGGGAGCTATCTCTCCTTCAAGATCCGAATGGTCTGCCCATGCTTTTGGCAATGTCAGATTACCTCGAAATTAATCAGGATACGGGTGTAGAGACTATATCGTCCGAGTCGCACAAAGCTCACATGGCCACGTTCCTCTCCGATCTCACGTTCTGGCAAGACATCTTGGATCACTGCAAATCCGTCGATGTCAAACAGACTCTATTGGACCATTTTCAGATCCTGTTCCTCCAGCAGCTGCTCTATCCATCACTGTTGCAGTCCTCGGACACGGATGGCGGCTCTTCAGTCGCAGTCATGACGTACTTGAACAGCATACTTCAGACCTTGACCGATGACAGTCTGTCCAATATGCTGCTGTCGTATCTTTTGGCCACGTCTCAAAGGTCACCTGCCGAAAGACCTCCTTCACCGTCGGTAATGAGGCGACGGTCGTCCTTGATGAATCTGACTATCGCTGAGCCGGAAGAAGAACGACTAGAGCCGAGTCTATTCAACTTAGTAGATCTAATACACAACGGTCTGCAGTCAAAGAATCCACAAACAACCTTTGCTGCACTCAAGCTCTTCACAACTATACTGACTTTGCAACCCGCGCATGCACTTGGAGCCCTGGTCAGATTGACAAGCGAGCATCTTACTTCTGAGCGGACCATCGGCGGTATTATTGTCGAGACCTCAGCTATGATGAATATCGCTGCCTCGATTGGAGGGCCCGATGGCATGGACGAGGCTTTCAGCGGCGCTTCATTTGACGTCCGGCGTAATCTTGAGGCGATAGCTGTCCGGCGGGCTCAGGCTACTCATGGCTTCACATCTCGCAACAATTCTGTCGTCTTCTCCGAAATGCAGAAGCATGTGTCGAAGTCTATGCTGGATACGAATGAGACTGGCTTGAAAGCCATCATCGCCCTTGTTGAAAACTTCCTCTGTAATGGAGTCGATACAAATCTAGCATTATCAGAAACCGTCATGGCTCTGTGCATGAGCATCAACATCGATCTATGTGATCTCCTGGTCATCCGATCTGATCGGTACGAACCCCAGAAGCAGCAAGCGACAGCGCACACTCACAGGCACCTTGATCCATCCTGGTTAGATGAGGAAGAAACCTCTGCTTTGACTGCAGCTCTGACCATCAATCGACCCCCGACGCTCAAGACGTCCAATATCCCTCTACTCATCAGCACTCTCCAGTTTTTAGAAAGCCAGGTCAACTCGCTTCGGAACTCCTTGTCTCGATTTGATGCTCTGCTGCAGAAGCGTAAAGCAATTCTGCAGACACCGCAGCAGATCGACAATCTCTTCTCCTCGCCAGCCAAACCGCTCAATCCTCCCAAGAACCCAGCATTGTCACTATCCCGCCACGCAAGTCCAAGCCCGGCGCCTACAGCGTCACGACCAGGATCAAGGCATGCAGGTACGCCTATCCAGCACATCCGCCACACCTCCATCACCTCAATCTCATCCTCCCCTACCCGAGCAGCTTCCATTCCTCGTGGCCGTCGTCCCTCCACCAACATCGCCGGCCCGGCTAGTCCCACAACCTCTATCGCCCACGCCCATGTCCACTCTCGCTCTCCAACGTCCCGAAACCCAGCCTTCGCCTCTCCCGCGCATGCCAGCCTGAACGCCAATGTATTCCGGCCCCCACCACCAGAAAAAGACCACAACCTCTCCCCACCCCGCATGTCCCCTCTCCATCCCCATCTCTCCCCACCCAAACACCCCAGCCGCACCAACAGCCTCTCCGCCCGCGGTCTTTCCCCACCCAGCTTCTCCCCCCTCGGCGCGCGCGAACCCCAGCAAGGAACACGGTACACCGCCTCCCCCGGCTCATCGGGCGAAAACGACGCCGAAACACTCAACCTCCGCGTACGCTTCGACAGTAGAGGCAGGGTGGTCGACATTGCCACAAAGTCGGAAAGTGAGGCCGAGTCTTCCCCGCAGACAGCATCGGGGTTCAACAGCGGGTTTGCCTCCCGGGCGCGCAGCCCGGTTGGTCTAGCGGGGAGGTTGAGAGGGGAGGTCATGCCGGGGAGTAGCAGGGGGAGTTCTGCGGTAGGGACACCTGATAGGGGGAGGAGTCAGGACCGCGAGACAGGAGGGCAGAGTCATGAGGGAGGACACGTGGACGGGCGAGAGGGAAGCAGTATTCATAGAGGAGAAGGAAGGGAAAGAGAAGACGACGAGACCTCGCCTCGTGTGGGCGATCGGGAAGGCATGGGTAAGAGGGATGATGGAACCAAGGAAGTGAGTCTGAGCCATGTCCTGACGAATATTGTCGTGTTGCAGAATTTCATCCTGGAG
Source organism: Elsinoe batatas (assembly GCA_017309325.2). Classification (NCBI taxonomy): domain Eukaryota; kingdom Fungi; phylum Ascomycota; class Dothideomycetes; order Myriangiales; family Elsinoaceae; genus Elsinoe; species Elsinoe batatas. Next base: position 934,919 of record JAESVG020000009.1, read on the forward strand.
TTGGTGGCTGTGGTACAACAGAGAGCGAGGGTTTATGAGGGGGAGGTGAGGTTTAGTTGACCTCTTCTTCGTGGCCATCAAAAGATCAGGCACGGTAGAACAAGACCATCAATAGAGAGTCATCCCAAAATGTTCAATCATATCTTCACGCCTCGCATCTGCCTTTGCACAAGTACTTCCTCTGAGCGTTAGACTCCTCTGGGCGTCGGACAATAATCAAGGCAGAACCAAGAAGTGATGATCAAACGAATGCCATTCTACCACCATGCTCAACGTGCCATGCGTCCAACGCCTCCTATGCTCTGTAGTGATCTGTATACTACACCGCCATGCAACGACTGCCAGTCCCGATTTCTCATCTACCCGATCCCTGCCCATCACTCACTACCGTGTCTTTTCAACCCCTTTCCCCTGCCCATCAATGATCCAACCCCTCATACCCACACCCTTCTCCCCCAGGTTCAACATCCACCCACTCCCCTATACTCGCCAGCAGAAGTCCAACCACATCCTCTCGTTCATCCACAGTCCCATCCCCTTCCTCTCTCTTACTCCAACTCTCCACCCCCTCATCCCCTTCACTTGAACTTAGTAACCCCTCCCACCAATCCATCATAAGAGAAGAACTCTACCCTTCCACTTCATCGCCAATATCATCTGCCCTGCCATCCCTGTCCCCATCCCCATTTCGATCGCCACTCCCCTCCCTGCACTCCTCACCATCCCCGAGGAACTCCACACTACGCACCACCCCCTCCATCTCCCCCATCTCCTCCTGGTCCCCCTCCGGTTCACCAAGGATGAAACCCCCCCTCCCCTCACCATCCCCCTCCCCCATCTCAGGGTTCATGGAATCAGCATCACTCCCTGCCCCTCCCGCGCCTCCCGCCCCTTCCTCATTCCCATCCGCATCATCAGTCCCATCCAATCCCCCGAAACCCCATCCCGCGTCTCCCCCCAGCGCAGGCGGACGGATAGGACCCTGCATCGCCCTCCCGTCGCAAGTACCGATCGGCGCGCCATCTTTCGGGACAGGATCATAAAGGGGATCCGACTTCTTGGGTCCAGGTAGGAGGAGGCGAGTCGTGGGGTCGGATTTCTTCTGCTCGTTCGCGGTGCTACCGGCTAGAGTGCGGCCTGCACCGGCAAAGGCGTCGATGGGATCGTCGTCGGAGGCGTCGGCTGCGGCGCGGGCTTCGGTGACCAGAGCCTGGAGGTAGGGTGGGCCGAGAGGTTTGTCGGAGCGGCGGCGGTAGAAGAGGAGGTAGGCTGCTGTGGTCACGACGGAGGTGGGGGAGGTTTGGGAGACCATCGAGTCTGGACACGTTAGCAGGGAGCACAAAAGAGAGGAGTAGGGGCAAGCTTACCATTGAAGTCATACCAGTTTCCATCCCAGAAGTTGCGGGCGTATGCCGTGTAGTGGCCTCCGCCGAGACCGCCGTAGTGGTTGTCTACCGCGAAGAGGTCGTAGAGGTACTCCTTGCCGTCTTCTTGGAGACCGACACGGGAGGACAGGTCGAGACCTTCCGTGGGAAACTCAACAAGCACGTCGACCTTGTCTCGCCTGTATCGCTCACCACTGAAACGCTTGAGATGCACGACCAGGATATCAGGCGCGGTCCAGATCTCGAGCGTCTTGTCTGCACGACGCAATTCCTTGCAACGATTGCAGTACCAGGCGTTTTCTTCGGACAATGTCTCTGTCCTTGCGGTCTCAGCGAAGCAGTCGTCCAGCGAGATACCGTCCTTCTTCCTGCGTTGACGCTTCGCGAGCTTGGCGTCGAGCTCGGGATCTTTGGCCACAGGAAGTGTCTTCTCGTCAATGAGACCATACCCACGCTCATCTGGCGAGCGAATGGTACCACCAAACAAGGCGTCCCAACCTTCGTCAGTCCAGTCGAGCACGATACCTTCTCCCAGCTTGATATAGTATGGATCATCAGAAGCATTAGGACCGGACGGACTACGGGGCGGGAAGCTGCGAACATTCTCAGCTTTGCGTGCAGCTAGACGTTGTCCCTTCTTGCCATATGTCTTCTGCATGGCACGTTTGTTCCCACGGCGACCCTTTCGTGTCCTCTCATGCTTCCGACGGTTGCCGCTCTTGAAGCTGTCCTCCATCGTGTCGGTGGGCTGGACAAAATTGCTTTGATCAGAGTCGCTGTGCACGTCGCCCGCCCAGCGATCGGAGTTGTGACCAGTAAGAAGGGTGGCCGCGCTCTCGTCGTAATCATCAGCAGTGATGGACAGTGTCTGGCTTCTTGCGCTTGCGGTCGAATGCTCTGTCGACCCGGATTGCCCGGACTGTATAGAGGTGGCGGATGCAACAGAACTTCTACGCGACGTGTTGTAATTGACCCTTTCAAACATAGGCGCAGCCTCAATTGTACCGGTATTACCTGTGCAATTCATGTCGCCATTGACTGAAGCAAAGTACCCGACCTTGAAAAGACTGCGAAGCCCATTAGGAATTTGCGTCCCTGGTCTGAGCACCTCCGGAGTGTCATTAGATGCGGCGGCAGGAGGACTAGAGCCATCCCTCATGGAGACATTGACATAATCATCCTCTGAAGGCACTGAGCGATCGCTGAGCTTAGCATCGACCGGCTCTGGACTTTCCGTATTGCTCGTCAGACCACTATCGGAGCTCTTGCGTGAGATTGTCTGTTGCGTCGGCAGCGCTGCATCCTCAGATAGAATGTTGCGAGAAGTGTACTTGGCAACCTGGGCTAAGATCTTCTTAAGTATCAGATCATAATCCTTAGCTTCCTCGCGTGAGACCATGACGATCAATGGCTCGTAGGTCGGATTCCAGTACGTGCTGTTCCTCGTCCTGTTGACGACCGTGACAGCCATGTAGTCAGCAAGCGGCGAGTCCATATCCGGAATGTCCTCGCTTCTCGGGCTCGAAAATGACCTATATTGCGAGGACTTGGTCTTGCTGATGTTGGTCGGTGCATGATCAAGCTCAAAGACGGCAATCTTGTCATTATCAGCAATCTCGCTGACCTGCTCAGTGTCTTTCCACACTTTGTAGAGTCTCTGAGAGAAGAATTCTGCCACAAAGAGATTCTCTGCTTTCGCTCCAACCTTGTCGGCGAATCTTTGCTTGAAGTTGCGGATCGAGGCGCTCTTGTCTACGTCGACCATTCGCAGACTTGCCTCGCCCTCGTTCGGGATATAAATGACCTTGTGCTGCCATGTGGTCTCAATTGGGAGTTGCAAGGTCAGGAGAGAGTACGGATCGAAAGTGATGCTGACTTTCTTGCACTCTGGGCAGTCCATACGATTCTTGTAGAAACCACTGAAGAGATCCATTGCTATGGAATTGTTCCTTGCTCGGTGATTCTCGCGATACTTCTCGCCGAGTTCAGTGATATAATTCGGATCATGTACTTTGCGGTCGTCCGAATCCGGATTCTCGAGATACGGTTTCTTGTGGATGCGGTTCAGATCCTCGTGCAGCGCATCGACGAGAAAGCTCAAAAATTCCTGAGAGTCCTGCTGTCCGTAACCAGAAAACATTGGCTGGGCGTTCGCAAGCGCGTTCTTGAACTGCCTAGGTGTGAACGTGCCTTGACCTTCTTTGTGAAGGCCAGCGAGGAAGTCGGCATAAGCCCGGGCCATATTTCCATGATACCCAAGAGGATTGTCGCCATTGATCTCCTGCTTCCACTTGTTGCTCAAGAAGAACCAGGCCAGCTCTTCGATGCGGCTGATGCATTGCAAGGCAGAGTTCATGTAGCAAGTGTTGCCCAGATTCTGCAGCCCGACAGTGCCTCGAGATCTAGCGCTCTTTCGAGCTCGACCTCGCGTGACCGGTCCAGAAGTTGAAGTATCCGAGTCCTGAGCACTCACTGCTTTAGCTTCTTCATTCTTCTTTTTCGTGCGTTTAGTATCCGAGACGAATTCGCCACCTGCAGGACCTCGCACTTGCTCCTCGAGAATTAACGTCAGATCTTCAATGAGGCCAACGACGTCGAGAGTGATGCTGCCGCCGCCGTTGTACTTTGGGTTTCCAGTCTCGTCCTTGATATCGACAATCTCGATGCTGGTACCTTCCTCGAATGTGTCAAACTCAGAACGATCCACAACCAGACTGGGAAGTGATGACGAGATCGACTGTGTGGATTCCTCAGCACCTGGAGAATTTGTTCTTGATGCAGCAGGCGTGAGAATCCCAGGACGGCTCGCAGTCGTCGGATTGACCACTACCTGACTCGTATTGATTTGCTTCCACGGCCTGACCTTGTGCTCGAGAGGCACGCCTGCAGCACGCTTGCACCTTGCGAGGAAAGTCTGGTACCTGTCCTGACGACTAGCGACGAGCTTGACGGCCTGCGCCTCCCGTTCTGGTGTGGTCTGGACAGTATTTGCCTGGCTGGGGTTATTAGTCCCAGGCGGAGAAGGTGGACGGGCAGACTTGTCGGCGGCACTGAGCATCTTCCGAACTGTGAAAACAGGCGGATAGATTTCGTACTGAATGTTCGTTGCCGTTGATCCTGGAGGTGCAGTATCCTTTGCAAATCTGACAATGGGTAGTTGTTGATCCGCAATGCCGTACCATCCCACTATGAGGTCCCAAGCGGCCTTTGGTAACACTTCGTAGTCCTCTGTCCGCTCAAGCTGTGGCTTGATGGGGATGAATGTGACATCGCCCTTATCAAACTTCAGATGCGGGCCTTGAAAAGCTCCTTCGGGGACAATCGCAGAATTGTCGACTGGTCCAATCGGTCCTGCCGTCTCTTGCTGTCCACTTTTCCCCTTTCCCTCTGACGATCTGGCCTGCACTCTCTTCAACCAATCAGCTGCCAAGATATATCCCTCCTCTCCTTCTTCGATTGAAGTATTCGAAATCTCCCTCACCCTGCTGATCCTCTCATCCACAATCGCCGGATCTTCTCCTTGGGTGGTCACCATCTCGACCTCGCTCTCCTCTCCCTCCATTGCAGCGGCGCTTCTCTTCGCCGGACTAGCCGACCTCCTACCCTCCTCTCTCATGTCCTCAATCCCAGACCCAGTCCCAGAACCACCCAGCGTCAACGCAGCATACGCCTCGCTGGGACTATCCGCCGCGGCGTCGATGCCGTCCAGAAAGCTCCTGTGCCCACTTACCGGTCCTGCGGTGTCGGCGTGAGGCGGAGAGGAAGGCGCGCTTGTACTCCCTAAGCCGTTCGTTGGCTGAGCGGGCGACGAACTCCCCAGCGACGGCGACGGTTGGCGGTCTGGATGGAGCACTTCGGGGGCGAAGAGGGATATGCCCGTGGGTGTGGCTGTGGTGGAAGGCGTGGTCTTGCGCTTCTTCGGGTGGGAAGCCGTTGTTGCGGCCAGGGTGAGAGCTGCCCTAGATTTGGGCGGCTCCGGGGAAGGATGCGGAGGAGTAGTGTTACTGCTGTGGATCGCGGATGGGGGACGGACGCGTTTCGGTATCGCAGGTAGTTTGATGCGACAGCAGAGGATGCTGCTTGCGAGAGAAGGCAGCCCGGAGGGGTTTGACGGATGTTTGAACGTCTGACGTAAAGAATGGTGCGTAATTTGCAGGGCTGTGCGGCGAGCGGGTCCTGCGGGCTGAAATTTTTGGCCGAACTTCGGGGATCTCTGGAGGGATTGCGATGTCAGTTTGGCGATGGACTGGCCGACGATGAATTGGCGGGAGGACGCTTGTTTGATGGTAATCATGAATTGATAGATATATGGATGAAGATGTAGCGTTTTGGCAGCCACAAAAAGCAGTCTCTCCTGAGCGCCTTCTATCCGCCCCCTGCTTTCCACATTCAGCCATTGTCACTTCTCCTCAGTCACAATTCACTTTTGACAATGGACTGTATTATTCTCGCTATTCTTACGAGGTATTATGTCTAGGACTGTTTCATCCTTCATCATCATGTCGCACCGATCATACAGTCATCTCAACCTCTATCCAGCGTGCGATGTATCAGATCCTCACTTGGAGCCTCCTTTGCTCAACCATGAGAAGGCAGATGCTCCACCTGCAGGATTCACCCGTGCCTGACCACCAGTGGAAGAGCCACCCTGTCCTAGGATGCCCTTGTCACCACCGTCAACCGAAGATGTACCCTCGCGTTGCTGATCGCCAGGTACCGACTCCATTGTTGCTCTCCGTTTACCATCGTCGAAGAATCGTGATTTGCCGTCGTTCGAGGCTGACGAAGTCGAGGTCGCCGAAAACGTTCTCGAGGCTGACTTCATTGGTCGCAAGACCTTGATGCCTGATTCTTTCCTCGGCGCTGGCTCCTTCGCCTTGCTGGCGTTTGCATAGTCCATCGCACTGGTCTGTATGGATTCCGGTCCACGTTGTCTCCAATTGCTCCATATGGCTGGCGATGTTGGTGCCCGGGCTGGAGTAGTCCGATTCGTCTCCCCTTCCTTGGATACAGAAGGAGTCTCTGTTGTGGTTGAGGAGGATGATTGTGAGGGCAACTGGGCGAATCGTATCGATCTGCCCGTCGAAGGTGGCTCATCATCTTCGCTAGATTCGTTCGCGCCTGGTCCAGCCGCGAATCCTGGGGGTGGTGCTATTGCCGCATTTCTTTGTGTGCCTATGGGAACGCCAGCAGCCAGTGATGGAACACTCTCCGCAGATGACTGACTGCTCTGCCCCAGACCATTGATCATAGCCTTCGGGGGACTGCTGCTCTCTGTCTTGCCTTGCCGATTCTGTACTTGAGGCTCAGAAGCAGTCGTCCGGAGGACATTGAAAGTTCGTTCGTCCTCGGGTCGCACTAGTGGTATCGAGATCTTGTTCCGGTCATCATCAAAAAGTGACAGATTATTTGAGGAGAAGAGAACGTCAGCATTGTGGACCCGCAAGGTATCGCTACCTAGAATGATCTGAATGCCTTTATCGTCGCTGCTATCTAGCAGAGGAGCTGGTAAGATGGTGAAAGTGACTGTGAGAGTGGGTAATTGAGGTGCCGGGCTTCCAGATCTGGTTGACGTTGGGTGAGGAACGGCCTCAGGGAAGTACATTGGTAGCACGATCGTCTGCAATCCAGAGGTCGTGATGTTGATGCGACTTGCGAAGCCTAGCCTGTCCACTAATCTCCGATCGAGGAAAGACTTGTGAGACCCGGTACAGACGGCAGCATATAAGAGAGCATCATGGCGGAAGCTGTTGTTCATCCAACACCTAATGATGGCCGGAACAGACCCGAGCAGGAAGAGACCAGGAGCGAGACCAGGAGTATCGACAGGTGATCGGTTGGAGTCTCCGAAACTAAAGCCAGTATCCAGATTCAAGCTGTTCGCACGACCAGATGCCGCCGAGCGTATGGAGTGGACCGAGCTAGCCCGTCCGTCGGACTTGTGTGACGATGTGCGTTCGTTCATTGGCAGGCCCCCACCTGACCGCACGAGGTCCATTGACGACCGTGATGTGTGGGCCCATCCTTGGTTCGCCGACTCGTCGAACCGGACACTGTTTGCACGCGATGTCGCTCCTATCCTCCTAGGCTCTTCCTCCGGGTCGAGGTGAAGACTACCGATCAGGTTCGCAGATTCGTCGTCGAACTCTTTGAAGGCATCTGTAGTCGGCTGATGGAGCGGGGCTAGATATCATCAGTGTCCTTTACCTCATATCTTATCGAAGCTCTTACTCTGCTGTGGAGTGCCGCCGCTCAGCACATTTGGAAAAGGCGAAGCGCCTCCCCATACCGACTTCATCCTCGCGTCCTCGTCGTGCTTCCTCTCTATCCTCAGTATCCGATCCGAGTGCTCTGCTTGCACAGCCTGTATCCTCTGCAGCTCGTTCTGCAGGCGCCAAAGATTATCCTGGGGTTGAAAGACGACACTTTGTGGATCCATGCTTCTTCACCAGGGAATTGTGAGGGATCGAAAGGCGCTGTCCCGGGATCCTTGTCTAAGTCGCCCTTCCAAGTCCTGATCCAAGCCTCACAAATACAGATCTATGAGGTGCAGCATCAATACCTTCCCAGCCCGCTTCCCCTCCCAGCCAGCAGGTTCCCTGCCGCTGAGCGGCGAGTGTCAATCTGTGTTACTCAAGCGTTGGTATGATCATCGCAGTACAGAAGCGAAGAGCTGAGGTGTGACTAATGTCTTTCAATCGGCAGTACAACGGTCTGTATGAGCGGAAGCCGAGAGCCTTTGTAGAGTCCTTCTGGAAATTGCGGTGTCTAACTTTCTGTCACTCGGAGGTCTGATAGCCGACAAGTTGTGTGTGTAAGGTCGTGGCCGCGGGGACCGTCTATTATTGCAAGATATCGCTCTATGTGTGGTGAAGGGATTCGAAGTGGAATTGCCTTGTGCAGGGTTGAATGATCGCAATGTGAAGTACAGGATGAAGTGATGACCGTCAATGATCAATCACCATCGGAATGCTCGCCAAAAGTTGCAGTTTTGGGCCAGAAGTGGAGAACAGTGATTTGAGCTTGAGCATTGATATTCACATGTGCTTTCTCGTAATTTTGGAAATCTATGGACGATCAGGGCATCGCCGTATTCGATCGTCTCTATCAGCCTCCAGTAGCGCTCTAGAAGTCCCTCGTGTAGACGCCCGCCATCCAAGCCAAGCGTAGTATAGCAAGGCCCCATGCCATACCCAGAGAATCCCATATCACATTCAACTTGCTTCCTTTCACCTCGTGCCAGCCTATCGAGACCTCGACCATTGGTATCTTGGCATATTCGGCAAGCATGAGCATTTCGACGTCGAAGATCCACCCTTCGTTATGCATGTATGGAACGATGTAAGGCAAAGCAGGTCGCGAAAAGAGCTTGAAGCCGCACTGGGTATCTTTGATCGATGCTGTTTTGGGTGGAGTCATTATGCGCAAAAGAACGTGGAAAGAGTGCATGAGAGCATTGCGGAGAAATGAACGCTGTCGGGTCAGCTCATGGTCATGTAGAGGTAGACATGCTTACACATACCTTTACCACCGCTTCGCTGCCAACAAGATGCGCCCGACTGCCAATACCGACGGCACGACCCTTGGTGTCTTTCACTCTTTCACAGCCATCGACAAGACCTGCGAGATCTGAAAAGCGTGAAGCTCCATCTGCGTCTGCGAACACAACGTAAGCTCCCCGTGCATGCCGCATTCCATGCACGGTGGCACCGCCTTTGCCTCTGTTCTGCTCGAGCGAAATGACTCGGAGTGTTCCAGCAGGTGACCCGACTGGCGCGGCCGCAGATGACTTGGAATATTTCGAGACGGGCGCTGTTGTCCCGGTCGTTGTAGATGAGTCAAAGAGTTTGTGCTTGCGCGCGAATTCTAGCGCCACATCTTTGGTCTTGTCTGTGGACCCGTCCGAGACTACCAAGATTTCCCATCCTCCTCGAATGCTGTAGCCTTTGAGTGATTCAGGCAAGGTGCCATTGTCAACCCCTTTGCTAAGATCGGTGGGATATGCCTTGTCCAAATACTCGACCGCCTCGTCAAGCATGCCTGTCAATCGCTCCTCCTCGTTGAAGGCTGGGACAACTAGCGACATGAACACCTCTGGCTCGGTGGTTGTGTGTACAGCAGCAGTCGATTTGCCCTCTCTCCTTGCCGCAAGTTTTCGTGTTCTATAGTCTTCATGCCAATCCGGTAGTGGTGCTGGAGGACTGACTGAGCCATCCGGTAGTATTGCTTCATATTGCTTCTCAGGTTTCTTTGAAGGTCGTGGGATCGGTGCGACAACTAAGAGTGTGAGGTAAGACTGGAGCAATTCTTGTTAGCCCTCGCTCGCCCACTGGAGGTGTGGTATGGGACGCACAATTCCTCCTATCATAGCCCATAGTGGTATTAGGATAATGAAGTAGAGTGGCCATTTGAATATGCCTGCTTGCGCAACGATCTCTTGCAATTCGGCTACAGCTTGCGGATCCATGATAATCGAGGAACGTGGCCTCTAAGCCACATGAAATTGTTCTTCAACGACAGGCCATTGGTGTGTAATATTCGCTCAAAGATTGATTGCCATGGCCGCGAGGGCTAAGGGAGAGCGTGTAGTCGATCTTGGAGATGTCTGCCGATGTGGAGGTGGGATGGAACCGTCGATGTCGAGGGCATTGGCCAAGGTGCGGTGGTGAGGAGCTTCCCCGGGTTGGCGTCGGAGGTCAACCCCCCCCTTATAATTGTAGGAGTGGTCTGCCCTGATCGCAGGTTTCAATTATAAACGCCAAAGGAAACAAAAGGCCGGCGGAAGGACGGTATGCGCTAATAATATAATTGACCAAGGGTATAATAGTGCGACAATTAAGCTGGCTTTTTCAACGTGGTCAAATATAGGAGACTTTCACGCCCATACCAAGCGTTTGTCTCAGCTTCAAAAAGCCATCATCAAAGGCTCGTCTGATCCGTTGCCGCACGTCCCTTCTCGCCACAGCCACCAAGAATGCAAACAAGAAAATCAGATATCGTAACGCTGCCATCGGATTCTTCTGCATCGAGTGAGTCGCGTTGACCAATGACATCTGAAGCGATGATAAGACCACCGAAGCGCGTTGAAGGATAGTTGCTGGTGGTGGTTGACTTTTTCTTGCTGGTCGATTTGGTCGTGGAGCTGGAGTCCGTTGAGAAGGTCCAGCCTGTCTGGCTTGATTTGATCGCTCTCGTGCTGCATTCGATTCTGGAGGTCCTTTTCGTGGCGGCGGCTTTTGTTTCTCTTCCCGTTTCGCTCGTTCGTCTGCTTCAGCCTCTTCTCTCCGTCGCCGACTCTCCTCGTCCCGACGCTTCTGAAGCTCTTCATCCTGCCGTTTCTTGAGCTCCGCTTCGCGGATCGAATCGAGACTTTTCTCTTCCCTCAGCGATTGCAACGCAGCGAGGAATGCATCCCTCCGTTCCTCGTCCAGCACCTCACTCATGCTGATAAAGTCACGAGCGTAGTCCCATTCTTCGTTCCGAGGGAGTACATGGAGGGTGTACAGTTCTAAGAGTTTGAGTCGGGTGTTGAGATCCCTCGGAGTGCTTGCGCCTGTACTATCTGTTCGTCGCGGTACCGGACGACCATTCTGATAAGTTTCCAGGTGCGCGGCCACATCAAAAGCGGGATTCATGCAAGCGGACAGGTACGTCTCGAGGCGTTGCTGATTCAGTCGTTGATCGGTCATATGTGTAAGCAGCAGGGTCGCACTGGTATTCGTTAGCTTTCCGCAAAGCTACTTTTTGAAAGGGTACTGACAGATTTGCGACTACCTCACCATCCACTTGCCCTTCTGACCCGCCATATCCATGTCTGATAACCTCATCCCAGATATTGCCAGTCCTTGCTTTGCTTGAAATGGTCTTCCACTTCGTGCTCCCAAACGCCAATTTCCCTTCTTCCGGTCCCAATTCAATGATTGCGTTGAGGAGAGTCAGGTAGAAGCTCCAAATCTTCACCCTTGTGCCTCTTGACGACTGAGCAACAGGTGCCGTTGTTCGCGTACCGTCTTCATCCGAGCTGCCATTGGTGTGGCCTTGTAGAAATGCGTCCGGAAAAACAGCTGGCTCAATCGCGTCTAATGCTTCTGCGAGTCGTCGTGTGAGGTAGAGCTGCGCTGCTTGGCGATATGTTTTTGCTAGCCATGAGGATTGCGCGCGTTGTGATGACAAGGAAGAGATCGAGGAAGAGAGGTAATGCGACGGATCATCGTGTGTAGTCGTAGCGGACGTTACCGAACTTGGTGCCATTGCTGTCGCATAATACGCATCTGCAGTATTCGACAAGTATGGAGAGGTCAAGAAGACCAATATCAATGATGTCGCTGTACAGCATGCCGCGAAGCGATTGATTGGCTTTGGCTGGGCGTTCGCGATTGCCTCGGCTTGCCGGGTCTTGGTTGAATCGCCGACGTTCAGGTTCGCTTGACGCGCTTGGAGCGGCTACACATGCTCAAACTTTCATCGCGTCACCTTCATGACGATTCCTTTCTGCCACGGCCAGCAGATATCTGCACCGCATTATATTATGGCGCTATACATGTTGTTGAAGGTACACTCGCAACTCAGACCAAGCAATGCACCTTCTAAATGAAACGGCGAAAGCCTCAGCTGCGACTACATAAGTGGATGCGAGCAGGTTTGTATATAGGCAAAAGGGCAAGTCTTCAAAGCGGCCTTCCTGGTCCATCCGTAATGTCCCAATGTTGGGTTTTCCGGATGATGCCTTTCTCACTATCATCACTGGCAACGCTAGAGCCATCGACTGCCTCTATCTGGCCACTTGTTTCAATCTCGGTCACGGTATACCCGACATTGTCTGGTCGTAGCCGCATTTCTTGTCGACTTATCGGTCCCTCTTGCCCTGACAAGCTCTTGCTGGACCCTTGAGACATTTCGTACGACTTTTCTTGTGTGTTCTTTAATTTGCCGATGGTGCCAGTTCCAAAGGCACCAGTGTCGAAAGCTCCTAGGAATTGCTTCACGCAAGAGAAAGTCGCGACCATGATACTGACGTGGGCAGCGACGAATGATGTGACTGTGAAGGCAGTATTAGATCTGAGACCATATCTTCCGCAGCTCGATTTATCGAGATACACCAGACGCAGCGCATACGGTCCAATGGTTCTGTCACAATCAGCATGACTACGATGTGCTGGGCATGACGTGTGGCTTACACTAGCCTCAATGCGAACGATAGAGTGACTACACTCTTCTGCTTGTACGGCATTTTCAAATCCCAGACGAGCACTACCACATTGGTGAGGACGACGAGCTCGAGCAGGATGCTGATGGCCTCTATCATGGACCAGGCAGGGAACTAAGGCTCGTCAGATCAAGTCGATATCTAGCTGATCGACTCAGCTTACCGAAGTTGCGCATCCTTTCCGCTCCAAAACGCCCAAGGCGATCGAACCTCCAGTAAGCCATACCAAGGATGTCGAGTTGGCGACCCGAATAGCAAGTACGTTCGCTCGCTTGCGTTCCAGACGTTCGAGCAAGAGACCTGTAGAGATCCTCGATGAGGCGACTGTGACAAGGTACAGGATGTTGATGGCGAGTTCAGTGCCAAGGGCTCGGGTCACTTGCGTCACAGACCACTCGTCCAGTCGATGAAGGGCGAGGATGGTGTGTATAACGACACTGATCTGCGACTTTTAGCAGGCTTCGCACAGTATTGATCCTGGAATCATCGCAGCATACAGTCCCAAGTACAGCAACCCAGTCATCGAGGCCCCAAGGTCCATTGACCTTGCGCCGCATGTAGACCCGGATGAGCAGTGCGAAGATCGTCCATGCCAGCAAGCATATTGACACCACGAGCAAAGTGCTCAGCATCTTAGGACATGGAGTGTATCAGAAGGTCTCTCAAAAGCATCTAACATCATGGAGGCTGCGACAGGTATCTATGGTCGGCACCTGAGTTTGTCACGCGAGCAAATGCTTCTCGATCATCCGGGCCGCTCTCTCGCATGGTGAGAAGATATGGAGCTGGGACCTGCCGGAAGATTACTTGCGTGGCGCATGTGAAGGCCGAATCATGTTCGACCGATCCGCGGCGCGACTGTAATTCACCAATATGTCCTTTGTCAAAGTCCCTGCGGCGTAGCAAGGGACGATCCATTCACAAGCCAGGAACGCCTTCGTGCATGCAGTCCCGGCTTGGACCACTAGTGCCGAGTGCCGGCTATCACCTTTTTGAGGAAGCTCAATGAGTTGTCATGCATGTCTACGGCGCAGCACCTTGCAACACCCCATGCTCATTCGTCCCGACTCGACTCGACGCCGCCGTGCATGCAATCTACTTGACCGGTCGTCTGTCTAAGCTAACTAGCGAGCCCCGTTTCACGTCCTTTTCGACGGGCTACTTGACAGGTCGGTGCACTTGGCTATCAATGGCAATGTGTTCGCCATCATGTGTGTTCCGCCGTAGTGGTAGATCTCTCAGGCCAGACTTGCGAGATCACATACATTTTCTCCACTCTCTTTCGCTGCATCACTCTTTCTCCAAAACCACTCTGCTCTGGTCATTATCAGCATGAGCTCTCTAGACAAGTCTCACAGCGCCGGCGCCGTTGTTCATGAGGCGCGCAGTCCTACTGATGATGGTACCTTCGATGGCGTCCACACAGCGATATCCACGTACGACAAGCGAGACATGCACCGGATGGGCAAAAAGCAGGAGTTTCGGAGAAACTTCAAGATCATCTCTACCGTCGGGTTCACCACGTGTGTCATGGGGACATGAGAAGTAAGAGCTTTTGCAACATCGACTCTTCGACTCGCAGCTAACTTCTGAAGATTGTCCTGACGTATCAAACCATGCACGATATTACGACACTACTGTAACTAACACGCATATAGTTCCAACACCCAGGGATTAACTGCAGGAGGTCTTCCCGGCCTATTCTGGTCACTGGTCTGGTGCTACACGGGACAAACTTTTGTTGTCCTATCCCTTGCTGAGATGGCATCCATGGCTCCGGTAAAATCCACTCTTGTACAACCACAGGCTTCGCTGATTGGAGTAGACTGCCGGCGGCCAGTACCATTGGGTCTCCGAGTTTGCTCCAGCCCGCTTTCAGCGTAGCTTAAGCTATCTGTCCGGTGAGTTGTGCAAATGCTCTAGGAAGCAAGATACCTCTGACACGGACAAGGATGGCTCTCTACGATATCCTGGCAAAGCATCGTCACAATCGACTGTTTCCTGGTAGGCGGTATCGTCCAAGCTCTAATCGTCCTCAACAATGAAACCTTTGTCGCCGAAAGATGGCAGGTCACCTTGCTTACCATGGCATCGGTGATCATTCTGTCGCTCTTCAACATCTTCGGAGCAAAGCATCTCCCGCTTGCCGAAGGCATCTTTGCGCTCCTGCACGTCGTCGCCTTCGTCCCGGTCATTGCGGTCTTGTGGGTCCTGTGTCCAACGAAGCAGACCGCAGCGGCCGTGTTCACTGACTTCACGGACAATGGTGCGGGTTGGCCGAATATGGGAGCAACAGTATTGGTCGGACAGGTCTCGTCCATGTTCGTCGTTCTCGGCTCCGACTCGGTTGCCCATATGTCTGAGGAGGTCTTGAATGCTGGTGTGATTGTTCCGAAGAGCATGGTCTGGGCATTCTTTTTGAATATCCCCTTCACATTCCTCTTGCTCATCACGTGAGTTGTCCTGTCACTCCATCGATACAACCACTGACCCATCTGTAGATACTTATTTTGCATCGGCAACATCGAAGACGCACTCACCTCGACCACTGGATACCCCTTCGTCTATGTCTTCCAGAATGCTATCGGATCCGTCTCTGGTACCACCGGCATGGTCATCGTGGTCGAGATCCTTCTGATCATGATCACTGCCTCTGTCATCGCATCGGCGTCCCGCCAGACCTTCGCCTTTGCCCGCGATAATGGTATGCCCGGCTCTACCTGGCTCGCCAAGGTCCACCCCGGTCTTAAGATCCCCGTAAATTCCATCATCTTCACCATCGTCTTCACAGTCTTGCTCTCACTCATCAACATCGGCAGCACCACCGCTTTCAACGCACTCCTGTCTCTGGCAGTGAGTGCGCTTATGGCAACCTACGTTCTGTCTATCGGCTGCGTCACCCTCCGTCGATTTAAGGGAGAGCCACTACCGACAGCTCGTTGGTCTCTGAGCAGGTATGGTCTTGCAGTAAATGTCACTTCTCTGTTCTACGCTTTCTGGTGTTTCTTCTGGAGCTTCTGGCCCAACGCTTACCAAGTCACGCAAGTCAACTTCAATTGGGCATCTGTCATATTTGTCGGCTTCATGATCATCTGCTTTGCTGCTTATTGGCTCGGCGCCAGGAAGAAGTATGAAGGTCCCGTGGCAAAAGTGGTGGACGTCGACAGCTTGCACGAGGAGAGGGAGATGAAGTGAGCTGGTAGTTGTGGCATAAAGTGCATAGATGGTGGGACTAGTGCGTAGTCTTGAAGAGATAGCATGTAAATATCATAGACATCGTGCGTGGAAAGTTCGAAATGGTTATGCCGGTATGTTTGAGATCACAAGTCCAGCAGCTGTGAATCCGCATGTGGGCGTCACAGGCTTGTTTGCCACTCCGCAGATGCTTCCACGCTCCCAGTCGCTAACTCCATCCCACATCAAACACTAATCTTTAATCAAGCATGGATATTCAATTTTTGCGAATCAATGCTCGTTGTCGGACTTCGTAAAGCTTTGCATATAAGTGTACGACGTACTCCCATTGTCCGGACCATTTCATCGTGCACAGGTTACACAAGAAGACTGTGTACTTTATCAGAGCGCGACAATTCGCAGACACCATCATCAGAATCTCCTCCCAAAAACATGGACGTCAACAGATTCCAGTTCCCAGCAAGACTTCTGGAAATTCTCACTGCAGTGTCAGAATCACACTTCGTCGCACTCGATCTCGAACTATCCGGAGTACCAGTGAGACCATACGGAGCTAGTCATGCAGGCAAGCAGACACTACAACAGCAATATGCTGAGATTAGACTCGCGGCTCAAAAGTACACGATCCTTCAAGTTGGCCTCACTTGCGTCAAGGAGGACACTATCGATGGCACATATGAACTCAAACCCTTCAACGTCAACCTCAGTCCAACCTTGAGCGAGCGACTGGATGTAGACAGAGACTTCTCTTTCCACAGTGGCGCTGTCGAGTTCCTGAACAGTGTGGGTTTCAATTTCCAGGCTCCGCTCGCCATAGGCGTGCCTTACCTTTCGCGGGATGAGGCAAAGCTGGCAGAGCAGAGAGCAGAGGAGCGACTATCACGGACCAACGACTTCTACGAACCCATGATCATCAAGCCCGAGGAGACCGAAGCACTAGCACTTCAGAAGAAGATCAATCTGCTCGTTAAGAACTGGCTGAAGACCCCAAGTGGGGAGGCAGAGCCTTTGACCATTGGACCAAGCGAGATCACCTCATTACCTGTTCCGCCGGACGAGCTGTCACGTTACGAGAAGCGGCTCATACATCAGATCGTAAGATCGGACTTCGAAAAGCTTGTCACGTTTCCTCGACGAGGTACGATCCAGGTACAACACCTAGACCAGGATAGGGAGGACGCAATCAAGCGGCAGAAGATGAAGGAGACCAAGGAGCGAATCTACCGGCAGACAGGATTTCGGTGGGTCATTGAAGCTATTGCAGGTCGCAGCTTCGCCAACATCGACTGGCAGACATTCGTGGAGTACAACGAAGAGGGCCAGATGATCCCGGCCAACTTCGACATCAAAGCACGTTTCCAGCGGACTCAGCACCTGCTACAGAACAAGCCTCGACCTGTAGTAGGGCACAACATGTTCCTCGACCTGATCTATTTGTACCAGACCTTCATCGGACAGCTACCTGAGACAGTAGAGAGCTTTGCGAGCAAGATCAATGAGCTTTTCCCCGTCATAGTGGACACAAAGTACGTCGCTACTCACGAGTGTGGTGATATCAATCCCATGTCTTCGTTGCAGCAGATTGCAGAACAAATGGATCAGCATGACAAGCCGACTACCAATACACACGGAAACTTTGTCAAGTACGACGACTACGCGGCTCATCACGAGGCAGGATACGACAGTATGCTCACTGCAAGAGTCGCGATCAAGCTTTCGTCAAAGCTGGAGGCTGATAGGACGCCGGTTGAAGGACCTAACGGGCTGGATGCTGGATCAAGCGAGGACGACGGGCCTGGCGGCGTCGCAGTCGATGCTGGCCAAGACTCTGAGAGTACCTTGGGCTCTGTCTTTCAGACTGTGAAGAGCAAGATTGTGGTGCCTATCAAGGAAACCATGACAGCTTCCAAGTCGTCAAAGAAGACACCAACCACAAACCAACCTAGCCGCTTCGCACATGCTACTGCCTTTGATGTATTGCAGGAGGACGATGCCAAAGATACCCCTGCCGAGGAAGATCATATCGTCCAATTCGACGATCTACCAACTGCTACAGACCAGGACAATGCTCTTGAGACCTGGGACCAGGGACCGGTAGACCCCGACCTCCAAGACCAGAACTGGACCGACGAGGTGAAATGGGTACCCCGTCGCCTGATGCCTAGATGGACGGCGGAGTTTTGGCAAGAGTATGGGAACAGGCTGAGGGTCTTCGGCACACAGGAGAGCCTTTGCGTGCTCGCTCCAGGACCCGACTCCGTCATCAAGGATCGAGATGCAGAACCGGTACAGTGGTAAGAAAGGAGTGACGGGCAGACGCGTCAGCTTCATCATGTGCTCGAAACAAAGTTGGCAGTGAGATGGTACGAGGCGTTCCATCTCGAGGCTAAACAGGACTCTTTTGGCTGTTTTGGATACGGATCGTCATTAGCAGTGGTTGTGGAGATTCTGGTCAGATGAAGAAGAAACAGGATTAGAGTTCATGGTGCGTGCCACAGGAGTGGATACAAGTGGCGCAGGCATCCACGAGCCACAGAGCGGGGGAAGGCTGCAGTTGAGGAAAAGCTAGCAGACGCCACAGATCGTCATTGTTTTTCTCGATGCCATCATGCCATCGCGATCCGAACTGCCCTCGCTGCCACGATAGACACAATGATCAGCAGCTTACCGGTCCCTGCCAACCACGACAACTTCACGAGTTCCTCGTTTCTTCCTTCTTCTTTGCAGCCAGTGACGACTCCCACGGCATGCCTCAGCCGTCCGAACCGCTGTAATCATTCGCGGATGGCCAGCGGAACCTCTGCCCTCATCGCTAGGTCATTGTTGGCGCCCTCGGACACGCCATTGGCATGCGGGATTAGCGAAACCTGCATTTACCAAAGATGGTGTCACGATGGAGTAGCTCGAGCTGCGAACTGCGCTGGCAACTGCCGTGCGTTGTCTAGCCACGGGTGCCACAGGCGTACCTGAGGAAGGAAAGCTATAAAGAGCTCGAGGTAGGTCCAAGATGCATCCTTCTCATTTCCAAGCCACATTTACATTCTCATAAAAGATTCAAACTTGACGAACTTCTACTCCAACCAACACCTCACATATACAGCAATCATGTCTGGATACGGTGACAGTAACTACGACTCCGTGAGTTTCCGCTACCCTACTTGACCTCCAAAGCCAACACTAACCATGAACAGGGCCGCACCGGCGAATACGACAGCACCGACAACACCCGCTCCGGCGGCATCGGCGACAAGATCAAGTCCGCCATCCCCGGCGCCCACCCTTCAGGGACCCGAGGTAACGACGAGTACGGTGGCTCTACCAGGGGCACCGATAGCTACGGCAGCTCCGGCAACGATACATACAACACCTCCACCTCCGACAAGGTCAAGTCCGCCGTACCGGGCGCCCACCCTTCGGGAACCCACAGCTCCCGTGACAACGACACATACGGCAGCTCCGGTATTGGCAGCACCGGCCGTGATGAATACGGCAGCTCGGGTGTGACCTCCGGTCGTGACAACGATACCTATGGCTCTGGCCGTGACACTACCTCTGGCATCGGCAGCACTGGCCGTGACGAGTACGGTAGCTCCGGCCTCTCCTCTGGCCGCAATGACGACACCTACGGCTCCGGGCGCGATACCACCTCCGGATTGAGCAACACCGGCCGTGACAACGATACCTACGGCTCCTCTGGCCGTGATACCACTTCCGGAATTGGCAGCTCCGACCGCACCGGCCGTGACAATGATACATATGGCTCCTCCGGTCGCGACACCACCTCCGGCCTCGGCAGCACTGGCCGCGATGAGTATGGCAGCTCCGGCATCTCGTCCAGCCGCAACGACGACACCTACGGCTCTGGCCGTGACACCACCACCGGTCTCGGTTCCACTGGCCGTGACGACACCTACGATAGCTCCACCACCGGCAGCTCCAAAGAGCCCATTCACCACGACACCGGCAAACATGGTGGCAAGGGCAATGGTATGTCTATTCATCGTTTACTCCCTCTGCTCATGTGTTCGTGAGCCTTTGTCTTTTAGACAGCTTGCTTGGAAAAAATATGATACCCCTTTTGCGACAATGACCATGCCTGCCCTATCCTTCCACCCTTCGTGACCTGCCAGTTATGCAACTGCTAATTCTTCTCAGACTCCACCGTTGGCAAGCTGATGGAGAAGGCTGGCGGTCTCCTCAAGAACGAGAACCTTGCCAGCAAAGGCCACGCTAAGCGCGAAGCCGCTGGTGCCGATACTATTCAGTCTGCGCCTCCCGTAGGCACCACCGGTCTGGGCGATAGCACCACCGCCGGCATCAGCAACAACAGCCAGTACTAAGAGGTCGCGAGATGCAAGCGACAGATACCCAAGCGTGATCTTTCCAAATTACGAGCCTTTGATAGTCTGAGCAGGAATTGATGATTTCTACTGCCCTTTGACTTCTCCATTTGTGTTGGTGACCTTTCCTCATACCGTCTGTACATCCGACGACCAAATATCATCCCTTCATAGGACCCTCCTCAACATCCCAACCAATCACCTCACATACCTCCCCATAAACCTCTTGTGAAAATCACTCCTCAACAAATCATTCACAAACTCCTTCCCCTTCTTCTCCCTCTCCCCCTGACCCCTCGCCTGATTCTTAAACACCACATCATCGTCCCACCTCCTCTTGACACCATACTCCTCGCTTCTAGGATTCAGCAACGGGTTCCCGTACGCAATCTCCTTCTCCCTTTCCTCTTCGTCCACTTTTGCCTTTTCCGCGGCCTCTTTCGCGGCGGCTTCGGCGCGCTCCTTTTTGATCCGTGCGAGCTCGGCCATGAGTGCGGCTTCCGAGTCGTCGTCTTCCGAGTCGGATGAGGAGTCGGAGGAGTCGGAACCCGAGGAGGAGGCGTCGAGGTCTTTCGTTTCCGCCAACACGCGGGCTTTTTTCGCTTCGTAGGGCTCCTCCTCGTCGATTTCGTCTGGGCTGTCGGCGTTGGCGGCGGAGTGGCTGCGTTTTACCCCCTGCTCCCCGTCCCCTTCGCCTTTCTCGGTGATGGCTTGCCGAGGAGCGACATCCTCGTCGGAGGAGGAGGAGGAGGAGGTGTACTCGATTCCGGACTTGGAGGCGTAGTGTCGCTTTTCTTTGCGGAGGAGCTCAGCGCGGAGATCGCGACGAGCGGTTTCTGAGGTCGTGCCTTGGTTTGCTTGTCTGTATTTGAGGGTTTTGTGCGCGGGAAGGAGGCGTTGGTGGTAGGCGGGGCCGCGGGCGGCGTCTTTGCCTCGGGCTGGGTCGAAGGTGGGGCGGTGGGCGGTTGTCATTGTTGCGACAGAGGGGCGGGGTGGGAATAGGAGGGGTTTGGGGTGGCGAGAGGCTGAAGCTGAGGTGGGATGGGTGCTTTGGTTGTGGTTGATGGTGAGGGATAGAGATGGGATGCTGGAAACCTTCACCGGCTGAACCTCGGCGTTTCGTTCCAAAAAGTTTCCCGCTCGGAGGTGAGGGACAAGCTCTCCTCCACCTTCATGCACATTGGGGTGTTCACCCCTTCCGCTCCTTGTCACATCATGCCTCGCGAGCCTGAGCCCTCACTTAACGCCGCTACCTTTCTCCGCTCCGCTCTACGCTCAGGCCAGCGTCTCACCTCCCGCCCGCTCCTCTCCCATCGCGCTCTGGACCTCTCCTTCGATCCCACACCTGGCACTGTGACGCTGTCTCTTGGCCGAACGCGCATCCTTGTCAAGATCTCAAGTACTATTACCAAGCCCTTTCCGGATCGAAAATTCGACGGCGTCTTCACAATCTCCACCGAGCTTTCGCCACTAGCGAGTCCTGCTTTTGAAGTCGGAAGACAGCAAGATGCGGAGACACTACTGAGTCGGTTGCTGGAGAAGACGATCAGGAGATCAGGAGCGCTCGATACGGAGAGTCTTTGTATTGTGGCGGGAGAGAAGGTGTTCGCTGTAAGAGCGGATGTGCATGTGTTGGACTTTGATGGAGGATTGGTGGATGCGGCGTGTGCGGCTGTCGTTGCGGGGTTGCTGCACTATCGCAGGCCGGAGGTAGAGGTCAGGGGCGAAGAGGTCAAGATCTTTGATCCGAGGGAGAGGGAGCCGGTGAGGTTGAGTCTGAATCATGTCCCTTTCTGTGTGACTTTCAGTTTCTTCAGGAATGTGGCGGAGGAGGTGGTAGGGAAGGGAGGAACTGGTTATGTCGGTGACGGAGAGGAAGTCATTGTGGTCGATGCGGATCTGCTGGAAGAGCAGGTCAGAGATGCAGAATTGGTAGTGGGCATGAACCGGTTTGGAGAGGTTGTGCAGTTGGTTAAGTATGGCGGATATCCCATAAAGCCCTTGAGGATCATCGAGTGTACCAAGATCGCGGAGGACAAGGCCAAGTGGTTGCACAAGGTGGTCATGGAGAAACTAGACGAGGACGAAAAGACGAGGAACAAGGATGGATTGATGGCTGAGCTAAGAGCGGACAATGAGAGAGATATTCCAGGTTGAAGGGACATGCCAGAAGGGAAACCAAACTCGAATCGCCATGCTTTATACAAGAGAGGCAGCGTCGAAGAGCTCGATAGAGGCAGGACGCACCACCCGGCCTGCATAGTATCCGGGTCATCTAATGCTCCGGCCAGACGAACACGTCGAGGCAGCAGAGGAAGACCATCAGCGAAGGTTCGTCATGGTCGATGAGAACATATTACAGAGATGAAACTACAGAGGACGCCGTGATCCTGGGTATCAGCCTACAGACATAGCCTAAACTTCAACATCGTGTCAATCATGTCAAATTTTGGCCACTTCACCTGATGCAGGCAGAGCTCCTGCCATGGCATATTGTGGTTCGCCGCCTTGTCCGCCGTACAGTGTCGACTCCATGCCACCTCCTGTAGTCCACCACCCAACACAGACTTGACTTCTCTCCGAATCCATATCGCCACCCATCATAGTGTCCCATAGGTGCTTGATGCAGTGCTCTCTCATTCGTTCATCCGCTATATTATGAAGCAGTCCCGGCATCATCGGGAGCCACTCTTGCAACAGACCGATTTCAATAAACGGCAAGGCGTCGAGCAAAGTGAGTACCAGTACCGCCTGTTCTGAGACGGGTGGGGACTGATCATGTGCTTGTGGCTGCGTTCTTGATGGAGGTAATGGTATGACCGGAGCATGTATCGCTCGTTCGTGTATGAGATCGAGTAAGATTGCGGCCAGCATTGGCTCCTGGTGTGCCACTGCATTGGGCGGGCTTACTACTTTCACCAGATTCTTGAATGCCAGCCGGAATTGTCGAGCAGAAAGGTTTTGTGGAAAGACCTTGAACAGTGCATCAACATAGAAAGGTAGATGTCGCGACGCCACTTCGGCATTCTGTGGCGCGGAGAAGACTGCCAACATGACAGAGTGTGCGGCTTCGAAGATAGGTATGAGTTCGGGTGTCGACGTAGATGTGAGATAAGGTAGTGCCGCCTGTATCAAGAGACTCTCCGCTTCAGGAGGTGGTATACACAGCGTAAAATGCTCGGTCGTATTAAGGAAGAATAGGTCAGATGTACGTTCCAAAGGATGCTGAGGAATCTTGCCGGGTTCTGTAGGAGCTATCGATCTGAGGAATTCAAGAGCAGCTGGGGGATAGGAGTGTAGGACATCGATACAGGTGAGATGGGTGAAAGTGTACTGGCTGAAGGCGGCATTTGACAGCCGAGCAAAAATGAAGTTCAGGTCATGCAGTGCTCGTAATGATTGAGCTGCGATTTGCGGGGCAACTATCGTGGTCAGCATATGCGTCAAAGCGAAGCGTACGTGTACTCACTTGCATCGCTACCGAGAGTTCTATCACCGAGCAGTCGGCCTGTACCACTTCGGAGAACAATCACTACTGCGAACAACGTGCTCCTGAGCAGCCGCCACAGTTCCGGAAGTGTCGTTTGTCTGGCTTCCAGCGCAAGGAATTGCTCTTCATCTGCAACGTCGATTTCTGACAGCTTGTTGTGTCGCCAGGACTTGTGGAGATTGCTGGAGAACTCTGCGACGTCGTCCACCATGGAGGAGACCAGCCACGAGTCGCTTACGTTTTCAGCAGTGTGAGCGATTAAACGAGATAGTGCTCCCATGGACTGAATTAGAGGCCCCGCTAGCATCCTCTGTACCTGATTATACGTGGAAGATGATGCTGACCAGCTGAATTGACTACCTGACACTTGATGTACTTCGGTGTCGATTGCTTGGAGAAAATAGCCTGATCGCAGCCCTTCCTGTGAATGGAGTAATGATTGCTTGAGAATCGGCAACAGCTCGTCATAGTCGATGCGAGATCGCTCAAAGTCTGAGAGGTACGGGAATGCGTGATTCAATGCGAGAGCGATGCTATGTCGACTCAGCTCACTGTCATTTCGATCGTGTAGAGAGAGATTCGTAGCTTCCACAAAGGCTTCTCGTAAGACCGCCTTGGTATTTGAAGGCACAAAGTCATCCTCTTCGTGACCGAGGCCAACCAGAATACCCCCAAGAACCAGCAAGTGGCGAGACCGTGGTGACTTCTCGTCAACTCCTTCCACAACAGCTTGTACCCATTTAACCAGTGCAATTCGAGGTTCGGAAGGTAGCTCGTAGCGTTGTCGATTCCTCGCCTTGCGTTCAGCTTCTTCAACGTCTGCTTGGGCGACCCGTTTAACAGCCGAATGGAAGACGCCCATGAAGCTGAGACAAAAGCGCAGCCCATCGGCACGACTCCATAGCGCGGGTGCACTTAGAACTTGGCTGACCAGTAATGTGACGTTCAGAGGATTGTTCAAGCTTGTTAGCAGCGATGCGGCGGTCCCCAGTATCCTTGAACGCGTTGTTAGTGGTCGTGGAACAGGACGATCGTGATGATGCGTACCGAGGTGTATCTTGTTGATCCGCGTCAGTCTGTAGAGCTCTGAGCAGCGTGCTCAATAGCCTGTCAGCAGACATAGCTCTTACATGTAAATCTTCATCCAACTTCCAACATGTATACCTAGCAAAGGACGGAGATGGTGGTTGATCAAGATGACCTGTGATGCTGGTCGAGCCAATCACAGCTGCCGAAATTTGCCGAGGTTGTTGTGACATGTGCTCCCACCATATCGCTGGCAGACACACCTTTCAACACTTATTACACACTACGGTACTCACGGCAGTAAGCATTTGCTGTTGCTGTCGTTTGGCCCAAGCGCTCGGCATGCGCGTGGCTGACGGTCTCTGTCATCCTGCTGGACCACAGAGTCGACAGAAAGGATGAGGTAGGATTAGTCGTAGAGATGTAAAGCTACAACAATTATTGACTTTGCCAGCACCGACGACTTCCTCAAGATCGTCGTAAATGACAGACCGCTGTCTTACACACCGCCGCCGTTTCCATCGCTCTACTGGCCCTTCCCTGTGGACGGCACGCAGACTTACTATCTGTACGACGCTGGCTCAATCTGGCGTTTCACTCTTCTCTGGACAATCATTGCTGTGACTGGTGTACATATCATCGCAGCGCTGTATGCTTGTCTGGTACAGTGGAGGAACTGGAAGATCATATGGGTGGTTCCAATCATCTACACTGTGATAGGCGGCATTGAAGCCATTATCGCCGGCAATGTTGTCGGCGCCTTGTATGTGCAGAACGTAGAACGTGAGAACAACTACTGATTTGATCAAAGACTAGGTGGCGTGTACACGGCAGGTTTCTTCAGGATGTCGACATGGATACCGTTCTCCTGGGGCGTCATCAATGCTCTCACATTGATCCTCTCTTCTTTCGCCATCCAAGGAGGAATGTGAGTGTCTGAGGCAGAGACTGAAGGACGGGATGCGCATCTTCTTCTCGGGCAAGTGTGGAATATCCTCTGTCGAGGAGCCTGCTACACTTGACCGAGGAGGGCGAATCTCGCATATAGTAGAGAGAAGCGCATGGTCGTGTCTGATCAAGCAGACTTCGCAAGATGCACTGGATCTTAATAACTACAAACATGGCACCGTTGGACATGGCTCGACTTGTGGATGCTGCTGCTGGCAGCACGCAGCAACCTGATTGGACTTTGAGCTTAGCGAGGCTCTGACCTGACTGCTTGACAGCGATAGGCGGATTTTTTAGGCGATGTGCTTCCACGTAATGATCGCGGGGACGTAATGAATAGACAATAGTCACCCTTTGAGACGATCGTATCACGTGCAACAACGTTTTGTGGCAAGACGCGGACGCGCCAAGACATGGCTGCCGCCCTCAATCTTCCTGCACCAGCCGCCGTCCTTCTTATCAACGTTTCATGACCATGCCATAATTTTCAATCGAGCCCGTAAATTAATCCAAGCTGAGGTGCCAATGCCAGCGACCTCAATCGGCAGGGAAGAAGCATCTTCACTGCTGCCCCTCCGTTCGCTTGCTCCGCGTAACTCCGACGATGAGGACAGTGACTTGGACCTGTTTGCCGAGGAGGACTACGCCCATGGATTTGATGCTATAGACTATTCTCAGACGTCCCAGGGGAAGAGCCACTGGTCCCGTCTACTATCTTCCCTGCCTATTCCGCGACTTCCGGTTCCAGGATTCCTTCAATACCAGAAGCTACCGACCCCGCCACCCGTCGCTACACGTGATGGACCATGGAAGGCCAAAGTAGCCCTTTGGCTCTTCTTGTTGTTCCTCTTCTGGATCATCTTCATCGCTGCTTTCATACCTTCTTACAGTCGACCGCCGCAACATTATCTGGATCTTCGGAAGCGAGCGCTGGCATCGTCAGAACCAGGGCGAGCCAATCCACATAATGAACAAGTCTTTATCGCGGCCAGTATATATGACAAGGATGGTTCACTCATCTCGGGCCCTTATGGAGACAATATCAAGGCGCTCGTAGACCTTCTTGGTCCGAAAAACGTTTTCCTCAGTATCTACGAGAATGACGCCGAACCGAAGGCGTCCGAAGCGATGTACGCTTTCCGGAGAGAGCTAAATTGTAAGCAGAGCCCACTGTATTCACAGTTGACAGCGCTGATAACCTTCGCAGGCGAGAACATTGTGCTCAACGAACATCTTGATACTTCTGATCTTCAGCACGTGATCATGCCCGATGGACGCAAGCTCCTCAAACGCATTTCTTTCCTGGCTAAAGTCCGTAATCGCGCTCTCATGCCGCTTGATGATCACAACTCGCCTGTTCGTAACACAAGATTCGACAAGCTGCTCTACGTCAATGATGTCGTCTTCGATCCAATAGACGCAGCCAACCTCCTTCTCTCGACCAATGTGGGCGAAGACGGCAGGACAGAATACCGGGCTGCTTGTGCCACAGACTTCATCAACCCCTTCAAATTCTACGATACGTTTGCCACGAGAGATCTGGAAGGATACGACATGGGCGTTCCCTTGTATCCATGGTTCGCGCACGTTGGTGCAGCTGCCAGCAGGAAGGATGTACTGGCGCAGAAGGACGCAGTCAGAGTGAGGAGCTGCTGGGGAGGCATGGTAGCATTCAAAGCATCATACTTCTTGAACGACCCCGTGGACCACCCGACCTTGACGCCGCCTCGCCGAAAATCGCTACAGCCGAGAGGAGACGACAAACCTGCTCCGGCTGCGAAGAATGACTTCCTGCCAGCTCGATTTAGAGCTGAAGAGGATCCGTTCTGGGATGCTTCTGAATGCTGTCTGATCCATGCAGACATACAGCATGCACATCCGAAGAACCTCACCGAGGACACAGAAATCTATATGAATCCGTATATCCGAGTAGCATACGACACCCGTACCTTGTCATGGCTGGGAATCACACGTCGTTTCGAACGAATGTCAGCACCCACACAACACATCATGAATCTGATTGGAAAGAGACCAAGTTTCAATCCGAGGCAGAACGAAGAACCAGGTCAGAAAGTTCAAGATAGAGTCTGGATATCAGATGAGAAGTCGGGAACGGGTTCATATCAGAATGTCGAACGTATAGCCAAACCAGGTGGCTTTTGTGGTGGTAGGAAGCTTTTGGCACTTCCTGATGATGGCCATGGTGGGCACTGGTGGAACCAACCCCCACCACCTGATGTCTAGATACTTTACACTTTCAAGATACCCACAGTCTGTAATATACTGATAATTGAAGAATATACTCAAGAGGTTTATCGATGGTGACAAAACCATCCTCAGCATGACGTCTGACTGGACACTCTTCCGTCGAGTTCCTGCACCATACTTCTCACCACAACCACGCACAATGTACCTTTCTGCACACCACCACATATACGTGTCGTAACAACATGGCTTCGCGGCCTAGCTGGCGCCTTTTCAGTGCCCTCGGCGCTCGTCAGCTGCCACAGGCGGCGAGCAGATCACAACCGCTTCGTTCTCGCATTCCTCCACAGCTTCAATCGCGCACGTTCTCGCGGACCACACCTCAGGACGCACGCTATGACTACAACCGATTCAAGACGACCACCAACCTCCTCCACCGATGGGCGCAATCACCTACCTTCTACTATCAACTAAGTTTCATCGGCGCTGGAGCAGGTGGCTTCTACATCTACAACCTTGAAGAAGTACCAGTCCGTATCTCCACTCCTCGGTCATGGCTCGACTCTTACTAACAAGCTTAGGTCTCCGGTCGCCGCCGCTTCAACTTCATCTCCGACGACTTTGTCCGCCAAACCTTCGAGACCGCATTCCAACGAACCCTCGCCGAGTTCGACAAGAAGATCCTCCCCGAGACCCACCCTCTGCATCGCATGACCGAACGCGTCCTCCAGCGCCTACTACCACATTCCGGCTTCGCAGACGAGTCAAGTAGATGGACAGTACACGTAATAGATGACAAGATCAAGAACGCCTTCGTGCTACCAGGCGGTCACGTCTTTGTCTTCCGCGGCATCCTGGACGTGGCAAAAGGCGAAGACGGCCTAGCCGCCGTGCTGGGACACGAGATCGCCCACAACGTAGCGAATCATATGGGAGAGAAGCTGAGCCAGTCGTGGGTGCTCATGCCCGTGGCATTCCTGGTCAGCTTCTTCTTCGGGTTGAATGACCTGAGTCTCACGAGATTGGCGGTGGAGTTTGCGTTCAACAACCCGCATTCGAGGAAGCAGGAGAGCGAGGCTGACTACATCGGGTTGATCATGATGAGCGAGGCGTGCTATGATCCGTCTGCTGCGGCGGCGATGTGGGAGCGAATGGATCAGTCGGAGAAGAGGGATGGGGGGAGTCCGCCGCAGTTTTTGAGCACGCATCCGGCGAGTCGGAATCGGATGGAGAGTATAAAGGGGTGGTTGCCAAAGGCGGAGGCGAAGAGGGAGCAGAGTGGGTGTTCTACCACGGGGGCTTATGGTGAGGACATCCTTGATATCACTTGCGTGGTATGGATGAATGCTAACAGTGTCACAGCGGACGATTTTGGGCGAGCATTTTCAAGGTGGTCATGAGGCGCCACAGCCTTTTATACGACGTGATGATAGCATGGTACTTCTCTCTTGGTTTGTAGGATAAGATAGATGATGGTCAGGTGTAATGAAGCTTCACAACTCCTGTAGAGCAGCTCTTGAGCAGGAAGCTTGACATACTGAATCACAAGCCCACTGCGTGCATGATCAAGCATGTGCCCGAGTAACTTTTCCTCGTCCCGCCGTCATCGTATATAACCAGCATTTCGGCTAGCATGCATGATCTCTGGCGGCCGAAGCATTTCACATGCTATATCCGCTGACTAAGCCATCTTCAGCTTCAACCTTCCATGCGCTCCCGCCTCGACTTCTTTCACCACATCTCCAACTCGATCTTGCCCAGCGCAACACAACGCGTCTTCTAAGATAACACTGAAATCACCACCACGAGTCACAAACCCCCCTCTAACCACCCGTCACCAACATCAACACCACCCTCCCTGTCCGCAAAAATGACCACCCCCCCAATCTCCACCCCCCTCCCCCCTTCCGTCGAGAAAGCCTACTACAGGAAATGCATCGAGCTCAAACGCCGCCTCAACGAAGTCGAAGAAGCCAACGACGCCGCGCGCGTGCGCCGTCTGCGCCTGGATCGAGCGATACTGAAGATGCGCCTCGAGAGGGCGTTTCTCCTTGAGCAGTTGGGCAGGAGGATGGAGGTTGTGGAGGCTGATGGGGAGGGACATGGGGAACGAGAGAGGAGGGGGGATAGGAGGGGAGATGGAAGGGGGGATGGGGTACACGGGGTCACCGGGGAGGGGGAAGGGGTAGGGGGGAGGAATGGGAGTTTGGATCAAGGGACGGGTGTGGGGGGGGAGGAGGGGGGTCAGGGACGGTAGGGACGTAAGGAACGTCAGGGTGTGGAGGATGATCATGGGGGAATCTGGGTGGAGGGGGAGGATTATGAGGTTGTGCAGGGGAGGGTGGTGTCGAGAGGGTATGCTGCTGCGTTGCGGACGTTGGAGAGATTGGAGCGGCGGACGGAGGAGGTTCGCCAGATGCGGGAGGAGCTTGCACGGCGGGTGAAGAGGATGGGATCTCGCGGACGGGTTGATGAATGGTTCGAGAGGGGGTAACAATTTGCGTTTGGGCATAATGGGCATGGGATTATGATAGGTCAAGCGAGGCGTTAGGAGGGATGGGTATTATTGTTAGACCCTATCAGGGCAATGGCAGACATTATCATATTACTGCGGATACTTCGCTATGCTACATGACTTTCCTGGGCGGCCTGGGACTAAGTTTTCGACTCATCTGCCGGGTTCGAGTTTGCAGCTCGACCACTTCGTCTCTCAGATTGAGTTGTCATCCACTTCGGCGATACCCTCACCTCTGACCCCTTGATGGCGATACATCATGCCCCGGTCTTCGCCTCTCAATCTGACATCGACCAAGTCCACGCCGAGTGTGTCTGCGTAACGCCTGGCTTCGACCCACGAGTCCTCAATGATTTCCTCGTTGTACCGCGCTACGTCCGGAAAGCGATACCATTCTGGTTGCAGGTCTTGTTTGTCTGCCCATGACTTGACGTCGCTCCTCTTTACGCTCTCGATGGCAAACTTGCAGAAAGCCACGGCGTTGAGGTAATCCCGTACTTTGCTCGGGCTATAAAAAGGATTCTTAATGCCTCTGCGGACAATCCTAAAGCCATCGGCGTTTTTCATTGGTGGCGGCTCGTCCTTGTCGTAGTCCCATGGGTCTTCGAGCTTGGGATTCTCGCCATATTGTTCGGGATAGTCTTTGACGATCTCGAGGATGTCCTCATCGGTCTGCTCGTCTGGATGTCTAATGTCGATGTACATGTTGAATTCTTGGAAGAGGTATAAGCGGGAATGAAGATAAGCGAGATCAAGGGCGGCTGCGATGTTGCGATACTCATAGGCCAATTCGAGCCACTGCGTGGCCATTTGCACCCGATCTAGGGGCGACCTACAGGAGGCGTCAAATTCCCCTACTGCAGCGTGGTAATCTGTCAAGCCCTTCTCTTCCCGCTTCAGTCTTGCTTGATAATTGCGTGCTACCCGCTCTGTCTCCGCCTCCTTCAATTTCTCCTGTCCTTCTATGAACTTCTTGCGTTGTCCGGTAAGAAAAAGCCTGCCTAGGTCGAGATTGGCCTTGATCCGTTGACGTAAAGGAGGTGCAGGCGTTTCTGGATTAAGCATCTCTTTCAAATCCGGCGCTGAAGTATTTGCATAGTGGCGGGCTAACGCCACAGAAGAGCGAACAGATCCAGAAGCCGCAGCTTTGGTAGCCGCGTTGAGCCATTCCAAAAAGGCAATGTCGTCCCCACTTGTGTCGTCTTCGTGTTGTAGTGCATACATGGCGTAAGCATCCGCATCATCTAACTGCATACCTACACGCAGATATTGTGTCGACTTGGCAGGATCTATCTCGCGAAGGAGCTCAGCCGCTTGGATCCACGGCTTACGCAGATGCTCAAATCTGGCAGCTATGGTAGTCTGCATGAGCTCATCCTTCTGCTCTGTAGCGAGCTTGACTGCTCTGTCCCACAACTTGACCAATTGTCGAAGACCATGTTGTTGTCGACTGGCGAGCTCAGCCAGGAGAGTGGCGGCGAGAACGTTTCCTCGCTCAGCAAATTTCTCGAGATTTACCATGGCAAGATTGGCGACTTCATTGTCGGCTAGCGCGGCGCGAGGACGGTTCTTGGGAACATCCCTCTGGAATGAAACCCCCAAATCAAGACTTGCGTCCAGGTATCCCTCCTGCGAACAGCATTGCATAAAAAGAAGGCCCATTTTCGACACTGTACGATTCGTCGATCTGAAGAGCCTCCTGCCGACTTCATGAAGATACTCAATCTGTGCTTGCATCGCTGCGATCGTGTCAGTCAAGTCGTCTCCCGGGAGTTGGCACAGTGTATACCATGACGCCTTTTCGTGAACTTTGCCTGTACCACAGTGGTCCACTTGTAATCCCTCCAAAAGTCCGGCATACTTTCTAGACAGAAAAGAACATTTCTGTCCACATCGCTACTCGGTACAGAGATATCGACAGCATGCTTGAAGGCCTCAACGAATTCCGGGTACTCTATGTGCCATGCCGCGAGTCTGGCTCGAATCATTTCGTCATTCAATGGTCCTTCATGCCCTCCACGAGGACTTTGAATAGCCGCTAGCTCCTTCTTCTCATCATCTTTCTTGATTTGCAACCTCTTGAATATGGGAGCTGGCTTCGCACGCGAACGACTTGCCCCCCGCTGCCAGCCCTTGGAACCATGTACTATGCCCCAACGCACCGGAGTCGTGCTGAAGTCGCCGCATCTTGACACTACCTCCTGACAAGATCTGAGTGATGGAGGCAGTCCTGACGCATAATGGCAGCGTCGAAACATTCAGCAGACTATGTCGACAGCTTCACGTGCAGAACAAGCAAGCCTAGGTGCAAGGGTGGTTCTGCACACAAAATGTCTGAGGCCCTAGCTGGCAAGCGACGTGGCTGGACAGAGTTTGACGGTCAATTTCCTGTCCTGCACATCCCACTTGGCCTTGATTCTTCTTCGTCATCTCAACAACGCAATTGCTTTTTCATCACCGCAGTTGCATCGATTGCTTTTTGAGGCATTCAATGGATTTCGCAGAGCTGAAGATGACGACAGAGTCGACGGCCCTGATGGACACGTCTTCCCACACTCGACTCCCCTTGCTTGACTCGGACCTGTCTAGATGATACAGCAAAGACCCTTCCAAAATTGAAGACCCACTGCCCAAGAGGCCCGGTCTCTGCGGATCTCTGTTAATCCAATGCTCGTGCTTCAGGTAGGGCACAGATGCACTTGCATGCTTGTCCTCCATTTCCCGGCCTCAACTTTCCTGCTCACGGTTGCACTCGATCATTCCTGTACCTTCATTACAACGTTATGAAGTTCCGTCTGCTGCGGAAACGCTGATAGGGGACCATTTCTGGCACAAAAGTACACGATTGACCCTCGACATGGCACGAGTCAAGTACACTGAGCCCAGGAAGCGACGCAGTGGTATCTTCGGAAGTAGCTTGAGATCAGCAACTCAGCTACCAACGCCGTCATCTCCAAACCCAGGGCAGACATCAATGAACGTTCAATCGCTCACTCCCTTGCGACACGATGCTGTCAACCACTTCAAATCAACGTCGAACTCATCAAAGGACGTGGTCGCGGAGGTCGACAACCTGAGAGCCACTAGTAGGGATTCCTCTCCGGAACAACCTCTTTGCCAACGACACAAGCGCCAGAGGACATCATCGTCATCATCGTCAGAGCTTTCCACTTTTTCTGCTAGCCGAAATCGATTGAGGAGGAATCGTCGACTGAGCGACAGCATTTACGCCCCATCTACCAGTCACGATAGTGATGACGACGGAACAATCGATAATGAGGTTGGGGAACCGCCCACCCTGTCCAAGATACTCCGCTTGTCATACCGGCCGCAAGCATTGAGGAGCGATTCTGGCTATGGCTCTCCTTCTCATCCAGAACAACGACGATTACGGCTCGATACCGCACTTGCTGGGCACGGGTCGCGGACAAGCTCTCAAAACAATGAGCCGCACGCCCGTCATCCAGATGACCCGGTAACTCCTGAGCTGCTACCAGATGTCGCCATCACTTCGGCACCTGGCACGGACGGTGAAGACAGTCGTCTTCAAAATCTGGAGCGCGATATGCAAGCTGTTAAGACTACAGTAAGCAAGATTGAGCAGTCTCTTGGCTCTTACGTTACACAGCTGCAGGAGCTTGGTCAGAAAATGCTACAAAGCATTGAAGATCGAGCCGGCAAGACTGATGACTTACTGCACGTTGGAGCCCCAACAACGACTGGCAGTGAGGCGATGCATCCGCCATCCCATCGATCATGTCCCAAGCCAGTCGAGGTCACGTGCACATTCCCAAGGTTCAGGTCGCTCCAAGGTGCTCGTATTGTGCCAACATCGGGCACAAACCCGACGAGAATGCTTCCGCCCATCAGCACACTTTACACCGAGGCCACGCCAACACCGCAAAATCTTGCCATGGTCACGTCGATGTTGCAAGATCTAACACATCGACTCGAAGGTCTGGAAGCAGCCTGCCGCCGCGAGCACGATGCACAGGAAAGACTGCGTTCCGCACCACACGCAAGGGCGCCACTCAGCGTCGAACAAGCGGACATGCTGTTCGAGCGTCATGTGAACCCCCTCAATGCAAAGTGGGACAGGATGTCAAGTCAGCTAAAGGAGGCTATCTCATCAAAATCTGTCAAATCAAGGCCTCCCGAGAATGTCGCGCGGGGACAACCAGAACAGCACGCACAGCTGTCGTCCCAACTCGCCGACATGAACAGTGTGCAACTATTGCTGGATGGCCGACTCAACGCTATGGCTGCTTCACTGGCTAACCTCGAAGCCGCGCAGATCAGATCGGAGGCCAATCGGGACAACGAGAGACAGCATGTCCGGCAAACACTGCATGGCTTGCAACAACAGATAAGACTCGCCGCTGCAATTCCATCTGCTATCGATCTAATGCGGAAGCAACAGGACAAGACCATGCTGGAGAGTATGCAATGCCACTTGTCCTTGACCAGCCTGCTCAAGAAACAGGACGACTTGGAGGTGGGCCTCAAAGGTCTGAGGGTACAATCTGCCAACTATCATGCTCAACGCAACCATTGGGAGGCGCAGATTTTGAATCTCCTGCGACAAGATCTTTCCGATTCCAAAGTAAGACAGGAGCAGTTTGAAATTCACTTGAGGGACTGGCACTCAGAGTCGTCCAAAGAACGAGCAGAATTCGTGCAGCAGGTATCACAACAATCCACCATACTGGACAATGTGCAGTGCTTGATCC
This sequence comes from Elsinoe batatas, assembly GCA_017309325.2. Taxonomy (NCBI): domain Eukaryota; kingdom Fungi; phylum Ascomycota; class Dothideomycetes; order Myriangiales; family Elsinoaceae; genus Elsinoe; species Elsinoe batatas. The sequence continues at coordinate 969,959 of JAESVG020000009.1, forward strand.
AGGATCAGAGTCAGCGGATGGCTGAATCCAAACAGATCCCGCTGATTCCATGGGAGACTCACGAAGCGGCTTTCGAGAAGATAGGGACGGACCTCAGGGAGTTGAGGTCAGTCCAAGTAGGATCCATGCGCTGTCACAAAGAATCGGTTGAACATCTCCTACAGCAACAGGAGCAGCATGCCAATTCAGTAATGAACGCTCTCCACGCTTCCGATGAGAGAGCCAGCAAATCATTCGATGACGTTCGGGTTTCCTTTGAGAATACTGCCAGCCAGTTGTCTGCTCTCTCCCGATGCAGTGATGAGGCTAGGACTACCACATATCGTGTACTTAACGGCAACAATGGGCACAACGTTGCGGTATTGGAGAAACTAGCGAGCATCGAAGCCACCGAAACCGATCTCAGGAATCTCATGACTGACGTGGCGGTCAATGTCAGTTACTTGCAGACCGATTCCAACGCCAACCATGGACTGCTGCAAGACGCCGTCGTCAAGATTGAAGGCAGCAGAGACGACCATCGAGATCGTTTCGACGACATGTCACAGCATCTGGTCAAGATTGAGGAGTCGCAGATCAAGGTCGAAGAACTCGACAATCGATTGGCGTGCGTGCCACAGTTCGATAATTCTTTGCAAACCATGTCGGCCAAGGTGGACAGCCTGAGAAAGCATGTGGCTAGCAGTGAGCAAAGCATGGCAGAGCAAGTAGCTACCATCTCAGCAGTGTCGGAGCAAGTTGCCCACATACAGGCGAGCCACGATCAGCAGCAATCCGTCCTTGACGCTATCAACGATCGGTTGAGTGTCCTTGAGCCTGTCGCGCAGTCAGAAGACAAGGTCTTGACCAAACTCGAAGACGTAACTGCCCAAATCACGGAGAAGACCGAGCTGGACTCGGCAAAGCTGGCCGATCAGGTAATAGCATCGTTGTCGAATGTCTCATCCAAGCTCGAAGGCATCTGCCGACCAAGCACCGTGATCGAAGAAGCTGCCATGAACCTGAAAGACGATTTCGGGACCCAGACATCAAAGATCTTGAGCTCTTTGCAAGATGTCTCCAAGCAGTGCAAGAACATTGAGGAGTTACAAGCACCCAGCGAGCTAGCCGTGCTCAAGCTTGACAAGCTCTCGAAGCAGATTGCAGACGCTTTACGAGGACAAGTCTCCGGCGCAGAAATTCTCAAGCGGTTCGATGCTGTGGTCGAAGGGATTGAGGAGGAACACGGCACAAGTGCAAAGGTCCTGCAGGCGTTGTGCCAGCTCTTGAGCCTCTCGAAGCAGTCGGCTACCTACCCCACACTCGACGAGATTTCAAAACAATTGGACGAACGAGTCTGCAAGCATAAGACAGTTATAGAGGGTCCGCACGCAGAAAGCCGTTTGTCCGGTGTGAGCAAGATCTTCGACGAAATGCCACACTGCCTCACCGACGAGCATGAGACCTTTGATCGAGATATGCAGACGGAGAGCTTTCCCTACGTTGTGACGCAGGTTTTCGACGAGGCTCCCTCTGATGTGGTGGAAGAGCTGCATAAACATGAGGTACAGACATCAGAGCTGCAAGGGGTGAATAAGCTCACTGCGCTGACAAGCACGCCCGAAAAGCCGACCGAGGAATCGCCATCCCCGCAGCCTTCGGACACGTCACATCAAACACCTACAGCAGATGACCTGCTTGACCTTCAAGCAGACGCACCCATCGGCGAGTCCGTAACGGAGACTACTGCAATTTTCGCTTGCAATGCTGGTCGATCTGCCGAGAAGCGACACAGATTCCGAAAAAGGCACCTGAAAAGGCAGCGAAAGATACAACGCTTGCAGGAGCTGGAGAAACAAGATATCCACTTCACGGCTGAAGAGGTTACAGAAAGTCCTCAGTCCGCTTCCTCCAATCCAGACGAGCCGTCTGCCAGTCGAAAGCGAAAGCATGCAGAAGAGTCTGACGAGGCGCCGATTGACCCAAGGTTCCTGTTCGCCTCAAATGTCCAAAGTCACGGCACCGACAAGCAGCAGAAGAAGGAGAAACGCCGAAGGCGCCGAGATGGTGTGAAGGACGTTGAGGTTGAGGAGATTGATCCAGGACTGAAGAAGAAGTCAAAAGCGAAGCATGAGCAATTGAGTTCTGGCTGGGACTGTGCTGGATCAGTTGTGGCTTCAGGAAACTGGGATGACTGCTTCGAGCAACACACGAAACACCAGAAACGTTGGAAGTCGAACAAGCATTCTTCACGTGGTGCAAAGTGTGGTATAGCAAAGATCTAGCGGAAATAAAGACAAATAGTGGTGTCATTCATCCAGTCTCCTTCTCAATCTGGCCCGCTCGCCGATGGATCTATAGAGAGTCAAATGATCGTCACTTGTGTTCAGGCGATCTCATCTTCGTATAGATGGTGCTGGGGACTGGGAAATTTGAAGTCGGATATTCATCAACGGTCATCTCCATGTCGACGTGCAGACCGTTGTACCAAACTCCAAGGCCAGAACCCTTCAACTGATGCGGAAGACATTCCTAGTGGGTGGAAAAACTATCTCCAGTCGCTTGCGGCCGGCTAAACTCGACCGGAACTAATTTGGTTCAAACGTCGGCGACAGCTCTTTTTTCCCAATTCCTCAACCTCGACGCCTCGCAATTGGCACATCCCGTCTGGGATATTCTTCCATGGACGACGACAACGAACGGTCCGTTGACGACCAGGTAGGTGCTTTGTGGTATAACTGGGAGGAGCTCCCCAACCACGCGCGTGCTTCCCGCATTTGACGCAATTGCTTCCCACCAGAAAGACGAACAAAAGATACAGCTCTGCATTCCTTAGCACCCACAGCTACCAATTGCTCACTGACGACATAATTGCCAATTGCACAAACATACAGATTCGAGAACTGTTTACCTCATAGCTCATAGCTCAAGCTCCGAGCTTCCCCAGGATTTACAGGTACGTACATTCACATGTTTTTCATATCTGCTGCAGGCACTATACCACATCGCGCCTTCCTTATCAAGTGGAACACAGCTTGCCATCATGACAAGCTCCACTTCCTTGTCTAAAGCTGATCCAGCATCCTACGCTATTCCTCTGCACCTAGCTAACACACCATGTCTACAGACACCGCTGCCACACCAGCGACCAACATTTTCCTACCGCTCGTTGCAGCACCAGCAAAGGCCGTTGTCAAGACTCTATCTTCTAAACCATCTTGGATCGGCAAGCCGCCTGCCTCACGTGCATCAACTCCAGGACTGCCAGTCATGAAACAGAACGTCCGGATATCGTACCATTCAAAGGGTCTCCGCCCTCCTGTCTTCATCGCCACCTCCCTCACCGACCCTCAATGGACGCCTAAGGAGCTGCATTCCGAGGTCCAAGAGGATGGCGAGCTTGAATTTTGGAGACGATTCGAGGCCGAAGAGGGAGAATACCAGTACAAGTTCAGACTTGGCCCGGGTGATTGGTGGGCACTTGATGAGACCAAGCCCATTGGTAAGTCATGTCACACATGTACAGGACACGGCAGCTGACTCATCCAAGTCGAAGATGAGCAGGGAAACAGAAACAATGTCCTCACTGTCGAGGCGCCAAAACCAATTGCCCTTCCAAGGTCGGAGTCACGACAGAGTATCGAGCAACGTCCTTCGCTCGAAGCTCGTCGGCCGTCTACTGACTCTGTCCGCTCTACTATCTCAGCTACTGGCCTCAAGATATCCAATGCAGAACCACGTCGACCGGAAGAGGCCCGCATCGAGGACAAGCAAAAGTTGCAGCAGCAGACTCGTCTTGGTCCTGCAGAGCCCTTGACGCCTCCTCTCACCCCTGATATGTGGGACAAGGCCGCCGTTGATACAAGCAAGTTCCAGCCATTCCCCACAGCGACTGAGATCAAGCGCCCTGCCTCTGTAGCATCACATTATGGCGACAAGTCGATAGAAGAGGCTATCCCGGCCGAGGAGGACAAGAAGGAGGACAAGATCACTGTCATCCAAGATGAGCCAAAGCAGTCAACCGGACTCATTGCCCAAATGAAGATGTTCCTCATCACCCTCGGCACGTGGATGATGACGATTGCTGGTGGTGGTCTGCGCATGACGTGAGTCCTTCTGCCTAAAAGGACGTAAAGCAGGGCTGACATGTTCTAGTGGGCTTCTTGCCATTGCTGTTGGCCTTGCTGCCATCGTCTACAAGATTCGCGATCTCCGCGACTCCATCATGCAAGCATATCCCGTCACCATCTTGTGTGGTCTAAGCTGACCTCTACTAGCCCCGCAATCCTCTCCTTCTTCTACCCGTCCACCTATGGCCAGAGAAGGAATGGGACAGACGACACTAGTATGGTGTGACCAGACCGCCGCCTACTGTTCAACACAACGACACGGTTCCGAGTATGCCTTGACGGTCCGACGACAGCTAACGTATCCTGACGCCGGTGCTTGGTCACAAACTATTCTCTGTCTCTTACACTTTACCTACCATCCTCGAGGGGGTGGCGTCGATGATTGCGGTTGTATGGTTGCTTTGGCCATCATGTATCAGTGTACTATATACCAGCTGACGTATTGATTTTTGATTGCTTTTGACACGATCACCGTGCTGCTTGAAGAATCTCCAATCATGTCATCAAGTCTATCTGTGCAATGCTGTCTCGTCATATCAGTCGATCGTGTCTCTCTCCTTTCAGCCTCCTCTTGCTCTTCTCCTCTTCCTGTTCCAAAACTAGTATATCCCCTGCGTCCTATACTGAAACGTATCATACCTGCAACATCATTAGCATCTTTCCTCTCTTCCCTCACCATGACCAGCAAGGACAATACTCACAACCTAGTATAATAACTCCCCGCGCTCTTCCCCACCAACTCCTCCACCCACGCTTCAGCCTCCCTCTCGCTCTTCTCCAACACAAACCTCCCTCTCAACGCCGCCACCACAGCCCCGACCCCGCCCGCATAACACGGCATCCTACTCTCCCTCCCCATCAGCTCCACAAGCATCACCACCCTCTCCGCCTCCCTGCGCAACGCCTGGAACGCATCCTTCATTTTCCTCACGAAGAGGCCATACGCTTCCCCTTCGAGGCCGCCGAGGACGTCGACGTACTCTGTCGTGAGTTTAAAGGGGGCGGCTTCGAAGCCCATGCTCCCCGGGGAGTTGGAGAGCATGAACCCAAAGTCGATGTGGATGATGTGGCCCTGGTCGCTGAGGAGGATGTTGCCGTTGTGCCTGTCCTTCAGCTGGAGGATGTACGAGATGACGCTGTACCCGGCGAGGGAGAGGGCGAAGTTGGTCACTGCGGAGAGGTAAGCGGGGGAGGTTGTTTCCGGGCCGAACGCTTGCAGGAAGTGGTCCTTCAGTGTCGCGATGCGTTTGCGTGGGTTTTTGCCAGAGGCGATGGAGGAGAGGGTGAGGGAGCGCTTGAGGGAGTGGAGCGAGACGCCGTTGGTGATGGTTTCGATGAGGCCGGAGGATTCTCCGGTGACGAGGATGCGGAGGGGTTTCACCCACACGTCGATCGAGGCTTCGTGCCAGATTTTGCCGCAGATGTCGATGAGTTGGCATGCGAAGGCCTCTTGTCGGAGGTCTGCGCCGGTTTTGACGATGACGCTTACTAGGTCCCAGTTTTTCATCCAGCCGTAGGGGGAGGAACGTCGGATGCGTTCCCGTTTGGCGCTCCAGGCTTCGCCGAAGGTGGCGGCTGAAGGGTCATCGCGGTCACCGGAGCGGGAGACGCCGCCGGTTTTGATGTCATTTTCCATGCGGGCGGCGCCTGCGTTGGTGGAGAGGTTGGGGTCGACCGAGGTAGTGGAGGCGTCGTCGGAGATGTCGTCGGGGGAGGCGGCGGCACCGGCGGCGTTGGCAGAGTCGATCATGGCGGCGAGGCTGGCGGGGATGGCGGTGGTGACTTCGTCCGTGTAGAAGGATTGTTCTTCGAGGGTTTGCATCGATGCGATGATTTTGGCTTTGATGGCGGCGACTTCAGCTTTGGGTCGCTTGGACGAGGAGAGCTCGAGCTGAGCCAGCATTTGGCTCGCTGTTCTCATGTGGGTCGCAAGAGCATTAAAGTCGGTCTGATCACCCCCTCCTGGGCGAGAAATGTTGGAATTGGAAAGCCGAGCACCTGGCGAGGAGGATCGAGAGATTGGTTGTTCGGAATTCCTAGGCGTAGTGAGGGATGAGGTTGAAACTGTCGAGACACCAGAAGACAATCTCGGTGGTTCTTTCAGAGGCTGCCCAGCTCCTGGTGGGGGCGTTCTTGTTGATTGACCAAGCTGCTTCTCATCACCGTCCGGATCCTGCAGAAGTGCTGGACTGGCCAGATCACCCATCGCTGGCTCGAACACACTGTCATGCTGGCCGTCCTCTTCAGGCGATTTGATCTTTGCCCGATTGCCATCTGTGATATCAAACAGTCGGCGCTGACTCTTGTTTTTGTCCGCAAGAAGTCTCGCAATCAGCTCACTATTCTGCTGACTGTCGGGATCAAAGTCAAAGTCTTCCCTAAGGACTTCCACCATGAGCAAGTACGGCACACGCTCTGCACTGTTCAAGCTGGTCGCCTCGGCTGGGTTCAGACGCACGATTCTATGGTGTTTGCTTCGACCAGGCTTTCCGTCTTCCAGAGTGGCTGGACAGAGTATCGGAATGTCGACTTCGGCAGGTAGATCTTGCGCGATTAGAGCAAGCTCGGCTCTTAACGCACTGAGGCGAGCTGGTTTTGGTACAACCACAAGTCTGTTCGAGATGTCCTCCAGTGCTGTCAAAAATTGTGTCCCGAGCTTGAAGTAGTTTGATCTGAGTATTCTCGTCTTCTGCCTTGGAGATAACGAAGTAGGCGTGAGCGCCTTTGCAGCGTGAGAGTGCCGTCGTTGCATGTCGACTGGTCTTCGTGTCTCCCGTGTCGTCTTGTTGGGATCTGGCGATTGCATCGGCGAGGACTGAGGCAGTTTCGGATCAGGCAAAGACGAAGAGCTTATGTAACCTTGGTGGTTCTTCGTGTCCAGCAATGCATGTCTCTTCGGAGCTGGTCGATCTGCAGCAGACGGGCTCCCTTGTGAGCTCGCCACATCTACTGACAGATTTGGTTTGTGAGCCGGTCTTCTCGGTCTCGGTGCGCCATCTCCATCTCGCGGCGCCGCTCGTGGTCGTCTCGGTCTTGCAGGATCTCCAGATACTGTGTGACTTCTTGCTGGTCTCTTGATCTGCACCGGCTCGGACACCATTTGCTCCAGCTGTCTAGGCTTTCTTGCCTGAGCGATTGCCAGTGGTCCGCCATGAGCCGGGAAGAAAGGAGCCGCGACACTTGTCAAAACCAGACTCGCCAGGACCGTGGTCGGAAGAATGTTGTCCTTGATCCGACCTCTTACTACTGGCTCCGAAGCGCCAAACACGATCCTCTGCACACGGTTGTAGATTCTCCGACACTTCTTGAAGCCAGACGAGTTGGGATTGGTAGAAAGGTCGCGGAGGTATGTCTGAAACAGCCAAAAGGTCTGTCCAGGTCAGCAAAGTGTCTGCACCGTCTCGACAGAAATCTGACCAGTAGCGCAGCATTCACAGAGTCTTCGCACAAGTCTATAAGGAACTCCTCGAGTGCCATGGACGCATTGTCGATCGAGATGAGCAAATGACACAGTTGCGGCAAAAAGAACTCGATCTCCTCGTAGGGGAACTTGCGCAACTTGCTGCACAGGACATACTGGATGCCCACATGGTCCGCATACCGTCTGTATAGAGCCAAGGTCAGTCAAGCTCTTATCTATCGGTCTTGGGGGTTGCTCTCACGCTAGGTATGCGACGGTCAAAGATGGGTCCTTGTTGAAATGTTCCGACTCGAGGAAGCGTTCGAGCAGATTCCAGCTCATGGAGAAGGCAGCATTGGGATCGGGTCGCTCGGCAAAGACGCTGTCATTGCCCAAGCTCGACGGCTGTCAGGACTGTCAGGGAGCAGTATGGTTGTTTTGTCATTGTCTGGCCCTTTCGGTGAAGAACACTTGGTCCAAGTTCTGGCTCCACTCCGCTGTCTACATACACCGACTGAATTCCGAAGCGCGGGTTTGCCAAGAATTATCTTCAATACTATCTGTTGCAGAAGGCCATGACATGGTTCGAAAATTGGATATGATTCTACAGAATGCTATGCCTTGGGTAGCAAAGCGAAGAAACGCTCAAAGCACATACTACAGTCGTCCCAGTCCCTCTACGAGTCAAGCGTGGTTTGCGCAGGGCTCTTGGGTATCTGAAGATCCCTCTTTGGGTAGTAGAAATTCTCGTCCGGTGTCCGGCCTCTGAGGAACTGTGGCTCGCTTCCACGGACGTAGATGTCCTCGAAAAGTACTTCGGGTGTGGCGTCAGGGACTGGCATCTTCTCGGCGGCGGCGACCTCCTCGTCCACATGCTCACGTGCCTTCTTGTCGATGCCCTTGAGTTCCTCCTCAGTGGTGACCTCCCAGTCGATGAGCTTTTGCTTGAGACCGGCAATCGGGTCGTTGGTAGATCGCATGCGCTGAATCTCCTCACGTGTCTGTTGCAAGTCAGCGTTTTGTTCTCAAGTACACAGCAGGCTCTACTCACCCGGTAAGTGGTACCAGGATCAGACATGGAGTGACCACCGTATCTGTATGTCACGTATTCGTAGACGAGAGGACCTTTGCCAGCACTGCACCACTGCTTGCCATATTGTACAGCAGCCTTGACGGCCAAGACATCCATGCCGTTGATCTTGAGACCAGGAATGTACTGTCCACGCTTGTAATACTCCGTGAGTGCCGCAGCACGGTTGGCAGCTGTACCCATACCATACTTGTTGTCTGCCCAGTGTCAGCAATTGCTCCCTCATATGTCAATCCGGGTATACGCACTCTCACAGCCGAAGATGACGGGAATGTTCCAGAGCTTGGCCATGTTGAACGCCTCGAAGACCTGACCCTGGTTGCTCGCACCGTCACCGTACAGCGAAAGCGTCACGTTGTCCTGACCCATGTACTGGTTGGCGAAAGCGATACCAGCGCCAACAGGTACTTGAGCACCGACGATACCGTTTCCTCCATAGAAGCCAGTGGAGAACATATGCATAGATCCACCCTTGCCGTATGCGATACCGTCTCTTCTTCCGAGCAATTCCCCGATGATGGACCTGACTGTTCCTCCGCGCATCATGGCGAAACCGTGGCAGCGGTAGGCGGTAATGACGTGGTCCTTCTTTGTGATAGCGTGCTCGATTCCGACAGCTACAGCCTCTTGTCCAGTAGAGAGATGGCAGAAACCTCGAATCTTCTTCTCCTTGTAGAGTCTGTCGGCGGCCATTTCCATTCGTCTGAAGCTGCGGTTAGATCTCGACCGGTGAATCTGGAAACTATCATCCTACCTTACGGCGACCATGTCGTAGTACATCTGCTTGAGTTCTGCCTTTGTGGTCTGAAGAGTGTATGGAGGAGGATCGAGCTCGTATGTTTCGAAGCTCTCATCGGAGAGCTTGACTTCGAAAGGCTTGTCATCTTCCTGCGGAGATTGTTAATGATAGTCTCCAGCTTCCTAGCAAATATTCGTACTGAAGGGATCGCGTCCTTGTCGGCGTGTGAAGCAGCCGCATCTGTGGTAACGCTCCGGCGAACAACTGGCGACTGGACGCTGCATCGCAGAGGTTGGAAAGCCGACCGCCTCAATGGCGACGATGCCGCTCGTGGAGCGAATCTCGACAGCATCTCGCCTTTGTGTAGAGTGGTGAGGAAGAGAGGTCGTCGTCCGGGACTTTGCGAAATTTGGTAGCTCGACTTCTGACCTTGCGGAAGATGTTGGGAAGTTTTGAGAGCCCAAGCTTTCTCCGTCCGATGGGGTTCACTAGATCAGCTCATTTGGACTGCATTACTGCTTCACCACATCCTCACATACTTTCTACTTTGATCGACAAGTGGAATATTCCATGTGGCTATATACGACTGCATATCATGCTTCGCTGGATCTCATTTCAATGGACGGCCTCTCGTGCTGGCCATACTGTAAACTCCTCTGGACATTGCGGTCACGAGGCTTGGCGCTTTCGGATCATCTTTGGCCGTGGCCTGGGACGACCCGAATACCAGGAACAGGCTTGACGACACGAGCTCTGATCACAGCCGAGACCTTGTATAAGCCCATCATTGTCCAGTCTCAGGCATGGAATGCGATTAACCCTCAGGAGACTTCGACAAGGCCTTTGGGAAGGGGGATCAATCGCAGTGATGGATCTAGCATGTCAAGAACCAGAATTGGTTGACTATTCCTAGCTCAGCCGATCCGGAGTGCACAAGCGGTGACTTCCTCCTGCACCTTCCTGTCTAGTGGCAAGTAGACCTGAGCGACCTTGAGCAGCTTCCGAGCTTCGTCCTTCTGATCCAGTGCTTTGTACGCCATAGCAGTTCGGAAGTAGACTTTGCCCATATCCACGGCGGCCACAAAGTTCGTGATAGCTTCGTCCTCTGGTCGGGCCGCTTCTTCATTCTCTGGCAGACCGATGGCTTGTCGAATCATGTTGATCGTCCTGTTGCCCCAATGTATGGCGTCCTGTAGCACTCGTCAGCACCGCACTTCTCCTTCTCCCCACTAGCAAGCCAACTCACATCATACTTCTCCATCTTGAGATACAGCATAACCGTATTCGCCACCAACTTGACCCTCAACGCCAACCTCACCGTATGCCCTTGCATTCCCTTGAACGGCTCTTCCCTCAACTCCCTATTGTAATACAAATCCGCATGAACATGCCTTATCCTCCCATTCACCACAATATGCATGGCCAACCAAGCCTGCCTATACAACTCCAACGCCTCCTCGTACCTCCCCACCTTCAACGCCTTATTCCCCTCATCCTTGAACCCCGTCGCCCTCCGCAAACAACTCTCGGGACTCTCATGTGGCTCCTCCATCTCCCTCCGCAACCGCTCCTGCACACTCGCCAACGGCATCGGCCTCCCCTTGACCTCCAACCCAGCCAACCTCTTCACCGCCCCAAACGGCAACAACAACCTCTCCTGCACCCGCTTCGTGATCACCGGCTCTTCCCACTCCTTCCTCGCCTTGGGGTCACGAAGCCGCAGTTCCAGACTCAAATTCGGATTGAGCTGCGGGTGCGTGAGGTCGCTGTACTTCCACGTCGTCGCGAACGACGGCAAGTCGTCGATGTGGATGACAAATTTCCGCATCTCTTCTTCCGGGAACTTGTACGTCGGGCTATTGATCCCTATCACCATGGTCCACAGGTCGAATTTGTCGGCCGCGGCCCCGCCGGCGATGATCGGCACGTGGCCTTCGATGGCGACGTGGGTTTGGGCTTCGTTCCATGGGGTCGAGATTATGATGAAGGTGTTGAGGTTGTAGAAGACGGCGCGGGCTTCGGAGGCGATTTGCCGTGACACGAGGAAGAGGTCGAGGGAGCGCCGGAAGGAGTAGTGTGTGTAGGCTTGGGAGTCAATGGTGCGGTTGGCAGAGGGGGAGAGGATGAAGCTGAAGATGTTGGAGCGGATTTCGGCGGGGAGGCTGAGGAAGTGCATGGTGGTGTTTCTGGGAAAGAGGCGCTGGTTGATATGCAGGGAATATTAAGGTATGTGGTGGAGAGAGAGCTTGCGGGTGATGGCGGGGTTCAGGTTCGGGTTGCCCTCGGTTGACCGTTTGTCGATCCGACTTGGATATGGTAATCCCCAAATGCTTCCCTCGGATCAGGTAGGTGTGCTTTTTAGTTTTGCTGTGAATTCGATTCTGTGTGTCTCTTCTCGTGTAATATGTAGGTCTTGATACTAAGAATATCTCTTATGAAACATTCGTCAATTGCGGAGAAGAGCAGTATAGAATCCTTGGTAAGACCAGGCGGCTTAGGACAAGATTGGAATCTTACATAATTTGAAAAGGTTGATATAGATTAATCTGCATGATCCTGACCGTTCTTCGGCTTCACCTGCGACCATCCCTGAGCCGGACGTACGGCACAATAATGGGTCCGTGTACAGCAATCCAGTCGTTATCCATCATCATCCTTGCTCTTCTGTTAAGCGAGCTGCTTCTTCATCTTCTTGGAGATCGATGGAAGCTACATGTTTGGTCCGGTGAACCCCGCACCAAGCGATCGACATCATTGTGTGAGCCGCTACTCAGGAGAACGATGTGCGGAATTGAGCCTGGCCTTCCCATCGACCAGTCTCGTATGGTCATGCGCGTCTTGTTGCCTGCCATGCTTGAGACGGATTGCTTCATCCGAGAAATCTTCGAATCTCTCCTCCAACCCCTTCAAGATCAAGCAGGAAAGTATCGTGTCCGAACAAGCTTCTATCTTCTCCCAATTCAACGTGGGTGACACTCCTGTTCCCTGCCCGCCTCAGTGTTTCAGCGACCTCTCGTTGCTGCCATGCGGGAAATAGAATATCGCTTGCAACACCCATGACCAAGGTCGGAATGTCCTTCATCGGTCCTAAGCCCTTGATGAGATCCTCGGGAGGCGTGTTCTGCAGTCTCGCTCGACTGGTCTCCTGGGTTGAATCTGCAGGCTTTGCCATGATGTCGGAGCTGCTTTCTTGCTCTTCATAGGGTTGATCTGGTAGTACTAGATTGCACAGATCTTTAAGCTCCCCTCCCTTGACATTTTCGAAGTGGTCCAGTTTCCAGACATTGTCGCGACGACTTTGTTCTAGGATGCCCATATGCTCTGCTCCCAGGTCGAAGAGGTCCATGGCTTTACTGACGTAGAGAAGGCTGTTGGCATCGTACTCCAGACACCATTTCTCGCCAGCATGATCCAGGTAGGTCTCGATGAGAAAGTCAGGGCAAAGCGCTGGTGGCTTTGATGCATCGGCCCTCCGTCGACCGAATCGCTGCTCCCACTCGGGTCCAGATCGATATGTTACAGTAGCGATCTCGCGAGCAAGCTTCATGCCCGAATGAGGCGGTATCGTGTCGTAGTAATTGCCACGGGTAGACGCCCATGCAGGATCGTTCATGAGAACTGTGCGATGTTAGTGTTTGCCATACTTGTCGCCTTGCTTACGAACCTTGACGTTGGGTGTGCCGCAGAGCGATACTGTAAGGATGGCTCCTGGCGCACCCACTTATGCTCACCACTCTGCCAACCCTATCTTTCTCCAGGACAGCTGCTGCGAGACTCTGCATCCCACCCATGCTGCTCCCAACGCTCGCATACAACTTCTGTATCCCAAGAAAGTCGAGCAACCGGAATTGTCCCCGGACCATGTCTTGCATGGTGAGAATTGGGAAACGTGTCGCATATCTTCTGCCTTCTTCCGATGTTCTAGCTGCAGTAGGATCTGCACTGCTAGGTCCTGTGCTTCCATAGCAGCCCCCAATGACATTTGTGCAAATGACAAAGTACTTGTCGGTATCCAATGGTGCTCCTGGCCCTATGAAATTCTCCCACCATCCCGGCTTTGGATTCTTTTCCGTGCTATGGGCGTGACTTGAGGCGCTCAAGCCAGTGTGTAGAAGGATCGCGTTCGACTTGTCAGACTTCAATGTTCCCCATGTTTCGTAGGCGACGTTGAAAGAAGGCAGGACTCCTCCCCAGTCTAGCAAAAGAGGCTGTTCACTCGTGAACACCTCGGTGTGACCAGAGGTGTAGCTCGGTTCAGGCCCAGAGAAAGACGATCCTTGAGACTTGCGCGACGCTAATCGTTGTGTTCGCTGTTCTGAAGCGTCCAGACAAGGGAACGATAGAGGTTCGCTGCTTGGAGGTGCACGCTGCTGTGGTCTAGTGAATTTGTTCTCCTGCTCTTTTGACTGGACTGCTTGTGCTTGAGCAGATGCCCTTGTGCTATGCCGGAAAGATCGTACAGGCTGGGTGCGATGTGATACACATGAGGTGCGACGCTGTATTTCAAGTCGCATTGCACGGCCAGAAGCCGCAAGGGATCTTGGGACTGCCATGCTGGCCGGCAGGAGAATGTCTCTTGAAGTGAATGCAAACAATTGAAGAATTTCCAACCCCACTGACGTCCTCACCACAGAGCTGGAGGCGGGATCGGCTGCCCGAAGAGTGTTTTGCTTAAAAATCGACCGGCTTCGGGATCACGTCATTTATTCTGCAGGGGATTGGATGCCCCAGTGCGGGCAAAGTTTAACGAGATCTCGTTGAAAGTCATGGTTGAAACCCGCCATCATGCCTTTCTAGGACCGTCAAATGTCTGCCATGCTGCCTCATCTTTCCACTCTGGAAAGACCATTTGCATTCTCTCCGGATTCAGCTCTGGCAGCTGCTCATTGATCGTCTTCATGACTTCCCTAAACATGACTCTATATGCCTGACCGGTGAAATGAAGTCCATCACTGAGAAGCTCACGCAGCTTGTCATTGACCGGCAGAGCACTCGATCCTGGGAGGTCTGATTTACCATCCCAAGTTGCACTGCAGCCAGCCTCATTCAGAAAGGAAGTCCACAGGTCTACAACCGGGATGGATTTCTCCTGACCGATATCCCTAATGGCTTGGGCGTAAGTGGCGGTTTGAGCCGCACTTCTCCTCGACTCCGCGTACCCTTTCTCCTGATCTGTGATCTTGCATAATCGCTCGTCTATCGGTGGCGGAGTGATGAGGAGAAATTGTGGCTGATGAGCAGAGAGGGCTTTATGGCTCAGGATTGACTTGATGTTCTCGATGTATTCTGACAAGGAGACGCATTGGTCGATAGGAGGTGTTCCAGGCAGGCGAGCATCATTGGCGCCGAGGAACAGGATGAACAGTCGTATCCTACCTGCTGACGGGGGTAGAATGAGATGCGGCAGGACGCGTAGAGCAAGATTCGTGTTGTAGCCGCTACACTTCAAGTTAGTCGTTACATACCCCTGTAGGCGGTGAGGGTGTGCTGGCGGGTGACAGGATTCGGGAGCGTTGTTAGGAAACAATTTCAGTCACGTACCCGAAGCCTCTGTTCAGCACGTCCAGTTTGCGAATGTATGCTGATATGTGTAAGCATGCAGAAAGGGCAGTTTGGCGAGACTGTGTTCATACCGTCTTCCAATGCTGCCTTGAAGGCAAAGCCGCCAGATTGGTCACCGGAGAACTGGGTCAGAGAGTCTCCGAAGAGTACGATTTGATCCATGGCTGCCATTGAGGTGATGCTGACAAGATGTGTTGGAACGAAGAGGAGAGATGGAAAAATTATGACCAACCTTTGAAGCCGTATGAGCCGACAGTGGCTCCAGCCAATTATGATTATGAAGATACAGTCTTAGAGCTATCCGAAAGTGAAAAGGTGTATTCAGTCAATCTTTCCTACAAGTCGTACCTGCACACAAAAGCGCATGGGTGTCGCGTGCCATCATCTCCCATCATGCCACGCTCGCCAATTCCGCCGGAATCTCCGCTACTGGCTAGCCCCGACTCTCCCGACCATTGTTTTTGAGCCCTGTGATGATTGATTGCGGGGGCCGTTGATGGAGTGTTCGTTATTTCAGCCCCGCTGGCTTTTGTTTGCGGTCAGGGGCTACTACTTCGGGGGAAACGCGGGCCTGTGCTTGGTCCTTTTGGCATGTGCTGCGGGTCTCTTTGGTCAGATGCTAAGCGTCCAAGCAAAAGCATCCACTCCTCGTGACAACAACGTCGCTGATCCGTCGTTGCTTATCATGACTCTATATCTCGACCCTCGCAGCCTTTGCTTCCCGACTCTCAGCCCTGTATCAGCCCAATAACACGGCCTGAAGCAAAAGGCATCCGGCTGGTTGATCACGAGCCGTGGTTCACTGTTTGGAGCCTGATGACATGGTATGCAAGGCCCACCATTTGTTTCACATCCAAACTCCAGTTGCCGCGTCTTCTGTCCTCTTTGCATTCTTTTCTTTTACAGACACGCGACACCCTCGATATTTCCTTCAACTTCTCAAGCACACTCCTGGCACTGCTGGCTCGGCTAGACTCGGACATTGCTGACTCCATGGCTAGATAGCGAAACCGTGCCGCAAACATGCCTAAATCAGTCGCTTCATATGTGAGCTTTGCCGACCGCGGCTATGATGAAGAGGAGGAATACCAGGGGAGCAGAGCCACTTCTCCACGCATAAGTCGAAGGCATACTGGGGAACGACCTAGCGATCTTGATGTCCGCTTCCGTACAAGATCAGGGGTGGACGAGTCAACTGGACTTCTTTCGGCAGCCGACAATCACAATTCATACACAGAAGCTTTCGCAGCGTCGGCACCTACCACGCCAAGGCATCGAATGAGGAGGACTAGAAGCTATCACTCAAATTGGCTGAACCATAGCCGACATGGCTCGCTTGGTGCCCGTGTCTCGCGTATGTTCCATGGAGGAGGACAGGAGGACTATTTCTTGCAAGAGGATCTCTCAAAGTCGACTCTAGTAGACGATAGAGCATGGTACGATCAGTTCACTTCGACGGACTGGGTACACGACAGCATTGCCGATGCTTTTCGGGTCAAGGAATTGCGGTCGAGGAGAGACTTCGTAGGTCGTCTTCTGGCATTGTATGATGCTGCACAGGGCTGGCTATTAGTCGCCATTATTGGAGTCTTCACGGCCTCCGTAGCATATCTCATCGATGTTACCGAGGCTTTCGTGTTCGACGTCAAGACCGGCTATTGCACGAAAGGGTGGTACTTGAGCAAGAGAAGATGCTGTAGTGGTGTGAGCAAGTGCGATGACTGGAGCCGCTGGTCGTCCCTGGTACGAGTCAATGGACAGGACGATCAAGGTACTGACTTTATCTTTTTTGCCTTGTGGGTCATCGGGTTGTCTGCTCTCTCATGTCTGGTCACGTTACAGACCAAGACCACCATATCAAGCGCCCTATCTCTCGCGACCTTGGACGAAAACTTGGGAGCCGATCAAAATACGACTGGCATATCGAAAGATGATGAGGGTGAAGCACAGGGCGATCAAGGAGGAGCTTTCGACGCGACCGTCAAGCAACCAATGACATACTACCCTGCTGCCGCCAGTGGAGTCGCCGAAGTCAAGGTCATCCTGTCCGGCTTCGTCCTCCACGGGTACCTGGGAGTCAAGACCTTGGTTGCCAAATCCATTGGCCTAATACTCAGCGTCGGCAGTGGTCTCAGCGTTGGTAAAGAAGGCCCTTACGTTCATATTGCGACATGTATTGGCAACATCTCCTGTCGTCTTTTTCCAAAATATCACCAAAATGACGGCAAGCGGCGAGAGGCATTGTCTGCCGCTGCTGCCTCTGGTGTGGCTGTAGCTTTCGGCGCCCCTATTAGTGGCGTCTTGTTCAGCTTGGAAGAAGTCAGCTACTACTTCCCACCAAAGACGTTGTTCAGAACTTTCTTCTGCTGCATCGTATGTCTTACTCCTCTGTTTGTAGATCTCCGCTAACAGTCCCTAGGTCGCTGCTTTATCGTTGAAGTTCCTCAATCCGTATGGCACTGCGAAAATCGTCCTGTTCGAAGTCCGTTATCTCACCGATTGGCGCTTCTTTGAGATTGTCATTTTCGCATTCCTCGGTGTCCTGGGTGGTGTTATGGGAGCAATGTTCATCAAAATGACTGGAGTATGGGCTCGCACCTTTAGGCGCATACCTGCCATCAAAAAGTATCCTCTGTTCGAGGTCCTACTGGTAGCCGTTGTCACGGCATTCACAAGCTTCTGGAACCGCTACTCGAGACTCCCAGTCGCTGAACTACTCTACGAATTAGCAGCTCCCTGCGACGCATTCACAAAGGATGGCACGAGTTTGTGCCCAACACAAGATCGAATTCCCGATGTCATCCGCTACTTGTCCATTGCTTTTGTCATCAAGGCTTTCCTCACAACCATCACGTTTGGTGTCAAAGTACCTGCTGGTATCTACGTACCGTCGATGGTGGTTGGTGGTCTCGCTGGACGAATAGTCGGTCACGCTGTACAGCTTCTTACCCTCACTTATCCGGACTCACCAATTTGGGGAGGATCGCCTACTGTTGGCAATCCAGAGAGCTTTGTCACGCCCGGAGTCTATGCCTTGACTGCCGCTGGTGCCACCATGTGCGGTGTCACTCGCTTGTCGGTCACCCTTGCCGTCATCTTGTTTGAGCTTACTGGATCTCTTGAACATGTTCTGCCGTTTTCAATTGGCGTGCTTGTCTCTAAATGGACGGCCGATGCTCTCGAACCACTCAGCATTTACGACCTGCTTACTGATATGAATGCTTATCCTTATCTGGACTCAAAAGCTCGCCCTGTTTTTACAAACGACCTTGGAGATATTACCGCCCCTCCCAAGCAGTCCCGCATGATCGACATTTCCCACTCTCCTTTAGTACCAGCCTCAGATCTCCGCAAGAAGCTTCAGCGCCTGCACATGTCTGGAGAACTTGATGGCGGTCTTCCTATCCTTCGAGAAGGCATCCTGGTTGGCCTTATCCCTGCACCAGATCTCGAATTTGCTTTGGACAATCTAGGCAATGAAGAAAACGCGCTATGTCTTATGAACCCTCAAGCAAGATGGCTGACACCATCCGGACCGAGGACAAATGATCTCTCCGCTTCGCACACCACAGGCACTCACCGATCCCGACCTGATCTACCTCTCCTCCTGCGACAATCCAGTGACTCGCTGCGACCCGTATCGCGCGACACAGTGACAGAGACGAGGACCGAGGACGATGATATCGAAGCGCCAGCCCGTCTGGTAGCTACAAGGTCGCCTCAACGGTTTCAACCACAGAGCGATCCGACCGACTTTACGCCATACATTGATCCTGCTCCGGTAGCTTTGGACATCTGCTCACCCATGGATCTGGTGTTCGAGCTATTCGTCAAACTTGGACTGCGGTACATTTGTGTCGTGCGGGAAGGGAAATATGCTGGTCTGGTGCACAAGAAGGCATTCGTCAAGTACGTCAAGGAGATAGAGGAAGCAGAGCGCAAGGGACATCATGTGAACTAAATTCTGTGATTTGGACACTCCTAACATAGCGTTTGCATTTGCTTGGATCAGGGTCGATACCATTTGGAAACATTGAAGGCGCAAGCAATGATGATCGTAGCATAGATGATAGCGAGACTTCGCGTAAGCGAATGAACTGAGGAGATATTGAGTATTCGAGTGACTCCAATTCTTTGCGTTTGCCATTGATCTGCACTGCAACCAGCCTCTATCATCTTGCATTCCCGAGCTACCTCAGTAAACACCCTCCCTCTCCTCCCACTTGTCTTCCCACACCAGTCTCGGCTTCCTGTACCCAGACTGCACCACCGCATCCACCTCCAATTTCAGCCCCTCTAGCTTCGCCCCGCCCTCGTCCTGCGACCAGAGCGTGATAGCCACGTAATTCGACCCACTGTAGTTGAGAATCCCCTCTGGAACAGGGAACTTTGTCTGCGGACCCAGATTATTGACTGTAAAACACCGAATCAGCAACTTTCCTTACGCACCCAGCCCAGACCTCCATAGCCGGTCTTTACACACGAGAGAGATAAAGAAAGGGATCAACTCACTATACTTCCCAAACTGCCACCCATTCACATACAGTTGCGCCCTATACCTCGCCCCCTCCTCCCCGCCAAACACTCCCTCATTAAACACGAAACTCATCGGCACATCCCATCCCCCGGGTACATCCAACTCAAACTCCGCGGCGAAGAACCCCACGCCCACTCCCTCCACGCCCTCCAGCGGCGACCTTCCCTCCAACGCCCCCGTCGGCGCAGAAGGCAAATGCCACCCCTTCCTCTCCGGGGCGAGCGCGCCTTCGTTCAACGGCCCCCTCGTACGATCAGAATATTGTTCCCCTCCGAAGTTACCCGTCAACTTCCAGGTGATGGCGTCCTGCGGGCGGCCGGAGAGGGTGTAGTCCAGGATGCCGCGGGGGGAATGCTGGAAGTTGTACCCAGGCCACCAGTTGGTTTCCATGCCCATGTGGTCGATGAGGAGGGTGATGATGTGTTCTTTCCCCGGGATGAGAGTGGAATTGAGGGATAGAGGGAAGGTTTGGTTCCAGTTTCTATCGTCTGCGGTGCCGGCGAAGGAACCGATGTGGGTCCCGTCGAGCCAGACGGAGTGCGAGAAGGCGACGCCTCCTTGCACGGAGAGGAAGAGGGTGGTTTCGTTGCCTGTGGAGGTGAAGTGGCCCCGGTAGAGGAGGGAGCCGGTGTGGTAGCCGTAGTCGGAGGCGATGAGGGAGGTGGGGGTGCGGAGCTCGAATGGGAGGCCGGTGGAGAAGACGGGGTCGCGGAGGGAGTTGTTCGTTGTGGGGTCGGAGGCGGAGGTCCAGGGGGTATCGTCGTAGGTGGAGGAGAGTTCCGGGAGGGCGTCGGTGTAGCGCCAGTCGAGGGTTGTGAGGTCGGGGACGTTGATTGTGGGAGGGGAGAATGCGAGTGGTGCGGACAGGCGGCCTCGAGATTCCTCGATGTCTTCGACTTGGTGGCCGTTGAAGTAGATCTCACCGGAGGCAGGCTGTCCTGCTACTACTTCGAGTGTGGCAGTGGCGTTGAGGTCGCCGGTCAAATAGAGTTTGTCGTCAGACAGGCTGGCTGTTCGCAAGAGATAGCCAGCTTTGGCGATGACGGTGTCTTTGGTCTGGCTTGTGTAATTGCTGATTGGAGCGGACGACTCTAGGTCGAGGACCCAGTAGTTCAGTGCATCGTTTCGCCATAGCAGGTAGACATCGAGGTCATCACCGTAGTGCAAGACTTTGCGCTCGGCGGTGACGTTCCATTGTACCACATTCAAGGAGCCTTTCTGCTCGACAGTGACCTCACCCTCGACTGAAGGCTCACCGAGCTCAGATGCGAATGCCAGCTCATGTGTCTCACCAGCCAAGCCGTAAAGGAGAATCACCTTCTTGTCACCAGTCTGAGTATGGGCGTAGATGTCAGCAGAAGAGTAGACCATATTAACGCCGTTGACATCGTAGTCTGTGACTTGAACCTTGGAGTCCCTGCCGTTGATGGCAAGCGTGCCGCCTAGTTGAGGTATGGTCAAATTACCTGCGCTTGTCGATACGGTCAAGGTATAGCTCGTCGATCCAAGTGACCTGTAATCAGTCTGTCGGACGACATAAAAGTTCGTCTTCTTGCCTGCGACCTGGGTCACAGTAATGGCTGGACTGTTAGTGAAGGAAGCATTTGTCGCTTGACCAGGGACGGCCTCGAGATATGCGGGAGCGCGAGTGATGGACTGGGCAATGAGCTTTGCTTCCGAGTACTTCTCGCGAGTGATCTGTCGGTCTTCTTCGATGACAGCACCGTAGTCGTAAGAGGTCAGACCACCAGATTGACCAAGATTGCCCCAGTTGGTACCACCATAGGTCATGTAGATGTTGAAGATGCTGATGCTTGCGGCAAAATTGTTCTTG
This sequence comes from Elsinoe batatas, assembly GCA_017309325.2. Taxonomy (NCBI): domain Eukaryota; kingdom Fungi; phylum Ascomycota; class Dothideomycetes; order Myriangiales; family Elsinoaceae; genus Elsinoe; species Elsinoe batatas. Next base: position 991,230 of record JAESVG020000009.1, read on the forward strand.
TAGAATACTCGCTCGGCTTCGTGATTGATCAATGCAGCACATTCATCCTGGCTAGGTAGAGCCCATCCACCGAAAGCACCGCCCTGGAACTCTAGGATAGCTAGAGGGCCGTTGGGACTCTGCTGAAGATGGGTTTGCCAGTAGTTGCTTGACAGAGAAGCAGTGTCCCAGCTTGTCGGCTTGCTGCAATCGAAACCAATAGGATAATTGTCAAAGCCGTAAATGTCAGGACCACCGGGCTCGCCAGGTACAACTTGTCCACCTTGCCAGGCCTCGTTATTGATGAACGGCACAACGATTCCAGCTTCGCGGAACTGTTGCTCCAGACCCTCAAGGTATTCAGCATCAGGGAAGGTAGTCCATGGAGCACCAGCACTGTACTCGTTCTCGGCCTGGAAGGCAATGACGGGCCCGCCATTGGTGATTTGTCCTGCTGCAATGACCTTTCCGATATTGGAGATATAATTCCTGCTCGCCTCAACGAAGGCAGTTTCGTTGGTCCTCAGATACGCAGGGACACGAGATAACCATCCTGGGAAGCCGCCTCCAGATACTTCAGCTGGTGGGATGTCAGTAGATGCGATCATGGTGGGTTGGCGGGACTTACCATTGATGTATGGGCCAGGGCGTGCCAGCAGGTAGATACCACTTTCAGCCGCAGCATCGAAGAATGGTTCCCATGCAAAGACGCCCTCGGCGCTGAAGTCTCCTGGGGCACCTTCTATAAGAGCCCAATCAACCTATGCCGTCTTAGTGCTTGGCCAGAAGGATAGCTGTTCGAAAGCTTACATAGAATGAAACGCCATTGTAGCCAAGTGCTTTGATCTTCTGGAAGACATCGAACCACAAGTCCGGGACTGGCAGTCGGAACGGGTGGAATTCGCCGGAGTAGAAGAGGATCCGTTCTCCACGGACGAACAGCGTTCTATTGTCAAAAGTGACCTTGCTCGGTTAGTCGTGATCGCATTGATGCGTCCTCCATGACGCACAAGATCCTGGGTCGCCTGGCGTTTCTCAACGGCTGGCTCAGCGAAGTTCTTTGTGGTCAATCCGGCGACGAGTTGGCAGCATATCAAGAATGCCACCAGGAAGTGGCGCGCGAGAGAGGCCATGGTGTCACAGCTCCGGCGAGCAAAGATGGCAATGCGAGGGCTGAGAATACCATACTGAAAATCGATACCTACATATACTTCAGACAGAAATACTCTGCATCAGACACGAGTCTCGATCAGGAAAGTAACGTGAAAAGCGGGATGTTGTCGAAGGACAGGACGGAGAAATTTGAGGGGAACAAGTTAATATGTGGGGATGGCGGAGGTCTCCCTCCGCTCGCGGGATGGTATGATCCGCGACCATGGATGAGGGCTGTTGCGTGATTCACCATTTTTGCAAGTCTTGACAAAGCTTGTAAGGGGCCTGATGGACGTGAAAGGGACAGTACAGAATGGCGATGTGGTCTTTCCGTGTTGAACTCTGAAGGGTCTGGAAAGCCAGATGTCACATAGTGAGAACCCTCTCGAGACCCTGGAAGTGACGAGGATTGGAGACAGCATGTCTGCAACTGTCAGCCTGGGTCAGCAGCCAAGTACCGTAAAGACTATGGTTGCGAACATTATGAGGTTCAAAAGCTTCTTGACAGAGGGAAGAGCTCGAAGCTGGTCATGTCGGGAATCGGCACTGAACGAGGCCGCTCACCGAGCATGCAGGGGTCCAATCCAAATTTGGCTCTGTGTCGTCATGACGTTTGATCGTGCTTTTCAAAGATAAAGAAAGGAGAATGTTGTCAAGTGTAGATTCGGCAAGGAAGAAGCTGAGCAGTGCAACACTCCCGCTCCCGATTTGTTTCTTGTTTGGTCATAGCATGTCGATTTCGTTTCCTTTCACGTCTCTAGTCCCGTCGCAAACACTCCCAAATCGCCGGGACCACGAGCGCCATCCCCGAATCCCCGACCCTTCTTGCATCTATCGTGAGGCTCTCATTACGTTTCGGGCGTCTACCAGATCTCAATCTATAAAAGGAATGCATGGAAACATTTCCTCCACATGTTTATCAGATGACTTTTGAGATATTCTCCTACACCTACCTTCCCACCCTTCTCTGGACCGCCAGCGCGATTACGACGTCATGCTCGTGACGATTGGATGATTTGATAACAGGAGTTCCCGACCAGTCCGACAGATCTCAGGATACCGACCCGCTTGTACCACGATTACCTCACACTGCAGGGTTACTTGACCCGTAATATTTCCTCGCCATGGACGACACAGACCCTGCCTTTGTCGCAGACGCCGCGATAGATACGAAAGCCATGAGGGCGCAAGTTGCAAGAGCTAGCAGTAGTAACAGTCGGGCCGGGCAATACAACACTGTAGCAGCGCGGGGAGGAATTGATGCCGACCTTCTGCACGAAGCAGACGAAGATCAACCCCTTCTGAACAACAAAAAGGACGGGCCCGCAGGTGATGATGAGGTTGAACCACCTGTAGATGAGTTTGCCGGCTTACCATGGTACAAAAGGCCGTCGGTATGTGGTGACCAAGAACCTCTTGAGAGATGACCCTGACTGGTTATTTCATAGATCTACTGGGTATTAGTACCTTTCTCTATCCTGGCGATTTCCTACGGGGGCATCATCACACCTAGAGTCAACCTGATCATCAATTTGCTCTGCCGAGAATATCTGGACGAACAGAAGACAGCGATCCCTGGCTTTATCGCCGTCCCGGTGGTGTTCGATGGTGCCAATCCACAATGTCAGGTTGCAGAAGTAGAGAAGCGATCGGCACAATTCACTCTGTATGGAAACCTGATAGCTGGTCTTCTCTCCGCCATCACCGCCCCGAAGCTCGGAGCTCTCTCAGATCGTTATGGTCGCTGCAAGATGATCGCCATTACCAGTCTCGGTTCCTTGAGTGGCGATGTCATCACGATAATGGCCGCGAGCAATCCAGAGACCTTTTCCGTCAACTGGATTCTGTTCGGATTTGCCCTTGATGGCATCTGTGGCTCGTTCACCACAGCATTTGCCATTGTGCATGCCTATGCCACCGATTGTACCACTCCAGCTTTCCGAAGTGTCGCCTTTGCCATGTTCCATGGATGTCTCTTCACCGGAATCGCTGCCGGTCCTATCTTGGCCGGTCTCATCACCAGATCCACTGGTACGCCATTAACTGTCTTCTACATCATGCTCGGCGTTCACATATTCTTCCTCCTCTTCATGGGCTTCATCGCACCAGAATCATTATCCAAAGGACGACAACAAAACGCCCGCGACAAGCACGAATCCCTCAAATCCGCCCGCCAAACCTCAAACGACTGGATCGATCAACTCCGAAGCATCAACCTTGTCGCGCCTCTCAAAGTCATGTGGCCCACCGGTCCCGGCTCCACCCCCGAACTCCGACGCAACCTCATCCTCCTCGCCGCCGTCGACACGCTCATGTTCGGCGTCGCCATGGGCAGCATGACTGTCATCCTCATCTACGTCCGCTTCCAATTCAACTGGCAAACCTACGAATCCGGCGTCTTCATGAGCATAGTCAACACGGCGCGTGTCCTCTCCCTCTTCGTCATCCTTCCCATCATCACCCGTCTCGTGCGCGGCAAGCCCAACCCTCATGCCACCAGCCGCAAGCACCACGGCTCAGACTACTTCGATCTCATGGTCATCCGCACCGCCGTCTTCTTCGACACCGTCGGCTACCTAGGCTACACCCTCGCCCGCCAAGGCTCAGTCATGATCTTCTCCGGCGTCGTCGCCTCGCTAGGCGGCATGGGGAGTCCGACCCTGCAGAGTGCGCTCACGAAGCACGTCCCGCCTGAGAAAACGGGCCAGCTCCTCGGTGCGCTTGGGCTGCTGCACGCGCTGGCTCGCGTGGTGGCGCCGACGATCTTTCAGACTATTTTCATTGCCACGGTCGAGTCGTTCAGGCAGACGGTGTTTGTTTGTTTGACGGCGACGTTTGGGTCGGCGTTTATTTTTGCGTGGTTTGTCAAGCCGAATGGTGAGTTGGGGGATGCGAAGATTGATTGAGAACTTTGCTGATGTTTGGCAGTGCAGGTTGAGGAGGAGAGTAAGGTGCCGTCTGGGGGAGGGGAGGAGAGGGAGGAGTTGGTTAGTGTTGGGTGAGATGGGGAGGTGGGAGAGGGAGTGGTAGCCAGCTGAGGGGGGCACTTGACGCACCACTTCACGAGACTATCCAATCGATGTTGATACCTAGGCGTGCATGGCGAATGGTTTCATGGGCATAGCGGATTGGTACAGTTGTGTACATAACGAATACATTCTTAACCCCTCAGACTTTTCGCCATGCTGTGTAACGTGAATATTTACAATCCCACCCTCGATCGTACACTTCCAGCATGCGTCTAGATCAAAGCCTGGTCGCCAGTAAAAAACTTCTTCGTCTCCAGGCACCTCTCGCTCGTGCAGCCAGGACATCTCAGGCCCATCTGCTTGCTGCACACTTGCCCCTTGTCCAGGCCGTCCAAATGCGTCCCCGCAAGATCTGCTAGCGCCTTGATGAATGTCGGATTTCCATTCAGACTCTCCGCTCTCGTCACGCCGTCTGACCCAAGTTGTTTCGCCTCGTGTATTACCTCCTGATCAATCTCGTACAGCGTCTCGATATGATCTGATGTGAACGCAATCGGCACGAGTAGCAAGTCCTTCTGCCCTCTCTTGACAAAGTTCTCTACTGTATCGGATGTTTGAGCCCCGAGCCAGGCTGAAGGTCCGACTTGAGATTGCCAGACAAGACGGTGTGGGTTGGAGAAGCCAAGACGGGTCTGCACTGCGTGCACTGTGGCGGCGACTTCAGCTGGGTAGGGATCGCCGCGGTTGACGACGGACATGGGAAGGGAGTGGGCGGAGTAGAGGATGACGACCTTGTCGCGGCGCTCAGGGGGGTAGGATTCGAGCTTGGCTTTGATGTTCTGAGCAAAGGCTTCGACAAGACCTGGATGCGTAGGCCAGCGATCGATGACGCTCCATGAGATGCTGCCGTGGGTAGGCACCTCGGGGCCAGCTCGAGATGTCTCGAGACGTTGACGCCACTTCCAAAGCTCGTTGAGTGAGGAGCCAGTTGTGCTGCAGGAGTATTGGGGATATTGTGTAAAGGCTACTGCACGGCCTCCTTTCCCTCTGCCGAACCCATCGTCGAATAGTTGCTGATACATCTCCTCTGTGAGGGGAGCGGCGTAGCGAAAGGCGACGTAAGGTTTGTGTGGTGCACTCTCTGGATGTGTTTGATCGAGAATCTTGCACATCTCACCGACTTGATATTCCGACCATTTACGGATAGGAGAACCACCACCGATATCCGCATATTGCTTCTTGATCTTAGGTGTTCTTCTCTTTGAGATCAAGGGGCCGAGGTATCCTTGGAGGCGACCGAGAGGGATGAGGTCACCGTCTGCGAAGAGCCGGGAGAGAAAGTCGCCTACTTCGTCCGTAGTTGATGGTCCGCCCATATTCATAAACACCATAGCTGTTGGACCTTTCGAGCCTACTGACGACTGGGTGACTGGCGGTACCACTGTGGCCATTGATCTTGGGAGGAGAAGGCGAGAAGAGGACGGCGGGCTTGTGAGGCAAGCCGCCCGCCGCGACAGCGCCGTTAGAGGTGTACGCACGCTCATGGTAGGCTTGCGAATGGCGAGCTGGAACGAGAAGATGAGATCTCAAAGATGCAGAGCTGACCTGAAATCAAAGATGTCAGACTGGTCAAATCTCACAGGAAGAGCTGCAATTCCGCCTCCGATGACGTTGCTCATTGGTCGACCCTCGGATCTCAAAAAGATGCTCGGGAGCTGCCGCGAAGCTCCGACCAATGCTGATCCGTCAATTATCCTTGCGGCTCTGCTTGCACATGACTTCGCGTTAAGCCGCGTTTGCTGCCTGGACCACTCTACACGTCCTGTGGACGAGGTCGCATAGCCTTTCACCTTACTTGCAACAAAGCTGTGATACTAACAGACCGATACAAATCTCCGCATGAAAGTCTAGGTTCAGCTTGGCTCGACAATGGGCGAGCCTTCACGCTACTCCGGTCGTGATGGCGGTGACGATGACGAAGAAGAGGAGGTGGACGAGAGTGTATGATCTCGCATGATCACAACATGGGGTATCACAACATCTGACATGCTCTCAGGGCTACAAGACCATCAAAGATGCCGTTCTCTTCGCAATCGATGTAAGCAGCACGATGCTCCGAGCGCCGTCGGACTCAAGCGGCAACAGCAACGACAAAGACAGACCAACTGTAGCAGCACTCAAATGTGCCTACTCACTCATGCAGCAAAGGATAATCTCAAACCCGAACGACATGATGGGCGTGTTATTGTTCGGTACTGAGAAGTCACGTTTCCAAGACGAGGATGAGACCACCAAAGGACTGTCGTATCCTTACTGCTATCTCCTGACCGACCTTGATGTACCCGCAGCTGCTGATGTGAAGCTTTTGAAGAGTATTGTTGAAGATGAGGAGGAATCTGAAAAGCTGCTCAAGGCTTCCTCGGAGGATGTCTCCATGGCCAACGTTCTCTTTTGCGCCAATCAGATCTTTACTACTAAAGCGCCGAACTTCTCTTCGCGTCGACTGTTCATTGTCACTGACAATGATAATCCGCATGCATCCAACAAGAATCTGCGATCCGCAGCGGCAGTACGGGCAAAGGACTTGTACGATCTTGGGGTCGCTATTGAGCTGTTCCCAATCTCTCGAGCTGATCACGCCTTCGACCGCTCAAAGTTCTACGACGTGGGTCAACATCCTCATGCATGAAGATAAAAACTGACGTGTTTTAGGACATCATATACAGCTCGTTACTTACGGACCCAGACGCGCCAGCTCCACTTACTCAAGCTGCCAAAGCATCAGCAAGCGGTGACGGCATTTCGCTGCTCCAGTCTCTACTCTCTGAAGTGCATTCCAAAGCGGCACCAAGACGCTCGCAATTCTCAAATTTGCCATTTGAGATTGGGCCAGGTCTAAAAATCTCGATCAGGGGCTATATCCTGTTCAAACGACAGGAGCCCATCCGCAACTCGTACGTCTACATTGGCGGCGAAAAGGCTCAAATTGCCACAGGTGTGTCAGCATTGATGGCGGAGGATACCGCAAGGTCTGTCGAGAAGGTCGAGATTCGTAAGGCTTACAAGTTTGGAGGTGAGACGATCACTTTTACAGAAGAGGAGATCAGGGCAGTCAGGAACTTTGGCGAGCCAATCCTCCGTATCATTGGGTTCAAACCGCTGAAGCTACTGCCTTCTTGGGCGAATTATCGACCATCCACATTCATCTATCCCTCTGAAGAAGGCTTCGTTGGCAGCTGCCGTGTCTTCTCTGCCTTGCAGCAGAAGCTCGTCAAGTCCAACGTGATGGGTGTGGCCTGGTATATCCCTCGCCGCAACTCAGTGCCGACTCTGACGGCCATTATCGCCAGCGAGGAAGAGCTTGATGAGACGGGAATGCAAAAGATGCCAGCTGGACTCTGGATTCATCCGCTTCCATTTGCCGACGATGTTCGTTCTCCACCTGAGGGAGGGGTCATTCGCGCACCAGATCACCTTATCGACGGTATGCGTACTGTCCTACAGAATTTGCAGCTTCCTGGTGGTCGGTACGACCCGAGCAAGTATCCTAATCCGGCACTACAATGGTTCTACAGGATCCTACAAGCACTGGCTCTTGATGAGGATCTACCTGAGCAGCCAGTAGACAAGACCATTCCTCGTTACAAACAGATCGACAAGCGCGTGGGCGAGTATGTTATGGAGTGGGGTAATGCTTTGGAACAACAGCACAAGTCATCAGCGAAAGACTTTGGTCAGATCTCTGACAGTGGCGCGACGAAGCGTGGAGCAGGCTCGAATGGCACCGCATCAAAGAAGAGCAAGACGGCAGATGGTGGTGCAAAAGCCAGCTCGAGCGATGGCGCACCGACTGATGATGAGATGAGGGTGTACTTCCAGAAGAACACGATCAGCAAGTTGACTGTAGCTGTGCTCAAGGCGTGGGCGCAAACAAAGGGCATCAAAGTATCGGGCAAGAAGGCTGATATCGTTGATGAGATCAACGGGTGGTTCGAGACCAAGATGGGGACTGATTGATCGATCACTGGGGACAAGTCAGGAATAGTGTTGCTGGATGATTTGCTGGACTGTATGATACCAACATAGCATGTTAATGACCTTCTGCCCGATCCTCTGCATCCCGGTCCGCACTCTATGCATGTGTGCCTTGAAAATGGCCTAAATTTTACCGTAGATTGGCACTGAGCTCGTGGCGAAACACGTATGGATCACTATTCTTACTGATGCCATGCACTTGGGCACCGAATGTGTGAGCTCCCGCGTTGCCATTCTTCCACCAGCCCGTGTTTTTAAAGATCCGTCGAATAATGCCAGCAGATCGACTTTAGCATTGTCACATCCGTACTGAGATGTCGAAAGCACATGCATAAGGTGGAAGTAAAACAGAATCCTTCCTGGCAAGGACTATAGTGCATGCGTGGTATGTGATAATTGAGACACCTCAGCCCTTCCAGCCTCGAGCTCTGAGATGTGACACCACCACTTAAGTAAGATATATATAGAATCACGACCTACGGTTTCTTCAGGCGTATAGCTCAACGGATAGAGCAATTCAGAGTGAGAAGTACTGGATGGCACCCTGCCTCGGTGGGAATGCGTCCCAGCAGCCCTGTGGAGACGCGAGGTTCGACTCCACGCTGCGCCTACTATCTTTTTTGGCTCTCCGTGGCCTCAAAAAGTGAGGCAATGAACGTGACATGTGAATGTGAAGTGAAGATGGTCAGGGGTCAGGTTATATGTGAAGCTCGGCTAACATCGGCTATTGACTCTCCACACGCCAGAAGCACGCACAAGCACGCACTGACTCCGACAACTCCTGAACAAAGAATCAGCCGCAAACTTTCAAGCTCGTCATGGCAGCAGTGATGACGAGTATCTGCGATATTTTTCTTGCTCGGAACCAGACATTCCGTAGGCAACACGAACGCTGTGGATTTCAGCATACGAATTTTCGTTACAGCACGCTATATCGGGCAATTGGACCACGATTCACAAAACACGAATCAGTTTTGCGTGAGGTTTTTTTTCAGGAACAGGTCCCACAGTCGTGGCTGAGTGCCAAGTCACTCCCGATTTGGATTCTCGTCAAGTGGGCAAGGGACTGGGTGGGGGAACTATTCGATCACCTTTGCGATCCCTGTCATTGAATATTCCGTTATCGACAACAGAGCAACCGCGATTGACATGTCCGAGGTAACACAGGGGCAGCACTGCGGATGCCCAAAACTCCTTCAGCCGTCCCGCGCACGCCAAATGATGCGTGCAAACGAATAACGCTCGCTTGAGAGAAGTGACAGGCCACCGACCAGTGCAATCACGGCCTTGCAGCACGCAAGATGCCGCGACCGAGAAATGCTAATTGGCACCGTCGCACATCCTTCGCGTCTTGGGTAACAGGTACCTCGATATGGCAAGCAAGCACTGCACGAAACAAACGGTTCTGATGGACCACATTCGTAACCACCGACAAAAGGGTTACTATGGGCCGAAAGGATCCACACCTGTTGACGCCTGGCGGTGTGCTTTCAAAAGTCTGTCTGATCATCGTATATCTTGTCCATCTCCCGCATCCTTTTGCATTCCTTTCTGTATTCCAAGTTCCAACCCCGTCCTTACTCGTCTTATCTGCAACGAGGCTCGTGCACCCCGCTCTTTATCACACTTACCGCCCTCACCCGCTGATACCCGGCTGGGCCATCCACGGTACGCACCACTCTGACCCTCAATTGCACCATGAGAGATGTACACAGTGTCTTTCTCTCTTGCAATTATTCTCTGCACAATCGGTGAAAGACAGTATGTCTTGACCGTTGTGTCTTGCTACCGATTGTTTACACGACGTCCCTATCATACGTTTCACTGACCCTTGCTCGGGACTTGCAGATAAGCACCGCTATCTATACACACTCACACGAATACACCGCCAGCTGGTCCGAGCCGAACAAATTCCACTTCCGACATCCTTGAAATGACCAGACCGGGCACCGTTCGTTCAAACTCATATGGTCGAGGACACCTCAAGAATACAAGGCCGTCGACGTTAAAGTTCAGCAAGGGTACGCACAAGAGTCCGCCCGGAAGTAGCAAGAGCATCAAGAGGGATTCAAAGGCCGATATTGAGGAAGACGATTGGAGAGAAATGGCAGGACTTCCGAACTACTGGTAGGTCGTGTCGTTAAGGAGTAAATACAGCAAGAGGTCTGACATGAACCTAGCACGACGTGTGAGAAGCAGATCATTACACCCAATGCCTCGCTACTATACTGCTCGGAAGCGTAATTCCATCTATCCAAGTTCATAAAATTCAACTGACCTGAATTAGGTGCCGCAAGAAGGATGGCTCGCGACCACTCTCGGCCTGTTTAGACGCCGGTTTCCCTTCGCCTTCCCCGACGACTACCTTCGACCCCTCGTCCACATATGCGGACATTGTCCCGCAGCGATCACCAACAGTTCTCCGACCACCGAGTATAGCTTCGGACGACGGCTCGATATTCAACCGCCCAGGAATGAGCAGGGCAGACTCGGAGGCTTCGAAATATCTCTCTCAATTCCTGTCAACTAGCAGTGGCAGTCCAGCCCGCCGTACTCCAAGGTCAGGCTACTACCGTGGACAGAATACCTCTTCGCACTCTACGCTGCCTTCGCTCAGCCACACACCCAATTCTATGGCCTCTCCTTCGAGTAGCTACAATTCTGTTTCTCGGACAGCTCCCAACCGCCCTGTATACTGGAACGGCCAGCGTCATCACAGCACCAGATCGATCGATCTTGTCATGCCCGTCACTGCACCAGCAAGTGTGCACAAAGCCGAAGGCCAAGCTTCGTTGAGAAGTCACGCTAGCACGGCCACGGCTTTCCGTTGCGTCGAAGGAGAGCTCACTTACGAGAAGAAGCCCATGGCTGAGACGTCCCGTCAGGGCAGCGGTAGTCTTAAGCAGCTCTTCGCGCACGAGGCTATGCGTCGGGCGCCAGATCTGAGATACAACTACTCCAATTCGAGTCTGTCAAAACACCAGAACCCAGGAGACGACTAGACTGAAGAGAGACATGATGGCATGTTCATGGCGTTTCACACATTGACGAATTTCTTTACACTTTGATGGCATCGGGGTTGAGTATCTCCCCCAAGCATAATGGAGTTGGGCAGGTCACCAGTAGGATCTCATAATACCTCACGAACAAATCACAACCAAGATTAGCAGGAAGGGTAGCGAGGAGCAACCAGGGGCCAGGATGATGATTCCAATAGTCCCAAGAATAAAACTAAATCACACAAGAATCGAAGCCAGGCACTCCGCCTTCGTCAACAACACCATCTCCCGATGCATTCATCACCTCATCGCCTCCTCTCCCCTCTCCCTCCCAAATCCCTCCTCGCCCATCCACCATGTATCTAAGCCGTAGCCCCCGTCAACGTCACACTCCAGTCCAACCCCCACGACGCCTGCGTCCCCGGCAACTTGAATCCATCGTAAACCAACGCTTCGGGCGTATTCGCCACGACCAACATCGCCTCCTCCCCCTGCCCCACCTCAAAGTTCGCAGTCGCATCCCCCACCTCCCCGACCAGATCCACGTACCGCACCCCTTGCGTCCCCTTGACCGCCACCGTCGCCGTCATCTCCCCCGGCCACACAGTCTGCACTCGCGCCGTCACTGCGCCGCCTCCTGTCGTCTTGAGAGGCACGATGTTGGCGCCCATGTAGAATGGTCTTCTGTCGGACTTGACGCGGTAGGTACCCGCGGCGCCGGCGGGGTCGACGTTGGCGTAGTTGAGGCGCGCACGGGAGCGGGTGAAGGCCGCTTGGGCGAGGGGGTGGCCGATGTCGACAAAGGCCATGCGGGCCCAGTAGCGGCCTACGATTTTCTGGAGGGGAGTCTCAGGGGCGGCGACGCGTTCGAGGGTGTGCAGGGGTGTGAGATCTTCAGGTACCGATGAAGCAGAGTGGAGTGGGTAGATTCTCCGTGCTGCAGACAAAAGCCATGACCCCGTTCGTAACCCAAATGCGGGTGATCACATAATGGGACAAAGGCACCATCCGTATTTGTCGAAGTCTTACAGATGGTAATGCGGAGAAATATGCAAGTAGCATTGCAGGGCTGACAATGACTAGTTGTCGTTGATCGAACCGGTGAAGTTCTCCCTGGGCCAAGTTCACCTAATGGATCGGGACGAGTCAGCAGCAGTGAGATCTGTAGCGCATTATCTCGGCACTCGGGCAGCCTAGATCATCATACGGTACATTGACGAGATACGTCTGATTGCATGCCGTATCACGTGACCGTCTTTGTCTAATATGTTCCAATCGCAAAAGACAATGGCTCTCCGACATTGAGGTCATCGTCCTCTGACAATCTCAGAGGGCCTCGAAAGCCTCATGCACGCCCTTCTCCTCTATCCTGTTCGTCGTTGAGCACTTCCCCTTCGGAAGCCTTCGGTCCCTTCTTCGTCTGCCCCTCGTTCCCAGTCTCTTTAGGGGCACCAGGTCTGACAGGCTTCGACGACCCTGCTGCGACAACACCTTCCCCCTCAGGCGAGACATCATCGTCAGGAGACTTCACAACCAGTCTCTTCCTCTTCTCATCCACTCTCCTCCTCCATGGCTTGTATAGTATGGCTGCTGCACCTCCAAAGACCACGAAAGCACCGCAGATGGCACCACCAATGATGTCGTAGTGATCCCCTACTACCTCGACCCCTTCCCAGAATCTCCCCTTCGGCTCTGCAACAGCGACGACCATGTTCAGAACCTGCAGAACACCAATGACTACAGCCACCAGGACCGTGATGCCGGTGAGGACGACCTGGTAGTAGCATACAGCGACTCTGTCACCTGCTAGTCTGGTCGACGTGTACAGACTCATCATCAGTGCTCCATCCAGTGTGTCCAGCAAGCACATGCCTGCCGTGAAGAGGACAGGGAAAATCAAGATCAGCCAGATGCTGAGACCACGAGTGCTACTGATCGCAGCTATTCCTAACAAGGCAATCTCGGACGAAGTGTCGAATCCGAGACCGAAGAGCACGCCAAGAGGGTACATCTTCCAAGGACGGTCAATCAGCTTGAATAGCCTCGACAGCCACCGCAAGATTGGTCCATGTCCGTGCACATGGATCTCCTGTTGTTGCTGGTTCCCATCAGCATCGGTAGGTCCAGGTATGATTAATGGGTTCGAGGAGAAGTGAGGGTAAGGTGTCTCTGGCGGTGTGGATAGGTAGAATCGGAGTTCCTGGACGAGGCGTACGAGGATGTAGATGTTGATGGCGCCCAAGACGATCAAGAAGACTGCAGAGACGGTGGACCCGATAATGCCGCCAACTGTGCCAAACGAGCCGAATCGATCAGATATGGCAGCGGCGGTAGAGGCGACGACGAGGCAGGTGATGATGACGATGCTGGGAGTAGTCAGATCGCGTTGAGACAAGTAGCAAGATAGCTCTCATACGTCGAGTGTCCCAGTGAGAAGAATGTTCCAACTGTGACGGGACGTTGGCCAGCTGCCACGAGCCTCCTGGTCATGACATCGATTGCCTGTACTAATCAGCTGGATACGACGGGAAAGCATCCTGAGAAAACAGACCGAGATGTGGTCTGCGTCCAATGCATGGCGAAGACCGAGGGTGTATGAAAGCACCGCCGTAGAGATCAAGGACCTGGTCATCATGAGCTGATAATCCATTTCGGCTCTTTCAGCGTGCATACTTGTGGAAATGCTGCAGCCCTCATTAGTCATGGCATACAAATGGTCTCGGGATGGACACATACCAGAATGATGCCTGCAGCGACCCATACTGCCAGGTTGACCACTACAAGAAGAGCAACGATCGCTATCGCAGGCAATGGCAGCCGTCGAAGGTACGGAATCCGTTCGTGGTGCGGCTTGCTCTTCGCCAGGAGTCTCTTGATAAGAGTCGGTTTGCCCTCGATGTCCTCATTCCCCACCATCAAAGGTTCGCTCACAGTCGCCATGGTGACTACTGAAACATCGATGAGGGACTACAAGTCATTTCCGGACATTGATTTTGGATTTGTGCGGTTGCCCGCAAATGATAAGGAGGATATTCCATTATGTCAGATTGAAGCTTTTTAGCCTGTGGTCTGGCTGCCGCCGAGTGGATCTGCATCACGAACATCGGTCCTGGCCGCTGCATGGCCAATAGGGTACCAATTTGATTCATATAATACATTGTTTTATGCTATCCTGCATACTTTGCTAGGCACAGGCTCGCATTGGTGCCGCCGAAACCGAATGAATTAGACAATGCCACCTTCACCTCGCGCTGCTGCGCATGGTTGGGGACATAATTGCAGTTGAAGTTTTCACGAGGATCACCAGGCTCGTCGAGGTTGATAGTAGGCGGTAGGACGTTCTGTACGGTCAGAAAGCAACCCAATAAAGAGGGCGAGAGGCGGTCAACTCACTTCGTGGACTGCAAGCATCGCAAAGATTGCCTCGACAGCTCCAGCAGCACCTAGCAAATGACCGATGGCGCCCTTTGTGCTACTGACATTGACGTCAGATGATTTGCTTATTCCTTGTTCTCCAAGCATGACCGTCTTGATGGCGGCGTTCTCAGCAGCGTCACCGAGCGGAGTGGATGTGGCATGAGCGTTGATGTAGTCGACGGCTGAGGGAGGAAGCCCGGCATGCTTTAGAGCCTTTTTCATGGCTAGACGAGGACCCTCGCCGTCCTCCCGTGGCGCAGTCATATGATGGGCATCTGATGAGAGCCCGTACCCTTTGACTTCTGCATAGATCTTCGCTCCACGTGCTTTTGCGTGCTCGAGCTCCTTTGACGTTGTTAGTATCAGGCCGACTTATCTATGGGAGACTTGTACTTCGAGGACCACAACGCCTGCCCCCTCCCCGATCACAAAGCCGTCTCGCCTCCTATCGAAAGGCCTGGAGGCCTCCATTGGCGAGTCGTTGAATGCAGTCGACAGACTTCGGGCACGAGCAAAACCCGCAATCGCAAGCGGATGGATACATGACTCTGCGCCCCCTGCGATCATGACGTCGGCGTCGTCGAATGAGATGAGTCTAGCTGCGTCACCAATGGCGTGCAGGCCTGTCGTACAGGCGGTAGTAGCTGCGTGATTGGGACCTTTGAAGCCGAATCGCATCGAGATGTGGCCGCCGGCAAGATTGATGAGCAAACGTGGAACGAACAGTGGTGACACCTTCCGATAACCCTTGCAGGAGTTAGACCTGGACTGGTTCCGCATGTTACTATCTTACCCCATCCCTGAACGCGATTGCTGTGTCATACGCATCATCGAGAGATCCTATACCTGACCCGATGTACACTCCCTGAGATGCTATTAGCAGAAAGCTGCGATGATTTTCAAAATCCGTACAGTGGAGCGGAGGTCTTCCTCCCGTTTCGGTGACCACTCTGCGTCTTTCAAGGCTTCCAGTGCGGCTGCCATGGCATATTGTGCAAATGTAGCCATCTTGCGTTCGTCCTGATCATGTTAGGAAGGATTGACCTTCTCTGCAGCTACTTACACCGGGTAGCAACCAGTCTTTCGGTTCCCATGCCCCAGCCTCAAGTCCACCATGTTTCGGCACAATCGCAGCAACTTGGCTTGGGAGACCTGCAAAAGCGCTTCTCCCCTTCAGTGATTGAACACCGCAATCGCCATCGAGCAGACGTTTCCATGTTCTTCTTATCCCTTGGCTCCGTTAGACGTGCTGGAGCATCAGCGAACATAGCCTACCAACACCGAGGGGCGTGACGGCTCCAAGACCAGTCACTACCACTCTTCTCATCTCATTGTTGGAAGCGAATCATGCAAAGATCATTCGAGGATGATCTACTGCTTTTTGTGATGGAGCTAGAAGCGGATGCTTCGGCCAGAGCAAAGCAGATGTGCACTGCGGAGCCGCACTTTCTACCCGAGGTCCTCGCCAACACCTGCTCGTCGATTCTTGAAGCTCACATTTGTTCATCTTCCTTCTCTACATTTTCTCAGACAACAAATCTGCTCAAATTGTTGCGGACGGCTGCAATCTAATCAAGGTTTGTTGATTGGATCGAAATGACACGTGCAGCCAAGGTCGTCAAGGTGTGGACAGACCTTCTTTACATGCTTCCTGCCAGCGGACTACGTCACTGGTAGGAATTCACTCCTTGGCCCAGCTCTTGGCCTCCTCCGGCCATGTCTCAACGCGATCGTCTTCCGCCCTCGCCAATGTTAATCGCCAACGGACCGCTCTGGAAAGCGTGGTAAAGTTGCTTCAAGGTTGACCTTTCAAACTCTCCAGGGGACCAGTGGCTTGTCCAGGATGTTTTCTCGTGCGTGATGTCACGGTAGGTCTGCATATATCCTACCAGTGTCGTCGCGGTGCCACGTCCCTCGCTGTCACAGGCCTCGAGAGGACAAGACTCTCAGTGCTTGGTCCCGTGCCGTCTCACATAACAAGGCCGGAAACTTCACTTTTCCTTCACCTTTGTTGTTCACTGACCATAGATCATGACGGATAGCCAGCCTCTGAACGACAAGGAGATTGACGATTTCGTCAAGGCTCTAGACAAGGATCAGGATGGATGCATCTCATATGCTGAATTGGAGCACAAGCTTGATGTTGTCTACAAGGAATTGCTGCCAAATCCAGAGGAGTTCTCATTCAACCACCCATCGAGGAAGGATGAACAGCGACATGAATTCTTACGGGGAATGATGGGATCCGATAAGGACAAGATCCCTGTCGACGACTTCAAACAGATTGTCAAGTCATGGAATCTACCATCACTGCAACAGGAGAAGAAAGACGAGGACGACAACGACCATTATCTTGACAACGTGGGCTGGGGGCGGAGGATTCGAGCCGCCTGGGAGGTCCAGGGCCCAGAGTATGTTTTCCTACTCATGGTGGTCAGCCTACAACTTGGTCTCGGAATCTGGCAATGCCTCAAATACGCTCTCAATCCATATATCCAGGCCGCATTTGGCTGGGGCGTTGCACTTGCAAAGTTCAGTGCTGGAGCATTGTACCCGACGCTGTTCTTTCTGCTTCTGAGCATGTCTAGATGGTATTCGACATTCATGCGCCGCTTCTACTACATATCAAGATTCATCAACTGGGACCGAAGCCAGTCATTCCACATCAAGATCTCGATTGCGGCCTTGTCTCTTGCGACCCTCCATGCAATAGGCCATCTCAGCGGCACATTCGTCTTCGGCAGCCGACCTGGGCGACAAGACGCCGTGGGTACCTTTCTCGGGCCAGATGCTGTTCCTCGTCCATACGTTGCGTACATCCGATCACTACCAGGATGGAGCGGTCTAACGGCGCTTGGCATACTTTGGACAATTTCACTTCTCAGCATGCCATATGTTCGGAAATGGTCTTATGAAATCTTCCAGATTGGCCACTTGCTGATGTTTCCATTTATCGGTCTTGTCATGGCACATGGTGGCCTGGCACTGCTGCAGTATCCTGTGCTCGGATTCGTCCTGGCGTTCCCAACGATCCTCATCATCATCGAACGAACTACCAGAATTGTCAGCGGCTTCTGGCGAGTGCCTGCTCGACTCGAAATCTTGGATGATGAGACTGTACAAATCACATGCACCATCCCCAAAAGGAAGATCTGGAACTACGAGGCAGGGCAGTATGTCTTCCTCCAGGTCCCACAGCTTTCGTTCTTTCAGTGGCATCCGTTCACCATCTCGACTTGCGTCGGCCGTGAAATGCAACTGCACATCAAGACCGATGGCGACTGGACTGGCAAGCTTCGTGACCTCCAGGACCTCAGCTTTGTCGGAATCGACGGTCCGTATGGCGCTCCAGCGCAACGCTTTTACGATTTTGACCAGACCATCATTGTCGGTGCTGGCATCGGCGTGACACCATTCTCAGGTATCTTGAATGATCTTCAGCATCGTGAAGATCACCGGTGGGTCACTTCCCGCCGCGACTCGACCTCGTCCAACGAGTCGAACGAAGAGCGTCTCGCTCGCCGCAATCGGCGTCGTAGTCTTGCATCAATAGTGCCAGCCCGATCACGCAGCCGTTCCGTCATCCCAACAGAGTCCGAAAAAGACGCCGACACCCTCGCCGACCCTGAACGTCAACCCTCCAAAGTGACAGACTCCCCTTCCCCAGAGACCGAAAAGCCCAATACCCTCTCAGTACCACGAACCAGCCACCGCCCCTCCCTCGTCCGCGAAGTCTCCCACCTCCCAAACAACCGCCACATCGACCTCGCCATGTACCGCCGGGTCGATTTCCACTGGATTGTCCGCGACAAGAACTACCTCTCCTGGTTCTCCGACCTGCTCAACCACATCTCCTCCGGCTCCCACTCGCCCAACCTCGACGTCCGCATCCACAACCACCTGACCAAGAAACGCACCGATATCAGCCAACACGTTTTCCGATGGCTCCTCGAGCAGCACAGGACCGAGAGCCAGCCCATGTCGCCACTTACGGGGTTGATTGCCCCGACGCATTTCGGGAGGCCGGACTTTCCGAGGATATTTGATGAGCATTATAAGGAGATGTCGGACTTGTTTAGTAGGGATAGGAAGCGGAGGAGGAGGGTCGGTGTGTTCTTCTGTGGGACGCCGGTGATTGGGGCGCAGTTGGCGGATCTTTGTCATGAGATGACGCTGAGGGGGAGGGAGGATGGGAGTGAGGTGGAGTATTTCTTTCAGCTAGAGGTGTTTGGGTAGATTGGTTGTAGGGATAGATTTCGATGTAATGGCCATGAGGTTCTGAGAAGAGCCGTTCGTGCATCCTACAGGGAAAGTGATGATCTGATGTTGGATGTTCGGTAGGTGTAATGGCCAGCACCAAAATGCTTGCACTGGAATGAGTGTAAGTAGCCATTCTTGATTCTCAACTCAGGTCCTTCTCTTGCCGAAGAAGTCAACTATCCTTTTCAAATGAGCTCGGGTGATCAAGCCAGCGTCCTCTGGTAGTATTTGACTTGGGCTTCATCGGTCCTCTTTCCACCACAACTTGACATGTGACAGGCCGCGTTTTGAAAATCGTTCGACATGTGCTAAAGACTTGTATCCAATCAAATCCCTAAGTAAGATTCTCGTATGTCCCATTTGCATCATTTTCCACAAGCTTTCCCATTGTCCAACAGCTCGGGTGGCGACATGACACCTTACGTAATTACTGCAACTGGTACATCCAAACATCACTCTTGATGCTGGCCACACTGAGGTACCTCATCAATGTTCTGGGGAGCTCCCACGACTTCTGTTTCGTCTCCTAGAGCATTCCATACCCCCGATCTCCTCTCCAATCGAATGCCAACAGGAACTTCCAAGGTACAATCCAGCCACTCAACGAAGAGCTACGATACGCAGGCTACCTGATGTATGTGCTGCGAAGAGGAAGTATGCGGGTCATCGGTGACGCTCTCTACACAGCTGTCCATGAGATCCTCGGTTTCACCTTGGAAATGGAGATATACCCACCACCAAACTGTCCCTGATTACGACAACGACGCTCTTGAGCACTCTCGCACACACACGTGATAAAAACGTCCCTGTTCATTCAGTGCTCAGGCTATGTCGCCATTGGTTTCTGCACTGGCAAGCGCCGCCTCGTCGTTATGATCGCCGTCCAGCTGGGATACTTCGTGCAGGCTTCGTCATCGAAGTCTTATCAGAAATGACAACATGAGGAACGAACTGAGAAACAATATGAGACACATGATATGAGGACGAGAGTGTGTGTTCCAGTCTGCTGCAAATGGACAGGAGTCCGGTACTTCTCACCGTGAGTTCGGATACCGGTGCTCCTCCTAGACTTCTTTGATCGACCTACACAGCTTTCCAGGATCGCAATTCTCTGTTGTATGGTCGCGGTCGATCTCATTGTCGGTATTAGACGTCGTTGCTGCACATTTCAGATTAGGCGGCCGTTAATGCTTCGCTCGGAGTCTCAAGCGTAGCCTAGCATTATACGACAGGTTTAAAAAACACTGTGCTCCGGGAAGGGGCGTACGAACATCTAAAGGGATGTACAAACGCCTGTTCTATGAGCCAAGATGGCCTGCATATCGAGTCAATCCCCTGATGCTGAAACCTAGTCACATATCTCACGTCGACATCTGCACCAGGGACATCATTCGACTGGTCTACAACGAAGCAAAGATGATTGCTAGGACTGGCTGCCGTCGTTGACCCGCACTGGACCGCACTGGACCGCGAGAATGGCTTGCTCGTTTTCACTGGCTTTAGATATAGATGAATTTGCCACACCCCGTTGAATTCGTGTAACAACACCACCAAATCGATGGTATAATCATCCAGACTGGTTGGCGCAATGGTAGCGCACTCGTTTCCGGTGTAGGACGTACGAGAGGCTGCAGGTTCGAGTCCTGCATCAGTCGAACGCTCATCTTTTTGCTCTGGACGTCGATATGGACTGGAGGTGAGGTCTGGGAGGATACCGCCGACGGGGAAGAGGGAGGGAGGACGACGGGGGGCTGGGAAGACGGCGAGGGCGCGAGAGTATCTTTTTAAATGGTGGAGAGACCACGCAGACTAAGCAATTTGGCGCATCAGGGTCGTGTGGACCGATACGGTCAGGGCGGCGCCAGGGATCAACACCTGTCCTTCCTTTCCTTTCCTTCCTTTCTCTACTCTACGTTCCCTTCTCTTTCAGTCCATCACCATCGGAATCGTCGTACTCCTTGCTACCCTTCACAGTAAGGGTGTGACAAACGTGGTGGTGAATGACATGATTGCGGGGAATTTGAGACTCGGCGGAATTCTCACCCAAGACAGTGCCAGCGCGGACACCGGACTACCTCATAAGACCGGATAGGCGAACCTCTTGACAACCAGCGACCGTGCTACGACGTGAATGACACTGCGACCCTCCCAGACCCACACAGACGAGGCGGTGCAAGGATGAAGCAGACGTTGCCATACAGGCCGATCCGAGCAAGTACATCTCGGATGGATCGATCACGAGTTACCTGCATTGCTACTGTACATCCTGCAGCAATGCTGACAGTGCAATAACGGACCGGACCCTGGTCACAACGCTGCTCGGTGCAGGCATACGGGATAGTCCGATAAGATACTCATTGTCCGCGTAGCCACATGCCATCGGGTGGCCGTCATTCATATCTAGCCCTTAACTCGGCCGAATGAGAGATTGGCCGTTCAGAAGATACACCAATTCTCAGGTCAATTCAAGGGCGAGTCTAGGGAGAATTGGCTTGGTGACTATGTTGCCTAATAGACAGACTGCTTCTAGAGAAGCTATCAGGATCTGGAATCGCAGAAATGAATGCACCCATGCTTAATGCAGCATCCATCTCCCATCGGGACTGGTTCCAGCCGACAGTTTCAAGTACCACAGTCTCAGGTACCGGTCAAGCAGTCCGCAGAGGGGAAGCCACCTTCAAATTCACCAGACCTGACACACGCCGTGCTGCATTCAGACTTGACATTGGACCACTCACCTTTACCGTGGACCTCACTGAAGTCGGGTATGGCGACCACTTAGACCTCGACGAGCATGTTCAGACACGGAATCAAGTGCCTAAGCGACCAAAGACATGTGCATTTCCTCCGCTCTACGAGGCCGCCAGTACCTACCGCAGAGCAAGTCTGCGACATCGTGATCGTCCATACTAGCACAGCCATTACGAGTGCGAGAATAAAGCAGAACTAAGACAAGAAGGCCTGGACTATTGCTACTCGTCCACTGGAGCGCCCAAGCCGAAGTGCACCATCCTGATGGCCTCAACCTTCACGAACCAACCTTCACGAAGAGCATCGAGAACTTCCAGTAAGATATCCTCGCGGCATAGCCTAACGGAAGTGACGGCTCCCGGCGCGAGACGACCTGGTAATATATGATTGTTGAACTACCAGAAGTGATTCAGTTTTCGGAAGCAGCTTACCACATGACCTGCCGCATGCCAACAGCATGGTGAAGTGAGGCGAGGGACCTGGTAGGATGTGGTAATAATGAACTACCAGAGGACATGGCACAGTCGAGTGAGCTCACTGCCAATGATGTCAAGTGACGATGTTACCATCCACGGCTCCTGAACCTCTGGTAGGAAATGAAGGAGAGATACTACCAGAACAAACATCAACGTTTTAGATGCGTGGAGCATTAGTCCAGGCTAGCAAGCATGCCCCCAAGTGGTCGTTTGCATCGACCACGAAGAAACGTTACTTCACATGGCTCGATAGACCAACTTGTACTACCAGCTCACCCTCCACCTTGAAGGCGATCCGACCGTTCTTGAAAGGGCATAGAAGCCAAGATGGAGTAGATGTCAGCAGAAGAAAGAACCTGGTAGGTACTTCCTACTTTCCTACCATATCGAACACATGCCGCCACGCTCCTGGTAGGATATTTGATGGGTAGCATTCTCTAGTCTTATGATCCAGGGCAGTCCGGACACATCAAGAGGCAATCAAAGAAGATCATAGATGTACTCAGGTCTATGACAGCATTCTTCGGTCGCCTGTTGGTGGTACGACGGACGTGGACTTAGAAATCGTCGACGATATCCCCGTCGTGATTACCTTCTCTGTGATGCATTATCAGAGAGTGATTCTGGAACCGCTGGGTGCAGCCGCCAAAAGAACACATGACCTCAAGCGGCTTCTTCGGGTTCTTTCGAACTGGTTCCGGCTTCGGCTTGTGTGTGTCCTCATGCCTCTGTAGTTCTCTTGGGAAAGAGAAAAGCTGGCCGCATACCGAACAGTTGAGTGCATTCTCCATGGTAACGAGCTTCCGCTACCTACCATGTTGTTCGGCACTGGCAACGTATTTTTGGTACTCTGGCGTCTGCGTCATGTTCTGGTAGGCGGTACTACCAGCAATCCGCCCTTTGGTGATTGCTTTGAGCTTCTTGCGCAGAGCCTAGTATTTCGGCTGCTCATTGTCGGGGTCGAGAATACCGTCGAGCTGGTAGTAATCGGTCCAGGTGTGCACTTGGCCTTTGGCACTGTGCACGTACATGAACCATAAAGCACCAGATTGTTTCTGATATTTGTTCCTGTAGTCGGCGAGGTGCTCTTCCACGGTAGGGCGACGTAGTGAGATCCTACCAGGCATGATTGCAAGCATCACTGTCCCTTCCGCAAAGACCAAGCTCTGGTAGTTAGTCAGGTCGACATGGACACGCAACGATTGATGTTTCAAAGTGTCACATTCGATATCCTACTACGTCAGACTTTAGAAGCGCATGCTATATGCGCAAGGTCGCGATTCCACCTCGAGACATGCTGACCATCTGTCAAGGTCTGACCGATTTCCTCCATCGATGGACGCCTCCTCTCTTCAAACCATACCCAAGATGTCGGCTGCTCCCTTGCGAGATCTTGGACGTAGGAAGCTGAGAAAGCGTCCTGGTACCGCTCATTTCTTTGGCTAAGTAGTTCTCTTATGGTACTGTGGAATCATAGGACGAGGATCCAGGTCGGTGAAGCTATCGATATAGTTGGCCAGCTGAGCTTCGTTCTCGAACATCAGATGCCTCCTTGGGTATTCGAGGACGTCGTCATTGCTAGGTGGGAGCCCTTTGATGACGTTGATTGTGTCACGGCTTGCAAGCATCATGAGGGATGCCGCGTGCCACTGATCCTTTGGTACTGTGCTGACACGCAATTTCGGTACTATCTTCCCAGCAAGATTTGGCTCAACTAGGTAGGCCAATAGGTTGTTGTAGATGAGTGTAGACAGCTGGCGAATGCTGGGATCACCTTTGTTGAGCATAGCCGCTATGAGGCTGACGTCTTGCAAATTCATATTGCGAGGACTAGAATGGTCGTCAACGACGAACACTATGCGCCTGATATTACATACCTCTGCTCCCAATTTGCACATACGAGAAACCACGTGAAGCCAATACCGAATTCGCGAGTCCACATGCAGAGCTCTTCTCCCTTGCACTTGAATTGATCGATATTGAGCCTGGCGGTCTCACGCTTCTTTCCGATCTCTAAGACTGTAAAGTTCGTCGCAGCTGGAACCAAGCATGTCTCCAGGTAGGCGATGAAGGTTGCTGGATAGCCTGATTCGTTGAGATCATTCCTGTT
Source organism: Elsinoe batatas (assembly GCA_017309325.2). Lineage (NCBI taxonomy): Eukaryota > Fungi > Ascomycota > Dothideomycetes > Myriangiales > Elsinoaceae > Elsinoe > Elsinoe batatas. The sequence goes on from JAESVG020000009.1 coordinate 1,015,378, forward strand.
CTCGGAGAAATCGGAGCACAGACGTTCGTAATGTTCATAGAAATGAACATACAACATAGCAGACTTGACATCTGCTGCCAGATCGTCCTGTTGGAGGGTAGCGAGGATGTGATAGATGTGACACAGCTGCTGGATAGCGTCGCCACTGCTCAGGACCTGATCTGCTTTGACATGAACACTGCGCCACTGGTATCCTTTGACCGCATCGACCAGCTTATCCAGGTTGCTGGCGAAGTTGTCTGGCGAGAGTGATCCCTTCAGATTGTGTTGTACGTAGACGAGGGTACTAGGTGTAGGTAGCACGACGCCAGCTAATCTGATGAGGTTGCCGGGCCAGCGTGGTGCCTCTCCTGGTTTGACAATCGCGAGGTTCGATTTGGACCCTTCCATAAATAACGCCATATCAGCCTGAATATCAGAATAGTACTTGTCAGTCTCTTCCACCTGTTCATGGTCAGCCAACCATCAAGATCTACTTGCGAATCTCAGAGATGTGTACCGGCCAAAATCCGCTTCCTACTCCGCCTGTCCGCTTGTCGTCCGTCGATGTGCCAACTTTGAAGGCCTCTCCGCACACAGCGTTCTCCCACTGCGGTGGCTCCTGATCCTCATTTTAGTTGACGAGCGAGTCTGATTGAGCACAACGGGAAGCTCACCAATGAATCTAAGAATTCGAGCGTGTTTTTGAGTGCAACACGGAGATCCGGCTCGTATAAGGTAGCAAAGGCCATGACGCTCCCGAACGCTGCCTTCTTACGCCAGACCGACAGTCTTTGCCGAGAAGCTTCATCCAAATCCTCCTCGATGCGATCGATGCTATCGACTGTGATCACGGCGCGTATTCGGACCGGACCTGCGTAAAGATTGTCTGTGGCATCTTGATCGGCCATCCCGAGAAGGCGACCTAAGATCACGACACTTCTCGTAGGTGTATCCGAAATGGTCCGAAGAGCTGGTGAGGAGGTGATGAAGGCGGTGAAAGAGAATGCAGGGAATTCACGATCATATATCAAGTAGAAAACTCACCTCGCCACCAAACGCGGCCATTCCACAAGTGGACTAGTGTGTTTACCTTTCACATGCTCCCGATCGTCTAACACTCACCTCACCTTCACTTCACCTATGTCTGACCCGGTCCGACCTAGCGCACACAGCGGTTATGCATTATCCAAAGACTATCTCCATCTATCCCAAGCAGACAGTCATGACAATCATAACTCATTCCCTCCCCTAAACAATCACATCAGGATTCTCCATCCTCCTCCTCGCCGTCCCCACGCCCGCCACACCCTGCTCCTGATTCTCTCCCAACCAAGGCTTCTTCGCATCCCCCAGCACCCCCTCGGTACCATAGTACACAAAGAAGCCCACAATGATCAACACAAACGCAATCGGGTACATCCAATGAATGCTATACCCAAAGACCTTGACACCGATCGCCACGCCCCAGAAACTGCCCGTCAACAAACCGATGTTGAAGAAGGCCGCCGAAGCCATGCGGAAGACGATGGGGGCGAGGGAGTAGAAGATGAACAGCAGAAGAGTATAGCCAGTCAAATAGCCGCCGACCTTGGGGCTCCAGGTAGCGTTGCGGAAAGCGCTGCGGTCGAAGATACCGGCTTGGGCGCCGTTGATGAACATGCCGTAGAAGGCGAGTTGGCCGAGGACTTCATACAAAGGACGCTTGGAGACGAGGAATTCCTCGATGACGTTGGAGAAGCCGTACAGCGTCGCCGCGAGGAGGATGAACAGGTCGCCCTTGACTTCGCTGGACGCCTGTCCGCCGTTGGAGCCCGTGATATGGTCGGAGGCGATAAGCACGCCGAAGCCGCCGCAGCAGATGAGGATGCCGACGTACTGCGCGATGTGGTAGCGGACTTTGAGGAAGGCGAAGGACAGCGCGACGACCACGACGATGGTCCAGAAGCCGATGAGTTGGGCGGAGAGGATGGTGGTGTAGCGGTAGCCAAGGACGATGAAGTAGTTGCCCTCGACGTCGAAGAAGGCGAGGATGAGGTAGCGCCAGCCGTCCTTGATGATGAGTTTGAACCATTTCTTGAAACCGTACTTGTAGATGGTGTAGACGGTGTAGACCAGGTTGAGCAGGACGTAGACGAAGAAGGTCTGGAAGGCGGGGATCGAGGTGCCTTCCTGCGCCAACAGGCCAGTGAAGGTGTTGGTGCCAGTTTGGCAGAGGGTGATGGTCTGAGATAGGGCGAGGACGATCCAGAAGTTGCGAGTCTTGAGGTAGGCGAACCATTGCCTGCGACGGGATGCATCGGTGGTCGCTGGAGGGGTTGGTTCGTCTTTGGCTACGAGCTCAGGGGCGCCGTGAGCATTGCTCTTGACGAAGTCGTCGGTGAAGCCATTGCCGGCATCCGTACCCTTGGGAACGACATTGACGCGCTCAGTCCCCTGATCATCGTAGGCAGAGATGTTGTTGCCCTGAGACTGCATGGTGAAGTATCCTGTCCTGGCTCTTTTGCTCTGGTAAGACCTCTTGAAGTGTAGGGGAAATCACACGTGGAAGGGTTTCTAAGCAAAGCGGACGCAAACCCTCCAAAGTCGCCCGCAAGCAATTGAGTCGAACTTGGTTGGTGATGTGGTAGTACAAAGGGAAGAAAAGACACCTACGAGAATGTATACTTCGCCGCTCAGGCAGGGTTTGGCACATGCAGCCCACCCGAAAATCTCAGCGCACGTGAAAAATTGATCGAGGTCTTTCCCGCAGAATGGGTCGGGATTTTTCTGATCTGCTGATCAGCTCACTCCCGAGCGTGGATCAATTTGATATCGACCTTGCCATCGATCAATTTCTCACGCAAGTGGCCGAGGCAAGCATTGATCTTGGACATCAGCGATGGCCGGCAATGACTTCAATGGCGTCCCATTGCGGCGGGAAGTCTCCTGTCCCATCGCCTCTCGTCCGCTGGTTCAGCAATGAAGATCAGCAACCCCCTCCTGCCCCTGGATCTTGGCCTTCAACTGCCTCGCATGTACTGTGCGTCCGCTACAAGAGCCAGGCATGCATGATGCAGGCACCGGTGTCCTCATGCAGAGGCAAACCTTGTACAGGCGCAAATGCCAGATCAGGTGTGTCTCGTGTTTCCCTGCTTGCCAATCTCTTGGATTCACACGTGCATGTCAGATTGTAATTGAAGTCAGAAAGTAGGTTTTGATAGTCTCAATTCTATAGTGTTTGTGCATGGGACCAGCCCTGGCATCATTTCAAGATAGGAGTGAACCCATTCCGAGTCTTCTTCACTCAAACATTGTTCCGTCAAAACCAATGTCATCCCAAACGCATTCCAAATCCCGAGGTCGTACCGTCATCGCTGATGTGTCGAAGGGAGTGCGTTTCCGTCTATAGATCCATGCCAAGTTTGATGAGGGAAAGTCATTAAAATTTAAGTCGTACATAGTGGTGTCGTATAGTCACAAGTGGTGAGAGGGTCTAGTGGGCGGACACAGCTTGACTGCGGCGAATCAGACTAAACCGAGCCTTCTTCTGGGGAGGTGCCTGTGGTGAAGTGGGCTCCACGTCAACCGGCTTAGTAGCATGCGCAAAGTACTTCTTGGCCGGCGGTGTGGACTCCTCGATGGTAATAACAGGAGCCTTGCCCAGCTTGCGAGGATCCATAGGGTAGATTCTCTCCTTCAGGGCAACCACAGGGGTCACGATGGGAGAGTCGTGAGGGGAGTCATGTCTTGATGGAATCTCGACCACCTCTCCGGAAGAGTCTGACGAGGTGGATGCAGCGGAAGACAGATTGACATTGTCATTTGGAGACGTCGAGCGGCTGTCAGTTGGTGTCTCGTCTGGTGACTCCATCGGAGTGGATCCTATGGATTTGTCAATCAAGTCTTGCATCGGGACTTTACACGACGTACCGAAATTGTGTCCCATAGGCTTTCTTGTGCCTGTTGGGCTTGGGTGGGCATACGAGTGGCGGAAGGGAGGATTGGGCCGGGCCAAAGGCATAGACTGCAGATGAGCTTCCAAGCTTTGTGGTTGCAGGTAGCTGGAGCTGCGTGAAAGACTGCGAGGTGTGGATGGTCCGGGAGTGGATGCCTGGGAGGCGTACTGAGCAGGAATGGCGGGTACGGGGACATCACCGGCGACCAGTCCAGAGACGCTGACATAGCTTGAGGAGCTTGAGGCAAAGCCAGTAGGATGAGCGGAGTGTCTCCTAGATGAAGATGGACGACTGCTGTCCATCATGGCGACTGATAGAGCGCTGGAGTTCCTCGACATGGACAGTCTAGAGGACAGCTTGGGGTTGGACCAGCCATTGTTGTGCATCTCTCCCTGCTCTCTGGCGAATCTTTCCTGGTGGGCTTTTCGGAAAGCATCATAGCTGTCTTGCTTCCACGACGTTGGGGCACACTGAAGAGCGTCTCGAACGGCGTATCTTGGGACATATGGTTCCCTCTTGGCTGGAGCTTTGGGTTCGTCGTCTTTTGCTGCCTTGGTGTCTTTCTTCTCCTTGGAGCCCTTGAGCTTGGAGAAGATGGCCATTGCTGGTGGGGTATAGTATCAGTGAGCGAGGCAGTATTCGGGTGTAACAGGTAAGGTCGCAAGGTCCAGGAAGTCTGCTGAGCGAGGGTAGCTAGTGAGTGAAATTGTGAGGGATAGAGCTATGAAACGAGACGGAATACTCTAGATAAGAACCCTTCGTATATGAAAGAAGGTCAGAACTTATCCTTCGGGAGATGGGCCTCATTTGAACACCGGTGATGATGGCGCTTACTCCTTCCCAGCAAGCCCGAGTGCCACATGGTGGACAGGGCGAAACGTGAGCGAGCTTGTTCAGATCCAAGCTAGAAAACGCCAGGCGCGGGAGTATCGGAGGTGAATTGATAGTGGTGAGGCTAACGGTCAGTGTTGGGCTACCGAGCCGCAACGCTCAGCCGCAAAAAGAGGGTACATGAGCGAGACGGAGTTTGTTGGCCAGAACTTTGGTCTGGGTGGTATCAAACACGAACAAAATATGCGCTGGCGGCCTGGGAAACGCCATCAAGTTCCTGCAATCAACCTTATCAACACTGCAGATGTAGTGTTTCTAGTGCCCAGTGGCTTGCCGAGTGCGTCCGAATCGAGTCGTAGATAGAGTAAAAGCTCGCCAATCCAGCATCCTTCATGACGATAGGGTCGACAATTGCACGCGCCGAAGCTGTGACATGCCAACACGTGTCTACCTCCTGTCAATTGGCCCTGCTCGGTGTCGTCGTCTCCTGTTGCTGTCCGCTGTCAAAAATGTACCCCAAAGTCTTGGCTCCGCTGGGTCCGACCAACGGTCTCGTTTGTGCAAGACGCGACTTGCGCGAGGACTCTGACGATCCATCAAGTCGATCCATCAGGACCATCCGTCGTTCGTGCAACCATCATGTCGACCCGAAACATGCCTGATAGCCGGGAACACGAAGGGACGAAGCTAGTGGTACCTCATCAGATCTATGACTATACAAACTCAAAACAGGTTGTGTAGAGATGCGGACTAGCGACTCTGGCGTGCACACAGCGCGTGGTTCGTGCGGTGACAGCTCACAGACAAGGCGGCAGAGCAAGCCACGGCATTTCCTACTCTGGGAAACATGACGATCGAAAAGAGTTTCCTCCCTTTTAGGTGCGACCCTGTGCGGCCGGAGGACGACCGAGTTTTATGGTTGACTATCCATTTTCGCGGCTCATCGAGAATCCTTTGATTGAATAATGATTACAGTTTCCTGGAAAGTATACCCTGTTCATAGACGCCAGGTTGATGTATGAACACACCTTGTCAACCAGTCGCGTACCTGCAGGCAAACAGGAGTTACCGACCGATTTGCGGTGGAGAGCTGTACGCAAAACGCTGCCCTGCCCTGCCCTGCCCTGCAGCTTCAAGAGACTCACCGGAGCTGTGACCGTTCTCCAGCTCGCCGCAATCGCCGACCACCGCATTTCCAATGCAGCCCGTGTCGCCATGATCTGGCCCCTTGATTAACATGGACGAGTGGGTCTCGAAAGGAGCGATAATCCAACCTGAGACTTGCAGAAACGATAAGCAGAATGTTCATTAAATGATCGCATGGACAGGGATTGTGCATGAATGATGCAGGATAAGGTCCACGGGTGCATTCGATGATCCAGATTGGGACGGGCGGCTCTGCTATAAGTATTTTAGATACGATGTCCGCCGCCTCATCAATGGCTGATCTGGATCGTACGGACTTCCCGATGCCCATACTTTCGGTATCATTATCGTTGCGAGGTGGCTTTTGTGGTATCAAAATGGCTGCAGGCAGTAATCTGAGACACACTCTGAATAGTTCATTGAGCGAGCAGACTATTCCGCCTGCCAAGGTCTCGCTTGTCATTGAGACTCTTCATGTCGGCAGGCAGGAGAAAGGGTTCACGTGGGTCTACAGGACGAAAAGGAAGTGATAGTATCGGTGTGGAAATTACTTATCGACGAATCCATCGAGTGCGTGATCATTCCCACCCTGAAGTCTGCGGTCGTGCTGTGAGGAACGACAACGGTTACGCCGGACGGTTAACGTCACAACGGGCGGGTAAGCGAAGGCAGGGAGGTCTGGTGTAGTACTACACTGCTGAAGTGGGATGAAGATGTGCAGCTCTGATCAGGTACCTCCTCAACGACGTCTCATCTGTGTTCACTGGTCTGTCCTTGATGCTGACCAAAATTCAGAGGTCAGAAGCTATGTCAAGGACATGCTGCGGAAAGCTGTCTCAAGAAACACAAAAACGACAGTCTTCCAGAACACGATTGACTTGGTTGGAAAAACAAGCAAGATCGCCCCGAAAGTGATCAGCCTGTGGAGATGCAACACTCCAGAAGAACAGCTTGCTGAACCCTTGCCCTGTTCCATGCTCCACAACGACAAACAGAACAGGCGTACATACTCATTGCTAGGTCCAGAACGGTCTTGCCCATGCAGAGTGTTAGTATTCGTTTCAGCATGAAGAATACCTGCACCACGTTCGGCCACTGATTGTCTTGTCTGCAAAATAGTATCTTGCAAGAGTAAGTGATCATTCATGAGTACATGAAAATACTGTAGTATAACCACGAGTCATTACTTGGCAATGGCTTCACGGGTACACCCGAATAGGGAAACGCCGGAGTCGCTCAAACCTTTCCGGTGACGTTCGAGACCCAATGTCAACTTCCATCCAAGTTACTTACCCTGCACGTGCTCGATCGGACGCTGGACGTCATTGCTATACCACCTCGACTGGACATTCGACGATGGGTTCGCAGCGATGAACCTCGTCTGTTGCCTAAAGTCCCAATCTGTCTCCTGACGCTTTGCGCACCATCCTTGTCGGATAGGTTTTGAGCACGCGAGCAGAAGGAGACTGTACAGTACCGACCTCGATCAATTTGCGCATCACCTACACATACATACAAACTTCATTACACCTTCATAACGCGACATTTACGACGTCGCCGACGCGAGCAGACGGTCGCACGAGCTTCGCCGATCGCGCAACTCGCACCTCGCCACACAACAAAACTCCCACTAATCCCCTTATACTCACGACTCGGACTCTAAGGATCTCAGCAGCCGATTAGCATCATTTGCGCACTCAAGCGCTCACTTTTGAGCAATGGCGTCCAATGCTGGAGCTCCCCCAGCTGAGCCTCGAAAGCGCGTCAAAGTGTACGAACTGAAGAACAATGACTGGTATGATCGGGGCACTGGCTTCTGTCACGGACATGTAATAACACAAGAGGACGCTCGGATTTTTGTACAATCAGAAGATGACCCAAATCGGACGCTGTTGGAGACCCGAATAGCAAAAGATGACGGATATCAAAAGCAACAAGATACCTTAATTGTGTGGACCGAGCCGACGGGCGTGGACATGGCACTGAGTTTTCAAGAACCCGAGGGCTGCTCTGCAATTTGGGAATTCGTGTACGAAGTGCAACAGCGACTCCTGGCAATGGCACCCGACGACTTGGATGACGATATGCTAGAGAATGGCAGTGCGATAATGCTTCCCGCACCAGAACTCGGCAATCTTCACGAGGTGGAGAACATCATGCGGAATGCCAGTCAATCTACTCCAGGACGTGATGCGCTCGCCAAATTCGTCATGGCGCCCGACTCTCTGTACATTTCGAAACTTGCGCCCTTGGTCGAGATGGCCGAGGATCTCGAGGATCTACCTGACCTACACAGGCTTTGCAATATCATGAAGACGTTGATCTTGCTTAACGATACAAGCATCATCGAATTCATTGTAAGAGACGAGCTTATACTTGGTGTGGTGGGCGCTCTCGAGTATGATCCGGACTTTCCCAGTCACAAGGCGAATCACCGACAATACCTGGCGAACAACTCGAAATTCAAAGAGGTGGTCAAAATTGACAGCATGGAGATTAGGCGGAAAATCCATCACACATACCGGTTGCACTATCTCAAAGATGTGGTACTGGCCCGAATATTGGACGACCCAACATTCTCTGTTCTGAATTCTCTTATCTTCTTCCACCAGGTCGACATCGTCAATCACATCCAAGGCAACACTCCATTCCTCACCGAACTCTTTTCAATCTTCGGCCCGCAAGAGCAGGACAGACAACGGAAGAAGGATGCGGTACTCTTCATTCAGCATTTGTGCGCCGTGGCCAAGAATATCCAGGCGACATCAAGAGCACAGCTGTTCCAAAACTTCATTAATGGCGGTCTATTCAATGTGCTCACATTTGCGCTTACTCATCCAGACGCTGCAGTTCGAGTGGCAGGATCGGACATCCTTGTTGCGCTTATTGATCATGATCCAGCCATGATGCGCACATACATCTTCAAAGCGATCAATGAAAAGACGAAACCATTAACGGACACACTGGTAGAGCTGCTATTGGTGGAGCAAGATTTGGGAGTCAAGACACAAATGGCGGATGCGATCAAGGTGCTTCTGGACCCGACGTCCAATTCAACGTCAATGGACATGTTGGGGCGAACAAATGGAGACTTTCTCGCGAAGATCAGGTCGAATGCGACAACAGTCCCGCAGACCGAGACGTTTATCCAGAATTTCTACGACGAGTCTGCGAAAAAGCTGTTCCAGCCGTTGAAAGAGCTTGAACCTAGGAAGGATCTCTCGAACATATCCGTGCAAGAAGCATCGCTACACGAGCACCTTGTTGGTATTTTGTGCTTCTTCCTCCGAGCACACGCATACAGAGCGAAGTATTTCACACTCTCAGAAGGTCTGCATGCTCGGATAGCACAGCTCATGACCTGTCCGCAAAAGCACCTCAAGCTAGCTGCAATTCGGTGGTTCCGAACCTGCATCAGTTTGTGTGATGACTTTCACAACCGGGAGATCATTAACAATCGTCTTCTAGAACCTATACTGGCTCTTCTCGAAGGGACGTCACAACGAGATAACCTCCTCAACTCTGCTTGTCTTGAGTTCTTCGAGTTCGTGAAGAGAGACGGCGGCAAGCCTCTCGTGATCCATCTCGTCGAGACCTTCCGGCCCCGTCTTGCTGCGATTGAATACGTCGACACCTTTGCGCAATTGATTGAGAACTACGAGAAACTCCAAGCGGGCTATCAGCCCATCGCTGAAGAGTCATCCTTCTCGACCCAAGGTGCCAACACACCGAATCGCGGTCTCATTAATGGTGGCGCTCGATGGGGCGCAGGTCTTAAAGAAGCCGATGCTGATGAAGAGGCCTACTTCAATACTTCAGATCCCGAAGATGAAGGCGAAGAAGATGATGAAGACGGCCTCCCCGCCAACGCTGCAGTCAAGCCTCTTACAAATGGCGCCAGTCCAGCCCGACCTCTTGTTGCTTATAATGATGACGAAGACGATGCGGACGCTATGGACGTGCTCTCCGCCAGTCCACAACAGGAAGAAGAACGACCGAGCGCTCTACCGAAACTCAAGTCGCACCGGAAGGACCGACACCAAGGCCCTGGCAGCGGATCCACTAGTCCTGATCCACTGCAAGAGAGCCCGCCTGAACGGGCCGAGAAGCGACGCCGAGGAGAAGACGAAGAGGATGCACTCGACGCCATGGCCAGCGGCAATGTCAGCAGCAAGCGGCGGAACAGCGTTACACGAGACGCGCCGCACAAGGAAGAAAAGGACGAAAAGATGGAGATGGAAAGTAAGAAGCGGAAGAGCAAATCCCCTTCACCCGGATCGGGGAAGGAGAATGGCCCCAGTCTTCGGAGAAAGGGGACATTGCGGAACAGGGACAGCCCTATGAGCAAAGTCACGGGATTGGGTGGCATCAGTATCAGCTTGAAAGGCAAGGATGGAGACGATTAGTGGATGACGGAGCGAGATGGTGACGAATTTTTGCTTCCTCTGGAACCCGGCACGAGAACATAGGGATCCACACAGCCTTTTGTATATCATGACTTACGCCCGTGGAGGACGTATGGAAATGGATGGAGACATTCCATTTGCCCTTGGGCACTACGTATTTGCCGTTCTGTCCTTGCCATTGTGCTTTCCACCTGTATGCTCGCCTCCTCACCCCTTGTTGCCATCTCCAGATCCACCCCCCTTCCTCTTTCCTCTCCGCTCCCTTAAGGAATCCTCTGCACCCGTTCCTCTACACCCACCCCAACATGCCCGCCCCCGTCCACCCCGCCAACCCCATCAGTCCCAACTGCGCCAACCAAAAAAAACTCCCTTGCAACCTCGCCTTCCCCCCCTGCGTATCCTTCCTCGTATACCCCACCGCATACACCACCCTCCCCACATTCCACACCGCCCCCAACACCGAAGCCGCCACAGGATACCTGACTCCAGCAACCAACATGGTCACCAAAACCCCAGTCTGGTTCTCGAGAAAGTTGCCATGCGCGCGCTGGGCGCAGTTGAACAGATGCAGGGCTTGTTTCTTCTCCGGGGACGAGGCGGAGGAGAGGTGGGCGCTGTCGGCATAGGGGGTTGGGTACGGGAGCGAAGCGCGCTTGCGGAAGGAGGTGACGCGGAGGCCGTGCCAGAAGGAGTTGACGCAGGTGAGGGTGGTGAGGAGGAGGATGTATCCGTAGTCGCGGGGGAGGGAGAGGGGGAGGGATTGGACTGGTGCCATCTTTTGTGTCCGTTGGTCGGGGAGGAGGGGAGATGGGAATGTGAGGTGTTTACTTAGCTCTGGCTTTCTGTCGCTTTCGTCTGCGTTCGGAAAGCGGGCGGGGCGGAGGAGAGATGCTCCGTTGTGTCTGTGTCACGGTTGACGGCATGTTGAGCACAATTCAATACGGTCTTATGAATAGAGAAACGTATTTTATGGGGAGCGTCACAAGGTGAGGACGATACTGGGCTTGTATATGAAGTGTAGGTATGTGAAACGGAAGGATGAGTCTGGTTTAAAGATTGGCTGGCCTTGGGTCAGCACGCCATCAGGCTCAGTCAGACTCCAGATTGTGGTTCCCAGAGATCCGTGACCCTACCGTAAGTCGTTCATATCGTACCGGCCCTCTGTGGCTACCGCATAATCCCGTCTCCCTTACCAGAAGCCTGGACGGCAGAAATGATCGTAGTTTATCTTCGAGCAACATGAGCTACTCGGTCTTCCACCACTGTCATTCAATCCAGCCGACAAATCCCTTGAGTAACATCTCCTTCACCCCCTGAGTCCTATCCCCCTCTCCTCATTCCCACCCCACCGCCCACCCACTCTTCAACGATGTAATAATGGTCCATGTCATGGACATCACCTCCAGCGCCACACTCCAGTCTTAATACCACCCCGACGCAAGGCTACTCTCTACATACCAGGCCATCAGCGCGGTGGAAAATCTCAGAAACCTGGTGATATTCCAACCGAACCAAAGACGAAAGGCGAACTCTTTGTGCCATGCGATGCCGAGCACGGAAATGAGCATGACATGAGCAGTGAAGCGACGGAAGCGGTCTCTCACGTTGCGCATGTTGGTGGCACGATTGCGAGTGCTGGTGGTAGAGGAGGGATCGTCGGCGGCGTAGGCGTAGTAGTAGGCTGTGAGCTCGTGGATGAGCCAGTTGACGAAGGTGATGGCTATCAGTCTAAGAATATGATCACGGATATGTTTGTTGACGATAGTCGTGGGAGGGCAGTTCTGCTGGCTATTTGACTGTCAGTACGAATGATAGTGAGCATACGTCTCACTAACCCGAGCTGGAAGCTCTTGAGTACAATTTCTTGAATTTGCTGCTCATAATTGTCGTTATCTGTATTATACGTGGTCGTCATATTGTGGTATTGTCGCTTATAGCGATCAAAACAAAAGTCGTAGGCATATCGTCGTGTTCGTGAAAAAAGTGTGTGTTCCTCCTCCCTTGCTTCCCATACTGACCGCCTTTGTCGCCATGTGGCACGGCGAGACAGAGGGTTCATCGAGCCATCGTCGGATCAGCCAGCCCACCTGAGCTTCCATCCCTGAGGGTTTACTACTGCGAACACTCCGATGGCTGCAAATATCACCTCCGCGAGCACCGCACAATCATGATCAGCGACATTGGTGCTATCGATACCACCAACTAGCGGACCATGAATTAGGTGGATTGCCCTCATCGCTACCCATGTATAGCCAATAGTCAAGGCGGCTGCCTCATGCCATACTCTGATCATGATAATCAAGAGGACGACCACCGGCGTAAACCGGATCATGCGTCGCTTTGCAACTTGGGCGGCTTGGAGTCTTTGCCAGGCTGGCACATTCGGCGTGCGTCTGGAGTCGACAGATGCGTACGAGCGAGTGTGGCAGTAGTATTCCACGGCGTAGTGAAGACAGAGTAGAACCCCGATGAAACCTGCCAGGACAATGAATCCAGTGAATGATGCACGGGTCAGGATCTTGTGGCTAGTAATCTTCTGCTGAAGCTGTCTGATCTCGTTTTCAAGACGTTCGCGTTCGGCGCTGAATGTGTTAGCCTGGGTCTGGCAGGAAGGATGGTTGATAGGGCGAACTTTAGCAGGGCCAGCTCTCCGAGAGTCCATTGCCGATTTGGTGTCGTGCCTGGCTGCGTATCATCCATATTGAAGGACAGTATTCATGTGGGTGGGCGAAAAGTACAGGGTTGTTGTCATTGCCATGATGTATTAGATGAAGAGTGCCTGAGGCAAATGCGAGTTGTCCCCGCGGACTTGAGGCCACCACACGTTGGCTGCAAATTGGCAACAAGACCGCCACCCACGTGAGCAAATTAGTATGATAGATAGATAATCTCGTTTGATCTATGCTACTCTATTTCCATAGTTGCGGCTTGCTCACTGAACCGTATTTTGCCTGCCATGCGAAAAAGTACAGCAAAGCCGCAAGTGGCTGTCCTACCAAGCAGAATGAAACCCAGAAAATCAGATTACCGAGTAGTTTCCCATTGATCCCCTTCATCCTTGAAAGAGGGTCTGTCATAAAGATAAGTGGTAGCTGGAACATCATTCCTGCAAATGCCACCCCAATGATGTTATGGGTAGGCACTCCGACCAGCAATTCATGAAGCACACCGGAGAAGACGAATGTGATGATCTGAGCAACAGTCGGAGGTATGCCGCGTCCGATCATTGGCGAGTAGATGTGCCGCTTCATGAATTGTGAGACTGGTTTGTTCCAACTTGTCCAATAGGATCTGACACTATGTGAGTTCCACCAATCACCATAGAATTCTCGATCGCCAAAACGCATGATCTCTGCTAGACCATTCAAGAAGGACTGGAAGAGTGCGAAGAATCCGGCCAGCCAGCAGAACAGGGAAATGGTGGAAAGCTTCATCAGTCGCTCGACGATAGTAGTGATGTTGAGTTCAGATATTCCTCCGAGAGAATTTTGAAGTAATGGCACCGCATACTGCGCGCTCGCAACCCAGATGACAACACTCAAAGCAACCACTTCGACCCCACGCTTGAAGACAAAGCCCCATCTGATACGCTCTGTCCTTGGATAGACTGGTTGATAGACAAGCGTTGGAGCCCACCAGAAGTAGCACAAGTTCTTGAGAGTGACATTCTTCGGATAAGGGCAGTTTTTGTAGAGGTCTGGCACTGCTTCTTTGTCAGGATTGAGCAGAGCGTGACGGAGGTCTCGATTCGTAAAGGCGTAGCTGCAGGTCTTGAGCCAGACAATGACTGCGTGGAGCTCGCAGAGAGTGCCGATACCAGGATGATGGATGTGGTAGTACACGACCCAGGTAGCAATGACCAGATTCATGGATGCATTGATGCCATGGGCAAAGGCAATGAAGTACCAGGTAGCACTGATGGTATCAAGCTCCTTCGACTTGACCTTGGTCTGGTCCGAAGCTCGCTTTTGAGCACGAAAGAGTGCTCCACGAGCTTGTTCTGAGGCAGCGTACTCGATGACGAAGGCGACAAAGAGATGGCAAGGGACGAGAAAGTAGAGGATGCTTCCATAGATGACATCCTGCCTGCGGTAGTCGTGACAACGTATGCAAATGAGGACACCGTACTGGACAAGTCAGATACATGCTGTCATAGTAACATGGCTGCTCTGACCTTTTTGAAGTTCTCAATCATCAAACGAAGATTCGATACCACCAAAACAAGCGCCATCAAGTTCCTGAAACCGAGAAAGCTGGGAGAAGCGTGCGAGTCATGGCTCAAACATGATGCCCGTGACGTTGAATGGACCGCAAAGGTATGGCGATATGGCGGCGGCTTTTCTGGCTGGACAGGTTTGCCATTTGTATCGGGTGGTAGAGGTGCGGCTTTGGTGGATCGATTGACAGTTCCATTGATGTGACCATTGACCGTGTCACGACCTGTGGCCGTCGTCGTCGTCTTGATCTCTGTAGCCATCGAGGCTCAGTGATGAGTGGACCTCTGTCGGATTCGCAGTCGTACAGACTTTGATGGCGGAATGCGATCAGTCAACAATTCCGCTTCAATCACCGGAATCTATCGGGCAGAACGAGTATTCGGCAGAGGAAGAGGACGGATTTGACCGGATCATCGCATGAAGAGAAACCTTGAGAAGAGGAGGAAACATGTTCAGGGACGGCATCAAACGGTTCAGGAGCAACAGCTGGACAGGTCGACGTCAACGTTGAGGCGGGCACGCCTTGGGGAACGGGAAGCTCTGAGCTTTGAGCTCTGATCTGTGAGCTCATGCCCTTTCTTTTCCCACGCATCCCCAACCAAAGAGACCCGTCATCAATCCACGTCCCTTCACATGGCATTTTCCAATTGACCAATCGGAACTGGTGCTTGTGGGCCAGCTTGAACTTCACGTTCCGCGCGAGCTCGTGCATCCCAGCCAAACCTTCGTGCGTTGCACAGCCAGAGCAAAAAGCCAACATTCTCCATCAATAGCATTTTCAGATTAGACCCAAACTTCTTCGACTACTAGGCATCGTTGACAGTCTTCTCCGCTATCTGCCATGGATGGCGGAGGCTTTGATCATGGCGGCGGCGGCGATTTCGGACAGACAGGTCGACCACGGATACGGAATATGAAACGTCAGTATAGTCAAGGCCGGGAATGTGATGCCAGTGCTTACATGCCACTAGGACCTGCAATAGACTACTCTGCATCGTTATCAAATTGGGTGCGAAATCGACGCCCACTCTATCAAGGTGATAAAGGCTTCGAAGCCGAAAGACCGAATCACAGCTATGTCACCGATGTACGTACCGTTTCTCACCAAGTACACTTGACAAAATTGACACTATTCCAAGATGCTCCCGCCATCGGCCAAGCGAGGTCGAGCAGTTGATGCTATACCAGTCAAGCACCTACATTCTTCTCTCAACAAGATCAGACATCCCGTGAACGTTGTCAAATGGACTCCAGACGGTCGTCGATTACTCACAGGATCCACAAGTGGCGAGTTTACCCTCTGGAATGGCATCAGCTGGAACTTCGAGACTATCATGCAGGCTCATGACAGCGCTATTCGAGCGGTCGCCTGGTCACATAGCGATGAGTGGCTGATCTCGGCCGACCAAGCTGGTATTGTCAAATATTGGCAACCGAATTTCAACAATGTCAAATCGATACAAGCACACGATGAGCCTGTTAGAGACCTCTCATTTGCGCCCACAGATGCAAAATTCGTCACCGCAGCTGACGATGCAAGTTTAAAAATCTTTGACTTCGCTGCCGGTGAGGAAGAATCGGTCTTGTCTGGCCATCAATGGGATGCAAAATGCGTTGACTGGCATCCGACGAAAGGACTTATTGTCTCTGGATCGAAAGACCATCAGATCAAGCTTTGGGATCCTCGTCAAGGACGATGCTTGACAACGTTACATGGACATAAGAATACCGTCAGCAAAACGTTGTTCGAGCCCACGCATGGAGTTCTGCTTGCATCGTGTGCCCGTGACAGTACAGCAAGAGTCTTTGACATTCGAATGATGCGAGATGTATTCTTACTACGAGGACACGAGAAGGAGATTAGCACCATCGTTTGGCATCCCTTCTACTCAAGCCTTCTTACGACGGGTGGCGGCGACGGTGCAATGCACCACTATCTACTGGACGAACAGAATTTGCCGGCTGGTCAAAACCCTACTCTGTCACCTTACGATGCTCCCGAAGATTCCGATCCTCCTGCACAAACACTATACCCAGCACACAAGGTGCCAGCCGCCCACGAGTATAACATCTGGAGTATGGACTGGCATCCTCTTGGCCACGTATTGGTCAGCGGATCTAACGATCGCGCGACCAGATTCTGGTCTCGACCCAAGCCGGGAGATAATTCATGGGTCAACGACAGATGGCACATTGGCCAAGCTGCGGCAGAAGCGCAAGGAACATGGAAGTCGGATGCTGCGGCGAAGAAGGAGAATGAGGAAGCAGAAGATGAGGACGAAGATGGCCTGGTGGATCAAGCGATGCCGAGCAAGAATGGCCCACCGGGATTGCCTGGTCTTCCCGGCATCAATGCGGCTCTGCCCCTGCCTTTCTCAGGTGACGGGACCAGTACTGGAGGCGCTCAGCCATTTGATCCGTCGACTCTCGCCAACCTCGCCAACCTTGGGAAGAATTCCAATGGTCTGCCACCACCCATCCCTAACCTTCCCGGCATGCCTGGTCTCCATGGTCTTCCACCTATTCCTCCACCGACAAATGGCCAACCTCCACCATTCCCACCAGGCATGGATATGGAAAGGCTCAAAGCCATGTTCGGTGGTCAGCTGCCTCCACCACCACCAAACGGCTTCCCCATGCCCCTGCCAGGCCAAGCAGGAGCACCACCCTTCCCACCACCACCAGGGGGATTTCCTGCTGGCTTTCCACCTCCTCCCGCCGGCTTCCAATTACCACCAGGTATGCCACCTCTGCCACTTTCAACACAAGGACAAGACGGAGGTAGTGTAAGAAGGAGAGGACCACTGCCTAGTCAACAGGACAGTCTTGCGGAGCAGATGCGAGCTGGTAATTACAGGACTGCCAAGTAGGGAAAGGGCCAGTCACGGCATGTACGAGGTGCATTGCGCTCAAGAGGTGCATCGCGTGGTCGGAGATATTCTCGAAGGTGATTGGAAAATTAGATACCCAAAAATCAACGCAGGATCTATCGTCTATATCCACCGTCTCAGTCTCGGCATTAAATCGTGACATCTTCTCACTGCATCACTCCTTCTTCTCCCTTTCCCAATCCCCTTCACCATCCCTTGGTCCCAATTCCACATGCCCCAGATCCTTCTCACCACTCCCCCCTCTCCCCATCTCCATAACCTCCTCCCTCCTACCATCTCCCACCCTACCGTCCCTTTCTTCCTCCCCCCTTCCTTTCCCCTCGACCCCTGTCTCCCCCTCCTCATCCCCCGTCCCCGCATAGGCGTTCCGTCGATCCTCATCCCCCTCGGGCGTCCCCTCCCTACAAGCCCACCCATCCACATACCGCAACAACTCCCTGTCCCAGAGACGTTTCATCCACGTCAACCGTATCGGGACCAACGCGATGATGACGACGGGAAAAGCAGGCCCCGCGACGGTGAGGGTCATGATGAAGATGCCCACCGTGAGGAGGATCTGGACGAGGGTGTACGCGTGGATGGGGGCGTAGCCTTTGCAGCCTTTCAACAGGAGATGGGTGGAGTGGGAGAGGCGGGCGCGGAGGGTTGAGAGACGCGTGGGGTTGGATGAGGAGGAGGGGAGAGGAAGGTGGGCAGGAGGGAGGTCGTCTCTTGGTTGTAGCGGCTTGGGGAGATCGGGGAGGTCCGAGACGGGGGTGAGGAGGTAGAAGAAGCGGTAGAGGATGGGGTTGACGGCGAGGGATTGTTGGCCCATGAAGAGGAAGAGGCCGGCGAGGACGGAGGTCGGGGTGAGGCCGAGGACGTGTTGGAGGGGAGGCGAGACGAAGGCGAGGATTGCGACGGCGTGGAGCAGGTGGGACCAGCGTTGTTCGTGTACAGTGCGGATCTCGCGGGTGGAAGGGTGCTCGGTGCCGTCCGCTGCGATGACTGTGCAGGGTTCGAGGGAGTCGTGGAGGAGAGATTCGGAGTGGAGAGGGGCTTGAGGTAGAAGACCGTTGGCTGGGGGGATGCCGAGGATGCCGCATAGGGCGGTGGTGAGGCCGAGGAGGAGGATGTCGAGGCTGAAACCCCCGGGTTTGCGGGTGTTGTAGCGGGAGATGGTACATATGATGGAGGAGACTTCGTGGTCGAAGAAGAAGAGCATGGTAATGATGAGGCCGGGGATAATGGCGGCGAACACCCACTCGACGGGAAGTTCCCAGAAGGGCACGAGGAATTGGGAGCGGGAAGGGAGAGTGGGGCGGAAGGTGTTGCTGACGGGGAGGGTGCCTTTGTCAAGAGTGGCGAGCTCGCCAGCATACGGGATGCCGATGAAGAAGATGATGGAGATTGCTGCAGCGTATTCTGTGAGGCCAAGGCGGATATAGCGGTGGAAAAGAGGACGCCATGACTCTGCAGTGCTGAGGAGGAGTGCGAGCAGGAATGTCCCGACTGCTCCTATGATGGCGTATAAGAATGCCGCTTGGTCGAGGTTGGCATGTGCACGTTCGAGCTCCTGGACTGCTTTGTGGAAGTAGATGATACTGTTCAGGAGAGAGAAGATCTCGGTGCTGAACGTGGTGACGTAGCACATGGTCCAGTCATGGGCGTTGAAGATGGCGAGCAGAGCATGCATCCAGCCAGCATGAATGAGAGTCCATGCCATGAAAGGCAGGAAAGGGACCTTGAAAGTATTCGTGCATAGTTCGTAGATGTTCTCAGCCAGGACTGCAAATGGACCAGTCACACCAAGGATGGTGAGAGGCTGTATGGCGAAGAGACTGAAGATGGTTCCACATAGTCCTGTGCTGAAGACGATCTCGATAGTGCCCCAGTTTTGTGCAGTATTGACATATAAGTCGGACGCGAAAGTTATACCCGGCAGCAGATTTGTGAAGAAGACGTATACAGCGCTGGCAAAGACCAATTGGTTGAATGTCGTCCAGTCACTGGGGTAGCGCCTTGGTAGATTCTTGACATCTTGAAGCAGCAGCCGGAAGGGACGTAATTTTCCGCCTTTTCCAAGATGGTGTGTGATGGTCGACTTCCACCCTCGGCTTGATGGTTTGTCGTTTGAATGTGACCGTGCTGCCATGCTGGCGGCGAGTCGGGGCAAGATGCGACAGGGTCAGGCGCCGAGATGAGAGATGCCGAATCGAGCGTGTCGCAGAAGATTTTCAAAGCCTGTGTTTCCGGGAATAGTGCATGGTGAATGTCGAACAGATGTCAGGAAGTGCTGACAGGAGTACCTACTTCATTTGAAGCTCAAAAAAGTGACGTTGTTGCCCGCTGCCAAAACCCTCGGCGACGACGAGGTTGTTTTTGATCCTTTTCCTACCACCAACCTCTCATGCTTATCTCATTTCATCAAGCGGCGGACAGCGCTGATCTGGCCCTTCATTTCGACACCGACAATGCTTGAGAGATACTTCAGTAATGGCAATAGATTGCTTCATAATGTTCTGCCACCCAATCGGAGACGCCATCCCGACAGGGTTGAACCACACCCTGGCACAGCTGGTCCGTTAGCGTGATCGACCGACCAGCAAAACCTTGTCGGGGCCGAGGCTTTCTCACTCCCCCCAGTCGCATATCTGATACACTCAGCGCGTTTCATTCAGTTCTGGCCGTCCAGCACGACCCTTTTGCTTCCTTTTGCGCCCGCCCTACCTACCGGGATTACACCTGCGATCTGTGACAGGCTTGGACTATATATCCCATACTTGGCCCCAAGCCCGCACGAGTCTTGATTTTCCTTGTCAAGTCTTGTCGCTGCCAGTCAGTCCGTCCATCGTTTCATACTTGAACCTCATCTGACCCCGCATCATGTTCACTTCCAAACTTCGCGAATTGGCCTCACGTGTGGAACGGTCCAAGATGTATTCCGAGGTCGCACAAAGCGAAGCCGCCGGCGAGGACAAGGCATCGTCCGGAGAGTTTACAGAGCTGTATGGCGATTACCGACAGATGGAACAACGACTCCGGAATCTCAAAATCTGGATATACAGCCTCGGCACACTTCTCGCACTCACCACCATCGGCCTAGTCCTCGTCAGTACGAGGACGGTTGGCCACAAAGCCGAATGGAAGCCTACGCCTGTACCGGAGAGTAAGCATGCCTGCTCTAGGCAATCTCACAAAGTCTAACCTCACTCAGTGCCCATGAACACAGTGACATTCCGCAAGGAGGAGATCTACGCAAACAACACTGCCCCAGGCTCAGCTGAAGCTTGGTCGGAGCTCATGCCCGTATGTCCAAAGACCCTGTTACCTGCTCCATCATACTGACCGCCACACAGAAAGGCGACGGATTCGTGGTTGTGAATAACCCCGAGCAATACCAGCTACAGCCTGGTAAGCCATCCAGTGAAGGACCGCTCTACGACATCACTCTCTTCCATCAGCTGCACTGTCTTCGCCACATCCGCGTCTACCTGTACACCATCCTTGAAGTCGCCCAGACGACATACAACAGCTCCGAGGCTCATGACCTGTTCCTCGCCCACCAGGACGAGCACGTGCACCACTGCTTCGATTACATCCGCCAAGGACTGATGTGCAACGCCGACCTCACCGTGGAGTGGCCAAAGGAGGAGCCGGATGGAGGCAGGTTCGCTGTTGATGGATGGGGAATCTCACATCAGTGCAAGAGCTGGGTAAGTAGGATCGCAAATCTTGTAAGGAAACTATGCTGACAACCTCAAAGGAAGCGATTCAAGCGTGGATGGAAGAGAACCGTTTTCACCACCCTTGGGAGAAGGGTGACCAGTCATGGCGAAATGAGGGCCAGCCTGCGTAGATAACGACAATTGATGACTCTTTTCTTCAAATTGGACAAGGGGAACACTGGTTTTGATGATGGCTGTTATCCAGCCGCACAATGAAAGATGGGTAAGACACCCAAAGCAGGACCAGGACCTCCGCCCACCAATTAAGGCGGATCGGACTCTATGTGCGTGATCCAGGACCTGCTTCGAAGAAGACGCTCAGGGGTATAAAGTGAGTACCACTCGGGATCCATCTGCTCGATGGAGCCCAGAGACCCAACAACAAGCATGCATCACTATCTATCGTAATTGGCAATGCTGGGCTCCACGAATGAAGGATGTACATAGATACAGGGCCCGTCAGGGTCCATACAGCAAGTGATCGAGCTGGTATGGCCTTCGGATCGGCCTTTGCGCAATCGCTAGGATTGAACCTGCCTCACGAAAGGGAGAATGTGTTGTAGCACTCGATGACTTGCTCGAGGCCATGGCATGGAAAATGCGATCCATGTGGCTCTCTGTATCAGCCACATTTTCGATCAAAGTAAGCTTTGAGTCTCCGCTGCAGATTCATCCTTGGTGACGTCGGTTCAAGTTGCTCCGCCAAAAATGGGACCCCACACTGCCCGCCGCATTTCGCTATACCAAGCCCGCGGTCAGACGACACTTCCAACCCCACCATATTCTATCGCCAAAGATCCGGCTAAGGCCGCCAACTTCTTACGATGGATGCGATATAGCACTCCCAGCTCGGAAAACAGCCATTGACTGGCCTCAAGCTCACTATGGCGTCGAACACGCTGGCCACTCTCCTCCGCCAATCCACAATCGACGACCACGAGGAGATTCTCAAAGCAGCCAACGCTACACTCAAGACTTCTAAGAACGATTTGGAAGCCCAACATGTCAAAACTGTCGCTTTGCTGAAGCTGGACCGCTTCGAAGAGGCTCTACACACACTAGATGCCGGGGGAGACAAATTGAAAGAGCGAGCGCAATTGGAGCATGCATATGCCCTCTACAAGACTGGCAGCCCGCAGGAGGCCGCCAAGATCGCCGCGCAAGGTAAGGATAGAGGAGCGAGGCATGTCGAAGCTCAAGCGGTAGGCCAACTTCAGTTGTATGATCAGGCGCTGTGATACTGAGACTCGATATAGAGATACAGAAGCGAGGACTTCTCACGTGCGTCGCAACTATACGCCTCACTAGCCAGTGAACATGCAGAAGTCTCAAACGAAGACGTCGATGTCAGAATCAACTCGAGTGCGGTCGACGCGCAACTGGAATGGTCAAGTCACGGACATCTGGTCAAGAACAAGAAGCCAGGCAGGCAGGATCTCGAAGCTTTCGAGACGGCATACAATGCGGCATGTGGCAGTATAGCTCGCGGAGAGCTAGCACAGGCAGAGATATTACTCAAGCGATCCAAAGGTGTGATGAAGATCCGCGGCAAAGTGGTCAGTAGACTAATTGACGGGTAGATTTGTGCAATGCTCTCGAAGATCTCAACGAGGACGAGAAACGAGCGGAGCTTTTGCCAATTACTGTACAGCAGGTATATGTCCTGACCAGGCTTGGTCGGATTCAAGAGGCGCACAAGATCGCGGAGGGCGTAAACGTGGAAGAGTAAGTCTAAATTCTGTTCCCGACTGCTAAGAATAGTAATCTGACTACCTAGAATCTCGGACGCGACCTCAAAGACCATTTCACGGATAAACAGCCTTGCATCCGCTGACAGTGAGAACGCTTTTATCCTCCAAAGGCTTCTCCAGTCGACGACAGCTATTCCTGAAAGCGACAAGCCATTTCAGTTCCAATCATCAGGCCTGCAGAAGAATGCAGCTGCTGTGGCTTTAGCATCCCAGAAGTTTGACGGCACTGTGAGATCTACTGCCGCAGCTATCAGCTCCAAGCCTGCTCCCACTCTCGACTTGTCGACGAACGCTTTGTCTGTCCTCAATGCCGCGGCTCATGCACGGAGTCAGACCGGAAAGGCAGCTCTGAAGCTCGTGCTGCCACAACTCGAGAAGCGGCCAAACGATGTGGGCCTCATCTTGGTCATCGTTCAACTGTACGTTCTCACTGGCAACACTGAGACTGCAACGATCCTACTGGAGAAATTCCTCGCAAAGCTTGAAGAATCGTCAAAGGGCGCCGGTTTGGAAGCTCGGTACGCTCCTGGGCTTGTAGGCACGTTGGTTTCACTATACTCTGGCAGAGGCCAGACGAGACACATACGGACAGAACTCGCGAAAGCCGCCAAATTCTGGCGGCATAAATCGAAAAGCGATAAGGACTCTCTGACGCCGTCTGTCGTAAATCTGCTGAAAGCAGCTGGTAGCGCACTCATAGAATCGACCCCAGAGGACCAGAAGCGGGCTCACGACATCTTCAACGACCTCTCACAAACCTCTTCCTCAGATCCATACATCAATGCCGGCCTCATCGCGTCACTAGCATCAACGTCTCCAGAATCCGTGTCGCAACCTCAGACCTCTTCACTCACACCAATACCAAACCTGACTGCCGGCATCGAAGCAGCCGCTCTCGAAGAAGCTGGAATTGCTCGACCTCCAGCCCCCACCACGACTACAGCAACCAAAAGACCCGCCGAGAGTGCTCCTGCACCCAAGAAGTCAAAGAAGCCCAAACCCAGCAAATTGCCAAAGGACTACGACCCAAGCAAGACCGCAGATCCCGAGCGATGGCTGCCTCTTAGAGACAGAAGCACGTACCGGCCAAAAGGAAAGAAGGGCAAGCAAAAGGCAAACATGTTTGCTCAGGGCGCGGTGGACGACAGTGCTGCAAGCAGACCAGCAACGCCCGCGGAGAAGGTGGTGCAGGGAGGCGGTGGAGGCGGTGGAGGCGGAGGCAAGGCAAAGGCAGGGAAGAAGAAGGGGAAGGGAGGGAAGTGGTAGTTGAGGATTAGCATCACCATGTCAACGCATGAGATGATGGTCTCATGCCGACCATGGACTGCATGACCAACTATATTGTTGATATCATCCTCCAATGCTTCTACAACGTGAGATGCTGCTGCGCACTGTTGGATTGCTACCGAGCTGGAGTCATTCATGTATATGAAGAGTCATGGCCAAGGTGGCGATCCTTGCGACCATATGACAAGCATACAATATCAATTGCGACCCTCGCAGCGAGTATGCGACAATCACATGCCTCGTCTTACAAATGCCATCTCCATTCCCACAAACCACTCACCACTCCTCACACGCCACCTAAACAACGCCTCCGGAGTTCCACCACCACAACAAACCAGACCCCTTCCCATCTCCACAATCTCGCAAGATCACACGGATCGCCGACTGCACTGCTACCTCGCGCTACACGAATCGCTAGTACACGCCGTGACGTCGTGTGAGGAACTGACGTCCTACCAGACATGTCGCCTCTCACCAAAGCCGCATCTCCCACGAAAGCTTCCACGAGTACCACACCGCTCACATCATCTTTCAGTCCTACTAGCAATGCAGCCACACCGGAAGGCCCTGGGGAAAGAAACGACACCGTCCTCTTCGCCGTTCTCTTCGGGGTCATCCTCGTTATGCTTCTGGGTGTGACGTTTCTCTGGTGTCGAGCGTACGTAGTCTTTCCATTCGTCTTTCCACTTCCACCCTCCCTATCTCTTTCCCTTCTCTTTCTGCTACTCCTTCCCCTTCTCTTTCTGCTACTCCTTTCCCTTCTCTTTCTGCTACTCCTTCCCCTTTACTTCTCCTTCTCCTTCCCCTCCCCTCCCCCCTTACCACTCATCCCCGTCCTCCATTAACAGCGGCCCCCTGACAAGACCCTAACCCTCACAGACGCAAGACCTCCACCCTTCTCTCCACCCAGCTCCGCAGACGCAGCAACCCCGCCCCCGACGCCCGTGACGCCCCCGATGACGTTGCCGAACACGAGGGAGAAAGAGGGAGACATTCCACCGTCAGACGAGCTGCGTTCAGGGTGTACCCGCCTGGTAGCGGGTTGGGTTTGAGCGCGCCCGAGTTGATTGCTTTGAGTGCTGAGGGGGTGAGGGAGGAGGGCGAGCGAAGGCGGGGGTTGAGTGGTGGGGTTGGTGATGGTGGCAATGCTGGGGGGAGTGCTGGGGTGGAGGGCCGAGAGAGCGCGGGGTTGGATGGGACGGATGAGGTTGTTGGGACGGATGAGGTGGATTGGGCTGTCGAGAGGAGGGATACGTCGGTCGCCGAGGAGGGGACAAGTTTCAGGAGGGAGCCTAGCGGGGAGGCGTTGGAGACGATTAGGGAGCAGGCGAGGTGATTCCAGGGTGAAGGTGTGGTGGATCGCTGGCTTGATGAAGGCGTCGGATGGGGTGTACGATCAGGGCTGAATGAGGAGCTGGACTACCGGGAAGGTGAAATAATGGTAGATTGTCAGGACCAGGTAGACAGATCTGGAGGTCCCTCGTGTTGTCAGTCGAATCGACAGGGCATTTCCGGTAGTATTTGCGCTTGACGTGGGTGGATGTCGTGACGCCCATTTCGATTGCCCCCACTATGATTCTAGTTGATGGTCGTTCGTTCCAGTGTCTTACCGGACAAGTCTTCACTCAATCATATTCGCAAATCTTCCTCGGCTTAGTCGGCATCTCCCAATCCGTCGCCTCCATGATCCTGTCACAAGTCAGCATCACCTCAATTTCGCTCCCTCTAATGTCTATCACTCACGCATAACTCTCAAACGGCACCCCCCTCGCCCTCCTCACCTTCTTCTTCTCCTTCCCTTTCCCCTCCTCCGTCTCTTCCCAAAACTTGGGCTCAAACCCCTGCACCTGCCTCCACCCCCTCACCAACTCCCTCCAATAACACGCCTCGGCCGCCGGACTCAGATACCTATCCCTAAAGACCTCCCTGCTCCTCCTCGCCACCTCCTCTGCCCTCTTGTCCCCCTCTTCCTCAAGCAACCACCTCATCACCCTCCCTAGATCCTTCCAGTCTCTCCGCACCTGGACGTAGTTCTGCTCTTCCCCTCCCTTTCTGAGCAAGGTAAGGCGGTGTGCGTGGAGTGCTGTGTGGTAGCTCCATGGTATCGTCTCGTTGGGTGGAAGCAGAGGGTGCGAAGCTGTGAGCTTGTCGGGCTCGTAATGAGCGGCATGGCTGTGAGAGGTGATCGGATTTGAGGGTGAGACAAGCGAATGAATGTAGAACAGGATCAAGCAGCTAAAGAAGAGGGCGGCGGTAGTAGCAAGGATGCGCCGCATCTTGACTGTGATCTCAAGACATTGAGGATGGTCAATGGGAAGGAGGAAAAGAAGGAAAGTCTACGTAGCCTGACAAACATAACCATGTCTTAGCAACGACAAATCTGGAATCCACCATGAATACACAAAAGAGAAGACGGCCTGACTGTGGGCACCTCACTTCGAACCAGCTAGACACGGCACAGAGAGTCGCGTTGATAGGTCGCAGAGTGGCGCAAAGCGGCAGGATTGCGGCGCAACACCATTTTGTCGGCTCAATAGACGTGGCACGGGCTCGCGAAAGACTGGGACAGCCACAGAAGAGATGCTTTGGCGTTCAAGATAGGCGTGTGATAGGACGAATGCCAGTGCAGTGGGCAGTGGATGCGGCCGACCAGGTTTTTCTTGGCCGCATGTAGCCCGCCGGCAAAATCTCCACCTGGCCCGCTAACCTTGACGAGGGGAAGCTTGAATTGCCCTGTGGTACAGGAAAGTGCTTGCTCTGTTCTTGACAGTGTATTATTACTACCAGGGTATCATGGTCATGTCTCTAGCTATTCGCGACGCCATCGACTTGCCTTCGCCAATCATGTCAGCGTAAAAGATTCATGGCAAAGACTTCTGCAAGCGTTTGCAATGCAGCTCCTTATGCACCAAGCTTCTACCCCAGAGCGATCCTCCGCATGTTGGTCGGCAGCGGCCTTGCACGACTTCATATACACCACCCGTCCCAGTCCCGTGCCTCGTCATCATCGCACCTCGATCTTTGACACCTCGGTCTTGGCTTCCTCCCACACCTCTATATTCCGCTTGGCCCAGTGGATCTGACATCGGGCAAAGTTCATCTAGATGCATGTCAGCTCATGGACTTGTCAGCCTTGTAAGGTCTCTCACCATGTATCGCCTCAGATCGTCCTCCTTGTCGGCCTGGAAACGCTTAAGGTCTTTCATGACGCCTTGACTTGCATCTTTCACATCCTTTTCCGACACTTCAAGGGCCTGCTCGAGCTGGACTAAACTCTCTTTCGTCTTCCCGATCTGATCACGTCTTGCTCGTTCGGGGTCAGAATCGAGCGCGCCATTGAAGGCGTGTGTGAGACGGCCAAAGATCTTGCTTGTCACGAAGTTGCCGCCACTACTTGTCGTTCGCTTGTGACTCGGTTCCTGGTTCGCTGGCAAGCCTTGACTTGCTGACGGAGCAGGTGACCCTTGGGTCGGTGGAAAGTCGGAGTCAATGCTGGCCGTATCGTCCTCTGCTCTCCTAGGCAGATTCTCCCTGGCCGGATTCTTCTTGCCCACGTTGCTGCCCGTGCTGGCACTTCTTCTAGGGGGTGATCCTGGACCGCCTGCTGTGTCGAGGTACTGCTGTATCCGCTTTGCTTCAAGCTCGCTTCGTTCCAGTGACTCTAGACTGTTCCTTTGCTTGTCTAATTGCTCTCGTGTCATTTCTTCCTGCACTCGTTTCAAGATCCGGTACCGTAGCACATTACGTACGACTCCTGCGAATTGTGCACTTTCCCGCATGGGTTCTGAGAACTGAGCACTTAGGTTATGTGATAATTCCTTCGTCTCCAGACTTGTGGTGTCGAAAGCCTGACCTGTCTTCTCGACAGCTGCACCCACTGTCTGTGATTGTTCGGACAGTGAGAACGCATTGAGTCTAGCTCCAAGATCAACCATGTCTTCGCCAAGCTTAAACAAATGTGACAGCAGACGCTGATTGACCTTCTCCATAGATCCCTGAAGAAGAATCTCTAGCTCTTTTGACGAAGATTCGAATTGCACAAAATATGGATCCAATTCAGCTTCTCCAAGTGATCCGGCTTCCGGCGGGAATCGACCAAAAATCTGGGGTCCAGGAGTAGTATGGGAAGCTGAGGAGACCTGAGATCCTGCCATTGACGACTGAGTAGGTGTTCCAGATGCTGATGTCCCAGAAGTCGAGCGGAGTTTCGCAGAGGATGACGGTATTGGTAGATACTGATGACCAGGAGAGGGGTTGGCAGGGTCGAGCGGCGGGGCTTTCAAATTGTTCTTGGGAATGGAAGCAACGGGATGGGAATGCAATACCTCGTTCCAACTTGCGTTGGGATCCAGAAATCTCCACCACACCCCATCTTCTCGTACCTCCTTCATCCTCTTGCACCTGTTGAGGAATGTGGCCAGCATACGCTTCCGCAGCTCGATTATACCTTCGTCTTCTTTTGCTTTTGTGGGCTTTGCAGCATAGTCGGCCATTGTGTGTTTCTCCGGGATGGGAGGAATAATCAGAGTCGGGTGAAGTGCAACGAGTGTCTGTCGAAGTGAAGCAAATTCCGAGTATCTCCTTCGCACTTCGATTTCCTGCTTCAATGTCAGCCGTTCATCGTCTGTAGCGCGACCATAAATGGTACCCCTGTCCGAATTGTATACACGATGTATCCCCCACCTTCGGCATTCTTGCCAGCTGCAACAATCTGGATCTCTAGGTCCGGATTTTCATACAAGATCTGCTCTATCCGGCTGTCGTAGCCCCCCTTCTTCGGCTCTATGCGCCTTGGTTCGCCTGTATCGACCTCGTCGTCGTCAAGTTGCTGAGGCGCAAAGGTAGGAGTGATGTTGCCGGCATCGGATGGCGGTGTACTCTGGCCTTGAGAGAAGCCTGCATTGACTGTCAGCTGGTCCATTTCTCACCTCACTGTCAACGCTTACCAGGTACATCCGAAGTCTCGGAATCACGGCGATTGAAGCTGCCATACGGGTTGTTGTCCTCATCATCCCACATGATGGCAAAGGTGGGGGGCAGGGGTACCCGCCTTGCTGGACTATATGGTAGTGTGGAAACGCTGTCGTTGACTTTCTAGATGATGTTGAATTGTGAGGCCTGACGCTGCACTTCTCAATGCGGGACAGGCTCGGGGCAAGGCCTCAAGTTCGCCGACGCCTCGTGGAGCTGGCAATCTGCAATGGAAGCAGCCGCATACGAGACGTCATGGTCAGTCAAATGTCGAGCTGAACCTGACTAAGCATTCATGCGGCTCTGCTTTCTTGGAGAACCCCCGAATTGCAGGAGTGAGAGTTTCCCCGCTTTTGGCTCCCCTCCGTCCCCTCCGAACAGGCACTTTTTGTATGGACCAAAGAACCCTACTTGCATTGCCGTCTGTCCGTGGGAATTACTCCAACTGGCACGGAGGAATTCAACTTGATCGAATGTGGTTCTAGAGGTGGATCTCCGTACTCGTCTTCCGCCTATCAATTTGGGGATCTCCAGGTCAAGTATTGCCACAGGTATGTGTATATAGTATCCCGTGCCTTGGCCATTGGGGATGGCCTCTCATCTTGTGTTTTTACGGCTGTCCTTATATTACATCTCTATAACACCGCCAACATGAGAGGTCTCGAGCTCTTCACCCTGGCTACTGCCGTTGGTGCCTTTGCCCTTCCACAGCAGGACAAGAAGAAGAAAGCATGGCCTGGATTCAACAAGCTCAGGTACACCTTCATCTTGTAAGTCTCCTTTGCTGGTCGGTGCGAGTCATTCAATACTAACAACTCTCAGCGGCGATTCTTACACGCAGACGGGCTTCAACCCCAACCTGACGCAGCCGACGATCGACAACCCATTCGGCAACCCGCCATACCCGTGAGCTATGCCGTGTCCCGCACTGTGACGTTCATCTGATATCTCTTTAGTGGATACACATCTTCCAATGGACCCAACTGGATTGGCTTCTTGACCACGACCTGGAATCAGTCCCGCTTGCAGACTGTCAACCTTGCCTATGGTGGCGCCACCGTTGACTCAGCGTTGGTCAAGCCATACCAAGACACTGTGTTGTCCTTCAAGGACCAGGTAGAGAAGGAATTTCTCCCGTACTACGCCAGCAAGCCGGCTGCAGTCCCATGGAAAAGTGAGGACTCACTGTTCGGCTTCTTCTTCGGCATCAATGATGTCGGCAACAGCTGGTGGCTCCAGAACAGCACTCTCTACCCATCCATCTTCGACGTCTACAGCAGCCAGGTCGAGAAGATCTACCAGAGTGGTGCACGCAACTTCCTCTTCCTCAATGTCCCACCCGTCGAGCTCGCTCCTCAGAATGCTGCCAACTCGGCCGACCAGAAGGCTCAACAAGCAGCCAAAATCCAGGAGTTCAATCAGCGCATCGCCGCCCTGGCTAGCAACTTGGCTTCGAAGCACTCCGATGTGACCATCTTCCAATTCGACACTCACACCCTGTTCTCCAAGGTCATTGCAAACCCTGCAAGCTATCCTGAGACCGCTCCTTACTTGGACACCAAGACATACTGCACAGCTTACCAGAACGGAGCACCTACGTGGTACTACTCTGACCCATCTTGTGCCTACTCGGTTGACAAGTACCTTTGGCTCAATACGCTGCATCCTACTTTCAGGATCCACAACGCCACCGCGAGAGCGATTGCCCAGCAGTTGTCGGCCAAGAAACCGGCAAAGCTCTGAAGATTCCGCCGTAGGATCTAGGATACTATCTTTACACTGTATATATTTGCACATACAAAATTCTCGTGTTTTGGTAATTGGTACCTTTTTGATGTGATCAAAGCCATTTGCCCTGCATGCATGTGCCCTGCGGACTGACATCAGCGGGGAAACTTCAACAAATTTATATCGACTTGAACTCTTTCACTTCACTCTCCTGTGTGAATTCAGACCCAGCTCTTGCAGTCGACTCGCCCTGATCACACGTCGCCTCGCAACTCAATGCCGACCTCACCTTGGTAACAACAATGAATCTTTCCTTCGGGTTGAACGTCAAGCCCAAAGCCTCCGGCCCCCCTCCCCTCTCCAAAGCTCCCAAAGCAACAATCTTCGACTCTGATTCCGAGCCTGATACACCTGCCCCCAGCGCACCCCCGTCACGAGCCAAGCCCTCCCGCAAACCTCCAACCCAACCCCCCTCCCTCTCTTCCCGCCCCCGCCCTCGCTCCCCGACAGCCTACACCGACCTCTCCTCCAATCGAGAAACCACCCGCCTCGCCGAAGAAGCCACCACCCTCGACCCCAACATCTACGACTACGACACCTTCCACGCTTCCAAATCCGCCGTCGAAGCCCACCTCGCCTCGGAAAAGAAGCGCGACGCCCAAGAGCGCAAACCAAAGTACATCACCAATCTCCTCTCCGCCGCCGCACAGCGAAAACAAGACCAAGCCCTCGCAAAAGAGAAAGCCCTCCAACGAGAACGAGAAGCAGAGGGCGACGCCTTCAAAGACACCGAGACCTTCGTAACGGACGCCTACAAAAAGCAACGCGAGGAGAACGCCCGCGTAGAAGAAGAAGAGAAGCGCAAGCGGGAAGAAGAGGAGCGACGGCGCGGCAAAGGCTCAGGGCTAGGGGCGTTCTACAAAGGCGTGCTGGGCGAGCAGGAGAGAGTCTTCGAGGAGAAGCGCGAGGCTGCCGAGCGGGCACTCCGCGAGGGCGTGACCGCCTCCGACCCCGACGCCACGACAGGCAAAGCCACGTCCGACCTCGAAGCCGCTCGTCTGCGCGGCGTCAATGTCCTCGTCAACGAAGACGGTGAAGTCGCCGACAAACGCCAACTGCTCAGCGCGGGGTTGAACGTGGCCAAGTCCGGGTCAGGAGCAGGAGGAGGGGCGGAGCATCTACGCAGCGACAGGCGGGAGAGGCAGAGGGAGAATGCGTTCCGGCCTGTTGCGAGGGGAGGAGATCGGGAGGCGCAGAGGGAAAGGCAGACGAGGTTGATGGAGGAGCAGTTGGAGGCGAGCGCGAAGAGGAAGAAGGACGAGGAGGAGCGGGAGAGGGAGGAGTTGGAGAGGAAGGCGAAGAGCAGGAAGACGGAAGGGGAGGTTATGGGGGCGAAGGAGAGGTATTTGGCGCGGAAGAGGGAGAGGGAGGAGGCGGCGAAGAAGGGGGGATGAGGTTGTACTTGATGATGGAGATTGAGGAAGCAGCTAGCGGAGGCAAGATGCTATGGATGAGAGCACTGGAGTCGATAGGAATGAGGGGTCGGCCTCCCATCTCGGAAGGGTTGCTAGGGAAAGGCAATTCCTTTGACGAACAGATATCAGCGCATGTCCTCGTCCTGCTCAGAGAAGCAGTGTCCGTCAGTGAACGACAAGCAGCTCAGAATTGAGGCTATGTCCTCAAGACTACAGGGAGTATGTACCAGCCGTAGCCCCAATACCTTCACATCCCAATCACTTACCCCCCTTCATCCTCGCCTCCGCCGCCCTCGCCCTCCTCTCCCTCTCCAACCTCGCCCTCATCTCAGGCGTCATCCCCCTCGTCTCCTCCTCCACCCTCTCCTGCGCACTCATCTGCCTCGGCGCCGCAACATCCAAACTCTTCCCCTTACCAAACCTCTTCTCCCTGCCCGCCTCCTCCTTCTCTTGATCCTCCCGCCGCAACTTCTCCAGCTCCTCTTGCCGTCGCGTCTGCTCTGCTGCTTTGGCCGCGTCGGCCTCGACTCTGTCCTGCGCCGCTCGGGCGTCGGCTTCGGATTTCGTGAGAGGGGCGCCTATGCCCGCGGCGTCCCAGTCGAAGACTGTTTCGCCGAGGGTGGAGCGGGCGAGGCGGAAGGCGTCGCGGGTGGGGCGATCGCCGGCGAGGTCGTGGGGGCGTTTGCCGTCGGGGGATTGGAGGGTGGGGTCGGCTTTGGCTTTGAGGAGAAGGGCGGAGACGCAGGCGGCGCTGTTGAGGGAGGCGGCGAGGTGGAGTGGGGTTGGGGCGTGGTGGTTCTCGGGTTTGTCTTTGGGGACGAACTCGAAGTTGGGGGAGATGGCGTTGGAGGTGATGTAGGATACCAGAGCTGGAGCTTTGGAGCGGCGGATGAGGGATTGCAGTTGGGTAGTGTGAACGAGACCTTCCTCTTCTTCTTTCGAGATCTTTGGTTTGGCTGGTTTTGGCGCTGGGGTAGGTTTTGAGGATGTAGCTTCTGTCTCTGCTCTGGCGGCATCCTCGGCCGCTTTCTGTGCAAGAGCGAGCTCGTCGACGGTGGTGACCTTGACCCGAGTGAGCTCGACAAAGCATCTCATAAGCTCTGCTTGAGTGGCCCTCCTGGTCGAGAAGGGAAAGCCTCTGATTCTCTGATCTCGCGACGATAAGACACTCCCAGGGTAGTCATCGAAGAGCGTCCTCCTGTTTGTAGTCCCAGTAGCTCGTATGAAGAGCAACTCTGCAGCCTGGATCAGATGTTTCCATTCCTGTAACAGATTCCGCACATCCGTCGTCAAAGCCGCCTCATTGTATCGACGAAGTCCAGCACCGGCTGAATGTGCGTTGCCTTTGGAGTTGTCGTTGGAGGACTGTGCTCCACCCTGTTTCCGTCTCGTAGTGTATCGGTGAAAAGTCTTGTGAGCAATGACAGTCGCGGAACGATCCTCCACACCACCTTTCCTTGTCACATGAGGCGCCAGAGAGATAACCATACCGGCGAAATGCCCTCCTCCGATCATGCAGAGAAAATAAAGCGGTCCCTGAGCCGTGGGCTGACGCATCGACGCCGGAAGCTGAACACCACCGGCCTCTTCATCCTTGTCCTCTTTGGGCTTTGGCGCTGCTGGCTTCAGCTGTCTTCGCTGTAAGGACTGTACCAGGGTCGTGCCGTCGGCCGTCTGCTCCTCGACTGGGAATATAGTCCTGTATACGCCCAGTGATACATTAGATGCTAGCTTTGTAGACGAGAGCCAGATCAAGGGAGGTTTACCAGCCCCTCGATGTCGTTTCTTGGGGACAAAATCGCCATCTAGGTCTTCTGTGATGGCTGCTTGCTTCTTGAGGAGTGCGCTAAGCGTAGATTGCTTCTTCGCATCATCCTCATCTTCCTCGTCTGATCCAGAGTATGAGGACTCGGATCCTGATATGCTCTCATCGAGCTCTGCAGCACGATGTCAGTGATTGTTCGCACATATCAAGGAGATTACGCACCTCCTACAAGCCGATCAAATTCTTTCTCATCCACTGCCTTTGCCCCCCGTAATTTCTGCTTCAGATTGTATGCGTGGAGGTCAGATCGGACATGGGATCTCTGACCAGTCAGATCCGCAAAGGACAAGCCGCAGAGTGCACATGACAAGGCAGCTGGAATGTCTCCGTCGGCCTCAGTCTTCAGGTCATCGGCAGGTGTCGCCTCAGTGACATCATTTGTGATAGCGGCATTGGCAGCATTGACGTCTGCGCGTAATTGTAACGTGTATAAGAGTTCTTCCGGAAGATCGAAGACTAAAAAAGGTGGCGTCAGTATACATTGGGTGGCGGCAAAGAAGGATTCTTACCATAGAGCGTACGCTTCAAGAGAGGGTGGTCTTGTGGGTTTGCCATAGTTGTCTGTATTAACTTGAATGTTGTATGTGCTCGAGGAGGAGCAGAGGGAACCTATCGCCTCTAACTATGGCTCAGAAAATGTATGTGAATCATTGAGTCATCCGCATGGTCGTGGGAGAATTCTCGCAAAACGTCACCACAAATTGCTTCCTTTTTGGTGGCCGGCTCCACCACATTTCCATACAGTGAAATGATGTCGAACCCTTATTTCTTGATCGACTAGCTAATACTACATCAATGTGAGACGAACGCCAAATCTTATCTAGGAGTCGAAGCCACGTCGTCAATCTTAGACGTGCTCGAAGGTTACATAGGTGGAACAGTGCTCACACACAATAAGCTGTTGCAAAGCGGCACTATCCATTCTCATGCTTGAAAACACGCTTATGCATCCGACACCCAAAATCCTATCCTCTATCGTCTCATCATGATTATGCCGTCAACGCCGAACTGACCCCCATAATCCCCATGCCCACGAAAGCAAACACCATGCAGAGACCCCGGCTATGCGTGAGATCCAAGCTCTCGCTGAACAACGACAATGCTACACTCGTCATGATACCGCTCGTGACGGCAAACATGCCGCCGTAGATACCCTCCCCGGGCGCCATGTTTGTATGACCTGCAATCTTGAACCAAAGCGCTGCTATGCCGGCTCCCAACGGCTGGCTGAAGCCACCTAGCAAAGCGGACCATGCCATGGCTTTCCATCTTGACTGGAGGGCGAGATACAGCGGAAGAGCCATGGCGAAACCTTCGGTGATATTGTGGATGAAGAGCGCGAGGAAGACGGAGAAGCCTAACCTTGGATTGGCGTGATTGGTGGCGTAAGTGATGAAGCCTTCGGGTAGCTTGTGGAGAGCAATGGCAATAGAGGTTTGCAGGCCAATGGATAAAAATGCATTCGTCGGGACATGGTGATGATGTTGTTGTGGTTCTTCCACCACTACATCGGATACGGCGCTCGTCTTGTGTCGATGCAGGACTGCGTGATCGTACGGGGTCAGTGTGCTCGAGTCAGAGACCGGTTCGGAGGTGTGGCTCTCATTGGTATCAATTGCGGGCTCATTCTGTGGTGTCTGGGTACCCGCAGAGCCTCCCGAGCTGTGACCGCTCTCTCGTATCTCTGCCAGAAGCGGCGTAGATTCACCCGGCCCGTCACCGGCATGATGCGTATGCCGTGATGGAAATTGAAATTGATCGATCTTGGGTTTCGTGCCCTTTTTTGTCGACTTGGCGGGTTCGCTGCTGAATGAACCCCTTGACTGAACAATTTTGAAGCAGTCCTTGCCACAAGGATCTGTGAAGCCGTGGCAGGGGCCTTTTGTGTCACATTTGCACCCGTCTGTTGGTGCGGTGGACAGCTTTGACAGCGTTCTGCTGATGTGCGAGCGTAATGAAGGGCGACTGGTCTGAGCCGTGGTGAACGTCTCCTCCCGTAGCATCTCTCGCGTCGGCTCAAATGGCGTTTCTGGCACATTGCCAAAGTAGGATGGTGATTCTGCGTTTCCATTGCCATTCTGTGGCCAGGCTTCGCTCCGGCTGTGCGGCTTCTTCTTCGATGATTTCGATCGCCGGAATTTGCGTGATGGACTATGACCATGGCTGTGAGAATGCTCCTTCTGATCCTCCTCGTCATGTGTATGCTCGCAATCGACGACATGGGAGGGTATGTAGTGATGCAAGACTCGAGACACAAGTTGGATACCAGCGGCGCCACCAACAAAGCAGATGATGAGTACCCATGCAGCGACCTTCGGACTCATACCACTCTCATGTAACGAGTTCTTTGCAGACGGGAGCATTTTGTACAGAGCAGAGAAGAGCTGTGGCAATGTCAGCGCAGATCGTGTCCAGCCTGGGTAAAAACATACCATGACGCCGAAACTCAGACTAAGTGATGCTGATAAGAATGCATCGCTATCCTGGATGCGGAAGTCCTTCTTGCCAGGGCACTGTCGAACAATAATGTCGGAGCAGATAATGGCAGCACCCAAGACACATGCTGAAAATGGTTAGGATAGTCTTGCGGAGACTACCCTTATGTACTCACCAACGCCACTGATAGAAGTCATTATCCATCCTCGGGTATCGTTGGAAAGACCCATGATGTCGGACAAGATCTCGTTCCTCAGGACTTTGTGCAACGATCCTGTGTCCACTTGTGTTCTAGAACTGCATGTCGCTAGGCGGCTGGCGTCGGCACTCGGCTGGTGGCGCTTTGGAATGAAGATATCGCTAGATGATGTTGAATACTCAAGGACGGGAGATCCGCAACAAGTGTATATTTGTTTTTCTCCAAATATAAGAATAGACGTCGGCGTGATTACGGGCTACCAAAGTATTGAGATGGACTGGGTCGGGTCTCTCGAGTCACGCTGTCACTGGGTGTCCATCCGGGTAGCCAAGATTTTACAAAATAAGCAGTTTTTATGCGCTGTGATTGGTCAGAGTTGTCTTCATATAAACTCTATAACATCACAAGTTCAACACATCCATGGACTACGAGTACTGTGTTCGTCGTCTGATGTATAGACCTGAGGAATACTATCGGCTGCCTCTGCTCATGTGACTTAAGTGATTATCTGGTCGGGCTATGGTAAGTAAAGGCTGCTCGATTAATACCACCACGCAGATCTTCTACATTGACACGGTTCATAGTGATCTGGATGTGTGGTCTGGATGTGTGGTATTTCAATTCGATTGAATCTACCAGACCGCGACTACCGAATTGCTCATATACTCGTCCTGACAATGCCCCTGGTAGTATCTATCGTCAATCCAGGTCCTCCTCGAGCATTCCCTCCTGCTCCACCGTGAGGCTGCCTCCGCCAGTTGTCTCCCAGTCCACTGTCATCCTCGCCTCAGCCAACGAAGTCCTGCGGCTGTCTGGAACTTCCCTCTCCTCACTCTTGATGCGGGTGGTCTGCTGGTGTCCATTGTGCTTCGGAAGGACGCGGCGACATGCCGGACAGGTCCCGGCGTGGAGGAGCCAGGGAACGATGCAGTCTTCGTGAAAGTAGTGGTTGCATGGAAGGGTGATGATGATGTTGTCAACAGCGAGATCGGAGACGCAGATCATGCATTCTTCGCCGGCCTTTTCGACGAGAGAGGTAGGGAGGTTGCGGATCGCCTCGCGGGTGACAGCGGTGGCCAGGGGAAAGTTGTTGACATCTTCGTACTCGCTTTCGTCGTCCTCTGCGAACTCGACCTCATTTACTTCTTCATCATCGTCCTGCTCGCTACTCTCGTCGTCATCGTCGTTCGCGTCGTCGTCGCTAACGTCGTCGCTAACGTCGTCGTCGTCCTCACTTGCCTCATCTCCTGCTTCTGGATCTTCGAGATTCTGGTCGTACTGGCCGCCTCCGGCTGCCCTTTCTCCCTCTGAAATGCGAATCAAATCGAGTGGGTCCACGTCTTCGTCCATGTTGTATTCTTCTCTGTGAATTTGTGAGAAATTTGATTTCTGTCAAGGCGCCACAGCGAATTGTGACAAGGCAGCAAGCAGCAGCAAGCAGCAGCGAGCAGCCGACGAGATTGGTAGTCGCAGAAATGTTAGTAGCAGGGTGTTCTTTGTGAGGAGTCGCAAGGTGTGTTCCCTCACAAAAATGGCTTTGTGAGTTTGTAGTGTGATGCGAGGTTGGTGAAGTGTCACAAAATCTGCCAAGGCGGCATCGAAAAGGAAACGAGAAGACATGTGATTTTTACCATGTCTCCTGCTTGTACCTGCCTTGCTTTTCCAGCCAATCCAAATATGCTTCTGCCGCCTCCTCACTGCTCTCCTGCTTGTCCTTGATAATATCCACGAATGCCTGCCGCACACCTTTTGGCATGTTCCCGGACGACCCACATACAAAGATCTTGCCCATCCTTGCATCGATGGCCTCGAAAACTGCGTCTGCCTCCTCCTTGATCAAATCCTGTACATACTTTCTTGGAATATCCATTTCCCGGCTGAGCGCAACATGCGTCTGCAAACCCTGTTGCTTCAACTCTGTCCATTCATCCATGAAGAAGTAATCAGCCTTGCGACTCCGACAGCCGAAGAAGAGCATGCATCCATCTAGCGGTCTGCCTTGACAGTCGAAGCCACCGTCTTGGGCACATTGCAGCCTTTCGTATATCAGACTCCGCATAGGCGCCAGTCCAGTCCCCGGTCCAATCAGTATCATAGGTACTTCGTAGTCTTTCGGCTTCACGCCGAGATAGCCTGCTTGCATAGTAATGCTAAGTTGCTGACCGGGTCTCAGAGTGGCGATGTACCTTGTGCATACTCCGTGCCGTTGTCGGTACTTGATGATCGGATTCGGAGGGTTGGCGATTGCGACGAGTAGCTGTACTCTTGTACGCTTCTCCACATCCAGCACATCATCCTTCCATCGACCACCAGAAGCGATGCTGAATTGCCTACCTCGCATTATTGGCAGCACAGAACAAGCATACTCCCAAGGTATCTTGATTGAAGTGAACTCCGGCATGATCTCCAAGATAGTTCTCCTTGGTCGGGTAGTATAGTCCCACAGCTCATCGATTAGCTCAGGATTGGCGAGTTCCATGATGCGTTCTTGCTGGTACTGCTCATCTTCGGTCTCGGATCGGGTGAAGTAAGCGAGCGAGGCGAAGAACGATCGTCGTGGAATTGAGAGAATGTCAAGGTTGTTCGTCAGAAGTGTTCGTAGGGTTGTTTCCGGTGTAAGCTCAACATGTCGAAGCGGCGACGGTGATATTTGTGAAGTGTTGGATGCAGTGGGAA
The DNA here is from genome assembly GCA_017309325.2 of Elsinoe batatas. NCBI lineage: Eukaryota > Fungi > Ascomycota > Dothideomycetes > Myriangiales > Elsinoaceae > Elsinoe > Elsinoe batatas. The sequence goes on from JAESVG020000009.1 coordinate 1,054,841, forward strand.
CAAGCTGGATAGGTATATCCGCTACGGATGACCAACCTTGCTCGTTGATGAAGTCATCCACGTCCTTTGGGAAATTCTTTGGGTAGATGACTGCTACCGCACCGGCACTGTACGAGATCTGAGCATGCAGTGAGAGATCCATCAAACGCACATCTTGAAAGTGATCAAATGGGGTTATTCTCGCATTGCTTGTCAGATCTGCCAGCACAGCTTCTTTGATCGGTATCAAACTTTCATCCGGATTATCATCTGCCTTCGCGGGCTTGCCAATGTCATCGGGTGTTGACTTTGTCACCGGCGTAAGCTGTAGTTTCCATTTAGGCTCGATGAAGGTCTTCTCCGGTATGATGTCTTGCCCTCCCGGCAGAGGGAAATACTTCTCCAGATTCTGCCTCAAGTCCAGTATCCAAGTTCGAAAGTCTGCACTGTGACCTTCAGGATGTTGTTCGTTCCCCTCGCCACGCTGACAGAATGATTGGGCTCCTAGCTGCAACAGCCGTCCATGAAGCATGCGGTGCACGACATTGTATCTGGGGTATGAGCTGTCGCCCAGCCCGAATGACGAGAACCTGAGACGCCGGAGAATGCCTGGCTTCAGTCGACTACTGAGCAGAGTCTTCCAGAAAGCCCGAGCATTTTGGGGGAACTCTCCTTGGCCTGTGGTTGATATTGAGATGATTACAACAGTGTATCTCAATAAATCACGCTTGAACATGTCAGTGAACATTCAGTCAACTAATCACAACTGCCTACAATATCTATCGAATCGAGATCAAGTACTACTGTCTCAAATCGAAGTCTTTCTGTCAGCCTGCCAATTTCCTCGGCGACGTCTTGAGCATTGCCCGTCTCTGATCCGTACAGGACGAGAGCTGAGCGACGTTGTGAGCTGAATATGACCATCAGCATTCACTCATGACCAAAGATCAAACCCGGCTCACCCATTCTGTTGTTTGCCACCAACAGGTGCCGGTTCTGTTCGCACTATAGCGCCTTCCGATTGCATCCAGGCGCGACCAAGGCAACACGAATCAGTCAGCAGCAGATCCGCGCTTGCACAAAGGAGAAATTTGACAGCAGGTGATTTCCTCAAGACCGGAGATGATGTGACGTCCGGCAGGAATTCACGCCAAGGAGGAAGCGGCGACTCGAGTAAACGTGTCTGATTGGACGGTAGGTGCACGCTAATTTCGCCAGGGAGCAGCTGCGAGCAACTGAAGAATTTCTGTCGCCGCACAGCTTGTCTCGCTCTCCCTTCTTTGACAACATCAAGACACTTCTCATCGACACCTCGTTGCAAAATCAAGCTCCCCCAATCTCTCTTCGGGCACCTAGCTACCCATCCAACTCTCCCTCGTCAAATCAAGTTTCCTCCAACTTCCGGCGGCCTTCGACAAGTCAAAGCTTCTGTACCGTTCCCATCAGGACAGCACAGTTCCTTCAATCTTCCGCACGTGCGCATCAGACCTATCGTCTACTCGATCCCACGTGTCATCAAACATTTCAACTACAACATCAATCATGTCCGTCGACGCTGTATCCGCCCAGCTGGCAAGCACTGGCCTCAACGAGCCCTCCAAGACCGCCGAAGGTACCTCTGTTGGTGCAGGTGGAGAGCCCATCAATGCATCGCAGAACGAGGCGGTCATTGCGAGCGCCGCTGAGGGCAGGAGGCTTTATATTGGAAACCTCGCATACGCGACCACTGAGGGAGAGTTGAAGGACTTTTTCAAGGACTATCTTGTGTAAGGTTGGATACGTCTTCTTTTGGAATTGGCTAACATGATATTTAGTGAGACTACATCGATCCCAACCAACCCACGCACCACCCGTCCTGTCGGCTACGCCTTTGTCGACGTCTCCACTCCATCCGAGGCTGAGCGCGCCATCGCAGAGCTCAACGGCAAGACCATCCTCGACCGCAAGGTATCTGTTCAGCTCGCCCGCAAGCCTGAGCCGGCTACCACCACACCAGCTGCTGAAGGAGAAGGAGCCGAGGGAAACCGTCGCCGTGGATCTACTCGTGGCCGTGGTCGCGGTCGTGCTCGAGGCGGTCGTGGTGGGCGTACCGGACGTGGTGAGAAGGCAGAGGGCGAGAACGGACCCACAAACGTTCCAGGCCAGGTTCTCCCTCTCACTGACACTACCAATGAGGCCATCGCCACTGAGAATGGCACTGCGGGTACCACAACCGTCGACCCATCAAAGACTGGCAACACCAACGCTACTCGCCCTCGCAAGCAGCGTGGTCCACCAGAGGATGGTGTCGCATCCAAGACCAAGGTCATGGTCGCCAACCTTCCTTACGAGATGCGCGAAGACAAGCTTATGGAGCTCTTCGCCGCATACCAGCCCGCTTCCGCCAAGATCGCCCTTCGTCCTATCCCCAAGTTCATGATCAAGAAGCTCCAGGCCCGCAACGAGCCTCGCAAGGGTCGTGGCTTCGGCTTCGTCACACTCGCCACTGAGGAGCTCCAGCAAAAGGCCTGCTCTGAGATGAACGGCAAGGAGATCGAAGGTCGCGAGATTGCCGTTAAGGTCGCAATCGACAGTCCCGGCAAGGAAGATGAGGACCCAAGCGCTCCTCTCGAGAACGGCGCCGACACTGATGCCGCTCCCTTCACTGCTGAGGGCTCTGCCAGTGTCCCTCCCACCGCGACTGCTTAAATGACTAGCAAATCCAACATCGGCCTTGACCGGAGGTAGCTCCGTTCCGACATCACAGCCACTGAGCATCACCATCAGACCAGCATGCTTCCGCCACGATCGATTCACAAGCACACATCCGTCTCAACATTGTCAAGTCGCACATCAAGTCCTTCGACTCCCGTCAATTATCCTTCCACCCCTTTGGCCGACAACCCAGTACTCTTCCAATGGCTGTATCTGATTCAGTGATAGCCTACTTTTAGCATGTACTATTAGATAATGACGAAAAAGTTCAATGCCTTTTTCTGATGATCACTTGACTTTTCGTATCTCTTGTGCGTGAATCTGTGCAATTTGCTCGTTGATATATTCGAGTCTCTTGATCGAAACGTTGCTTCACATGCTTTTCAAATGGGCCGAGGTGCGGCTCTGCTCTCCGCACTCAAAGCTGGTTCCGACTCCCGATCCATCAATCGAGGAGATCCTTTTCTAACCGAACCACTTCTTCTCTCCTCCGACAGACCTTCAGACGTCTTTCTCTCCCCATTGACCTTCACAATGTCAGGTCTCCGCATCCTTGTCCCCGTCAAGCGGGTCGTGGACTACACGGTATGTCCCCCCGCCCACTCAGCCACCACCAACCCACTGACACCCCACAGCTCAAGCCCCGCATCAACAAGACGCAAACCGCCGTCGACGTCTCAGGCCTCAAACACAGCATGAACCCCTTTGACGAACTCAGCATCGAAGAAGCGGTCCGACTCCGCGAACGCAAAGTACCGGTAGACGACATCCTCGCCTTCTCCGCCGGACCCGCCAAATCACAAGACGTGCTCCGCACGGCGATGGCCATGGGCGCGGACCGGGCACTGCACGTCGTCGAGGAGAAGGAAGAACTCGAGCCCCTTGGCGTGGCCAAGCTTCTCGCTCAAGTCGTCAAAGACGAAGACCGCAACCTCGTGATTCTTGGGAAGCAGAGCATCGATGACGACGCGGGGCAGACGGGGCAGATGCTCGCGGGGCTATTGGGGTGGGCGCAGGCGACGCAGGCGAGTAAAGTGGAGGTGAACGGGGAGGAAATCACGGTGACGAAGGAGGTGGATGGGGGGGTGGAGACGGTCAAGGCGAAGTTGCCCATGGTGGTGACGACGGATTTGAGGCTGAATGAGCCGCGGTATGCGAGTTTGCCGAATATTATGAAGGCGAAGAAGAAGCCGTTGGTCAAGAAGGCGTTGGAGGATTATGGGATTGATCTCAAGAGGAGGTTGAAGACGGTCAAGGTGACCGAGCCGCCGGTGAGGAAGGGTGGGGCTAAGGTGGAGGATGTGGATGGGTTAATTGGGAAGTTGAAGGAGTTGGGGGCTTTGTAAGTGCAGCTGTAAGGGATGGGTTGTAGAGCTATAGATCTGGATGTTTCTAGGGGCTCCAGATGCCCGACGCATGCAAAAAGACGTGACTATCCCCTGACCGCGCTCCGACCTTGAACGCCAAACATGTGTCTACTGTAGTTCTACCAATCGCCCCAGCTTTCATCCTTTTTCTTGGCTCCATCGGCGCCGGGCTTTTTCATCGCGCTGGTCCCGATACTTGTTGGCTTGGCAGACTGACCTGCGGCGGCAAAGTCATCCCAAAAGTCCTTCTTGTCGTTACTTGGTCCTTTTGGTGCATCACCGAAGCTGTCCCAGAAGTCTTGCTTCTCGGGTGCTGCACTTCTACCTCCTCGAGCTCCTGAGCGTTGGTCGCCCTCGACGAAGTTGTTGAACTGGTTTGCCGCAGTCTTCGCTCCTCCTTGTATCGTCTGGCCAAGCTGTCCGGCTGTCATTTGTGCGTTCTTTGCAAAGTCACTGGCGGCAAGCTGGTCCTCTATCAGCACGTATCTCATGGCTTCCGTCTTTGCTACTGACCTTCTCCATGTTCGGCTGAAGCCAGCCCTTGTAGCCAGCGTTCGCCTGCTTGCTGACCGTGCTGCCTAGCCAACCGAACCCTTTCGTGAGCGCACCCACGGGATCGGTCTGAAAATCGTTTACGCTCGGGGCAGCACCGGGATCATCCGATCTGTCAGGCATGGGCGAGCTGCCGAAACCCCCGTACTTTCCGCCCTGGTTGGGTGCGACGCCATCGGGTCGATTCGCGTTCTCCGCACCCATACGCGCAAAGTATGCCTCGTTCTGCGCCTTCTGGCCCCCAACAGCAGGTGATGCTCCCCTCGCAAGGGGTGTGCCACTTCTGCTCCCTACCTGACTGGCATTCGCACTGACATCAGGCTTCTTCCGCTCCACCTTCGGCTTCTGGCCAGGCACATACTCCTTCCCCTCGACCTTGGCCGTCAATCTGTCCTTCCACTCCTCACCCGCATCACTGTCGTATCGTTCTTGAATCGTGCTGTCGTCAAACGTTCGTCCCTCGGCCTGGTTGCTGGGGTGTGCATTGAAGAACTCTTTCCATGGCTTGTTGCCCCCTTTTGCCATTCGCTCGACCTCGTTGACTTTGAAGGAGTCCATGGTGATGGAGCGGACGAAGGAGATGTGCACGCCTAGCGAGCGGTGGACGCCGGAACAGGACAGGCAGAAGAAGATGCCCAGTTTGGGCGAGGCCTTGTTCTGTTAGGAGCTGGGAAGCAGGGCAACGGGGAGTAAGCTCACCCATTGTGGGCTAGGGGCATTGCAATCGACACATCTGTTATTCTCGTTCGACTTTTGGATCTCTTGAAGCTTGCTCTGGGTCTGTGGGTCAATCTGCGAGGCATGAGTGACCGTCACATGCGCAGCAGCCTGACCACGAGTTTACGGACCTCCCATAACTTGTTACTCATGATGTGCTCAGTCTTGCGCTGAGGGCGCTGATGAATTGGTAGAGAGTAGATCTGGTCACCGGCTATCGCATGGTTCGAGATGCAATTTCAAGCAACGCCAATTGAAAGGAGAAAGGTGTTTGTTCAACCGTATGTCCACGTCTCCCTTTACTATGGCAGTTCCCAGGGTCCTTATCGATAGTTGTCTGCGACCGCATAAACTTCGGCCGAAAGTTGGCCTGATATCGTCCCAGCTTCACGACGAGTACTACAAGTCATCTACACCACCGGTCATGGTTTCGAAATCTACATAGACTGATATTCTTGTCACATGAACGGCTCTATGTTGTACATAATGTGATCTGGAAAATTTCGGGCAGTCACCCAGCTTGCTGTAAGTCGTACGCAGATTGGATAGAGCTTTTTGATAATGGTCACATGTGCTGTATTACGTCCAGCTTTACTTGCGTCAAGCTGATAAAGCGGCATGCGACTTCTCCAAGAAAGAGACCGCAAAGGACAGACCGAAGCGGCGATTCGATGCTCTCCAATTTCTCCCTCTATGGATCGCAGACTTTCATTGGCTGTGTGTAACAAGCTCTTCTGCTTTCTTCTTTACTACTCGCGGGGTAGCTGTTATACCCTGATAGTCGTCGACAGGAGAGAAGCTTGTGCATGACAATATAGAGCATGAGTCCCGAGTCATGGCTGACAAGTGGTACTGCTCCGGACCAAAGCATCAAAAGACCATGAGAATCATCTGCAGCTCATTAAGTTGCAAAGTCTATCGTCTAACAAACTCACCATATCAAAAGCAACCTTCCACCCCACCGTGCTCGTGTCTTTCCTAATAAGCTGGTCCCCACCACCCCCAGAATCCTCCTTCTACACCAACCCACGTACAATTTCGCACCACACGTCACACACCACACATCTACCACCACCAATACACAACATGAAGATCACAGCCCTCGCGCTCGCCATCCTGGGTCTAGCCAGCCACATGGCCACAGCCTCACCAGCCCCTAAGAAAAAGCCACCCGTCACAGTCGTCCTCCCTGACCCCAATACGGTCCACCACGACAAGTCCCCAGAATTCTGCGGCGTGAGTTCCTCCTTCATCCCTCGTTCACACTATGGCTGACCTCCCCAGGTCCGCGAACCGGTCTACAGCATCTGCCGCGGCGGCAAGGACCAGTACTGCAAGCTCGAGGGCAAGCACTACAGGTGCGAATACGGCCGCTGCAGCAACGAGTGCGAGAGCAAGTGCGGTGCTTACAAGGCTTGGGATGCTGCTCATGAGCTTCATGTCTTCATGGGTGTGACTTGCGCTTAAGCCTGACGGCCAGACTGGAACGTGACACCAAGGAAGACAATCGGAGTAGCGCCAGGTGTTGCAGGACTTGATCAACGAGAGCCTGAGGATGTAGTTGAGAGAACACTGGTAGTAGTGGAACGCATGAATGAAATTTCATACCAACCTGATCTGTTTCCCTACGCTGCTTGTCGTGCTACCCTGCCAGAGAGTGGTCGTTCTTCTGGAGGTCAGATTAGATCCGTCAAAGCAGCTAGTGGTGCTGAATCACGATAGGTAAAATTGAGATCGTGTAATGTACCCTCGTGACGCACGCTTTCCCGATATCACGAAGTGAGTAGAATGATCTCGTGCATCTGACGGGTGCGGGGCAGTGAGGGAGCTCAAGACAACGTGACCGACATGGATACTGGCGAGCTTGATACTGGGGAGCCTGATCACGGTCGCTGCTGGCTCGAGGTCGGGGTGCGAAGTTCATCGAACATAGTCTCGGGACAATCTTCCAGCGATACTGTCTCGAAGCGCAGGTGCTCAAGAACGGCAAGGCATCAACTCGAGACACATGGACACGTTACGCATCCCTTGATCGACCCGATATCTTCCTTCACAAACGAGTCTCGTTGCACCTAGTGGTAGATCGTTCGGACACCTTCTGTGGTGGGCATGGCTGATTGAGCAAATAATTGATGCAGGAGGTCAACACCAAGACAGGGCTGCATCAAAAACAGATTTGGGGTTCTTCCGTCAATGTTACCGACCTAAGCTGGGCCTAAATCTGAGAGACGGGGGATTGGTCAATTTTGTTTTAACGATAAATCAGCGGGGGATGGTGGACTGTTTGCCGGGAGCGCCAGTCCAATCGCGTCTTCTCCAGTGGCAGATCCAGGAGTTTCGACATTGAAGATCATGTGAAATTTACAATTTTACAGCTTTGAAGGACATTCCGCGACGATCGTGAATGTGATATGGAACTTTCCATGAGGCTGCCTTACGATGTCCGTTCTATAAGCCGCGGTGGACCTTTCAAAATGACATCCGAATGCTCAGGGACGATCTTCTGCCTCGAGGGACATTTCCCGCGATTGAACAATGGTCGATCTCCCTTCAGCCGCGCAAGACGCCATCATCGCGGAGGGGGTCCGGGCCACGCCGTGCCACATCCACCGGAGCGGGCAGCCACATCAAAGGTCCCTGCATGGCCTCAATTTTCGGTGAGGACTCGATCCTGCTTGGATGAAACTTGCATAGCAACGGGAAACGGCGCGAGCCTGACTTGCTAGGCCTGCTGCGCCATTGCATGTCCGGCATGTTCTTTGCCGGGAGCCGCAGTCGGAGCATGCTGGGACATCGTGTTGAAGTGTCAGAATAGGGCAATTGTTTTCCGAGCGGATCCAGTCGTCCCGTACCACGGTCAAGCCGGTAGTTTGGTGGTAGTTTTGGGTTTGGTGCGTCAAGTCTCGCTGCACATTATTCCAGACATTGCCAATCAGATACCGTTTCAGGCTATCTGCCTCTCGACCGTGACAAGGATCCCCAATGATCGACGTCCAGGTCTAGGGATCTTTTCGACAACAAGCTGTCGAACGTGCATACGGCACAGTTGATTTTATCAGCTCTTCCACTCTGTCACCTGCCAGACCGGCCAAGGTGTGTGCGCAGAGCTCCTTGCGGCAGCTGTCAAGCGTCTTGTCGGTCCGGTCGGTGAAGAACGAGGCTGGGTATAAGGAGTGATACCGGACCCATCAAACCAAAAAACCATTTTTCTGACTTTGTGATATCTGCACGGACAATCGTTTTCCGGGGCTGATAGTTCTGTTTGAAGTTTGACAGTCGTTTTCGAATCTGGTCGCTGGGTCTCGAGCTCTTTCCCCCGCCAAAACTTTCCCCCACGCAACCGTTGAACAAGCAGGGCCTTTTAAGAACGACACGACAACCACCGTCTGGTCTGGTAGAGTTTCTGCAGGTCGTCTTACCAGCTCCTATCCAACATGCCTTCAAAAACACACGCTCACCCGTCTCTCCTGCAAACCTACTTGGAGCGAGCCACGATTCCCGGCACCTCCCCCCTCGCGGCGTACTTCCTGAAACTGATCGTCGCCAAAAAGTCGAATCTTTGTGTATCTGCGGATGTCACGACCTCGAGAGAACTGCTGGCATTGGCTGAAGAGGTGGGAGACCAAATATGTCTACTGAAGACACATGCCGACATAATCCATGATTTTGGACACAACACCGCACAAAGTCTACAAGCAATAGCCAAGAGAAAAGGATTCCTTATATTCGAGGACAGGAAGTTTGCAGACATTGGCAGTGAGTTCAGCATGACAGGCACGCTTTAGTAGGAGCATTGCTGATTTGGGACCAGCTACTGTGCAATTACAATACACAGCTGGGCCTCTCCAGATTGTAAGATGGGCAAATATTGTCAATGCCCATATCCTACCAGGGGCAGCGATTGTTACAGCACTGGCTCAAGCCGCCGACGATGCTGTGACAGCATACAACACCAGCGTCGAAACTCAGATTTCTGGTCCGCCTGTGGTACATCAAGACGCCGACGACGTGCCCGACGAACCTCTGGTATCAGGTTCTACTTCCGTAGATGAACAAGACGGAGACTGCCTCTCTTCTGCCGACGAGGAGTCCTCGGGAGATGAGGAGGAGAGTAAGACAGCCTTCTCGGACGACGATGGCATTGGCGACCTGAACAGCCCTACTGGCCGTTGCTTGTCGAGCGCTAACGGAGGTGAACGCAAGTTCAGCGTCGTATCCGTCAGCACTACCATCTCCACCAAGACCGAGCAAATATCACCACAACCGACGCCTCTTCACCACCGCGGGCTATCTCACGGCCTTGAAGGTCCCGACGAAGAGTCCGACGTCAAGAAAGCCGTGCGAGCACTAGGCGAGCCTCCCATGGCACGTGCCCTTCTCCTCATTGCCCAGATGTCATCAAAAGGCAACCTCCTAGACCAAGCATACGCGGAAGAGAGTCTCCGCAATGCTCGGGCAAAGTCCGACTTCGTCATGGGCTTCATTGCTCAAGAATCTCTGAACACGGAGCCAGGCGATAATTTCATCACAATGACTCCCGGCGTCAATATCTCATCCAAGGGTGACAGTCTCGGCCAGCAATACAACACTCCTGAATATGTCGTCGGCGATAAAGGTACCGACGTCATTATCGTCGGCAGAGGCATCTATGCCGCCCAAGACCGGAGGGCGGTAGCCGAAGAGTACAGGGTACGGGCATGGAAAGCTTACGAAGCGAGAGTCGGGGGGACGTAGAATGCAAGCCGCAGGACAAACGAGATGTTGGGGTGGCTCCTCTATCCTTTCTTTACTTCCAGAGGAGCGATCCGGGTTCACTCCGGCAACTTACTAGGATGGTCTGCGGTATTGGGTTGGGATTAGGAACACGGTACAGATTGTTGAATGTTTTGCGATCAAGGGCGATATACCACCGTCGGACCTGCTCAGGAGTAGGCGCGGTATGGCAGCTGCGTATAGCAAGCGTTTTTTCTAAAAAGCGGTGTAGATGATTTTGATTCAATTCGAATGACCAATTCCATACTTCCACAATATCTCTCTCTATGCGTCGTTGTCGTTGCATTTACTAACACAGCAATTGTCCCAAGAGCATCTTGTATATCCTCATTCACATATTCAACTCACCACGTTCCTTAGCTGATACACTCCTCACCGCCATTGGGCCAGATCGTATTGTAACATATTCATTCAGTAATTACATACATGTATCCACTATCTACACCTCCACCCGCCTCCTCCAATCCTCCCCAACCCGTCCAACATCCACGACCTCCACGCCCTTACCCAACCCCACAATCTCACTGCCCTCCCACCATCCCACCGTCCGCTGCCTACCAGCGTCCTCCTCCCCTTCCGTTTCCGTATCCACCAGACCTCCCGCACCGTCATCCCCGACCACTACTACCGTCTGGCCCACCCAGCCCTTCAAGCCCTTGAGGTTCTCCCCGTCAACCCCGCTCAGCGCAGGCGTGTCAGCCACATACACCAATTGCGGCGCCAAGTGGCGCAACATATGCACGTACCCCGTCGGCGTACTGAAAGGGAGTATACGCGTCCTGTCGCCCGTCAAAGCCGCGCCCTGCGTCGCCAAGGCGTCCAGGAGACGGGCACTCGCTCCAGAGCTACCAGACAAGGACAAAGTGGAGTAGCTCCCTCCCAGGGCGTCGCTCGTGTTGTTACTCCGAGGATCATACTCGCTCACCCCGGGGGCGTATATCAGCACGAACAACGCCGTGGTAGCCGGATCGAAAGACGTGGGCAGATGCGAGAGGATACTAGTGTGTTCTTGCCCGATTATGCTCTCGTCTAGACCTTCTCTTGGCTCGGCGCTCACGACGATCGCGACGGTGCGTTTGGCCGTGGCAGCTTTGCTTTTGCCTTTGTCGGGCCGCGGGCGGGAGGCTTCTTCGCTCCAGCGTTCGTGGTCGGAGAAGCCGTCTTCTCGGGCGGAGCGTTGGCGGCGGACTCCGGGGCGGGCATTGTTGGAGGGGTCAGATGAGGCGATAGAGAGCCCGAGGGCTGCGGCGCCGGCTGCGAGGGCGCCTGTGCCGGCGGCGACGAGGCGGCCTGCGGAGTCGTAGAGGCCTGGTGATGCGGAGCGGACGACTGTGGTGGCGCGGTTGAGGAGGTTGTCGGACTGAGGGGCGGCTCGGGAGCCTGAGGATTGAGGAGGGTAAGGTGGTGGTGCGGTACCTGCTTCGTCGGAGTCGTAGCGGTAGAGCTCCTCGTCGTCGGTAGGTGGGTATGAGGAGGAGGTGCGACGTTCTGACCAGATCCAGGCTGCTAGTCCGGCAGAGGCCAAGGTTAAGGTGAGGACTAGAGGAGCATAAGTCGAGACCGTAGAGCGTCGCGAGGAGGGCGGACCATAGAGAGGTCGTCGGCGACGGTCGTTTCCTGACATGGTGAATGCTTGTGGTGGACCAGGGTAGTTGGGATGTTTGCGCCGAGGCGCTCAAGCGGTGATTTGCTAGAAATTCATGCACTATTTGGAAATATTGCTAGAATACAGTGCGCACTACGTCAAATTTCTTGGGTCGAATGCAGTTGGGATAGTGATATATTCGAGCATGTCGTAGAAGTGCAGATGGCTGGGTGATATGCAGCTCCACTTGATTCGGCAACGCTGACGCAGGAGCTTTGGCCAAGCAAAGTAGAGCCGCACCAAACGCGGTGAGCACTATTCTGCCGGCTCTGGTGTGGGAGTCAGTGACCGAGAAGGCAATGCCTCGAAATCAAGGCAAGCATTGAGATGTACGAAGTCATGATCAAGATACGATGACAGACTGGACGGCCTGGACCTCGTACTGCAACAGAATGATATTGATGGACATTTCCCCATGCTGAAAAGACAACATTCCGGCCGCAACTTTACCCCTCTACTTGCATTGTAGAGGATAGTGCTGAGGCACCCTCTAACTACCAGACCGAGATGCCACACTCTACTCTTCCGCATCCTGGCTTCCAGGCAATTGTACTATGCGGTCCAGGCGCATCGCTCGACACATTCACGTCATCACCGAAGGATTTTCCAAAAGCTCTACTGCCAATTGCGAACCGGCCTATGGTATGGTATCCTCTTGACTGGTGCTACCGAATGGGAATTACCAACATCACGCTCATAACTCCACCCGAGTCAGCACATGCGATTGAGACGGCATTGGCGACAAATCCCCACCTCACATCGCTTCCTGCGCCAAAGCCAGAAGTGCTTGCGCCAGAAGGTCTCACACAAACCACAGGCACTGGGGAGATTTTCAAATTGGACGAGGTCGCAAAGATCATCCAAGAAGATTTCGTGGTCCTGCCATGCGATCTGATATGTGAGGTCGAAGGCGCAGCTTTCCTGCAGACGTGGATGACTTTACAAGGAGGGCTTGGAGGTTCGAGTTACAATCGACCAGCACTTGGTGGGGAAAAAAGTGGCAGACGAGGTGGACTGGCGGTATACTATCCAACAAAAGGCATAGAAGGAGTCAGCACAAAGGCGGAGCAAACGGATTTGATTGCTACGGTCGCCTTACCGAAGAGTGAGCCAGCTCCACCAACTGGCAATCTCAAGGCACATGTCAGCAAGCTCGTAATGAGCGTGCCGAAGAGCACAGTGAAGGATATCCTGGAAGAGAAAGGAGCGCTCCCAATCAGACACACGCTTCTCAAGAAGTATGGCAGAGTCGACATGAAGACAAGCTGGAGAGATGCACATATTTACTTCTTTCCCAAATGGGTACTGGAGATGATGAAGACGAACGATTTCGATTCGATTGCTGAAGACGTCATTGGCTGGTGGGCGAAGGCAGGATGGCAAGAAGGATTGGGAGACAAGCTAGGTCTACGCGGAGTCCTCGGAGAGAACGAAGGCAGCGACGGAGAAGACGGGATGGTTGCGTCCGGCAACCTTGAGGATGAGGTCGATCTTCAAGGCATGAGCTCAACGAGTGTCAGATCTGTGCCGAAGAAGCATGAATCGGAAGTTGCTTCGAGAGTCCCAGCTGCAGTGAAGCAAGCATTACATCAAACACCTCTTACTGTACCGCCGATACTGTCGTATGTACAGCCATCTTGGACGGCGCAACCAGAACAACCTTTGATCCGGAGGGTGGATACCACGGCTTTGCTATTATCAATATCTTTACGGCTCGCAAAACTGCCATCAACCGCAGAAGCTACCGCTCCATCACCGTTTTCTCACCCTGCGAAGGTAGCACACCCTGATATGATGCAGAAGCAATCACGAGTGTCCGAAGCCGACTCGCTAGTCGCGGAGAATGTGTCAATCGAGTCACGAGTCAACATCAAAGAATCCGTCATTGGGGCAGGATGCACCATTGGTAGCGGGAGTCGATTGACGAGATGTCTCCTCATGGACAATGTCGTCGTTGGTGAAGGTGTCACGCTCACTGGATGCATACTCGGGCGGAGGGCCAAGGTGGAAGCAGGAAGTCGGCTGACGGAGTGTGAAGTCCAGCCTGGGTTTGTGGTGGAGGGTGGTACAGAGAGCAAGAGCGAGAAGTTCATGGCTTTCGAAGGTCTGGATGAGGATGCAGCTATGGATGTCGAGGATGGCGAAGGCGACGACGGCGGCTTCGATATTGGATCCTGAATGCCAGTACCACCATCCTTATGCTAAGGTCTTCCGTCCGATCATGGCTTCAATGAACACACAGCACGGAGATTGGTTGTTTGAATGTCACAATAAGCTATGCGACGCCACGCATCTCGAGGCAAATACGGTTGAGATCCGAATGGTACGAGCATCGTCATTGCAGTAGATAGGCAGGAGATATGTGTGGTACCGTGAGTGGTAGTGCCGTTCCTGAGAATGTATCTCAGGAGTGAGCTGGCCTGTGCTCGCTGCGACAAGCCGCATGCTGTGCCTGAAGCGAAGGCCTAAGTGCATGAAATATGTCTAAGGCACATGTGACGAACTAGAGACGGCACCTATAGCTGAATGCATCTGAAATGTAAGCGCGCGATTCCAGTAACCATTGCACTGGACAGTGTCCGTGCTACCACAAGATTTGGCTGAGGCTGAGAGAGCGGGCGATGCTCGCATTTCCAGCGGCAGCCAACTGGTAGCGTCCGCGTTCTAGGCAGTGCCAGCCAATCAGAGACGACCAGGTACACAAGTGGAGAACAATCACTCGTCAGGAGAATTCCTTTCTATACAAGTCTCACAACAAGGCCTACGGCATGATCATGCCTTCTGCACGCCTTGAGGGCAGTGATAAGCGCAGGTGTGATGCCACGGCCTCGATTATTCTTCTGGCGTCCAGCTTGATGGTATAAGTATGATAGCGTCTCCTCGATATTGACACGATCCGTCAAGTGAAGCAACTACAAACGCCTTGCGTGTCTCATAACCATTACACAGAGAAGACCTTCACGCGTCAGACTCAATCCCGTTGCGGCGCAGGCCAAACCTACCGAACAATCACAATCACAATTACAATCACAATCACAGTCGCACGAGCGGTTTCTGCTTCCTTCGTCATGGCAGCATCTGTACTTCCCTCCTACACTTCCACCATTTCACGGTGCGACACTTGTCTTTCACAGCACAGTAGACATCAATATTCGTCAAGATCGTGGCTTCCTGAGAGCGACAATATGGATCGCTTCTCAAGCTTCACATCTCGTGTGAGGCGCAAAATGTCACGTCGCTCACCATCGCCATCACTGAAGGGTGGTTCTTCGTATTCATCCGATCCTCACGCTATGGCCCAGGCATCTCGAAGCGCTCCTATTCACGCATCTGACCCTCCGCCATATTCGGCACATGCAGCTTCCCCGTCTATTCCATCTGCTACGCCATTTCCTACCACTACCAGCGCTGTCCGTCCCGCCGCTTCTCAGGACGACCCGTACGCGTTCCTCAGCACTTTCGACACATTGTTCCTCATCGATGATAGCTCATCCATGCGCGGCTCTCGCTGGACCACAGCCCGCTCTGCAGTCGCTACCATCGCGCCTATCTGCACGGCACACGATCTTGACGGAATCGACATTCACTTTCTAAACGCTCCAGCCCAGTCGTATCATTCGAACGTCACATCTGCTTCGACTGTCAATGAAATCTTCTCCTCCGTCGAGCCCTTTGGTGGCACCCCAACTGGGCAATGTCTAGACAAGGTCTTGCGCGACTACCTCTACCGCTACGAGAAGAGTGTCAAGCGTTCCTCAAAGCCATTAAGCCGCCGTGGTAGTCCCGACAGCATGCTTGGAAGGTCAAGGCCCGACGTCAAGCCCCTCAACATCATCGTTATTACCGATGGAGTTCCGACTGACGACGTCGAGAGCCCGCTCGTCGCTGCGGCCAAGAAGCTCGACAAGCTTGACGCTCCAGCCTGGCAAGTTGGCGTGCAATTCTTCCAGGTCGGCGATGACGAGAGTGCTGCAGAGACGTTGAAAGGTCTGGACGACGGTTTGAGCGAGCTTGCAGGGAAGCCGGTTAGGGATATGATTGACACTGTGCCTTTCGACAGGAAGACGAGAGGCTATGGTGGTAGGGGTACAAGCGAGGAGTTGACAGCTGATGGAATCCTGAAGGTCGTCCTTGGTGCGGTGAACAGGAGGCTAGACAGAAGGGAGCAGGGTATGCATGCATGAAAGGCGCAACAACGGACTCAGTGAATTTGCGAAAAGCAAATGACCATAGGAGGGCGCTATGGGTTAGTGCCCCTACCATGTCCGTGGACACCCTGGTTCAAGGGCCTTTGCACTTCAGCTCGGCGTTTTGGAGCGGTGATGATACCCCTGGCGAGGCGCTCTTCTTTTCACAAAAGATGTTTCTATATTAGCTCAATCGATCTATCAAATTCTCGTTATCTGGAACCCGTCATGTCGATGGTTGGCTGTCGTTTTCCATCATCATGACATGTGAACTGTGAAAAAAATTGATCACGTGGGTCCGCGTTGCACTTTCCGCGTCCGGCGCGTCTCACCTTCTCCGCTGCTTTCCATCACGATTTGCCACTCGCGACATCTCTGCTGTGAACAGACATAGAATTTCAAGCTGGATCTATCGTCGGCCTCTGACCTGCAGTTATGCAATTCAAGCCGTTCAAAAGGCCGTCATTCCTGAGCAAGCCACCCTCATCGACCCCGGAAGACGAGCCAACAAGCCCTCCGACCAAAAAGAGACGCATTTCAGATGAGAAAGAGTTTCGAAGACCGGTGAAGACAGAAGTGCAAGCTCCAATACCTTCACAGAATGCTCCGCAATTCCGACGTCCACTTGTGGCGGTTAACAACTCATCGCAACCGGATACTTCGCCACCCGATATCACTAGGGAGCCCAAGAGGGTATACAGCGCTCTATGGTGAGCTGTGACCTCGCAGCCACCCAGATTTTAAGCTGATCCTTCATCAGGCGCAAGAAGACTGCTAAAATGCACAAAACCTGGGACGGCGACGGGACCTTGACTGTCGCAGATGGATATGCTTCACTTAAGAATGACAAGGGCAAGTACATGGGTCGCACAGCATGTAAGACTCCCTTATTGCCCGGATCAGCACTTTCTATCAGCGGTATGGACGTGGAAGTAGAGGACGTACTCTCAACACACGCAACTTTGCAGGACGACGAAGCTCGAACCACTTCTCCACCGCCTTCTTCTGTACCAAAACCTACTTTCAAGGCCGGTCCGACATTATCAGTACTGCCTAAGAAGCTACCTGCGGAGCTACTGGAGAGGACGAACCCGGCCACGCAGACAATTAAGCTTGAGCCAAGACAAGGAGCGTCTCAAGTTACAGCTGCTAAACCACTGGCCCGCACAGGCTCCCTTCTGAATGGCAGATCATCAAGCGGAGGATCAAAGGGACCCGTAGCTAAGCATGATCCAACTGCAGAAGGAGCCTTGGTCATGAAGCGGCCGAAAGTGGCACCACCAGGAAAGACAATCGTGGACGTCGTTGTCGATCCAGCTATATGCAAGCATCTCCGAGAGCACCAAAGATCCGGAGTCTCCTTCATGTATGAGTGTGTTATGGGTATGAGGTGTAAGGAAGGTGCCGGAGCAATTCTTGCAGATGAAATGGGTCTGGGCAAGTCGCTTCAGACCATCGCACTTCTTTGGACTCTCCTCAAACAGAACCCCATCTACCGAGATCCTCCAATCGTACGTAAGGCCATCGTCTTGTGCCCAGCAAGTGTGACAAAGAATTGGCGGAAGGAGTTCAGGAAGTGGCTGGGTTCGGAAAGGATCGGTGTCCTGCTACTTGACGATCAGAAGAAGATCAGGAGCTTCACTCGTGGAAAGAGCTATCAGGTGCTAGTGGTTGGGTACGAGATGTTCAACCTGATTCAGAAGGATCTTCAGAAATGTAATGAGATCGACATCATCATTGCGGACGAAGGACACAGATTGAAGACTGCAAAGAATAAGACGACCACAGCCATCACAGAGCTGGATATCGAGAGACGCATTGTTCTGACCGGGACTTTGTTACAGAACGACTACAGCGAATGGTACTCGGTTGTCGATTTTGTGAATCCTGGCTTTCTGGGGAAATACTCGTCCTTCAAGAAGAGCTATCAAAATCCTATCTTGCGGTCCCGACAGCAAGGAGTGACCCTCGAGGACATTGAAAAAGGTGAAGAGGCCGATGCGGATCTGAAGCAACAGACTGGTAGCTTCATTCTACGCCGTACTGTGGACATCCTTGCGAAATATCTTCCAGCAAAGACCGAGTACGTGGTCATGTGCAGACCAACCGGACTGCAGTCAAACGTATACGAGAGCATTGTGTCCTCAGGGACTCTCACTGCCGCCATCGGCCATTCGGAACTTAATCTGGGGCTCATCAACATCCTCAAGAAGGCATGTAATAGTCCTTGTTTGTTAGCCGCGCCACCGCAGTCAAGCAGCAAAGCAAACGTCGAAGACGAAGCAGTGAACACCTCCGTCCTTTCGGACCTCTACACCAAGTTCTCGCCAGCTACTCTCCGTGCCCCTAGCTCAGGCAAACTTCGGGTCCTCGATTCCCTTCTCCATCACATCTCAAAATCGACGGAAAAGGTCGTCATTATGTCCAATTATACCTCCACTCTCGATATCATCGCCCCGTTCCTATCCTCGCAGTCCTACACCTTTGTCCGCCTCGACGGCTCTACCCCAACCGCAAAACGACAAGACATGGTTGACTCCTTCAACAACACACCAGCGAGCCGACAGTTCATCTTCCTCATGTCCACCAAAGCCGGCGGCGTAGGCCTCAATCTCATCGGCGCCTCCCGCCTCGTCCTCTTCGACGTAGACTGGAACCCTGCTCTCGACCTGCAAGCCATGGGCCGCATCTGCCGCGATGGCCAACGCAGGGCATGCTGGATCTATCGCCTCGTCACCAAGGGTGCCATCGAAGAACGCATCTTCCAGCGACAAGTCGTCAAGATGGGTCTCGCGGACAGTGTAGTCGACAACCGAAAGGGTGAGAGCTCGTTCAGCCAAGAAGAACTGCGGGATCTATTCACCCTGGACCGGAGCGAGGGGTGCAGAACCCATGAGCTTCTTGGATGCCACTGCAACGTCGACGGCAAGATGCCAGAGGTGGTCGAGGAGGAGAAGCAGAGTACTGACAGCGAGGACGATGTGCCGTTGGAGAGGAAAGGGTTCGTCACTGCTAGTAGAGTCGATAGAGAAGATCCTGATGGCAGGAGCAGAGAAAGTAGTCCTGTGAAGAGGGAGAGGAGGATGAGAGGGTTGATGCTGTATGGGCATTTGGATGCGAGGAGGATGAGGGCGGAGGCGGGCGATGGGGCGGACGATACGGAGAGGATACGGGCGGTGGACTCGGGTGTGAGTGAGGATAGTGAGACGGAGGGTGAGGGGATGGAGAAGGAGGGCGTGGATGGGGAGGAGGGGAGGGAGTGGGCTATTCAGGATGGCATTTTGAGAAAGGTGATTCTCGAGAGTGAAAGCTCGGTGGATTTTGTGTTTGCGAGGACGAGTGAGAATAGTACTGCGAAGGGATGAGCGGGGCCGACAGAGGCACACGGGGTCGGGAAAGGGCGGAAGGCGTGAAGTGGAAGGGGTGTATATATGCATACAGTATTGATAGATCATAGAGGTTAGTGTTGGGACCCAGTACATCAGAGATCACATGACAAGGTCGAGAGGTACCTCTACCGTCCAAAGCTATGCATAGAGAAAGAAGCAGTATGTACAGCAAAGCAACCCCTTCCCTTCCTATTCATCCCCATCTGTCATATAGAATCATCATCAAGCCATGTCTCGTCCCCTGAGAAGCTGTATCTCGTCATATGAGAAGCCGCGCAAGTAGAAAAGTCGACCAGCGACGCCCGTCCCCATCCTTCGAGAGCTCTCCTCACTAGTAAGGTTTCGTCCCTCCTACAACTGAAACCCCGCGACCGTCGCACAGAAATTACTCCTATTATCCGCATCCAGCACATTCCCATTCGGCAACGTTACCATGTTAATCGCCGCCTTTGTGCTCAAAGCATACATATAGAGATTACTATTCGTCCCCTCAATCTGCGTCATATGCTGCTGGCAATTATTCGGATAGACACAATCTTGCGAATAGTTCTCGAAGAAACTATACATGCCTGCGCCGTAGACGTAGACGTTGTTGGAGTTCTGGATGCGGAGACCGAAGGATTTGACGCATTTGGCTTGGCCGGAGGGGCAGATGGAGAAGTTGGGGTCGGACCACGTGGCGTTGGGGGCGAAGGGGGTGGTGGCGACGGGGTTGCCTTGGTAGTAAGGGGTTTCGGTCTGGATGAAGCCCATGAAGACGTTGGATGCCTTTGAGATTTGGTAGTTGTAGAGTGTGTTGTGTTCGGAGCTGGTGCCCCAGAACCAGGAGGGGCCGGTGGATTCGACGAGGAGGCCGCGGCCGTTGTAGATGTCGATTTGGTTGTAGGGGCGGATGTCGAGCTCGTGGTCCGAGACCCAGAGCCAGGTGTTTTCGAGGTAGACGCCGGAGGCGGATGGGGTGACGTGGAAGAGGAGGTTGGAACCGATACAGGCCGAGTTGGCGCCGTGGGCGACGGTGGGGTTCTTGGTGCATTGGGTTGATTGGAGGTTGGTGCCGGCGGTGCCGCCGATGCGGAAGTG
The DNA here is from genome assembly GCA_017309325.2 of Elsinoe batatas. Classification (NCBI taxonomy): domain Eukaryota; kingdom Fungi; phylum Ascomycota; class Dothideomycetes; order Myriangiales; family Elsinoaceae; genus Elsinoe; species Elsinoe batatas. Next base: position 1,075,224 of record JAESVG020000009.1, read on the forward strand.
GACGTCCCAGAGACCGGAGGCACCGGGGGTGGACTTGAGGTTCCATTGCATCATGCTGGCGCCTGGGGCGGGACCTTTGGTCTCGAACATGAGGTCTTGCATCTCGACGGAGCCAGATTGGCCTGGTGTACCGACCTGCCAGAAGGGACGTGGGTTGCGCTGGTCGCCGAAGAAGGAGCCGGTGGCGAAGATGAGAGGCCAGTGCTCACCAACGATCTTGATATTGGGTGGGACGACGATGGTAGAAGTGATGACATAAGCACCGTGGTCGATGTAGAGGATCTGACCGCCAGTGATGGCAGCCATGGCACGCTGGAAGGCGGCGGTATCATCAGCAACACCGTTACCGACGGCACCAAAGGATCGGATGGAGATGAAGTTGCCGACGGCGACGTTCTGGTACTGAGGCTTGGAGCGAGTGAAGAATTTGCCAGAAGAATCCAAAAGCTGGGCAGACTTGGTAGGAGCAGCGTTCCCACCTTGGATGAGGCGCCCGGAAGCTGAGTTGTAGTAGCGTCCCTGCGCCCAGGACTGAATGACACGGTTACCGGCAAGGATCTGTCCGTTGTTGGCATTGACGACGGCATTGGGTACGTTGGCGCTCATGTCGACATTGTCGATGACTAAGCTGCCACCTCCATTCGGGACAGAGACAGGGTTGAGGGTAAAGGCGGTCTTGATACCGATGGGTGTGTTGCTGATCTTGGAATCCATCATGATGACCGAACCGACGGTCTGGTTGGCAGGTCCATTTGACATGTCAAGACCGATACCGCAGTTGTTGATGGTGACGCCAGCCATGGTCCAACCCCAGTTCCAATTCATGAAGATGGCTGTTTGAACGTTGTTGAAGACCAGATTCCTGGTAGTGAATTGTTGGGATCCATAGAAAGCCCCATATTGGCCACCATTGAAGGTGAGGTCAGACATGAATCCGCCAGACCCGTTGTCCATGAAAATTCCGAGCTGTTTACTGCCAGAACCGGGAATCATGTTGAAGACGATGTTCTGGAGGGAGGTAGCCTGAGCGACCTGCCAGTGAATACCGGCACCAGCTGTCTGGGGCATGGCGGTCAGGTCGATGACAAAGTTGCGGACCTGGCGGAAGAAGTTGTTCTGGTTGGTGAACCAGTTCACGCCGTTGGCATCGTACGGGTCGGCGTCGATGACAGCCATACCCTGGAAGCTGGCAGCAGCTTTGATGGTCGGGGGGTTGACAGCATCCCCGATCAGCTGGGAATAGTAGTATTGGATGATTGGCCTGCTGACAAGGTAGGTGCCGGGTGGGAAGTAGACGATGGCTGGAGTGACGGTAGTGGAGTCACATCCCTGCCCGCAACGACTGCCGGAAGAGATGGCAGCGTTGATGGCATCGGTAGAGTCTCTGGCACCAGTGGGGTCGGCGCCGAAATCAGCAACGACATTGCGATAGAGCTTGTAGCCAGAAGGAGCGTAGTTTGTGAGAGCTTGACGTTTGATGTTGGCTAGCCAGTAGCTGGAGGATTGGCGTGCTACAAGGGGTGACTTCTTGACGTCGACAGCAGCGTCCGGCGCGGCGTGTGCGAGAGGAGAAGCGACGGCAGTATATGCCAAGAGGGAGGCGACCAGCGCAAGCAGGGATGTACCCTTAAATGCAACCATGTTTCTGGTAGTGCAAGTTGCAGAGCTGAGAAGGCAACGTCAGTGAATGCGAACAGAAAGAGTGTGGGTCGCTGTGAATGAATGTGAAAGGTCGAAAACGAATGATTTTTAATGAGCGACAATTGAAGGAGTGACTGAAGCAGAGGGTTACACGAGGTTGGGAGGAATGTGAAGGGGGTAGGACAGGATTTGTACGATGCTTGGAGGAGGTGGATCACTCACCCTGGATGTCTGGTAGTCGTCGTGGCAAGGTGTGTTATCAGTCGGGCCAGATGCGCAGGCAAGACGTTTCAGATGCTCGTGGAGCTGTAGCTGATGGTATGCAGTATTGGTCGGCGACCATTGCGGCCTTTATACAAGCGAGACATTCATTACTCCCCTCACCTCTTCTCTCACCCCATCTCACCGTCTGTACCTCTACGCTCGGTCATCAAGCCATACCAACATCGCGTAGATGACCTTGTGATCAGTCCGCGGACAGCTCATAGTGAAGGCTAGATGATAAGACGGCGTATTCGCAAGCGCATGACGGGAGGGAAGGCTCCAGACTAAGGTGGCTCGTCCCTTGACAGAATTGACCATTCTTCTACAATGTTACGTGAAGAAGCGTGATGCCGTGTGAAAGGTTGGAAAATGCAGTGCAAGGAGATGCGGGACGCGCTGTGATTGGTTGGTGACGAATCGACGTTTGGCGGCTAGTCCTTCCACCGGCGCCGGCACACCAAAACCACACCAGGAGATGGTCAGTCATTTCGCATCTCCCACACCACCCTCACGGGCCTTGACTTGGTCATACAGGGATTATGTGTCGCTGACGACTCCGGCCCAGTCAGGACCCTGCCTTGAGGTAAGATGCGCTTCCAAGGGGCTCTACACAAGCTGCGGCTCGCGATTGTTTCGAACGCGACCAACGCGCTGTAAGCAGAAAAGATCACTGCAGATCCCGTCTGCTGCTACAACATCGGCATGTGCCCCGGTCAGGCGGCGACCTCTACTTCCAGTCATTACGGCCTGACGCTGGCAGATGCTCGCTAATGCAGGTTCACAAACCTTGACTACCTCGAGGCTCGAGGACCTCTTGGCCCGAGGCTTTCCACACAAACGGTGCGGGGTTTGGGGGTCACGCTGCAAGCGATCCTTCTAGCGCTTCTAGAAGGACACCAGTCTCTGCTTGGCCCTATACTAGTCGCCTCCTCAAATTTCCTACAGCTTCACTTGCTGCAACATAGCGCTAGAATCTCGGTCGACTACTTTTGCACCATCACGCGACCACTGCCACCTCGTTCTCTTGCTCCATCTAGTTCCTTCAGGATCTGCTCTTCAATCTATCACTTCTCATGGTGGCTTGACTAAATCATGCACCGAATTCTTCCAGAAGCTCGCTAGAAGGATTGCACGACGCTAGAAGAACTTGCGAAGCACCACCCTCCATCAATATCAGCCCTAGGAACGCCAGCTTCGCGAGATTATGATCTTCACGATAGCTTGGAAGTACAAGATCGGTCGGGAGACGGCTCTTTGGCCAAGCCGGTGATGCAACTTAGGAGGACCGCGCTGATGGACTTATCAGACGACATTCTTCGACACGGACCTCATGCTGGAGAATCACAATCTAGTGGACTTATCTGGGTATGCATACTGGGGTGCATGACCGCTTCCACATCCCACGACTTCCCCAGGCTTCTCCAGACGCCTCGTGTGAGAAAATGGTTGAGCGCCACCATATCGGTCATGCCACCCTTTGCTGTCTTGGAAATGCCTCATATCAAAGATAGGATAACGTTGAGCCTTGCTAAGTGTCATTGACGGTGAGCTCGTCTTCCACGAATCGGATGACTCTTTTCAGAACTGTTTCCTGTAGCAACCACGTTCTTGGACTAGTGACGTATATGGGCATGATGCCAGAGCAAGAACAACATCGACAATGAGCTTAGGCAAGTCGTGACCCGTGGTGCTGTTGACTTTGGCATGACGTGAATACGGGAGCCAAAGCAGTTGAGCCGTGTCAGTTAGTTCGTATTTCCAACCGTCTATGGGGCCTCAGGTCGCCTGCGATGGTGAGCCATCACTATCTCGAAGGCCATTAACGCGTCGAAACAGACTTGCACTCACCAGTAGATGGCACAACGAATGGATCGACCAGCATTCTCACCAACAGAATTGTCTTCGACCACGCCTCGCTCATCCCTTCAATCACAATGTCTGTCATTCAGTCTTGCTTGCCTTGTTTTCCACTTCATCAACCCTCTTCACGCCATCCATTTCGCCTCATGACCGATCGATCCCCTCATGCGCCTGTCGTCCACTACGTCCTCTCCTTCGACCTCCCCGACGTCATTCCCCACATACTCCCTACGTCTCCCCCAAGGCTCTGCTTCACATCTTCTCACAAGTCCCCTCCCAGCATACTCTCCTACCTCCTACCCCATGCCTGGCCCCAACGCAACCACTTCCTCTCCACACCCATCCTCACGTCTCCACCCACCTGCCTTCCCTCTCAGGTGACCCCTAGAATAGTCCCAAACCTTACCACCCACCGCCGATTCACACCGGACCTGCCTAGACCATTGCCCCTATCCCCCTCACATCCGGCCATTACGCCCAAGATCAATCCCTGCATTAGGATCGTGGCCACCATCCTCCTTGGCTTGCTCGTCCCCACCTCGCTTGACAAGCGAGGTCACATCGAGCCACATCCCTGCAGGTCTGGTTCCTGAAGCCACCCTGAGAGGCATCGCGTCTGCAGATCAATGCTGCCAGGGATGAGTGACGCGTCCTCGTCGTGGGGGGTCAGATTGATTAAGTGGTCTGGACCCTGTATGACGACGAGGGAAAGGAGGTGCTGCTTTTCCCCCGTTGCGGATCTAGAAGTACAAGAGGGCTGAGTGGCATGGGCTGTAATTGGTCAGAACCTAGATGGGTGAAGGTGCTTGTGAAGGAGGGTTTGGAACAGGTCGAGGGAGGTAACATGTCCTTTCTGACACCAAGTACCGCATCTCGTCCGTTGTGGTTCCTTGAGAGATCTCAGGCTTGTGGTGATTGTAATATATTTCAGAGGAGACTTGATTCATGCTGGGCATCGTCCGCGCTTACTGTAGCTACTGTTTGCTATCCATGCTGAATGTTTCTGCCCCGTAACGCCTTGCTAGTGTCAACATTTCCCTGTTTCTTGCAGCAATCTCAAGACCAAGACCTTTCGGCCTGCGCGTCCCAATAGCCAAAGCCCTCAAATTCATCATGTGTCCCCCCAGTGGTCTCAAGACCCGACGACAGGCACCTTCGACCCTTCCAACACCTCACTCGTCAACCTCTGCAACATGGCCAAATCGATCCCCTTGCCTTCCCTGCTGAACCCCATCTCGTCCATCACACCCTTTGTCTCCCATCCAAGCTTTCCCAGCCACTGGAATACCCATTCTGGCTTCTTGCGCCTGATGAAGGGCAAGTGGATGATGAGACTTTTGACTGGCCTTCTCGGTCCAAGCTCTGTGTCCGACGCAATTTCGACGCCAGCAGGAGGATCACGCGGCACCTCCCTGTCCAACAGATGGAGTATAGTCTTCATCAAAGCGGTAGCGACGCCTTTCTTGGTATGATGAGGTGAGACGTAGACTTCGACCTCGCATGTGTAGCGGTACATGCCGCGCGGGTCATTATAGTCATCAGCGTAGACCATACCCACAATGGTTGAGGTGCGGGCTCGGACGGCGACAAGGAAGGGGAAGGATGCGTCTTGGATGGAGTGTAGGCGGCGGTTCATAGAAGAGATACTTGTGGGGCCGGCGTCGGGGACGCAGACTCCCTTGAGGACGTGATGGTTGTAGATGGAGGTAAGTTGGGCGATGTCCTGGTCAGTAGCCGGACGGATAACGATGTCGATAGGGGGCTTGGTAGAAACCCATGACTTGGGTACGGGATCCGCCAACTTTAGACTTGCTGGGGGTGTCTCGGAGGCGTCTGGCTGCGGCTTGACTGACAGAGGTGGGGATGGGGGTGCCGCTCCGGGCTTCATCTGTCCAGTGATTGGCAGTGAAGGGAAATCTGTCTCCCATGTGGTCGTATTCTGTGCAGGATTGAATGTTGGCTCTCCCTGCGGCTTTGTGTCCCAGGATGGCTCAGGATGGAAACGATCCTCTTGATGTTGCTTGCGTCCCTGCTTGCGCTTTCCTTTCGCTCTCCTCTTATATCTTTCGATGTGAGAGTTCGAGCCATGATCCCTCTCACGTGCATCTCTCTCAGAATGCGTCTCGTCATTGGGATTGATACGAAGCTTGAGTGTGTCGCATTCGTCAACGATTGCTGGCATGTAATAAGCTCCGGCCGATGAATAGTAGCGCCAGAAAGGTTGCCTTGTTCCAAGGGCGAGGGTGTGATCGTCTTCGGTTGCATCAGGGGGGGCAGTGCGGAAGTACTCCCAGAAGGTATCTGCGTTCAGGTTGTCCTCGACCGACTCAGGTTTCCAGTATCTTGGAGCAATGTCGCCCATCAGCATGACCTCGGCGTTGCCCTTCTTGGTACGCAATGCGCTCTTGCCATTGATCGGGCTCGGGGTGGTGAAGACGGCAAGTATCTCTTTTCCCTTTACTGTGAAGCCGTGCTCGAGTGGCATTGGATATAGCTCCTCTTTGAGAGCCTCAATGCTAGCCTGATTCCAGGTATCAATGTATGCCTCCGAGATGTCATAGGAGCGACGACCTTCCCAGTCGACAGGTGGCGGAGCCCATTTTCCGTTCCAGTCCACCAGACCATCACAACCCTCAGGAACATTGACAGGTGCCCATGCGGGTCCTTCCCACTTGCGACTGTCTGCTTCCATGTTCCAAGCTGAATCCCATTCATTAGTGGGTTGTGGCATCGCTGGTTCTTGCTCTACAGGTCGCCGACGGTTGTTGTAGAAGTTGTTGTTGCGATTGTTCTGAGGATGGCGGATTGGATTAGGAGATTGACGTCGTGCAGCTGGCCGAGGTCTCAGTCCTCGAGGCGCATTGGCCGCACGGGACCACTGTTGGTTCTGCATCGTGACTGATGGTGAAGTAGAGCAGTCGAAGTGGCAGTGATGACGGAGGAGGCTGACGGTGAGAGATTGGTGAAGCGATGCAGCTGTGCTGCAACAATGGGAAGGCGACAATACGATGCCGATGACTCGAGCGAGGAGTTCAAAACCGGTAGGTGATCTATCATGTCAGGCAGCAATGAGCAGAGATTTCATGAGTCTGTGAGAGTTATGAAGTGTAAGCCTGTTTCGCAAAGTTTTGTACTACCGAAATGGGGAGGCTCTGCAGCTTCCCGTCGGCAAGGAGTGAGTTCACAAGCCTAATGCACGTGATCGCGAAGAAGGAAATTCAGGCTCGAAAACACCACGGCCTTGACTTAACTTGTGATCAAGTCGAATTCGAGGCATCTCGATCGCAATGTTGTCAGTTCTCAGGAAAGCGCGATTGAAAGATAAGGAGATGAGGATCCTGATGCTGTGTGTTCTTAGGAGGCGAATGTGAAGTTGGAGATGGAGCTGACAATGGGCAGCGGGCTGGATAGTGCAGGCAAGACAACCATTGTCAAGAAGATCATGGGAGAAGATGTCTACAGCGTATCGCCGACGCTGGGTTTCATCATCAAGACGATCGAGTATGATGGGTAAATGCATATCACCTTGTTCCCGCGTCAAAGGAACTGATGAGCGCCACAGCTACAAGCTCAACATCTGTCGGTATTGTGGCCATGGACTCTGTGCTTTCGGCTGATCGTGAGCAGGGGATGTCGGTGGCCAGAAGACACTTCGGACGTATTGGAAGAACTACTTTGAGAAGACAGACACTCTTATCTGGGTCGTAGACTCGACAGACAGGGAGCGGGTACAGGATTGTCGAAACGAGTTGAAGGGTCTGCTGCTGCAGGAGGTCTGTCTGGCAGCGAGTAGACATGACTGACATTGGCTGACATGCAGAAGCGTCTCATGGGCGCCAGTCTCCTAGTATTCAAGAACAAGAGTGATATCACTGGTGGGATGAGTGAGGCAGAAATCATTGAGGTGATGGATTTTCATGCCAATGCTCTAAAGCGTTCTAGCGAGACTAACGGTATGCAGGCATTGGGGTTCGACTCGATCAAAACACACCGTTGGAAGATCATGACTTGCAGTGCTATCACTGGCATGAATCTCACTGCCGGCTTGGATTGGGTGGTGCAAGATGCCAAAGACCGACTCTTTCTTTACTGATGTTCCGGTCGGAAGCTCCTCACACAGTTGGCATGAACGCGAGGGCTCTGGTTTATTCTACATTACGAATGCATGATAGCGCCGTGTCGCATATATTCTACCGTTGGGTATCGTTCATTCCTCATCACTGCTGACTTCTTCGCCAGCTTCTCTCGCTTGCTCCTTCAATCGCTTCTCCCTTTCCCGCTTCTTGTCCAACAACTTCCTCAGATTCTTTGCAACACTGAATGTGCCACCTGTATCTGTTCCACACGCAGCGCAACCCTTCCCACCTTTCGACTTGTGCCGTTTGAGAGCACAAGCCTCGCAAAAGTAGTGTTTGCATTTGGTCACCACGGGACTCTTGTACGGCTCCCGGCAGATGATACACGCAAACGGGATGTTGTCCAGCATGCTCTCTTCATCGTCCTCGTCGCCAGCCTTGCCATTCTTGTTCGCGCCGCCCACCACAGTGCCTTCCAACTTCTTGCCTTTTGTGACACTCTCCCACTCCTTGTCCAGCTGCCATCCTTGCTTGTAGTCTTCTCGAGCGTGTAGGAACTTGCACGAATCCCCGAAACCGCAGAAGCCTGTTTGTTTGTAGTCCTTGCAGACATCTGGCGCGAAATCGGTTACGGTGATGGTCCGGATATTCGTGGCAGCCTTGACAGGTCCCGCCAGCTTCTGGGGTGCATTCGGATTCTTCTCGATATAGGACTGATAATTGCTAGCGCCTCTATACATCCCCCGGTCTTCATCTGTCGCATCTTTGGTGCCTGTCGTCTTCGGCCCGTCAAGCTCTTGCCAGTGAGCAGTTCGGGTGGCATCGTCCTGATTTTTGATTGTGGCAGATCGATCACCAGCAAATGCGGAACTTTTGCTTAGATCTCCAGTATCCCTGCTGGTAGCAGTAGTGACTTTGACACCACCAACTTTCCGCCTCTTTACCCTGACACCATTCTCTTCCTCGCTTGAGAAGTCTGAATCTGAACCTGATTCTGGTGGTGGAGTTGCGGGGCGTTTTCGGGCAGCGGCACCCTTTCCAGCGCGCTTCTTGAATAGAACGGGAGCAACGTCGGTCATGTTGGTGAGGATATGTGTTGAATTGCAGCAGTCGCAAAGTGAAGCATACTCGAGTTTGGGAATCTTCAAGGATGACTAAGCTCGAGCTTTGAAATCGCGACTGCGTCACTTCCGTCCAATGAGAAGCTTTGACATCTCATGCACCTTGGCCGTTTGGAAGATGCTTCCTTGCGTGAATACGCATGGGAGTCTTTAACGAATACACATGAGGGGCCTCTTCTGAGATCGTTTGTTACTACCAGGGACCCCTTGGCTGTTCCAGTCGAGTGGGATGACCATGAGCAAGCATGAAGATGCACAAAGTGCTTGTCGCGTCCAAAACATCTCGATGTGCCCTGTGCGTTACTCTGGCGTGGATTCGCTTTTAGGACGGCAGCTCACCTAATTCAACTCACCAAAAGTTATACCATAGATTTCTCAACTACCATAGGAGATATTAACATGAAATCTAGCATATATCTTATAAGAGTATTTCCTAATAGATGCGTCAGAATAGATAATCATATTTATCTTATGTTACTACGTAAACTACGTGTCTAAGAAATGCCAAATGCTACATAGATCGAGATATAGCTTACTATAATACTAAGACTTTTGAATTTTGAAATTCTGACAATATACTGTTTTTAATAAAGGATTATAGCACGATTAGGATAGTTTATAAATTATAATAACCTGTTATTAATAGCTTAATACCCCTAGAATGTTATAATATAAATTATAGCTCTTAAAAACTACAATAGGCTGCGCTATCTCGAAAAATCGTTTGGTGTACGACGCTGAAAACGAAATGGCGGTTTGGAACGTATAAGCCTCCGTATTTTAGTCACTTTTTAGTGTGTTGATCAGCCCAAAACAATTCGGTCCTGGTAAATGTACCATCAGTCGCCCGTCATACCAATCAACTGGGATATTTGCGAATTGCTTCACACAATCCTTCGATTGCGGATCCTAATGCATAATAATAAAGCGCACGGCACCTTCGTCTTCTAGGTGTCATCGCGCGGCCACTTTCGGACTTGGGCATCTTTGTCCCGCACCCCATCCCCGGCGGCTCTGACTCTCGGCGCGTTGAAGCCACAACTCGATAGAATCTACCACACCTACCACCTTCGGGGAGATCTTGTCTTTCAAGCAAACAACTGCGCATATGGGCACCATGGACGACCCGTTCGTCGAAACGCCGCCTCAGGCGCTACCACAACGGCATGGCCCTTTCGATTCCGAAGCCTTCACCAGCTCACCCAAGCAAGCCAAGTTGGCACTGGAGGCACACATGAAGGAGACAGACAGAAGAATACAAGAGGCGTCCAAAATCGGATCAACCCTCGTCCAGCAGAGAAAAGATCTCGCCGCCCGCATCAAAGAACTCGACGGAAAGAAGGACTCGGAAGAGATAGGACCAGAGCTGAGGAAGAAGCTGGCCGAGTTGGAACAGGACTACAGTGACATTGGTCGGGAGTCGGCGAGAGCTTTCCTACCAAAGTCTCGAATGGCATCGAGCGATCATACCATCGATTCTACCAGAAATCTCGCAGATACTACCAGAAGCCCTGCCGTCTTTGCAGGTATCTCCGGAGCTTCACCTTCCAAAGTCGCAGTGCCAGCATCCCGTAAACAGCGAAACCAGCCGTCACAACGCGTGCACGACATCGAATTCGCCACAGAGATAAGCACATCGCTCTTGTCACAGGTCAGGAACTTACAGGCTGCCCTGGTGGAGAAAGACGATGCGTTAAGGCTGGAAACGTCGGAGAGAGCACACTTGGAAACCGAGTACACTTCTCTCAGATCTCGACTACGGCACCTTGATGACAATGAGCAAAAGTACAAGGACGAGAATTGGAACTTGGAAACACAACTACAGGATATCACAGCGGCAATGAAAGTGGCGTCGGAGAAAGAGCAAAGAGCGAACCAGTCACTGAAGACGGCACAGTCAGAGAAAGAAGCAATGCTCAGAGATCTCGAAGAGCTGAAGCAGAATCACGGCAAGCTCACAGATGACTACAGCGCGGCCAAACGTGCACAGGAAGGCGATCTACACGTTCTAAGGCGCGATCTAGCTGGGCATGAGCATGAGAGGGAGCAACTCCAGAAGAAGATCGAGGAACTTACATCTCAAAACACGGAGCTGGCACGGGCTATCTCCTATCGAATGAACGCTGATGGCAATGGCTTTGACAACCGGCTCGGATCTGGCGACGACGAATTGACCACAGACCGAGAATTCTCAGAGGCATCGCCTCCGGCCTCCCCGACAAAGCGCGCACCTGGACAGGGTGTCCTTGAGACCGAGACTCTGCGGTCCTCCATTCAACATGCTCACCGAATGATTCAGACGCTCAAGAACAACATCCATCGCGAGAAGACTGAGAAGCTTGAGCTCAAGCGCATGCTTCAAGATGCTCGCGATGAGCTCGAGAACAAGCGCGGCGATAACAAGCTGAATAACCTCAAGAACCGCAGATCCATGCAGGACGCAGCCAAAATGAGGCGTGCCCGAGCGGATCAGTTGGGCGCCAATCGGGTCAGTCGCGAAGAGATCATCGCTGATGATCCTGAGTGGGAAGATCACGATGGCGACATGACATTGCGCTCTTCCACAACCCTTCGGCCCCGGAAGCTGTCTATGCCAGGCGTATATCTGCCCTCCGAAGAGTCAACTGATGCTTTCGAGACTGCCAACGAGAAGGATACTAGCACGGAGACCGAAGCTTTCCAGACTGGCAACGAAGGCTTTGACGACGAAAGTAGCGGCGAGATCACCGAAACAGAAGTGGTTACAGCGAAGCCCGACAAAACAGCGAAGCGACTGTCCTCCTTTCCTAGCAGCATCCAGACCAAACGTGCTTCCTTCATGTCGACCGCGTCTACGTCTGCAGACGAGGATGACGAAGAGAGTCGCACTCCCGTCACTGCGCAGCCGAAGTACAAGGTGAAGAGCATGAGGACAAGGAGTTTCTTGCGAGAGGGCTCAGCGTCCGCGAACAATAGTCCTGCATTCAGCTCGGTGTATCGCAACAGTCCAGCTTACAGCCAGACGTCGAGCAACAGGGGTACGCCTGTTGCAGCTGGCCAGAGCCTTGGCGATGAGCTCAACGGCCTTAGTGATGACGAGAGCGTCATGAGCGGGACACCCAGCAAGAGAATGAGCATGATTTCTGCATCATCTAGTCCCCACAAGTCGATACGCACGCCATCCGTGACGATCAAACCGACCATGGTCGACTCTGGCATGATGACTGAGCCATGGGAGCCTGACGCGAAAGAAGAGAAGTCGAAAGGAGTCCTTGCTGCCACGGCCGGAGCGCTTGGTGGACTTGGTCTTGGCTCTCTCCTGTCCAGCAAGTCTGACGAGAAAGAAGCCGCGGCACCTGCGACACCAAAATCATCCGTCTTCTCCAACATCTTATCCAGGCATACCGAGCCTGTTCAGCCGGCAACTCCTGAGCCTGCGCCAGCTTCGCCACGTCACTTCGCATCTCTATCTGCTCAAGCTACCGAGCCAGTTCAAGCGGAGGCACCTCCTGCTTCACCCAGGCATTTTGCATCCATCTTCTCTCAAAACACAGAGCCAGTGCATGTCGAACCTGCACCGCCCTCGCCGCGCGATTTTGCCAAACTGTCGTCTCAGCACACCGAGCCGATCCAAGTGCCTGCATCACCTCGTGGTTTGGCTTCATATAACTCGCTGAGTACTGAGCCAAGGGCATCGTCACTGCCTGAGCCGGTCCCACAACCTGTTCACGGATTCGCTTCTGTCCGGTCTACGAACACAGAACCTGTCGAAGTCCCTCCTTCACCGCCCGCTCCACGACCTGTGCACGGCTTCGCTTCCTTCAGGTCTACCGGAACTGAGCCTGTTGAAGTGCCTGGCCCCGCGCCAGTGCCCGAACCGACGCACGGCTACACTGCCATCCGTTCGCACGGCACTGAGCCCATAATGACACCGACTGAAGAGAAGGTCGACGAGACATCATTCTTTGCTATGTCTCCAATCAGATCACAAGCATACGAACCTTGGTCGCCATCGGAGAACAATGTGCTGTTCCCGCCACGCCGCAGCTCGCGCAGACCCGACGCAATCATCCTTGCGGGCGAGGATGAATTGGAGGATCCTGCAGATAAGTCTATGGGCGAAGGGAACCTACGCGGCATCGGGCAAGAGAATACAAGTAGGGCACCCTTCTCTGAACTGTCCAACAATGCTGCAGGCACTCTACGACCTGGCTCTGCTGCTTCAAGTCGCGCCCAAAAGCCTGCAATCGTCACATCAGACGAGGGCACTCAGACCACTGCCTCCTCTCAAGAAATTGATAGCCTAATGAGGAACAAGACTGCAGTATCCAATGGGACGAATGTGGCATTCGCTGGTGCTGGTGCTGGTGCTGGTGCTGGTGCAGTCCGTCCGCTTGCCAACACTTCCAGTCCTCGACGCTCGTCTGAACCTGGTCTACGTCTTGACGCTACCGGTGGCCTCCGCCGACCAGGTAGTTCAGGCAGTATCCGTCGGTCACAAGATCCTCCACCACCTCTTCCGACGGAAGCATCAGAGAAGATCGCCCTGGCAGGTGGGAGACCAGTACAACCATCCTCCGGATCCATGGGTCCACCCCTCCTGCCAGCTTCAGCCTACCGCGCATCTCAGCGAGACCCCTCCGTTCGCTCTCGCACATCAACCGTCAACACTGCCCAGAGGGTTGGATCCGTTCGAGGTGGTCCACAGAATGGCTCAGTCAGATCCGAGATGCGCTCGCCGATCTCGCGCCGCAACTCTGTCTCATCCTTTGCATCGGAAGTTGACCACCGTCTTAATCCTAATGGTGCATTTGCGTACCCAACTGACCTTCCTGTCGGCACTGATCCTCGCATGATCACAGCCATAACTCAGACCATGATTGGCGAGTACCTTTGGAAGTACACACGTAACCCGCTATCCTCGAATACCATGTCTAGCAATCGCCATCGTCGCTTCTTCTGGGTCCATCCCTACACCAGAACTCTTTACTGGAGCGAGCACGATCCTTCGACGGCGGGTAAGCAACAGCTCAAAGCTAAGAGTGTCGCTATTGAAGCAGTTCGCGTCATTACAGACGACAACGCCTATCCACCTGGCCTTTATGCCAAATCTCTGGTTGTTGTGACTCCAGCCCGGGAGATTGTCTTCACTGCTCCCACATCGCAACGTCATGAGACGTGGTTCAATGCCCTCTCATACCTTCTCCTCCGCACCAGTCCCGAAGATGCCAACGCAAACGCCGCAGTTGGCTCTGTCGTGGACGGTTCTCCTGCCATGGGTTCCGATTTGACAGAAGATGAGGTAGCCGAGTTCAATCCCTCATTCGGCGGTGGTCAGCGGCCCACTCGCATGGGCCGACACAGCCAAAGCTACGTTAGTGTATCCTCATACAGCTCCACCGGCACAGGGCGAAGCAGGCCTCACTACATGGACGTGCCGACTCTTACTCCGACCAACTACAATCAACCTTCAGTACAGTACGCTCAGACAGGCACCGTTCGAAGAGATGGCGCACTCAGCCCAGAGCCCCTCGCCAGTCCGATGCGCAGTCCACGCAGTCCCAGCATGTCCGGACGATTCAGCAGCATGATGAAGACGGTCGGGCGCAGAAGCATGAGCAGTCGCCGCAGTACCACAGCGGGAGAGGGATTGCGTAGCCAATCAGCCGAGGATATGCGAAGGCAACTTGAGGAGCAGGAAAGGCTAGACCGCATGGAGAACGTGCGGAGTTGCTGTGATGGTGAGTAATCGAGCTTTGCCTCCGTGGACAGTCACTAATGGAGTCTAGGCAAACATGATGTTGGCACGCTAACGAAGCGTGGAGAGAGTTTCAGAGGGAGAGGGGACAGAGGTCATGCGCACCCTGCGCCGCAGGATCCGGGGAGTGTGAGCTCGCGTTGAGTTGAGGGGAGACGCACGGAAGATGACGGGTGGTTGCGGTGAGATGAGTGGCGAGGAAGGTGGAAGTGGCAGGAGACGAGGGGTCGACAGATAGTTGGTCGACCTTACTACGACCGTCGTCAAAACTTTCCTATATGTTTTGCTTTTGCTGATTTAGCATCTCGAGATACCAGATTGTTTGTTCCTGTTTATAGATGCGAATTGGTATTGACATGATATTTCAATACAGCATCTGAGCATTCCTGAGTGTGAACAGCCGTTATGAGATTTGACTTGATATATACAACCCACCCAATGCACAGTCCCCACCACATCCAACCAGATACAGACTTCCCTCCCTCAAGCCTCGACATCTTTAGTCATCCTATCCTTTGACAAGTCCTTCTCCCACTCCCACCCCCTCCACCCAGGCCACAATCTCCACAGCCCCAAATACGGTGTATTAATCGGACTCTCCCCGGTAAACAACAGTAGATCATACAAGAACCCACCAAACGTACACCCCAAAAACGGACTCACGCACGGCACCCAGAAATACCAATTGCCCGCGCGGAACACGTTGGTGCCGTAACCGAGGATGTAGCTGGCCAGACGAGGGCCAAAGTCGCGGGCCAAATTGATGGCGTAGCCGGTTTCCCAGCCGAAACAGGCGCCGATGCCGAAGATGATGAAGAACAGGCCTAGAGGGGTGAGGTTGCCGGCGCCGAGGTTGGCGTCTGGGATCACGAGTTAGTCACGTGTTGAAGGGGAGGGGGACAGGTAGGAAGGGACAAAGGGCCAGGTCAGGGAGGTAGGGGAGGGGGGAGACGTACCATCCTTGAGTGCGTAGATGAGGAACATAAGCAGGGTGCTCGCCACGAATTCACTAAAGAACTGCCCAGTGGTAGTCATGAATGGCTGGGGGTAAGTGCAGAAGATGCCGGCCGTGGCGTTCTCGCTGTACCCCGGGACAGTCCTGATGTTGGGCCCGCCTTCGAACTCTGTGATGGCGGATTTGTAGTTGCCGTACACGACGAACGCGGCGGCCATGGCGCCGAGGATCTGTGCGAGGGTGTAGATGGGGAATTTCTTCCAGGGGAATTTGCGGAAGACGCAGTTGGCGAAGGTGACGGCGGGGTTGAGGTGGGCGCCGGAGATGCCGGAGCAGTAGCTGGTAGTTATTAGTGTAGTTCTGGTACTTCTGTAGCAGAGTACTTACACTCCGAGCATTACGCCGAGACCCCAGCCCCATGAGATGGACTGGTAGTCACCTGCTTCGCCGTTCGAGAGTGTGACTTGGGCAACGACGCCGTCGCCAAACATGATCAGGATGAACGTTCCCATGAATTCTGCGAGTGGTTCCCGGATGGCGTGTCGTACTCTGGGCCATACGAGCTGCGGATGTGACTGGGGGTTACTCCTCGCTTCTGCTGTCGGGGATCGATCAATGGTAGGACCATGTTCTGCGTAAGGTGGATATGTGGGCGGACCACTCGATGCTGAACCAGTACGGTCGCGCATGGTCTTGCCTACGTAGGTGTCGGCTTGGGAGTAAGGGGAGTCGTGGATGCTAGAACCGTAGGAAGGGGACGACTTCTTCTCGATATAGTCGGTGTCCATTGCTGCCAAGTCGTCGGCGTCGAATGGTGAGTAGGTCTTCTTGGGTGGAGTGTAGGTGTATGATAAAGGAATCGGAGGATAGCGGTAAGGCGAGTCGTACAGCCGCACTTCGCTCGGGCGGGTAGTGTTGCGTTTGGGTGTCATGGTGGGGCGAGGCGAGACAAGGCGGGTTATGTAGTTATGATCACGTAGAATGATGGGGATCCTTTGGAGGGGTCTGTTGGCTGACTGCTGGACTACTGCTGTGCCGGGAGATGGCGGTACGGGGACCGTTGTACTACCTGCACGGCTGGCGACGCTAGAGTAAATGGTAGATGGTGATATCGGCTTGTTATCTCAAGGCAAGCACGCGAGGAGGGAGCCGAGATGGTACTCGAAACGGACTATCGAAAGTAGTTCCTCTTGGGCCGGACTGGTGATGAGGTGCATGAACTACGGGCAGACAGGAAGGAAAAGAGGAGGTAGGAATTGAATATAACATGGACTATACCAACCTTGAGAGGAGGGTTCCGACGATCGCACGACCGGTGCTAGGTACGTAATGGAGCCTTGTCGCCAAATCGGTGGCAGGCGGGAGGGGTCCAGTGGAAGAGAAGAGACGATGTCACAGTCTTGGTTCGTACAGAGAGTACCTTGCGGTTGACAGAGAGCTTAAACGACAATCCGGGGTTTTGATATAGACCAGTCGTCGACTTGAATCCAGTCTCTGCGGCGTAGCGGTTTGGCAGCAGTCGCTGATAGTAACAAGTTGGATTGATACCATCAGTAAACGAAAATGAAATGCGCTCTTCATTGTCGATAATGCTTGGTCTTTTTGTCTTCTCGATACACTTGTAAGACGAGGTCGACTCCTCCACTCCCAAAAGGCGCACACCGCATTGGATGTTGGCAAATAGACAGACCCAGCGTCAACGCCAACCCTCAAACCCTCTCAGACAGGCCGCCAGCCCGCCGATCGTGGTAGGTACAAGTGACGATCATCAGCACCGATGAAAAGCTTGTCTCTACCTCTTGCATTAGCATCAGCCCCTCAATGTCGTCCTCGTCGTGACGGCGGGGAATTGAGGAACTTGGTCTGGTGGTTTTCTGTCAGTGGGGGCTTTAGACCACACGCGATACCTTTGATGGTCGGTCGGACTTGGTCGGGAGGATTACCCAAAAAAATAATCAAGGTTTGGCGGGCGCCGGCCACGCCGTGAGACATTGTTGTAACTAGCAGTCTTGAGCGGCGTGAACTGTAATGGCAGTCAAGGATTGATAGCCTTTCCCCCAAGCATCCCCAGCATTCCACGTTCTGGACATCTGGAGCTGGAGCTAGAGCTCAACTTACTACCAGAGGACATGTGACCGCCTAGACGACAATCCACCGGCGGCAACCCCCCTTGAGCTACATTGTACTCGCGCATGTCCACGAACTTGTCCCTGCCGCGATGGTCGCTGTTCGGCGTCGTGATCGCCTCAGCCACCTGCGCTCCTTCTCCTTCTCGAAGCAATGTCGTCAATGGCGCCGCCCCTTCCCCGCAATCGATGACTCGTGTGTCGATGGTATTGTACGAGCACGATTGGCTGGTAGGAGACAGCTCCACTGTCGCCGAGTGGTGCAAGGATTCCTTCCACAGCGCAGCGTGTCATGGTCAAGGCTTGTCCGACATCGAGGCTTGTGGAGCTGCATCGTGGGTTGTGGAAAAGAAGTTGCATCCCTTGGATAGCCGATACAAAAGTCTGAGCTCCATATTATGCAATGCCACCCTCCCCTCTCGAACCGCGCAGGGCCACAAAAGTAACTTTTGTCGCGGCGTCCAATGCAAGTGCTATGCATGTCCCTTATGCCTCGGCTGAAGAAAATGTCTCGTTTTGAGACTGTTGACCAGAGCTCGCAATATGGTGTCAAAAATGCGAAAAAAGCGGACTTACCCCGAGTTATCCACCCGCGTGAGACAAGAAATTGTTTCCGTGCCGCTGTGCTCGAGCGTCCTTCTGGCGTCCTTCGTTGTTGGAGCTAGAGCCGCATCGCAAGAATTGATGGCTGAGCACGGCACACCGGGGTGAACCTTTGTCCGCAATATCCCGCCAGCAATAATATCAGGAGGCTGGCCGAGAAGGCATGTGACAGGTTTCCTTGTCCAAGCTGACTTTGCCCTCTTTCTGGCTTCTTCTTCTCTGCTCGTCATCCCGGGGTCTATCCATGGTTGAGCATCTAGGCAAGCCTGGGTGCCTGGGTGGTGGGACAGTCCTTGTCAAGAACATTCGGGTTCGCGAAATTGTGACTCGGATGTTAGAATGGTGAAATGCTCGTATTCATTCGTCGCTCGAAATAGGTGCGCTGTCTAGCCCAACTACCACGTCCGTCGCCAGCTGGAAGCATGTCACCGTCCACTGCAGTCTTCCCGCCGCTTGACATCGAAGCCGTTATCTGCGCCCCTACTTTTTGAACCAAGGGTGCTTGAGCACTTCCATTGCTGTCGGCCTCTCAGACGGGTTATGCTTCAGGATCGACCTAATAAGTTTGCAGACCTCGTCGGCCTGTTCTTCGCTGACATCTGACCCCTTTCTCTCCATGAAAGCCGCTTCCAATGGTGGGAAGATTGATGGCTCATCGCCGCTCTCTCCGAATGGATTGAGGGGTTCATCATTCGGTCCGTACCAGCGGTCAAGTCTAGGCCATGCTGCTTTAAGATCCTCTGGAAGAGGCCCTAGTATATCGTGTAGTTGCGAGATATGGTCGTCGTCGGTCTCCTCAAGGTCAGACTGGTCTTGGCCCCATGAAGCTACCACGAAGAGTGCCTCTCCGGTAAGGAACTCGTATATCAAGCATCCTATAGCCCACACATCTATACCTGTGGTGATAGGATGATGGCCGAGGATCAGCTCTGGGGCGCGGAGTCCAATGGGAGTGACCGTTTCCTTCGGTGGCTGATCTGACCAAAATGCTTGCGAGTGTTAGCTGTGAGGTACTAGATGTTCTGGGAATATACTCACCTGATCCCAAGTCGGAGAGCTTCACAGACAGATCTCGCCCAAGCTGTGCGTACTTGGTGAGATTCTGCTTGACGAACAATTTCTTTGGCGCCCAGTGATCTTCCAGACCATCGAGGCGCTTCAATTCAAAAGTCGAGTGATGTTGGCCCTCATCCTGGCGCAGTTCGTCTTCGGGCAATGAATCCAGTTCTTGTATGGGGAAGAGTATATTTCCAGGCTGCACATCGCCATGGGTGACGTTGTTGTCGTGGAGGAAAGAGAGTCCGGTGAGAGCGTCGTGTATCAATCGCTTCGTCATCCACAGAGGGTATCTTTGCACCTCAGAAGACTCGTCGACCTCCTCACCAGTGCTTTGGCAGTCTTTATTTGAGTCCACGGGCAAAGTGTCGCGCATTGATGATGCTGTGGGTCCCATCGGCTGAAAGACTAGACATCGGTGCCGCCCGTTTGGTCCCTCATGAATGAATGTGTTCAGCAGCACCATGACGTGGCGAGATCGCTCATCCTCCTTCGCAGCATTTGCGAGATGCTCGAGTATCTCGAGCTCGAGATTCGATGAAGATGATTTGGCGATCATCACCTTCAGCGCCACATACTTGGACGTCCTAGATGCCGAGTCAACAATCAGTCTGAATAAAAGAGTCGCAAGATTGCTTACTGTGTATCCTTTGCCAGCCATACGGTCGAGAAGGAGCCATCTCCCAATTTTCTGATCACCCGATATCGACCTTGAAACACATCGCCGAGATTGACCGGATGGAAACCCCCAGGACGGTATTCCTCAGCCCACTCACAAGGAGCGCCTGTGCTCTCAAATCTCCAATTCTCATCACGTAACGAAGGCTCCCTCGAAGTAGACACAGGTGTTGTTGATGACATGGCTACGAGATTTTGATGGAGTGAGTATAATCCAGTACTCGGTGTATTGATGAGGTTTCGGCGGCGGACGGCAAGCTTGGAATGGAAGAGCGCGAATCGCTTCATGGAATTACAGAAATTGACCAACGCGACTATGACTGTCTGCGGCGTCTAGTAAGCGCCATTGCCATCGACCTTGAAACAAAGCAGTCATCGCTGCTGAACATACAGGGTAAGTTTTTGTAGCCGCCTTCCTCAATCCATCTTGGGGAGACTGTCCAATCAATCGTTGTCTAAATTAAGCGCTTGACCATGAAAGAGGCAATGCACGAGACTAAGCACGTATGTGAGAGTTTTATGCAAATATACGTCTTGTGCACAATCATCGATTCACCCTGCAATACCACGGTCTTTGAAACTACGGCAATACCTGTTTCTTTCCTCCTCTTGCTTGATGGTATGCGCTACCCGCCCATCGTGTAAGACCCAACACATCATTTCCACCCCTTGATTATGACATGAATGCGAGTCCTCTTTCCTTGGTCATCATAACACATTTCCGCCAGCTTGGTCAGGGCTCAAGCGAAGACCTCCGGCCAGCCAATCGGGAAAACTTTGTCACTGTGCTGCCAGGAAGGCGGCACGGCCCCTCTGTCGCTCTACGCGGGCGTCGCGGGGCGGGCAACATGGGCGTAGCTCATATCCCGCTTTGTGGTGGGACTCTGACGGGCAGGGAATCAATCTAGCTTAAGTTTGTCCGTGACAATACACGACCGGAACTGGCTCTGTCAGAAGCCACGAGGTTGGTCTTGTCCTGCTTGCCCTGCCTTCATATAATCCCTCTTGATCCCTGTGTCAAACGCCATTTGCTTTCAGGATACCCCGCTTGCTGCCACTTTTTTACCCCGCCATAACATACACTCATCCCTGCTACCACCACACTGTTTGGCATAACATAACATGGCCGAAGAAATATTTGTGGGGTCAATTGACCAAGGAACAACGTCTTCGAGGTTCTTGATCTTCAATAAGCAGGGCGAGCCCGTCGCCGTTCACCAAGAGGTCGGGGACATGCTAGCACGTGAGGCGCAACCACTGACGAGTACCAGGAATTCAAGCAGATCTTCCCAAACCCAGGCTGGCACGAGCATGACCCGGAGGAGATCATCTCCTCCGTCAACACCTGCATAGACAAAGCTGTGGAGAAGTTCACTTCAGCTGGCCACAAGCTGGAGAGCATCAAAGCCGTCGGTATCACCAATCAGCGCGAGACGACAGTGGTATGGGATCGCAAGACTGGCAAAGCACTCTACAACGCCATTGTCTGGACCGACACGCGGACCAATGCCGTAGTACATGAGCTCAAAGCCCGCCCCGGCAGCGACAAGCTCATGGACATCTGCGGCGAACCTCTCTCCACCTACCCTTCAGTCACCAAGCTTCTCTGGCTCCTCAAGAACATCAAAGAGGTCAAGGAAGTCTACGAGCGTGGCGACCTTGCTTTCGGCACAATTGACACCTGGCTCATCTACAAGCTGAATGGCGGCCCATCGAAAGAAGTCTTCGTCTCTGATCCGACAAACGCAAGTCGTACCATGTTCATGGATATTCACACCCTTACCTATAGTGACCACATGCGCGACTTCTTCAGCTACGAGTTCGACTTCAAGAAGATTGCTTTCCCGAAAATCGTCCGCAGTGCTGACAGCTCCGCTTATGGTGAGCTCTCAGCTGGCGCACTCAAGGGCTTTAAGATTACAGGCTGCTTGGGTGACCAGTCGGCAGCATTGGTAGGACAGAAGGGCTTCGAGGCCGGTACTGCCAAGAACACCTACGGCACTGGCTGCTTCCTTCTCTACAATTGCGGCAAAGATCCCGTCATCTCCAAGAACGGCTTGCTTAGCACAGTCGCATACGACTTTGGCCCCGAGCACGGCACTCTCTACGCCCTCGAAGGCTCCATCGCAGTCGCTGGATCAGGCGTCAAGTTCTTAGTCGACAACTTGAACTTTGGTGTGGAGAGCAAGAAGATCAGTGAGCTGGCAGGGACCGTCAACGACAACGGCGGCCTCGTCTTTGTCACTGCCTTCTCCGGCCTATTCGCTCCCTACTGGATCGATGATGCTCAAGGCACCATGTGTAAGTCGTTCCCCAGCATTTACCTTGCCATGAAGAGCACCATACCAACCGTCCCATACTTACCTCTGCCCCATCATCTGCGCACTTCCACTAACTCTCCACCCAGTCGGTATCACCCAACACACCCAACCCGCCCACATCGCCCGTGCCACCCTCGAAGCCGTCTGCTTCCAAACCAAAGCCATCCTCGACGCCATGGCCAAAGACTCGTCGCAACCTCTTGCCTCCCTCAAAGTCGACGGCGGCATGTCCAGCTCGGAACTGACCATGCAAACCCAAGCCGACGTGACCGGCATCCCCATCATCCGGCCCGGCATGCAAGAGACAACGGCACTCGGCGCAGCTATCGCGGCCGGTTTGGCAGTGGGCGTGTGGAAGAATCTGAGCGAATTGGACAACGTGAACAACGAGGGGGAGACGGTGTTTGAGCGTAAGATGGAGGATAAGAAGGCCGAGAGTATGTTTAAGAAGTGGGAACGGGCGGTGAACATGACAAAGGGATGGTTGGTGGATGATGAGTGATTTGGTCTTTGAGCCAAGATGAAGCATGGGGATGTGAGGAGGTTGGGTAGCATTTGATCGGTAATATGGAAGAGATACCTGAAGGTTATATGGGAACGAGGAATCGATGGCTGGCACGGCGTCATGCACCGTCTTTCATCCAATAGTGATACTCGTCCCACTCGCAGCTGCAGGGTCAGTTAAAGACATGTCCATACCAGTGTATCCATCTAGACCGTTGCATGGCAAGACGTAACATGAGCACTACAGGTTGCCTTCACCTCACACACCCAGGCATCACAAGAACCCAGTCCCACCACCCACAAGGCACATCTCTCGTCTCGGTAGTTCCAATCGAAAAAACCATTCCATATGCCCCAAAGGCGTGACTATCATCATCAAATACAAACCTATTAACCACTTCCCTATCTGCCATCCCTGTCTTCCCTCTCCTATCCCACCCCTCGCTCGTCTCCCTCCCTCCTCGCTTTCCTACCAGAAACATGTCATGACCATCTCCCTCCTATCCGAAACAAATACGCGCAAAAAGTGGTATCAAGAACCCTCCTCTCCAATCCGCCTTTTTTTGGTCCCACCCCTAATCCGCCCACACCGTGTGATTGAAAACCATGAAGACAAGAAATGAAAATAGTGTCGTGATATAACCCGTCGTTATCCCCAGCTTTTCCTCAACCTCCCCCTTACGTCTCTCGTCCTGTCCTCTTCCTGCTCCTCCTCTTCCTCGCAAGCTGGTAGTTTCTCGTGTCTCTCCACAGCTCCGTCCAGATCCATCGCCTGCCGTGACCCGGGTGTCCTCTAATCCCTCTGCTCCTCCATCAAACTCTCATCCCCTGCCCCCTCCCTCCAGTCCCTACTCCGCTCATTCAACCTCTTGATCCCTGGGATCCTCACAGCCCATAAACTTTCGCTCGGCGTCCGATATGTGAACCCTCGCTGGCTGCTGATCACCCCTATAGCCTGCAACACAGCCTTGCGATTGTCCCGTCCGAAAACAGCCGGGTGTGTAATCCACTCAAGCGCCATCTCCAGCTCCGCGTCGAGCGCGTGGATGGTAGCCGGGTCGATGCCGGCTGCCGGGGTGAAGGGGCCGGGGGCGGGTTCGGAGCGGGGCGGGGAGGGGGTGCGGCGGTCGCTTGGGGTCGAGGAGGGTTGGATGGGGGAGGACTGTTCGGAGCCGGTGTTGGAGAGGTTGGGGGTCGGGGGGAGACGAGCGGAGGGTGGCGGGGGGAGAGGGGGGAGGCCGCCTTTGCCGAGGCCTTTGAGGATGGTGCGAGTTTCGGTGAGGAGGTGGTTGGCGCGGTCGGCTTGGTTGCGGGAGACGAGTGTGAGGGCGCGCATGAGCATGTCGCTGGTTAGGAGCTCCATGCGGCGTTGGACGACGGAGGGGTGTGGGGGAATGGGCGGGGAGATGGGCTTGCCGATGCTGGCTTTGCGGGTGTTGGGGAGCATGGTGATGGCGAGGAGAGAGGGGCGGGGGAGTTGCGCGCTGGAGCCTTGTCGGAGGATGTCGCCCCAGGAGAGGTCGGCTTGGATGAGGGGTACTTCTTCGACGGATGCTGTGCGCATGTCATCGCTGTCGAGAGGACCGCCGAGAGCCTCGAGACCAGAAACGATGGTGTCCCAAGGATCGCCAGAGACTTGTTCTGGGGTTGATGTGTCGGGCGCGATGGCGAGTTGAACGAGGATATCTCGCTTGTCGCCAAATCGAAGATCGCCGAGTGATGCTTCTGCGTCTCGACCGGTGGCGCGCTTGATGATTTGGAGCGCTCCGTTGATCTTGACGAATTTTGCCGTCGAGCCTTCTGGGAGACGAAGTTTTAGGCGGACGTTCTGGTGTGAAGTGCTTTGAAGGGAGCCGAGGCAGCCAGCAATGCACTCTCGCAGCATCATCCAGTCCTTGACATAAGTGTAGGTAGCCTTTGTCCGGGTGGATAATTCGATCATGGTGTCTGGCTTGTGTGTGAGGCCGAGACCGAAAGAGTGAATGGTGATTCTAGAGATGGTTAGCATAATTGATCTCCGATGAGGATGCCTGCAACTTACTTTGCAGCTTCAGCGCGAGAGACGACAAAGTCGACGCTCTCGCTATCTGAAGTAGCCGAGTCGCTAATGAGCAAGATGCTCGAAAGCGGGTTCGACGACTTGCGCTGCATCAACAGATCCATTGCCACATTCGCGCCCTCCACCACATCAGCTCGTAAGCTCTTCTGACCGAGTGGCTTGATCGATTCCAAGACCTTGCCCCAGCCATTCCATGTCTTCGAGGTCATGCCGACGATGGACATGCCACCGCCTGATGATCCGAAAGTCACCAAGCCCATGCGATCCGACTCGCCCAGGTTGTGTACAAGAAATCGTAACACGTCGCGGAGAAGAGAGATCTTTAATCCCTGCATCGAGGATGAGACAGGAATGACAACCACGATATCAAGAGGGACGTGCATAGCTGATGAAGGTCTGATGGTATACGCATCAGTCCTCGAGCTTGTGGTGTAGTCTGTGGGTGCAGTATAATTCGACCGGCCGGCGCCATGTGATGATTGTAATGAAGAAGCTCGTCTTTTTGTTGTGTACTCATCCTCGTCTGTGCCGGAATTGTCAAGGTCTTCTTCACCATCGAACGCGGCGATCTGATTAATATTGACGAGCGCTCGTCGCCAGGTCTCAAGCTGATTTTGATCGTTGAAGAGAAGATGGAAGAAGGGTAGTTCGGCAACCGAAAGACTCAAAGTGAGAATGGTCTGGTCTGCTTGAGTGTCAGATATGTTATCGTGGATCTCAGAGCAATCAATGTTACCATGTGACACTTCCACTTGCTTCAAGTGCTTTCTGATCAATATCGAGCCTTTCAGCGTGCACCTCGTCTTCCCCGTCCGTTGTGATGCAGAATCGAGATATGGCGATGCTTGTGACTTTCTCTCCTTGACGCAGATCAACATCTCGGTGAAGAGATAGCAATCCAGATCTTGCCATGAATCGCGATCCTTGCCCACTCGTATGCTGCCATGTAAGATGAGCTTGCCAAATCTCGCAAAGTCCAGACCGTGCCAGTTGTCAACCTTGTTGTGCAAATCCTCGGTCACTCTCTGCAGCATTTCAGGTGGATCTCGTGGGAAATCTATGCCGCGACTCCGTAAGGACGGCTTGGGCGAAAGCATCTCCTCCGGTAGCGTGGGTGTCGGTCCTGGTGGTGGTCCCCTTATGTCTTCTGGATCTGGCCTCCATTTTCCATCCATTATTTCCACCGTGACAAGACATGTCAGACTCTGAGGTTGGCGACTTCGGCTGAGTGTCGGGAATTCGCTACGGACGGTGACAGATGGGGGCGGTATGGGGTTCTTGCAGTTTGGTCGAGGACTGCTGACGCTCATTTCCATTGACTGTACATCGTAGTCGTGTTTCCGACTGGTCGGAATGTGATTGTCATAATCCACCGCAGAGTGTCCACCAGTTGTACCACTATCGTTCCGCGCATGTTGTCCGTATTGGTCTGTCGATCGTACCCTGCGGTAGTCGTGCTCGGAGAAGGTCTGTGAGTTGGATTGAGAGTGTAGTGATCTGTTTCCCCGATAACCAGGCTCCCATTGTCCAGAACCATGTGCTCTTGGCGATGCCGTGGAGCTCCGATGTGGTGTCCCTCTTAGGTCTGGTGTTTGTCTTATGCTTGGGGTATTGCGCAGATCTGGCGTCTCGTGCGGTGTGAGGTTGCTGGAAATGGCAGGGCTTTGTGAAGATCGGACAAGGTGATTAAGTTTCTCTGTAGGACATGTCAGTCCACCGTATCGGTCATGCGATTGCCCGGCGATCATACCAAAGTCTAGGTTTCCTCCTCTCGTCGTGTCCAGTCCTAGCGGCGCACTGCATGACGGGCAATCTTGCGATTCAAACTCTTTGATGTACTCGTAAAAGCATGCCTCGTGAGAGACGTGCCCGCATGATAGCTGAAGAATGCGCTCACCGCGCAATGTGTGTTCGAGTGGTTCCTCACAGGCAGCGCATTCCGCTCCGATGAATGTCCTCTCCCTCCGGCCAGTCTTTGCTTCAATCATACTGCCGAGGTCGTCCTTGTAGGAGGCGGAGGAAGATCGCGCAGTCCTGGGTCGTTGATTGTATGAATGATCGGACCTGTCAAAGTGGTTGTCCCTGTCTCGGGATGGTGTTTTGGAGTCGGCACGACTTCTCAGAGACAGACGGTCGTCTTGGATGCTCGGTGGACCTGCGCGATGATGTGAGTGTCAGGCCTTCTGGAGGTGAGGAGCACTGCGATACACCGCAAGTGGACAGCAAACGGGCGGACAACGGTGCCAGTGGAATACTCTGGGCAAGGCCGTGTCTGGCGGTTTTGCAGCGCACAGGCGACGCACGAGCGACGACTAAGACAGGACGGAACGCACCCTTGTTCAACGGCTCGCGCGAAGGATAAACTTCGTACCAGTGGTGTTTTGGATCTTTGTTCGCAGACGAATTCCTGGACGTTGACCTCTGCTGCGGGTACCTGCTGGAGTTTGAAGTCTGATAGCGTCCGGAAAATGGGTTGGAGAACTTTTGCATTGGGCGCGACACGGAGGGGGGGGCACGTCGAAGGAACAGGTACCGAAATAGGGAAGCGTCCAAGGCAATAGTTGGGACGAAGCGAGCCGCCAAAAGGTGTGGTGTCTTTGCGCCCGGACTGTGGATGGAGGAGAGTGTGGGCTCTGGCAGTGTGGGCTCTGACACTGACACTGTGGGAAGGGTGGCCGCCACAAGCTCAGCGCAAGGCGATTGGAGGGGCGAGACGGTGCGGATGCGGGACCTGGTAGTTTTGTGCAGAAAAAGTAAAGGAAGGAAGGTCGATGTTAAGACAACGATTCATGAGCTGTTCGTCTTTCTCAGCTTCGGCCATGGGCAATTGTTCAAGATTGCTACGCCAGGACGGCAAATTGACCAGCTGCAGCTAGCACAGCTAGCACGACTCGGGCTCCTCATCTCGCGTGTCCGGATGTTGGCCCTAACTCGAGCCGGTCCAGTGCACTAGTCTGACCAGAAGTTCAGGCCATCCCGGCAAGGATCCTGCCAGAATCTCATCTCACGGATCGATAGTCCTCATCTCTCCCAAATACGTGCTCAGCCTCGTCCCTTGGTTCGGTCATTGTACATGGTCGTACACTACCAGCTGAAGGCCTTATAGCACTCGTCCGTCATGGGACCGTCATTGCTAGAAGAACACCCTGCTATGTCACTTAGCCTGCAATCTAATCCCGCAGGACTATACAAGAATACCGCGGTGGCCATGTTTGCGATCTGTTCTCATTCGCTGCTGGTGGGTGTTGGTCGTTTGAGCTTGGCTTAAAATTGGGAGGCCTTCCTGACTGCTTCCGAGCTCTGTCTGGTAGGACATCAAGTCGAGCCCGATTGAACGTAACGAGCGACCATGTGCGGGACAAGCATCGCGTGGCTGGAGAAGCGGTTGCACTACTGCTGTGCCCTCGTTGGAATTGGCCTCTGCCCTGCCTACCAGCTTCGGCGTCCAACAGACGTGATGTCATCACTATCGAGGGCCAATCCAGATATGTCGTAGAAGCTTGGAAGATTGCAGGTGTCTTCCTCCCGGCCTTCGGATCTCCCAAACGGCGGCCTTTAGCAGCCACAAGCTCTCAACCTTGATAACGTGTCACCACCGGTATGTGAGCTACCATCCGCTAGCCAGATTGCCCGTCTCTAGTGAACCACTCC
Organism: Elsinoe batatas; assembly: GCA_017309325.2. Taxonomy (NCBI): domain Eukaryota; kingdom Fungi; phylum Ascomycota; class Dothideomycetes; order Myriangiales; family Elsinoaceae; genus Elsinoe; species Elsinoe batatas. The sequence continues at coordinate 1,103,876 of JAESVG020000009.1, forward strand.
AAGGCTGCTAATCGATAGCCAGATTGCGATTCAGTATGGCGGCACGGTCCAATTGTTCGCTGCATGCTTCAAGACTTCATTTCTTCGAGAAACCTTGATGCCTTCTTGATCTTCGCGGATCCATCTTAGCAGATAGGGCTGATGGCGAGCAATGTCCGATGGGTCTTGTCGCTCAACACGATGTCTCTTCTACGTTGTGTCCCGTCCTCGGTACTCCCGCCCATCCCCGTTGTCTTCCCTTCGGCACTCTTTCCACGCCCGGACGTTGCAAATATTCAAGGTTGTACCACGATCAGCCTTATACCGAGATTTTCAGGTTTTCAGTCACACCTCGAAACATACTCAGTTTCTAAGGAACGTCAGTTCTGGCAGGACGTATAGTATAATAACTACCAGGACCTAGTATCCAAGTACGAATAGCGGACTTTCAATTTTACTAATCACATCTGGTAGTATTTGCATGCCTTATCTGAGGTGTGACTGACAACCTGAAAATCTCGGTATCGAAGCGGTTTCGGCTGTTGGCATCTTATGACCCTTAGCCTGCGCGTACGAGGCATCTTTCAGTGACTGCCTGAACCATGAGAAAGTAAGTCTAGAGATGTAGGTTACTGCAGCCGACCTTGCCCATGTCTACATCGATCATGAACGATGTCCCGGCTTCATCTTGTCTCACTGTCCTTCGCCATCGTCACCTTCTTGATCGGTCTGCGCTCTCCCAACGGTGACAGTCACGGACTGCTTCAGGCTCACAGATCATACGAGGAAATCAAGCGGCAAGCCTTCCACCATCGCAGTTGCTCCTGGCGTGTCGACTTCACTGATATTGAGGTCATGGTCACATCCTCGGCCCTCATGCATTCTGAACGCCGATTATTGGCGATACATAGATCTGAGGAAAAATGGCACATGGGGCCGTAAATAGACGGCGAGTGTTGTGGTGTTTTGCCGCGTGGCTCTGTGTGAACAACAACATCCTGTCAATACTCGCATTCCCGCAAAACGAGGGAACACCTGTGAGCCATGCTGTTGAAAGGCGAATGTCCGATCCATCTGTCGATATTGTCCTGTATCGTTCGACAGAGCAAGCTGACATGAGCTCAGGTCAAATATGCATGTGATGCTCATCTGGGATCGGGACAGCTGCGCGTTTGAGCCACCCCAGTTTGCGCCACAATAGTGAGCCAATTAACATGACCATTCGCAAATGCTGTTATACTTCAACAAAGAGAACATGATTACACCTCACATATGGACCTCCGCAGTGCTGCTTTCCAGCGAGTAAGCTACCATATCCGCTTGTGATAATATGATTTGACTGACTTTGCCAAGCTCAAACCAGCATGCGTCGAATTGAATCAAGCAGTCCTTGCTGTGCAGGGTCGCTCAGGTAGTCCGGCACATGTCACGGAGCGACTTCATAGACTGCGTACGACTCTAGGTCAACTCCCTCAACAGTCTCTCGACAGCAAGCTCGCTGAATACGTCTTTGTCCCCTTGTCACATGTCCTCAGGTTGACCCAGTCGCTGCCGATCGATGCTTCCGAACTGACCTTCGAATGTCTGGCTATACTCCTACGCGATGGTTGGCGTGAGAAAGTCGTCGGCCCACTGGCAGCACAGCTACTTATACTATTCACCATCACTGCGGACAGGTCAAAGCAGACATCTGGGTCAGGGCCGGCCAAGACCACTTCACGCCCGAACGATGGTGGCCCTTCGCAAGCTCTGCTCGTGGCGGTATTCTCCTGCCTGGAATATCTACTTCATGGCATGAACAGTTCCGAGAAAGGTAGAGCACAATTACTGGAGTCGAGCACGTTGCCGAATCTCGGTCAGAGTGTTGTCGTCATTTCAGATGTGCTGGTGTCATCGGATCAATCAGCTACCCAGCTCGCCGCAAGCAAGGCCCTCGCTAGCCTCGTCAAAAGCATTGGACATGATCATAAGACCTTGGCAAGCTTTCTTCCTGGCATGGTATCGTCCTTGACAAAGGTCTTGACCCCGAGCACTCAAATACGGCGGCCATGGAAAGTTCTCAGCAACAGTCTTCGAATTGTGAAATCACTACTTCTTGGGACGGTCAGCAACAACGCTGCGGCAGAAGCTGGTATTACTGTGATCACTCCATCAGAAAACCCTGAACTTGCCACGGACATAGCTGCCTCGGATAGTCGCAACAAGAAGGCCAATATACTGCAAGATTCTACGCGAAGCTCCACGGCACCGAAGTTGGATCGATCGTGGCTTGAGGCCACTGCAGGTCAGCTCAAACTAGCACTGGCAAACATCAACAGATTGCACTCCCATGATCGTCAAGAAGTCAGACTTGATCTTTTTGACCTCTATCTTACCGTCGTCCGCGACTGCTCACAAACTCTCCCGAAATGCCAACAAATGTGCTTGGAGATCCTTATCATTCTTTCCGAGGACTCGGCCGTCGAGGACTCCAAAGCCCAACTTCACGAAGCTCTAAGGACAACAGAAGACCTTTCGGACAGTCTACAGTCGACATTGAGAGATTGGGCTGTCTCTTTGCCTGCAGTTCTGGGAGGTGCGGATGAGGATAAGAAGAATCGTCGCTTGAAGCAGCTGTTCACTGCATACAACATGCTAATAGACAGCGGACAGGAGACTCGCACGGTCGAAGATCTGATCATTGCAGAGCTTCCCGAGTTTGTCAACACGATTACAGGAAACAAGGATGGATCTCGATCGACCATCACTGAGGTGCCGCCTGTTCGCTTGGATGATCTTCCTATCACCTTGCAGAGTCGAGGGTCTTTGACATTCGCAGACCCCCTTTCAAGCAACGGACATCAGCTTTCATTGCTCCATTCGATACGGCGCCAGTTGCAACACCTGTCCGATGTCGATCGATTGGCAGCTGTGGCAGACTCATTGAGCTCACTGATCAGAAGTACGGAAGGAGGTCTCCAAACTTCTGCTTTCTACCTTGCCCTATCCTCTTTACGTACCACTTCTGACGCGGACGCCTTGTTCAATCTAGACATCTCATCCTGGCGGGACGACTTGCTTGCAGATCTGTATGACTTTTCGGTCTCGATCTTGACCGCTGGCGTTTCAACTCATAGCCAAAACACCCTGCTAGCAATCGAGACTGTCGCAATACAGTCCACCGCACTGGGTCAAGCATTTAGGCCTGAGCTTCTCGACGTCCTATACCCTGTCCTGTCCTTCCTCGCCTCATCAGATCCCCGGATCACCAATCATGCCATCACCTGCTTGAACATCATGGCTCAGTCCTGCGAGTATTCATCTGTCAGGGACCTCGTTGTCGGAAACGCAGACTACATCACCAACGCTATCGCCCTCAAGCTTAACGCATTCGAGGTAGATCCAGAAGCGCCTCAGGTCTTGGCCATGGCTGCGAACCTTGCAGGTCCGGATCTAGTACCTTATCTTGGAGACACTGTCGACTCAATCTTCGCCATTCTAGACGACTACCATGGGTATGAAAAGCTAGTCGAGCTGCTCTTCGGTGCCCTGCGAGCCATAGCCAAGCAAGGCGCAAAAGAACCACGACTACAAGTCGAAGGCTCAAAAGCGAAGGAAAGCTCTTCCTACCAATCACACTGGACACCCAGTGAAGACATCACATCTCTCGCCGACCGTCTCAAGGAGAGAAAAGCCAAGCGTATGTCTCCCCTGCCTTTCCTTTCCTCAACTTCATTCCGTCTTTCACCATCGCCCCTCCACTGTCTTCAACGGCACACTAACCCCCTTCCAGACCTACCTTCACTCCCCAACGAGGCTCCCGACGACCCTCCCGACGACCCTCCCGACGACCCTCCCATCTCCATCCCAGCCTCCACCTCCTCCCCTCCATCCCCTCATCTTCCCTCCGACGCAACTCCTGCCCTCCCAGCACCCCAAACCTACCCCCTCCTCCTCCGCATTTCCCAGCTAACAGCACACTACCTCCCCTCCCCCTCCCCTTCCCTGCGTCTCTCCCTCCTCACTCTCCTCTCCGACATCCTCCCCTCCCTCGCCGCCCACAAAGACAGTTTCCTTCCGCTCATCAATACCCTTTGGCCTGAGATCGTGAGCCGGCTTAGAGACGAGGAGCCAGCGATCGTGGCTGCTGCTCTCAGGGTCATCGAGGGGATGGGCAGGGAAGCAGGGGGCTTCATGAGGGGGAGGGTGAGGGATGTTTGGCCTGAGTTGGTGCGAGTGGGTGGGAGGGTGAGGCGGGAGGTGGACGGGTTGGCTGGTGATGGAAGATGGGGCCAAGGGGCAGGAGCAGTGAGAGGAGCAGGAAGGGAAATGGACGTGAGAGACAAAACTGGCATGGCGGTGGGATTGACGAGGCGGATGGAGGTGGGGTACGTGGATCCTAGCATTAAGGGGATGTGGGCTGCGCTGAAGGGGGTGTTGGTTGTTGCGCTTAGGGATGTGGGTGTTGGTGAGGATATGTTTGAGGATGCCCTTGGGTTGTTGGGGCCGGTTGAAAGGATGGATGACAAGGAGAGGAGGGTGTTGGAGGGGGTGAATCTGGGGGCGGTGTGGTTGGCGAGGTATAGAGAGGGAATGAAGGCGGACGTGCCTGAACGGATCAGAGAGACGGTAGGAATGTATAGATGGGCTGGCGTCACTGCGTAGGGTGAAGGGACGCAGGTTGGGATAGAGTAATTCTGTCGTGTACAATATTCTACATGTGGTATGGCTATTTTCCCCAAGGCGAGCAATCTGCCTCCCAACCTCGTCTCTCGTCCGCAGCAATATCATCTTCCATCTTCTGCCTCATGTTCGAATGTCCTTCTCCTGCCTACCTCACCCTCCTCACGACCCCGCCTTCCCCTCATCAACAAGCGGCACCCTCACCCCCTCCGCCTCCCTCTCCACCTCCCTCCTCCCCTTCCACGGCACGCCAAAACTCCACTTGCCCGCCACAAACTCCTCATCCCCCATATCGCCCAACGCCTTCGCCCCCCTCCTCATCCACCCCACAATCTCCGCCACCGCCAGCCCATCCACCCCGTCCTTCCCCCCAAACACATTCCTCCACACCGCCGCGCCCAACACCGCATCCCCCTTAATCACCCCCTCATCATAACTCATCACATTTCCACGGTACGTATCGTACATATCCTTCAGATACCGACTCCTTATCCCGCGCGACGTGATGTTGTGCATACTATCCATCTTTTCCTCGGCGGCGTAGAAGAAGTGATCCAGCAGTTGCTGGGACCACTTTCTCTCATGTTCGTGGGGGAACATGCGTAGACGGAGTTGGAGGAGGTACAAGTGGAGGATGGTCAGTTGGGACCACGTGCTGAAGGTGGGTGGGAGTGAGTAGGCGTAGTGCCATGTGTCGCGTGTCAGGGGGAAGAAGATGTCTTCGCCGCTGCTGGTTTTGAGGGGTTCCGGGGGAGCGGATTTGTTGTAGGGAGAGCGGGAGGGGAGGGGCGCGCCGGGCGAGGTGGCATCGGGTGGAGTCAGAGAGGGGGCGGTGCCGCTGTAGTCGCCTGGTAAGGAGCAGGATTTGAAGAGGGATTCGGTGGTGCCGTAGGCGGCGTAGGGGGCGGTTGCGGAGCCGATGGAGCCTTGTTTGCGTAGGGTGGAGGCGAGTTTTTGGATCGAAGGGGCGTCGGGGGGTGGGGTTGGAGAGGGTGCTGGGTCGGAGGGAGGGGAGGAGGGAGTGCTGGCTAAAGAGTGGGAGGAGGATTGGAAGGCGCGGTGGGAGGAGCGAAGTGCTTCATTGCGTGTTGCGAGCTGGTAGCGGAGGGCCTGTGAATGATCAGTGACGATTCCAGCGAGTGTCCAGTGTACAATACCTGTGATCGCGTCCTCGCTCCTTGCACTATCGCAGAATAACACTGTCGACCTGACATGGTGTACAGGACAAACAATGTGTGATGCACGAAAGATCAATGTCGTGAAGTTGACGATCCCTAAATTTTTGAGCTTCACAGCTCCAAGACAAATCCCAAGGGGGTCGCAGTCAATTGCACAGCGATGATTGAGAAGTACCGTTATCCATTCGACACTACTTTTTTTGCTATCTAGGCCATCCGCGCCAGTCATGACCAGCGCCTTTTCTCATCAACGAATGCTCCTACCCTAAATTGCCTACAGAAGAAGCGAATGTCTTGTGGAAAAAAAGCTCAACAGACAAGTTTTGAAATGTGCAACCCTTTCATATCGGCGTCACAGACACGGCCATGATGTGCTCGACAGCCGGTGTCGACATGTGCCGTCGTCGTGGGTGGATCATTTTCGAGAATGAAGCTCGTAGGAATAAAAAGGACGTTGATCGAAAGTCGTGTGGCGGACTATTCTGATACATGTGCTGAGAGTCCCGGTTCGAAGTGAAGAATACGTGATGCTTTCGTGTCTCATTTCTGCTGCATTGAATGCTCGAATACCTCCCTCAGACAGGAACCTGCCACTTGGCCATGCCACTCTACTGCATGCCGTTCCTGTTGACTCGGCCTCTGCGCTGACCGTTCATACCTTGTTGCTGCTGCTGCTGCTGTTGCTGCTGCATCGACATGTAGTTAGGCTGGTATTGAGTGTTGTACATGCCGTTGTTCATGCCCATGCCACCCATAGGTCCAAAGCCGGGGGGTGCAAAGCCAGCGCCCATCTGTCCTGCGACGGGCGAGCCCATGCCTAAACCAGCTTGCGGCAGAGGCGATCCGTTCATGCTCGGGCGGCCGAATGGATCCATACTCGGCGAGGGAGACCCGAAGCCGCTCATCGGCACCGGACTCTGGTAGTACGCGCCTTGTTGGCGGGCTGCAGCGGCTTGTTGTTGTGCCATCAACTGTTGTTGATACTGCATTTGCTGTGCCGTGATGGGCGTGACATTCGGAAGCGGTGGAGTGTGCGTATATGATGGGGTCATCATGTATGGATCGAAGGTGTTTGATGAGTCTACGCTTGCAGTTCTCTGCGCCGACCCTCCCATCATCTGATCCATCTGTTGAGGGGACATGCCGTAGGGGGATTGACTGGCAAGGTGTGGTAAATGTCCATTGGGCATGCGACCTCTTGACACAGATCGTGTCCTGCTTGCATCGCGACTTCCGGATGCTCCACCGTGACGCGTGGAGATACCCACTTCGTCCATCAGTCTCTTGTAGCCTTGCTGCGGCTGAGCTTTGAGCCTGATCAAGACATTGCGGACATTCTCCAACACTTGTGGTCGAATGTTCTCTTCCAGGAATGGTGTTGTGAGCACTTTGAAGACAAAAGTGGCTCCACATGTCTGATCGCTCAAGATGTCCTGCAGAGTCGACGACTCTGGTGACAGGAAGAGGGCGCGCAGTACAGCATCCCGGGCTTCCGGCTCACTTCGCTGGTTAATGATTTTGAGGACTGTGAGGTAGGCGACCTTGTGTGTGCATAGATGAACCAGATGGGCGATCAAACGCGGCGCGAGCACAGTCCGTCGACGTGGGAAAGTGCATGTGTCCAGGAACCATGTCAATAGGAGCGCGCCATTCGCGTTGGTCGCGAGCTGGACACTATGTAGTGCAATGGCCGAGGCCATCATCCTCTGCTGATCCTTAGTCGCAAAGTGGCTCTCCAGACACGCACGCATTGCTCTCGCGCCGAAGCGACCTTGAGCGACCTCCCAGAGCTTCTGGAGCATGGCGTCAAAGATGAAGTCGTTCATCGGAGCGGCAAAGCGCAGGCAGCACTGCATGACGTAGTTGCCATACTGATCCAGGAAAAGCTGGACAGCGTATGGTCGAAGTGCATCTGCGATGAGCTGCATCTGAGCTGGGGTTTTGGCAACGTCGATAATCTTCTGGGCTGCCCATGTACCGTTCTTGTGAATGCCAATGCTGGCCAGGTGTGGTCCAAGCTCACTCAACATCGCCTCCTTGATGGGCTCAGAGCAGAACTCGAAAAGCTTCTGCACGACCGTGTTACCAAGATAATCCGAGGCCAGCTCAGCGATCTCGGGGAGCATCTCCATAGCAATGTTCTCGATCTCGACTTGTGAGCAAGTGTTGTTATCGATGCGTTTTCTGATCTCTCGAAGTCTGGGAGCATCATGCATGCGATTCGGGCTTGGCTCAGCGACAGGCGGAACCTCGCCATGATACAAATCATAGCTGATTGCGTTCTCGATGAGGGTTGCAATACGGCCCTGCTCGTCAGCAGTCGCGCCTAATTCTGCAACGATCGATGTGAGGTCGCTGCGAAGATCACGCAGCCTAGGCGTCTTCAGCGCAGCGGCAGCGGTCTCGGCATTGATGTTCGCGTTCGGTCGAAGGGTGGCCATGGCAGGAGCCAGCATGCCACTATCACCGCCATCAGAGCGGAAGGGGTCTGGACTGGGCGAAGGATATGCATCGCCTGGACCTGGGGTACCGGCAGCGCTCGGTGCCTTTGCATAGCCAATCCTGACAGCTCCAGCGCCAGGGAAGATCTCCTTGTTGTGAAGCTGCGCCTTTGCCTGCATAGCACTGTCGACATTTTCGAAGTTGACAAATCCACAGCTCTTGTGGGTCAGGACTCGGCTGGATTCGATTGGTCCGAACTGCGAGAAGATGACGTTCAAAGAAGATACGGTCGTCGACGGGGGTATATTGCCTAACCAGAGTGCTCGGGTTGGGCTCTCCAGAAGTCCGTCGTCGCCTGTATCAAGCATGCCTTGGGATTGAAGCTGCATCTGCCGGACGGAGTCCGCAAGGCTGTCCATGGCACCTGCGCTCGAGTCGTCCAGATCGTTGACAGAAAAGCTATTGTCCAACCTTGACGGCGTTGGCAAGTAGTTCCTCAACATCCTGTTTGATGGGGCTTCCACCATACCTGCGGTGCGGGCACGGGGTCTGCTAGCGGAAGCTAGCTGTGTAAAGGCCTGTACTTCGAGGTTGTGTTGCCTGACAGCCTCTTGTAGCGCCAGTGCCTGCGCGGCTGACACATCGGCAGACGGTGTCAACGGAGCTGTGTATACGTCGTTGTATGGCTCCAATCCTTCTTCTTCATCATCGGCATACTTTTCTTTTGCATTGACCGAGTAGGATCTAAACCGATTCGCGTTGCGATTCATTTGCGCAGCGAGCTGAGCGACGAGAGGATTCTGCAAAGGTGCCTGGCTGCCGCTGGACGATGAAAATCCCGGTGGCGCCGGAGTGTCGACGAGACCCAGATAGTCCAGAGTCTTCACATCGTTGTCGGCAAAAGAATCTCTCGAAGACTGCGCTGGGGATGATGGGGCTCCTGAGGAGCGGATGCTCTGGAGGGTATTCGCACGAGATCGGGGCGCCTGCCATCCATTGGCGAAAAATTGTGGGCCAAAAGCCCCTTGAGAGCCGAGCAGATTCGCTCGCTGGGGCATCGATCCGGCACGAAGTCGCGAGAGCAGATTCTGTGTCTGAGCAGGGGACAATGAGGAGCCGAGGATACCGTTCGCAGTCATTGGGGAGGGTCCAGCATCAAGAGGTGTATTCAAGGGAGAGGCCTGAGAACTGCCACTCTGGGGTGCTCCCAGACCACCGAGTGGGTTCGGCCCTGGAAAGCGAGAAGGAACAGTTCCGGCTCTGGCGCGGCGCTGTTGGGTTGCAGCAGGTGAGGTCTGTGCCTGCAAGGAGGATTGGTCAAACTCAGGGAAGCTGTCGCTGCTCGGCGACTCGGGGATGGTCTCCCTCAGAGGAGTAGAGTGTCCGCTGCCAGTAGGAGGTGGTCCCCATACCTGCGGATTGAGGCCCTCTTGCGCCTGAATCTCGCGAGCTCTGTTACTGTATCAGTATGTTCCTCCTATGGATAGTCCATCAACGTCCGGGCGGAAGGCCTCAAGCTTCTTGTCCCACAACGCTCGTCGATCGAAGGTATGCCACAACTCACCTCTTTGGAAACAGGCGGCTCCCTCCATAGTCCTTGGAGGGAGAGCCTGCACCTGTCCTATTCACCATGCCGCTTCCTGTCACGCTAGCCATGCTATTACCCAGTGGATATCTCAAGTTCGTCGAGGTGCTTTCAGATGGAGAGGCACCTGTCGAAGATGAAGTGCGTATCTGGTTGAGATTTGCTTGTGGAAGTGGACCCAAGTCCAGCTTGTGATCCGGTCGTGAGCTTGCAGGCATTTCGAATGTCGTTTGTGATGATAACTGTTCGTCAAAGTCGATTAAGAATAGCCAGACTTGAGAGTAGTCTGGAGATGGGCGGATGGACCAGCCTTGGTAGCAATGCAGAGAGCAGCCACCAGGACAGTTCCAATAGAGGAAGGTCAACGGAAATTATGGACCAGCTCTTTCTCGTGTGGTTTAGCCGCTCATATCTTGCTCGAAAGACTAAAAGCCTGATAGAACGAGGTCTGAAGGGAGTGACTGTCGAGTCGAGCTCGGAGGAGGTGAAATTGGTAAGGTATTAAGCCCTGGCTGACGACGCTTGGATGGCAGGGCAAATTTAGTACTATTAGGCGAGGTTGAAGAATGCCGGGGGAGCACGCCCTAGATTAATTACCAGAACTGAAGGACTCTCTGTGATGGCAGGAGGTGGTAGGTTGGAGGAGAGAAATCGAGTGAGCTCTCCAGTCTTCAGGGGCGTGTGCGTTTGGTGGGCGGCTGATCCACCCGTTCGCGAGCAACGTTGCACACGAGCAGAGGGCGATGCCGAAGACGGATTGACCGTCCAGCGGAGGTAGGCAGTGAGAAGGCTGCGTAGCTGAGCGCCAGGCCAGAATGTACAAATCAATGGTGTAAGAGTGAGCAATGTCGAAAAGGACAGACAGGTGAGCGGCTGGGTTGAGAAGCAGAAAGGATGCAGCTGCGGTTCTTGGTCGTCCAGTCGTGCGCCTTGTGGGAAAAGGCTACCAGGAAGCTTGATCAAGAGAGGACAGCTCGTTCTTAATTCGCTGCCTCGGCTTTTGCTGGTAGCTTGATCTTCACGTTCAAGCAAAAGGCCCGACAGTTCATCTGGTCAAGGAACAAAGACGACCTTGTCATCTAAAGCGATCAATTCAGTCACAACCTAAGATATTCATGGCCAGCAGCCTTTCTCCCGTTCCGCACAGAGGCTGAAACACACGGTGGAGGGGTTTTGCGAAACACGTCGACACTTTCATTTGGCGAGAGATTGACGTGTCTTGGCAGGTACAAAGAGAGGAGGTACTCTGCTCGCCACTGGCACTCAAGTTGATCGACCACGGCAAATTTGGGTCAAATTTTCCACAGCTGTTACAGGATGCAACAATTACATGAATTGCGCTTTACAAAGGCTGTCTTTCTAATGTCTCAACCTGGTAGTATCGAAGAGAGATATCGCCACAGGGTTTGTACAGTCCGCAATGGCGCGCCAGCTGCCCGATTGACCCTAATAGACATAAAGGACCAAAGTGTCTGGGTCCTCTTCCTTCATCTTCTTGTTCTTCCGCTGCAAGCTGATTCTCATGACCCAGGTCGACGCCACAGCAATAGCCGAGAATGCAATCGCAGCCATCCATGCCTTGAGGAATCGCGGGTTGTCGCTCGACGGCCATAGGTAGGGGGTGTAGATACTACTCATGTTGCCCAAACTGTTGCACAGCGCAAGCGCAACAGCCTTCTTCTCAGGCGTCTGACCCATCGTCGCGCTAGTCCATCCGAGCATGATGTTGTTGATACCAAAGGAGAACGTGACGAAGATGAAGATGGCAACGAAGCGTGCTGCAACATTAGTGGTGACAGCTGGGATGATGAAGCCGATGATGATGAGTGTCTTGAACACCGTAATGTGCCAGGTGCGCTCGTTATACCTACCAGACGTGTACGACATGACAATTGCCATGACTGCAGCCAGCAGGTAGGGCGGACATGTGAGCGCCAGCGTGATCGTCGTGTTATATCCTAATGTCCTGACGACCGTCGGTAGGAATGACTGGAAGCTCACGGACGAGATGTGTGTGTTGTACATGAGGCAGAAGACCCAACAACGCCAATCAGCTAGGGCTTGTTTGAGACCAAGCCAGACACTGGTGGCCTCTTCGCGCTGTGTGGTGTCGGCAGCGATACGATTGTGGGCTAGCAAGCGCTCTTTCTCATTCAACCAGCGAGTCTGAAGTGGGTGATCCGGTAGTAGGAAGAAGGATACGAATGCGACCAGGATCGAGAGACCGCCCTGGATGATGAAGAGCCTGCCAGGAGGATTAGCTTTGCGTTGCATCGACATGCCTTGCTGTGCTACTTACCATTGCCAACCTGCGAGACCGCTGACACCCGAGAGACCAGCGAAGACACCAGCAGAAATAAGACCAGCGAAGCTAGAAGCAATCATGTTGCCAGTGTAGAAGATGGCCATGCGAGAAGCAATCTCTTTCTTGGTGTAGAACAGCGATAGGAGGAAGAGTGCACCAGGGTAGAACTGTTGTTCTCTCGTCAGTCCTGGTAGTCAATATCAGGATCCCCCGACACTTACAGGCGCTTCGGTCACACCAAGCATGAAGCGACATGCTAGCATGCCACCGAAATTGCTAGCCTTGAATGTCAAGAGGCAGACGATCGACCAAGCCATGCAGAAGCCTGGTAGTATGTCAGTGGCGCTTGCAAGGTAGATTGTAATTTAGACGCACCACCTAGATACCAAGAAGGTCTCACACGGTTCAATATCATGTTACTGGCTATGCATACGTTAGCAAATCCGGGGCCTGCAAGATTTCTGGTAGTTTCACGTACGAATCTGTCCGGCGATGTAACCAACAAATAAGATCGAGATGAGCGTGTTGTACTCGGTGCCCTTGAGACCTAGATCGGCATCCAACGTGTTGAGCTTGGCATTGACGAGAGCGTTCCGATCGAGGAAGTTGAAGAAGTACATGATCCAGAGGATGGGCTGTAGTCCTGCCTCAGCAATGGTGACATGGAGATAGAGTGCGATACCTACCAGGATGGTCCGATCAAGCTTCTTCACCAAAGCTATCTCTTCAGGATTTGTCTTGCTGCGTGCGCCGAACTCGTCCAGCTTTGCATCAACTCCGACTTTTGCGAGAGTGATATCGTTGTCATTGGTATGGACCCTCTCAACGTGACCACCTTCTGTTCCAGTCTTCTCATTGTCAGTGGTGGGCCGTGCAGCCTGTGGTGAGGTACGCCCAAAGATGGCCATGATGACTTTGGCGGAGGAAACTGAGGGACAAGAGAGAGCACAACGGTACTTGACCTCGATGAACAGCCAGGCAACTTCTTGGTATTATACTTGCTTGTCCAACCGCCATCGTGACGCCCCGACGACGTTCCAAGGATGGCCCAGAGTGGCCAACCCTTTCTGAGCATCTTGTTTCGCGAGAAGTGGCTTGAAATCCCTTGGTATTTGTCTCGTAGCGCAAAGCTTTGCCTCTTTTGTGGTCGAGAGTCTTGTACTTCCCCGGACTTCCCCTTCTCTTGTTCTTATACCAAGAACTGCTCCCCAGATCTCGCCCCAAGAGGCCCCGCAAATGACCCGGGGTCGGACCTTTCTTTAAGCGGTGCGGCGCATCCTTTATCCTGTTCCCTCTGTCCGACAACCACAACGGTCGCAAGGCTAGATGAGTTCGAGAGGAGAGCAAGCTGTCAGATGGATGAAACTGAACGTTGTGAACGCTCAAAGACGAAGCTTTTGATTGGTCGCGCGGCACGGCAAAGGTCCAATGAACAAGGCCTAAGTTATGATAAGCCCTGCGGAGCGGAAAATGTCACGTGATGACCTCGTTTTAACCCAATAGATCATTCTCCGTTGATGGAATTACTACCAGGTCTTGCAGAAGCACAGTACAGTAGATAGATCGACGTGCCGTGCATCCCGGCTACACAATCACTGCAGGAAAACGAGCCTTCAAGGACCTTGATGTGGCTCTGTCTTCCATCGTCGGCTTCGTTCCGCAGGCCGTGGTAGTTTGCGCTAATGCCGAGATATCTCCGGCTCCATGAACTTTTGACATTCGGCGCGACTTGACAAGATCTCCGTATACATCCGCCCAATAAGATGTCCGACGATGACAGCAGCGATGCTAGCTCATCGCCTCCTCCAGAAACACTCATCGCTGGACGCGTGCGACGAACCACTGCCGGCAATCGATTGTCACACCTCCTGCAACACCTGGATGATGAGGACGTGAAAGCAGATCTGTTGGCCGACGAACAAGATGATCAAAACGACTACTCTGCGTCCGAGGACGGTGACGCTGATGTTGCATTCGACTCTAGTGATAACTCCGACGACGAGGCCAAAGAAGGAGGATACGATGAGCTGGCCGGCGAAAAGGAATTGAAGAAGCAAGAACGAGTCGAGTCAAAGCGGAAACGCAAAGCACGAGAGCTCGTCCGCGTTCAGCCTCTCAAGAAGAAGGTCAAGATTGTAGAAGAACTAGCGGTTAGCGAAGATGGGCCAGCACCAGCGCCTCCAAAGAAGGTGGAACGATTTAGCTCTTCGCATCTTGGCCCTGTCCGGCAGTCTGCTCGGTCCCAAACGATTGCCAGCGCCAAGGTAACTGAGGCGAGAGTCAGGGAGAACAAGAAGCGGGCCATCAGAACGCAGGAGATCATGCGTATAGCGGCAGAGAAGAAGGCGGCAGAAGCCGGACCAGAGCTCACGCAGGAAGATCGAATGTCGCGAGCACTGCAAATCGAAAAGGTCAACAACAAGAGCTTGAACAGATGGGAGAAATCTGAACAAGAACGCCTTCGACTGCAGAGGGAGAAGTTGGAAGCTATGCGGAACAGGAAACTCGACGGACCACTCATACGATATTGGAGCGGACCTGTTCAATGGACATGGCGAGAAGGGCCAGACGGACCGGTCTACGCTCGTTTCAAGTATCTCAGGGAACCGAGTCAGAAGAATAAGAAGTCGGACAAGAACGAGTCTGAGGATGGGAAGCAATCTCGACGGCAATCTCTTGCAAAGGTCCAAGTCATTGAGGAGACAACCACACTTGACGGCGGTGATGGAACAGCAGAGCCACTGATTGCGAAGGATGAAGAAATGACAGACGCACCTCCTGTGCAGGCCGAAGTACCATCCCTAGGAGATGGAAAGTCTGCCCCTACCAATGACCTCTCTCCCACCGCTCCAGCAACCTCACACAAAAACGCCGGATCCTCCTTTTTAGACGGCATTCAACTCTACGCAACAGACACACCTTCACAACCGGGCCCCGATGCCTCCCGACCCTCCATCCTCATCTCCTCCGCCGATGCCCCCACCCTCATGGCACCCTACACCTCACTCCCAATAGGCTACCACCCCTCCATGCCACCCTACGTCCCCATCCCCTCCCTCCCCGGCACCCACGGCTCCCACCTCCCCCTCCACACCTCAATCGCGACCCGCATCCTCCTCACGCTCTCTCAATTCCCCAACCTCCCCTCCTCCCCTCCCCCCTCGCGCAAAGCCCCCACCACCGACCCCCTCCTCACCTCTCACCTCCTTCCGGACTCCCACTCCGCCCTCTCGGCTGAAGAAAAACGCTACCTCACCACCCGCGCCCGCTCCTCCAAAAACAATCTCGACGTCCTCCCCGCTCCGCCTGCGCGTCCGACGTGCGCCATCACGGGCCGAGTGGCGCGGTTCCGGGATCCGAAGACGAGATTGCCCTACGCAGATATGCCGGCGCATAAAGCGATTCAGAGGGTGTTGGCGAATGGGTGTGCGTGGAGTCCGTTGTTGGGGGCGTGGGCGGGAATCGTAGGGGAGGGGACGTTGGGGAGGACGGCGAGGGGCGTGCCGGCGGGGTGGTGGAAGGGGGAGGTGGGGGTGAGGGAGGTTATTGAGTTGTAGGATGATGGACGAGGTACGGGAAACAGGGTCTTGTAGAGAGGATGCTGTGTTTGTGGTAGGGAGTTCTCGAGCTCATTGTGGATGGGGAAGTGTGAGGCGGTAGATACCCTAGACGTACTAAGATGTTTCATCATGCATGTCATGCAGCGTTTCAATGTTGACGTTTCTGATCAAGCATAATGTGAGCGAAAGCATACTCCGCCGTGGATATAGCGGGCCAACGCTGTGCAAATTTACTGTTCAGAAGATTTCGATTCGAATGCACTCTACCCGTCAATGAATCATCAACGCCTATCCGCTACCGTGTCCCATAATCTTCGAGACGAACAGTGACGCGGAAGTGCATGCGTATGTTTTTCCTGGCCGCTGGCCGCCTATGCACCACGACCAGCAGAGCCACTCCATCACTACCCCAAGCATCATCGAGTCGTCTATTTGTCCTTCTTGCTCTTCTTGGCACCCTTGGTCTTTGCTGTGCCGCGGAACTCCTTGGATCGGTTCTTCCTTTGCTTGCCTGTTGGTGTGTCAGTGACTGTTCTCGTCCTTTGTGTCTGCCCTGTCTTGATGTCTCCTCCATTCTATCAATTTCTTCTTTGTACATGACGTCCTTCTCTTCCCGAAACAATGACAACACAGATAAAAGACGTACGTTGCTGCCTGGAAGCCTTCTCAATCTTGGTGGCGAGGCCGTATCTGATGAGCCTGTATCGGGGCTCGAACTTCTTCATCGACTCGGTGCTCTCGTAGACGAGTGCGAAACCAGTCGTCTTGCCGCCGCCGTACTGTGTCCTGAGGCCGAAGACTGAAACTGCATCCTTGGGGGCCTTGTAGAGCTCTGCAAGCTTGTCGCGGAGGTCGTCCTTGGAAACATTGGCGCGGTTGGGGTGGAGAACGTCACTGCGCGAGAGGGTTAGTGGATGATTCCTAAAGATGTCGTGTATGTTCGTGTGTATTTGCGGAGTGGTTCCAGTGTCCTCTCGACAGTCGTGGTCGTCTTTCGTGGTCGAGAGAAATCTGTGCGGTTGTGGATGGGGCAAACTCACACGACCATCTGCTTGCGTCCGAGCAGTGGGTTGCGAATGAACTTGCGCGTTCGGAGAGTAACCTGGCCTTCCGACATGATTGCGGTGTTGTCGCAGGTCGAAAGTTGGTGTATTGGTGATGGTCGCTACAGCGCTGTCCGGCTTGTCGTTGTTGGTCGTCAAGAATTTGAGGGTGTGCAGCTTCGTGGGTCTTGGTTCTGCCGCGGTTTCGCCGAACAAACGCCAAGATCGAAGATCGAAGGCTTTGCCTGGCCTTTGCCCGCCATGTACATAATCTTCACAAATTCACAGGATGGAAATACATGATGAGGTCAAGACCCTTGTCAGGCAAATCTTACAGCTTATACCTGCGAAGGACTTGCGTTGGCCATCCCCTGACACTTTGCGATCATCACAGAATCAACAATTCATCTACACACGCTGCTTCGATACAGCAAATCCTCGAACTCTAGGACCTGGTAGGTATCGCTACTCGGTGCTCAAGCCGCTTGTGAGGAACATCGAGAACGCAATTGTAGATCCTGAAGAAGATGTAAGCTCAAACTACTGGCGTGCCTGACTGAACGCACCCTCTTTTCATATCCTTCCTGTTCTGATTCGTCGTGCGTGTTGCAGGAGATCTCAGACCAGCTTCTTGAGGCTTTGTCGGAGCTCATGGTGGAGGAGATGCCTTCAGAAATGGATGCCGCGCGGCAACAAAGCTGGGTGACATATGCCACTTCGATTGACGGCAAGGACAGCGATATCGCCATTCTGGAGAGTCGCTCAGTCATTTCTGGATCTGGCACCACAGGACTCAGAACCTGGGAAGCTGCACTGCACCTTGGATCGTATTTGCTGACGTCAAAGGACTCAGCTTTTTCGATCCGGGGAAAGCACATCCTCGAACTTGGTGCTGGGACTGGACTATTGAGTATCTTGTGCGGCAAGACGCTGCAGGCCAGCAAAGTCCTATCGACCGACGGAAGCGAAGAAGTCGTAGATTCATTGAAGACCAATATCCAAGCGAACACGGTGGAGAGTGTTGTGACAGCTGGCGTACTAAGATGGGGGTGGCACCTCAAGGACACGTTGCTCGCGATGCTAGACCCTGACGACCATATTGATACAGTTCTTGGAGCTGATGTGGTAGGCTTATTCATCGCTGCATGTGTGATTGAAGCTCAGCTGATCATGCAAGACATATGATCAAAGCATCATACCTGCTCTAGTATCTACCATACGGCACATTTTCGAAATCTGGCCTCAGGTCGATGTCATAATCTCTGCGACCATTCGCAACGAGGATACTTTTGCCGCCTTTGAAGATGCCTGCCGTAGGTCCACCTTCAGAGATCGACTCTCTCTTTGCTGATCACATCAGACCACAACGAATTCTCGCTTGTAGAGATCGACTTCCCCGTTCAACAAGTCGATGAGCAGCAACAGCTCTTCCATTCTACCTCAACGCACATTAAGATCATGCACATACGTGCGCCGAAGAGTATCCGCGATCCCTTCCGAATAGATTGAAGACTAAGATGATTGCATGGCAATGTCGTAGATCTTCTGGCGCTCCTCTTCCGAAACCGTGTCGCGTGGAGCTGGTTTGATGAACCTCGCCGGGTTCCCAGCAACCACTGTGTACTCAGCGACATCCTGGCACTAGTCAGCAGATTCCAAGGACTTCGCCTGGCTTGTTCACTTTAGTTACTACACTGCCCGCGCCGACAGTAGACCCTTTGCCTATCGTCACACCTGGCAAGATAGTCACGTTACCACCAATCCAACAATCGTCACCGATGGTAATTGGCTTGCCACCCTCTGGACCACGAGTGCCGTTCCTGAGATCAGGATCTGTTGGGTGGGTGCCTGAGTAGAGGGACACATTCGGGGCGAACAGCACTCTCGATCCAATGGTGATCAGACAGGTATCGATCATGATGCAATTGCAATTGATGAAGACGTTGCTACCCAAGCGAACGTTGATACCATTGTCTGCACGGAATGGTGGACACACCCACGGATCGTCTTCGAAGACCGCATCGTCCTCGTCGTCTGTAGAGCCTTCTTTGCGGAGAGGAAGTGGGCTGTCGTCTCCTACAATCCTGGTACTGTCAGTGGCTGATCAAGCACGATACTGCCAGCGAGCTGGATGTCGACTCGGAGTCCAGCTCATCCCTCAATAGCACGCTCAGGACAGGTTGAGCGGTACGCACGACCAAGACTATCGGAACCTGATAGTCGCACAACTCTTCCATATAGCTAGTTTCGCTTCTGGACCTGGTAGTGCGGCAGAAGGTACTATCAGCTGTGTGATGGACCAAGCCAAACACATGGATCGCAAAGACTATCCCTGGTAGTGTGGCATGAAGGCGGCTTTCTTACGCGTACCAAACATTTGTCCCAAGCGTGATAGACATAGCATTCCTGACATCTACATATGGGGCCTGCCTGGCTTACCTTCTCCACAACTCGACCTGTCTTCTTCGCGGCTCGTCTTCCGCATTGTTGAATTCCTTGCAAGCCTTGGCGCACTTCTGCCTTTGTTTCACTAGTTCTGGTGTGAAGGCATGATACAGTTCACCACGAAGTGATCGTGCTTTGTTTTCCGACAATGCCATGCTGTTCCGAAAACCAGTAGAGAACCAACCGTGCTTGAGTATGGCACGACTAGAATCCAGGCGGCTGAAGAAGAATTGTAATTTAAATTATTGAGTGACTCTCGATAATATAGCCTTTGCGGCCTCACGATACAATCGGAAGCTGTGCTGGAATGCTTGTGAGCCGCCTCCAGCTTTGACCAGCTTCTTTCCGCATCCGGACCCTCCCAACTCTTGATATTGTTCTCACTACCCTACAATCATAACTTCGTGAACCAGGGACATATCTCATGATGGATCTACGGGGCAACAGACGATATCTCCTCGACAGTATACCAATACATCGGACAACAGAGCCCTGAGTCCGTACTGCGACACAGCAACAATGGCAGAGACCCAAGGTGTTCATCGCCGACATGCGAATGGCGACCCCAATATTTCGGCACCTCTCAATGTTACGAGGCAACCTGGCGTATCACCTGGAGCGGCGCAAGAGGCTAGGGAACATGCAGGAAACGACTTCATAAAAAGAGCTATCGAGATGCGCCAGCAGCAAGTTGTGGACAGCACTTTCTTGCATGGAGGAACACGAGCACTTGATGGAATAGCACTGCATGCTTTTGCTCTCGGCATGGTACTTTCTACCTCTGTCGTAATAGCCGGATATCTGGCCTGGAATGGACAGCAGATTTGGCGCCTGCCACAATTCGTTGCAACACTGGCCATCTTCCATTTCCTGGAGTTCTACACTACCGCCAGGTGGAATACTACCACAGCCAAGGTTAGCAGCTTTCTGCTTTTCTCCAATGGGACAGCATACAACATCGCTCACTCGTGCGCCATGGTGGAGATAATTGTCACTTCGTTACTAGCGCCACGCTGGCAAGCGAGGTTCTCGACGTGGTACTCAATGCTGTTTGCTGCTTTCCTGGTGTTCCTGGGCCAATCAGTCCGGAGTGTGGCAATGGCGCAAGCAGGAACCAATTTCAACCACATACCGGTCAAGGAGAGGGTGGAGGGACACAGACTTGTCACATGGGGCGTTTACAAGCACTTCCGGCACCCAAGCTATTTTGGGTTTTTCTGGTGGGCTGTTGGTACGCAGCTTTTCGTCGGAAACCTTTTCTGTACGATAGCCTATGCTGTCGTTCTGTGGCGATTCTTCGATTCACGAATCAGGAGTGAAGAAAAGTCCCTCCAGGAATTCTTCGGTGAGGACTACAGGGCGTACAAGGCAAAGACCTTTACCAGGATACCTTTCATCAGGTAATCATGTGCTTCCTTTGCTTTGACTTGCGCCGGTGGTGCTTATATTTGCTTATTACTTGCGCACCACAAGCAGACCAATCCACATTTTCAAACTTATCTGCCCCCACTTTACGTGCACATGCGGTCGGACATCTGCACACAGGACTCCACATTTGATGTGATCACCTCTCACCTGGCATGTCGGCTGAGCGTCGAGAAGCCTCGCGTGGACGTCGGATTACGCGCGGTTTTAACAACGCCCTACATGATGTGCGTGGAGCTGCACAGGACATCCGTCGTCGTACGCACTACAGACGTCAAGCATTTCGATGGCGAGTGGAGGATGCTTTGTTCGATTCACTTGACGTTGTCTGCGACATCATCGAGAGACTACTTGCTCGCAGACACAGAAGACGACCAGGCTCCAACTCGTCCTCAATGGGACAATCGAGACCCGACTACGAGGAACAGAATCATTCGATAGAGCTTGATAATGAATGGCAGCAAGAGCTGGTAGTTGAGGAACAGCATCGCTCGGGAAGCTCAGAAACCGGCACATGGACGAGACTGGAATCGGAAAGGGAGCAGCCCATCCGAGTGCTTGATAATTCAAGATCAACAGATCAGCCTATCATTACATGGTCGAACTTCCAGTCGTGGTACTATGGTCGCGACGCTCGCATTCAAGCAAACCCTGACGTCTACGATCCAATCACTCGAACGATTTTACAGCACGAACCGGGACATGTCTGCTGTACCACGGTGCAACTCGACCTGAGTCCTGGTAGGACAGCGGCAGGATTCAATGTCGGCAATGACCTCCAAGTTGCGGATTATGTCCATCGAGCTGCCTTGAACATGAGCAGGTCGGATCATTCGATGCACGAAGCGAGGCTTAGGACAATGGGTGAGCTCATGGCGGTACCGCGGGTAACAAGAAGTGAGGAGCAAGCAGAGCACGACAATATCGTACATTATGATCGCTTGACGAGGTGGTGGGCACTGGGCGCTGGACCCCTGGGTTAAGGTCTCCTTGCTATTCCCCCTAACGTGCCCTGGTTGGCTGAATAGCGGTCCTACATTGGAAGAGAAAGCACACTGAAGTCTTTGTCATTCGGATAGAATAAGATATCTGGCACACCTCTGAGCTTTGTCGTTCTCAGTACCGCGAGTCGATCCTTGTGGTCAGACAAAGGGTTTCTATAGTGGCTGACGGCCTTTGTGGTAAGGGAGTACATAGTCCGTCCATGAAACTCGAATGTACAATAATTGCTCTCATACAATCTCAAAGCCTCGTCCGGACCAGCTGATACTGTGAAAACATTTATACAAGATACGTTGTAAATGGAACGGAGAGGCGTATTTGCATCTGTCATGTCGTCCTTGGCACCAAACGGAAGCTTACTCGACCAGCCTTGGAGCGGATCGACACAAATGAACTACCTCACAGCGACACCCATCCTTCACCAAAAACCAAAGAAATGGCTTCGACGATATGAGCGACCCTCTGCGCGAGACATTTATGCACACTTCCGACAAGAACACATACCAACATTCGACCGCGACCCCGCCATGAGCGGCCTCCTCCAGCTCTCCGACGTGGGCAAACTCGCGCCGAACGATGACACCCTTCAGATCTTCAGAGACAAGCTCACAGATGCTGTGGGCAGTAATAAGAGGGGCTTCCCAGGCGCACAACCGGTATCCTTCGCACGAAGACACCTACAAGAACTGAAGGATGCAGAGTCAGTTGCACCTCCTGCTCCACGCTCTCAGAAATTCGTAGGGCATACTGACAAGTTGCAACCTAGCTATTTCGTCTGTGAGAAGACTGATGGCATCCGATGCCTCCTCTTCCTATCCTTCCATGTCACGGCGGACGGCAACACCGAGATGGCCTTTCTGGTAGACCGAAAAAACGACTTCTACTTCATTGATAACCCATCCTTCCACTTTCCCTTGCCCAATCAAGCTCCTGACACCTTCCATACCGACACGGTCATAGACGGCGAGCTAGTGCTAGACACATACCCCGACGGCCGGACCGTCCGACGATACCTAGTCTTTGACTGCCTCGCGCTCGACGGCAAGCCCATCACCAACCGAACACTTGACAAGCGTCTGGGTATCTTCGACGCGAACGTCTTCAAGCCCCAACAAGCACTGCTAAACAAATACCCTGAAGAGAAAGAGCAACAACCTTTCGAAGTCCGCATGAAAAAGCTGGACCGAGCATACGGCGTAGAAGGCATCTTCAAAGAAATGCCACTCCTCACCCACGGCAACGACGGCATAGTCTTCACCTGCCGCACCACCCCCTACAAATCCGGTACTGACGAAAACATCCTCAAATGGAAACCCCCGCACGAAAACACCATCGACTTCAAACTCCAGATCGGCGCCTTTCCCCGCCTGGGCGGCGACACCAATGGGCACACCCTTACCAACGGCACCCTCGCCACGGACGACTTCGACTACGACGCCTGCCCATCCTTCAACCTCCTCGTCGGGGAAGGTCGCGGCCGGCACTCCGTCTTCGGCACCCTCTTCGTGTCCGACGACGAATGGACCAGCATGAAATCCCTCAACCAAATGCTCGATGCGCGCATCATCGAATGCTACAAAGACAGCCAGGGGAGGTGGCGGTTCAAGCGCGAGAAAGACGGCACCCCGCGGTTCCGTGACGACAAGGACGATGCGAATCACGTTAGCACGGTGCATAGCGTGTTGGAAAGTATTGAGGACGCGGTGTCTGAGCAGGATTTGATCGCGCATGCCGCGGAGATAAGGGCGAGGTGGAAGCAGAGGGAGGCTGAGGCGGCGAGGCAGGCGAGGGAGCAGCAGCAGGGTCGCCCGGCTTAGAAGGGGAGGTGGGATTCCGGTGCTGGTGCGGTGGCGGCGGGGTGGGCGAGGCACGGGGGAGAGAAGAAGTGATGTTTTGAGCGAGATCGATGACAAGGCGTTACCAGGGAAGGCATGACTGGACGACTTTTGATACCCCCAGCATGGCGTCGGGTTGGCCCGGTTTGAGCCATAGGAATGACACTGATTTCAAAAGCTCACTTGGGCCGATGTACCATTGACTATGTCCCTGCCAATACCAGTGCTCGTGACAATGACCATGATAATCATACCAGCTAATTTCCCACAAAGGGTATCTACTTTTCTGTGCATAGGCATACAATTCTTAAAGCACTCCCCCCCTCTCCCCCAAGACTATATACTCTCTCACTCCTCCTCAGCATCCTCCATCTCCTCATCCTGATCCCCTCCCTCGTCCTCATCCTCATCTTCCACCTCCGCGACAGACTTCCTACTCCTCGTCGCCCTTGTCGCCGCGCCTCTCGTGACCTTCTTCCCCGCACCACGGAGAGGCTGCTTCTGCTTCGCTTTCGCCTGGGGCTTCTTCTTCTCCTTCGCTGCTGCAGGGGAAGAGGCTGCGGGTCTGGGCGCGGGGGCTTTTCGTTTGCCTTTTGATGCGGACACAGGCGCTGGGGCGGGAGTGCCGTCTTCCTCCTCGTCGGCGGGCTGGTCTGAAGCTTCTTGTTCGTTCTCGTTCTCGTTGTCGTCGTCGTCGTCGACTTCGACTACCGGTTTTGGCTGGCGGGATTCGCTTTTTGATGTCGGTGTCGGTATCAATGCCGACTTTGGTCGACTCGAAATGGCGTCTTCCATTTCCTCGTCCTCGTCTTCTTCGCCGCCTTCGGTCTCGCTGTCGTCCATGCCTTTGTAGCTCTTTCCTACGACGCCTCGGGAACTCTTCCTCCTCTCGCCTGTTCCTTCTGCTCCCTCCCCGTCCCTGTCTTCGCGCCAGCTCTTCCTCTTGGGCGTCTTCTTCACTCTGTCCTTCTTGACCCCGTTTGTGGTTGTACGCGGCTTCTTCCTTGCCCCATTTGCGCTTTCGCCTTTTCGTTTCCGCCCTTTGAGCCAGCCACGGACCTCGTCCTCCAGACCTTCCAGTACGGCTTCGTTAGCCCAGGTCTTCTCTGCTACTTCCTGCGACTTGGCGTGGCCTTTGATGGTCGCAAAGATGCCTGCTGGCATGCCAATCTTGTCTCCAGTATAAGCGCGGAGCTGCCAGCCTTGAACGTCGGCAAACTCGCGGATTGTGGCAAGGGCGATGTCAGTCAGGCACCAGAGGCGTTCGTTGAAGTTGTTAGGGTTGATGCCGTCTTGGACTGTCTTGCAGCGCTGGGCAACGGCGTAGATGAGGGGAAGATTGTCTGGCCTGGCGACGGCGCGGAGGTAGAAGAGGATGTACTGTGCGAACTCGGTCTGGTGTTCGGGGAGAAGACTGAAGTCGGTGTGATGTGTGAGAAGGCTGAGGAGTCTGGCAAGGGCGTATTCCATGCTAGAGTCTTTCACCTTAGCCGCCATCGCTGCACGAGCACGGAGCCAGGTCAGTGTTGGGTCTTTCACAGAGGCGGATGGCTCAAAGGCGAGGAGGAACGTCATTGCGTGGAACCGGTTGGGTAGGCGATTTTGGCCCAGATATTTCTTGAGGGCTGTGACGAATCCCAGTCTCACTTGAGTGAGCGGATCCTGACCAAGTAGAGCAAGCGTATTGAATGCTTTTGGCTCGAGCATATGATCAAGCTGTTTGCTTGCACAAGATAGCTTGAGCAAAAGAATGCCCGCAGTGACTCGCAGGCGGGACTTCCGATATGCTGGTACCGGCTGATCAGAGAGCTGTCCATTGGAGGACAAGAGCTTTTGTAGCAGGCTGTAAACCGGTTTGGCAGTGTCCTGTACAGTCTTGTCCGCGTCTGCACCAGATGTCAAAGCTGCATACCCTCGCTGCCGGTTTACGAGGATTCTGAGAGCCCAGATCTTTGCAGCTGTATCTTCATCCAGCTCGTCTTTCCATTCGGAATCGTCATCGTCTATGGGCTCAGAATGCACCATCAGAACATCCCTGATAGCGATGGTGGTGATGGCGTCGGTCTCGTCCTCCGCCAAATCAGGTGCAGCAAGTAGCATAACTTGACTCAGTGCCGCAAGTCGGGACATGTAGTTGTCTGCTTCGAGGGAGAAGTTCTTTGTGCATTTGCTGACAATCTCCTTCACGTACATGTCCTTCTTTCCCTGACTGGATGCTATCACAGAGACAGCATGCTTGGCAGCTTCGGGAGGGTTGCTGTGCAGCGCATACTGTAGCATTGATTCCAGGAGTGCGCGCTCCTGTGGCATGTCCTGAGGATATTTTTGTGCAAACCCAGCGCAAGCCTTAAGCGTTTGTACCGTGCCGTCGTCGAGCTCGGCATCGGATTTGGGGACGTGCTCGATCAGACTTGTACACATAGTCCGCACATGTGCTTTGAAAACATCGGGGTGATTCTCCGAGATCTCACGCAGAACCTCGTGAGCTACACTACTGAAGTCGCTCTCCTCGCGCCTTGAAAATCTGAGGATGGTCGGCACATGGCTTCTGTTATAGACGAGAATGCTGCTTTGAAGAATCATTGGTAGAAGGGAGATCAAGATCGATGATGTGTTGCCCGTTGCTTCCGAAAAGCGCTTTTTAATCTCTTTCTGCAGAATGTTAGTGTTGTCCGGTGAAGACGGATGCACTGCTTACGATCGCATTGACGACTTTCTTGTAGTCGCTCGAGACATCAAATGTGAAGCGAATGAGATGGTATGCTCGGCGGTCGTGCTTCTTTGCAAACTTCCAAAGATGATCTGATGCCGTCATCGGCTCAGGGCTGCGTCTTGATAATCCGTCAATGACTTTGCCCAGTCTGCTCTTGACATCTGTGCCCTCCGAGTTGGTCGTTACACCGCCCTGCAACAATTGTCAGTCATACTCAATGGAAGAATAAACATCTTCGCAGCTTACGTTCCAGTCTTCACAAAGCTTCAAGAAGGCCTCCATGTACTGCCCAAACTTGACCTGTTGCTTTTGCATGACGAAGAACACCCTCTTTGCCCGTGGGTCCAGATCTGTACATAGGGCAAGAATACGCTCGGCTCTGATAGCGTCAGGATCTGTCCTCGTTGCGCTGGAAGACTGTGATGCTTGGCTATCCTTGATGCGCTGCGAATTGCCATTTGCCTTTGCTGCCGCTTTGTCCTTGATAGGTGGGTACTGCAGAGGCATGAGATTCTCGAACAAAGCGCTCTGAGCAAGCAGGTTCAGATCTGCATCATTGGCATAAGCTGTCTCCAGGATCTTGCTTGGGATGGTACCAAATAGTGCTTGAATGCGTTCGTTTCCCTCTATAATGGCACCTGAGGCGACGCCCCAAAGCTTGCTTGCGAGCTCCATGGCTTCCGCTCGCACCGGTTGCTTCCTGTCTCGAATCTTGTTGACCAGTTGATGCAAGACTGAATCTTCCTCGTCCGTGCCGCCACTCGGACCGAGTTTCTGGACGACGTCTTCAAAGCTGAAGCTAGCAATGGCTCGCACGGCCGCAAGACGGACTTTGTCATCACTGTCTTGCAAAAGATCCGAGAGACACTTGAGCATCCTGTCCATCTCATCGCGATCCAGACCCATGCTTCCAGCAGATGTGAGGAGGATACGGCCTACTGCAGAAGCAAAAGCAGATCTGACATGAGCGGATTTGTCGTTTTTGCGACTAATGAAATTGGAATACGCGCCTGGGTACGTGGAGCCGAAATCTTGAGGCGCAGCAGGTGCGGTGAGGACGTCGTAGCTCTTCGATCGCTCTTTGCCAGACTCCACGCTCTGCGAGGGATACGCCGCCGGATCCAGTGGCTCCGATTCGGGTAGACCAGCTGCTCCAATACCTGAGACTAAGTCACCAGTCGTCTCCACTGCCAGGACTCGAATGTCAACGTTGTCCGCGGCCAGTTCAGCCTCAAGTTGTGGCACCACATTTTGTATGCAATCCGGTGAGGATCTCCATAGCTCGCGTAAAAGCTTGTGCGCCTTTGCCAATTCCTTCATGTCCTGTGTACTGGGTCCTGCGAGTATAGAGTTGTCCTCGTCGTCACTTTCGTCCCCTAGTCTTCTCTTCTTGCCTGCTGCTTTGGTCTTTGCGCTCATGGCTGAGTCCGATGCATCAACGACGACGGTGCTGAAGTACTGACTGACAGCTCTGGACATGCGTGACGGACAGTTTGAGCAGATGTTCTTTGCCACGACATATGCTGGAGGGAGCTCTCGTGCTGTTTGCTCGCTAGCTCGAGCTCCTTTCCTTGATAGTGAGGTGAGGCCGGAGTCCGTCCGTAGAAATTGAGCCAAAATGAGCTCCACCACGTCCGCAGGAAGTGTCTCCGACTCTTCAACCAGCGACGAGAGCAAGCTTGTGAGACTGATCTCAACATTCTTGCCCATTGACTTCTCCCCGTCCTCCTTCGAGAAATCCGTGACCAGGTCGAACACAGTCGCGAATAGGCGGACCATCAAACTCTCGGAAGAGGGAATATCGCCCACCAGTACGATGCTCTTAACTTCGTCCAGGGAAGCGACTATGCGCATATGCTGGTTGCTGTATGGATCTTGAGGAGAGCCTAGTGCCGGTATGACTGTGGTGATTATGTATTCAAAGATCTCCTGACATCGGTCAATCTCGTACTCCATGCATCCTTGCCAGATGACCAACCTTTAGTTGTGCGCCAGTGTAGGGCGCGTGTGGCGCTGTGAGGCGGAAGACCTCCACAATACAGCATGCTGCCCATGCTCTCACACCTTTGTCCTTGTGTCCGAGCACGTTCGCGTGAACCAGGTCTCGCCCTACTGCTTTGACATCGTCCTCGGGACATCTTTCTTGGTCGATGGCAACCAGTTCTGCGCTGAGGGTCTTGAGTCGTTTGAGAAGCTCTGCAACTGCAATTGGCTTTCCTGGTCTCCCAATCAATTGCTGATCGAAGTTGAGAGAGTGTTCTCTAGCCTCTCCCTCGGTTTCTGATTCCTCTGGCTCGACAGCCTCGACTGGAGAGCTAGCTTTCCGCCGGCTTCGAGGTGCCATAACGGAGAAGTCACCCGTACCTTTGGCCTGGAAGGGCTGCGATCAGATCTGTGACCGGCGACCAAGAATGAGCTCAAAGCTCTGTAAAGATCCGCAGCACGAAGTGAGAGTTAGTGGTTCCAGATCGCGAAAGCGATCGCATCGCGTGAGGTCGACGCGCTAAATTATTGCCAAGAAATTCGCGACTGCAGCTCGAATGCGGGGAACAAGCTATGCCTGATATAGTAATTTGTGCATGTGAATGTGGTGGATCGACGAAGATACCATCATTGACTTGATGTCGCATTCAATCTCCACCGCACGATAACATTCCACACACGCAAAATTGTTAGTGACTCTGGCAGCTAGTTCAGCAGCTTCTAATCGGAGGCTCTCGACGTTCTCTATATCAGCGCTGGGCTCAAAGACTGTGTGAGGCTTGCTTGACTCTCTTGAGCCATAGCTTGCCTAAGCTGTCACAGCTGGATGGTCGCATCCTGAAGATATCTCCTACGATTCATACGACATCTCATAACTCTGTTCAGTCGCCTCTGTAATCATGGCGGTCAAAGAAACGAATCCCCTGGTTTCCGAAAAGCCATCAGAATCGCCACTTGTGGTGAAGCTGCACCCACTCGTCCTCATCACAATCACAGACTATATATCACGACATACGTTGACGGAAAAGCAAGGCCCGATCGTCGGAGCAGTCCTTGGACAGCAGAATGGCCGAGAGGTGACATTGGAGCATGCTTTCGAGAGTGTGGTCAAGCCAAAGTCACAGAATGATGGCAATGAAACTGTCATTATGGATGAACCATGGTTTGGTTCTCGTCTCGCACAATGTAACTTACCACGATACCGTCCTTGATAACAGCACTGACTGTATGCAGATAAAGAAGTGCATGCAAACCCACCCCTGGATCTCACCGCTGTCTTCACTTTGGGATCAAGCAAAGGACCTGCCCCTGACCATGTGCCAATCGTGCAGCAGGCCAAGGCCAACTACAACGACGACACACTTTTGATACTGTTTAATCCAGAGACCATCCTCGACGGGTCATTGACTGGTGGAAAGCTGCCTATCACGCTGTACGAGGCTTTCTACGAACCTGGCACAGAAGATGCCGACAAGGGACTTCAGGTCGATGGCTGGGGTATGGGTCGTCAGCTACAGCTCAAGTTTCGTCAGATTCCCTTCGAAGTCGACACTGGCGATGCAGAGATGATCGCGGTCGACTATGTTGCCAAAGGTGCCGCCAACGCAAGTCAAGCCGTCGATCCGCGCAAAGCCAGCACAGTCACTACCTCCGCGAAAGGCAAAGGCAAGATGTCCGACATTGAGAAAGCCCAAGAAAACGCCACCCTTTCACCCGAAGACGAAGAGCGTAAGGCCGCTCGCTTTCCCCTCTTTGTACCGGCTTACTGACCCCCTTTCCTAGTCATCTCCTCCCTCACCTCCAAAGCCAACGCCATCAAAATGCTCCACACCCGCATCAACCTCATCAAGACCTACCTCTCCACCCTGCCCGCCTCTTACCTAACCAACGCCTCCCTCCAACCCGCCCCCGACGCCCCTCTCCCTCACATTCTCCTGCGCCAAATCTCCTCCCTCCTCTCCCGCCTCCCGCTTCTCGCCCCACCCACCACCGGCTCTGCCAACCCCGAAACCACCGACGTAGGCCTGACCACGCTCCTCGCCGCTCTGACCAAAACAGTGGCGGACACGAGAGAGCTCAC
Organism: Elsinoe batatas; assembly: GCA_017309325.2. Classification (NCBI taxonomy): domain Eukaryota; kingdom Fungi; phylum Ascomycota; class Dothideomycetes; order Myriangiales; family Elsinoaceae; genus Elsinoe; species Elsinoe batatas. The sequence continues at coordinate 1,134,113 of JAESVG020000009.1, forward strand.
GCAGAAAGCGAATATAGTCAACCGAGCAAGGACAGACAGGAAGCAGGCTCAGCTTGCGCGGGAAGCGGGAGACGGGGAAAGGGGAGGCGGAGGCGGAGGGGGAAGCGGGGAAGGAGGATTTGCACGGTATATGAGGGGGCAGAGAGGGGGCCAGGGGGGTGGGTTCGGGGGCGCGACGGCGCCGTTTGCGCCCGAGGAAGGGGGGTTTGATAGTGGTGTTGATGGCGGAGAGGATGGGTATTAGGGTACCTTGCGGCGGTTTTTCAAGGGGCGGAGGGGAAGGGAAGGAGATTGATGAACGTCCTGATGGCTATGTATATAGAGGACGGTCTCTGGGATGGGTGGCAGGGGATGGGCTGCTGTTCAGGGGTGAAGTAGCTGGAGATTTTCGCGTAACGAGGTAAGCTAGTCAATGAACTAGCTGGCTTTTCGCCCTTGTACCGAAGAGCCGTAGTGCACATGTGGCGTTCCTCCATAGACGTAGGGAGCATCATCACGACGAAATAGCATATAGAATGCCCTCATGGACGAGTCACATTTCCTCATTAGTCGCTGTGTCGAATAGGCTTGCTTGTGCGCCTATTACTGCAAATTATCGTTCTCCTCGCTGTACTCTCGCAAGCCCCTGAAGCCGTGTCCGATATCGTACACTCACTTCCCCCGAGCTGAGCTCAACTCCCATCAGCAACCCACAATGTCCTCGTTCCGCTCATTACTTCCTCCATCATCCCCTGTCGTCTCTGATCTCTGGTATCCATTGTCCGGTATCCGACCTCTGTACCATGCTCCCCTTCGTCCAGATCCTACATCATTCACAGCCATTCGTCAGGTCGAATTCAGGTCCCGATCCAAGCGTCCTAAGTCCCAGTCGAGGTCCAGTTCCAGTATCCTACGCCCCAGTACCCCTGGCTCTCCTCGAGGGCAGAGTCATCCAGTACACAGCCTGAGTCACGGCGGATCATGGCGTCGTCTGCGTCCTCGGTGTAGTTGTCGGTGTTGTAATGTCCCTGGTAGTGATGGGCGTTGTTGCGATGCTGCTCGAGGTCGACCTTTCCCTGCACACTCTGCTGGTAGGAGCGGGTCTTCTTGATGGTCATTTTCTTGCCTCTGGGAGTGGGGATCTTGCTTGGGTATTTGCTGTCGTCGTTTTCGGAGGTCGAGTGAGGAGGGTCTATGGGGTCATTGTTACTAAGAATGTCCAGGGGAGAAGGGGGGTCCGAGGCTGGGAGGACAGGGAGCTGCTCGAAGGAGAATTTACCGATGAGTTGCAGTGATTTGACGGATCCTGTGGGAATGTAGAGACCAGCGGCGAGGTCTTTGATAGGGGACTTGAACATGAGCCCTTCGGAAGCTTGTAGACGTTCGGCTTCTGGGGTGACGGGACGGTTGCGGAGGGTGAGAGTTTGAGAGGGGGAGATGGTTGCTAAGCCTTGTCCTTCTTTGTCCTTGCCGGATGTGTGGTACGCCCTGGTGGTGCGTTCGCCATTTAGATGCTCGGTTGAAGTGACGCCCTCATCGAAATATTCTGTTTGGTCGTGGTCAGACTCCGTTCCTTCATGTGTCGCGTACCAGGAAGCCCAACCGGCTTCCTCTGAAGCAATGGCAGAACCATAGTCCCAATACTCACCCTCCTGTTGGACAGTCTCGTCAATATCCTCCTCAAGCGGCTCTCTATCAGGGTAGGAGACTGCTGTGTTCCTCTCGACGTATGCCTGGAGTGACTCAGCAAAAGTGGTTCCTCCATCGTTGGGTCCTAGGTCAATGATTTCCTGATCATCGGGTTCGACCACATCTTCTGGCTTGACTTCCACCCTGAGCAAACTTCCTCCATTCAACTTTGGACTTTTCACAGGCCTGCGTAATGGTGTCTGCTCATCCGGCCAGGGTACGGGATACTTCTTCAACAGCTCGGTCCCAAACTCGAAATCTGTGTCCTTCAGGTGACGTAGGACTTGCTGAGCTTGATCCAATCTCTCCTCAATTCTCTTGATCGTTTCCACTTCGGGTACTTCCAGCTCGATCATGACTTCCAAGGAGTGAGTGAAATTGTCGATCATCGCCTGCAGCGCGTCCTGGTCCTGGTAGCGCTGTGTTATATCGCTTTGAGCGGCGCAGACAGCGCAGAGCTTGTGCTGGGGAAAGATCATGCCGAAGTTACCATGGCAGTATACCCTGGTGTCGGTGTAGGGGCGACCCGCATCGTCGAAGCCGGTCTTTTCGCAGCCGAACGTCCCGCGGCAGACGGAGAGGCGCTTCTTCACCTGACAGCCGCAGTCGTATGCCAGGTAGATGGTGCGGCACATGGTGGGCACCTTGCAGAGTGAGTCCTCGTGTGAAGTTCGAGGTGATCCGGTCGCCGAGTTCCAGTGAGCTTCAGTATGGGTTTCTGGTAGTTTCCAGAGGGCAGGTACTACCAGAAAGGCGGCGGCGGCAGGGGCAAAGCAAAGGGGAAGGCACGACTCACCACGTGGATTTGATGGGCCGGGTTGGCCTGCTGGTAGGATATTCGAGAAGCTGGTAGTACCGTGGCAGCTTGCTGGTAGTAATTAGGAGGGTGAGGACGTGGATGGCAGTGGTATAAAACTTCAAAAATGAAGCTTGACAAAACCTGGTAGGTATAAAAAAAATTGTGTGTGCGACGAGAAGAAAGGATAGCATTAGGAATACGACTCATGCAGAGCCTTCTGGTATCATCTTTCACATGCTCAGATCCACCCAAAATTGCCAAATGCATGTGATGCAGCCACTCTCTTTCCCTCCCTTAAAACGCCGATGTTGAGCCCGGGTGCTGCGCTATGTTGCCAAATGTGTAGTCGTTCAATCATTAATCGTGAGAGGGAAGTGGTGTTCAGTATCTTACAATCGGCGGCCCGTTGAGTTGATCTTGAAGCAGTACACCATCCTTGATACCCAGCTTTTCCATCTCGTCCATCCATGTTGTGGATCTCTTCTTGCCAAGCTTCCACTTGAACTTCTTTCCTTCTTTTTCAGAAGGCGCCGGCGACGGGGTACCGAGGGAGCTGATGTCGTCTGCGTACTGATACTTGGGAGTTTTGAGCGAGTTGAAGAACTCTGCGCTACCTTGGCTACTCAAGCTGCTCTTGCGAGAGATGAACTCGGTCTCGCCAGTGATAGGGTCCTGGCGCTTTTCGAGGAAACGTTTCGGTACAGCACTGGGAACGACAATAGGGGAGATCATGTCGCCGCGATATCGACGCTTCTCGCTGACGGACGTTTCGCCGCCCTCTGTTGGGGTCCAGGCATAGTTGCCAGATCTTCGCTTTTGACTCATGCTCGTTCTGCCCCCAGCTGGCGATGAATCTCGACTCTCGCTGGGTACCCAGGAGTAGTTGCCAGACCGACGCTTCAGAGCCAAGCTAGCGCGATGGTCCGCGTTGGGAGGCATGCCTGATTCGGCAGGAAGCCAGGAGTAGTTGCCGGATCTTCGTTTCAAGCTGACACTTTGAGAACGAGAAATTGGAGTGACGTCCATGTACTCCTGTTCGACAGGTAGCCAAGAATAGTTTCCCGACTTGCGCTTCGTCTTGAGATCCGTTGTCGATGTGGTCGTTGCGCTAGTGACAGGCTCCGACGGCGGAGACTCTGCAGAAGGAGGGTCCGAAGGCACCGCTATGACAGGGACGGGAGGTGGAGCAGTCACTGGAGGTGGTGGAATGACGAGAGTGAGCTCTGGTGTTGACTTTGCAACTCCAATTTCCTCTGGATCCAAAGCGGGCGGTGGGCTCACTGGTACCTCTTGTCCGTCCATGAGAGAGTCAGTCGGCGTCGACTTGGATAACGGCAAAGGCTTGCGTTGAGCCTTGGTGATGATGGGTATAGGCGGCGGTGCCATGGTTGCCATGACATGTGGTAAGATGGGACTCTCGAACTGATGTACTGGTATCCTTGGGTGAGTGTAGTCAAAGTCCGAGTAGGATTTGCGGTAATCGGCCTTTCGCTGGACGTCAGGTTGCTTTTGTTTTGAAGGTGGTCCCATGGACTTTCTAAATTCCTTCTTCAGCTCTGCCGCCGACTTTTTGAGATCCATAGACCTTCGCTTGGCGGCCGATTTGTTCCAAAGAGCGGCGATGTGTTTTGGCTTTTCTGCAGTCTGGTCACCAGGTCGCTCAAGCGCTTGCTGTGTCAACGACGGCGAATCTTCCCCCTGCCACTGATCAATGCTTGGCAATGGCGGCAATTCCCGATTCAGGTTGAGCGTATTCCGGTTACGTAGCGACGCTCCACTCCTCCCATTACTCAACCTCGTATCATCTTGCTCAAAGTCACCTGACTCTCTCCATGAGTTCCATGACTGACGCCAATTCTTCCAGCTGAAAACATTCTTTCCACCCGGCATTACACCCGATGATGCACTACTCCGTCGAGAATCTGACCATCTTGCTCTGCTGCCCCCGCGACTGCTCCCACGTGTCGACCCTGGTCGTATGTACTCTTGAATTCCTCTCGTTATACTCCTCGCCCGACTCCTCGATCTGCTTTGTCCCCGCTCGTGCCCCTGGCCCTCCTCTGCCCCACCTGCGAACGGCTTATACCATGACTTCCTTTGCCGTCCGCGGTCCTCCTCTTTCAGGGCGGCAATCTCTGGGTCTACTCTTGCTGGTGCATGATAGGAGGCATACTTGGCGCGCTTGCCAGTGAAGGTGCCCGACGCTGACGCGGTGGCATGGTTGACAGGGAGTTCTGAAAGGTCAGTCTGAAGATCCTGGGAATCCGTATCCTGGGTAAGATCACGGCGCACCTGCTTGGGTCGGACGGGCAGCTGATTCATGGGCAAGTTGGACGCCACTGAAAAGGACCTTGAGGCCTGTCTGCCAGTCGGGGCTTTTTGGGTCGCTCCCTTGTCGAGGCTGGTGGTCGACTCTGCCCTTCGACGGCTCCTGTCGGCCAGTGAGGTGAAGTGTGAACGGTCGGAGTCGACGAAAAGATCCTTTAGAGCAGTGTCAGGCTTGTAGGCATACTTGCTCCTGTCAAGCGGACCATTTGGAACAGGGAACTCAAGGAGATCATTGTTGGCGGCCGGGTTGGAGAAGTTCCGCGTGTGCTTTGAACCGGACATGGAACGCTGACGAGCCGCCTCGCTCTTGGACCTCACAGCAGTGTAGTCCAATGGCGGAAAGCCCAACTGCTCATATGGATTCTCGTGCTCGACGTAGGCGTCGGAAGGGATTGTGTTGTTCACGATTCCAGCGCAGGCAAGTCGGAGATCCACCTCGGTTCTAGCAGGCAGCGGGTCACGTCGTCCAGGGTGGGGAGAAGGCGGCGGACTGTATTCATCAGAGTAGGATTGGCCATCCCTGCTGCCTTTTCTATCTGACTTTCCAGATCCGAACGTCTGGGCGAGATGTTAGTGATTGACGCTACCTCTCTAGGCATGATCGTCTCCTCACCTCTCGAAAGTTGAACGAAAACTTTCGTCTCATCATCTTGATATCGACTATCTGACCAGTCGAAGGCGTGAAGATGTGAAAGTGATCAAATGTCGAAAGATTGAACAGGAAGCTGGGTCGTTGTCGGCCGTTGCGGGCGGTTGGATAAGGACGGGGGATAGGCACGTTGAGCAGAGGATAGCGTGGAGCGGGTAATCCGCCTTCAATCGGATTGGTGTTCCTGATGGTACAGTTGCCGGTACAGCATCTTGTTTCAAAGCATGCTGTACAGAGGAGTTCGGCGGTGGAGGTGTTCGTCGGAGGAGATATTGGGGGTGAGAGGCGAGGGAGAAGGGGCGAGATGTCGTTGTGAAGGATGATGACAGCTGAGGACGACCGAGAAGGAACCTTAGCTTCTTTCCCATGTCTCTCTGCTCACATCCCGTCCACCATGTATGCACGGTTGACGATCCATCAGATGGCATTGGCCAATCAAGCGTGTTCCTGGGCGCCTCTTTTCAATCCTTCCGCGTTTGGACGTGCCGTTGCGGCGCCCGTTCTGTTGCCCACTCGCTGCCCACGCCGGATCTTTACCGTCAGCGCAGTGTCCATGACTACCTTGCGACGGCGACTGGTTGGGACATTCGCGACTCTACCTCGGTTATATGGCTGCTACTCGTGGCCCTCGGACTTGACTCCAAAAATATCTTCGTTCATCACCGCTCGTGCATTCATCGATCCCAGCACTTCGGGTATCTCCTGCAGTGGGCATTTACAGGCCTCCCCACTTGGTACAACCACTACGCTTTCCATCATCCTTCACTGGATATTCAACGGCTTTGCGTGTGGCCGTTGTACATGACCACCACTCTCACCGGCGCTGAAACATTGTGCTTCACAGTCGCTCGACCGGTACACATTTACCTCATCTATTGGACTGTTACAATGCTTCGCACAGCCCGGCATATTTGCTACGGCATACACTGGCGACGAGCCTCGCCATCAACCTATGACTTGTTCTCGATGCGGCTGGAAGGTCTAGCAACCCACGCTAGAAGCATGGAAGCCCGTTGATCGAGGCGTTCTCCATCGCTGGTAGCTCTGGGTGAATGAAGAGCTTGCGCCCCAATCGTGACAAGCTATAGCCCTAGCCGTCATACTCTGTCCGACTTGTGCAACTATAGTCAACTAGTATTTGTCAATGTTGCACCTGAAGGAGCGTTGTCTAAGGTGTAAGCGAGTAGTAAGTATCGTGGTCGGCATGTGGAGAGAAGGAATGCCTTGGATTGCTGGCTGATCACTGGGGGAGTTTCCGATGCACTACCTGCATGTGGTACCTGTTCTACCACTACCCTGTGTTTCTTCACAAGTTGCTCTTTCCCCCAAAAACCGTGGTCTCTAACCACTCCTTCACATGAGCATTGACCTCGTCACTGGCCTGCCAAAGCGCCCAATGCCCTGCTGTGACCTCCTTGCGTATCAGGTTTGGCACACTCTTCTCCATGCCTGCTGAAAGCTCCTTCGTCAGGATATTGTCTTTGTTGGCGAGAATGTACAACACAGGTTGTGCCACCTTCCTGTTTGAGAGGTTGAGCTCATCGTCAAAGTTGACCTTCCTTGTCCGGTACCAGTTCACTGCGAATGTCAGCATGATCACCTACAGAACGCAAGCATGACTTACGTGGTCCATGTATTCCCTTCCTCGCATACTGGTCAACCACATACTTCATCTCCTCTTCTTCCACAAGTCGGCTCCTCTCCACTTTTCCAAGCAGGCTGAGATCGATGCCCTTTGTTGGCGTCATGAATGTGCGTCCTTCGGGTACCTTTCCTCCGTATACGCCACTCAAGAATTGCTCTAGATTCTCTCTAGTCTTGACTCCCTTCTCTACCTCGCCACTGGCCAAATGGACCTGGTATCCGAATTGCGGCACCGGTCCATTTGCCAGTTGCTCGCTGCTCATGTAGACCGTGCTGGGGGATGCATAGGGTGTGCAGACACTGAAGACATGGGTGACCAATTCAGGGTGCCACTGTGCGAATCGATAGACGACCATTCCGCCCCTGCACCTATCAGTCGTGCTCACATGAGTCTTGCTCAATCTGCTCCCCCGACTTTCATCCAACTGCATCGATCTAACAAGTTCTGAGAAGGAAAGAGAACCTACCAATCATGACCTCCCAGCACTATCCTGCTCACCCCTAACTCTTTGGCGAGAGCAGCAAGGTCATCACTAACTTTCTTGAATCCATATGCTTTGACGTCCTCGGGAGCATCTGTCCCCCCATATCCTGGCATATCAGGAACTACGACTCTCAGCCCCAGCGATGTCAGAAACGGGATCTGATATCGCCATCCAAAAGCCAGATCTGGCCAGCCATGAATGAGGAAGATGGTGCCTCTCACGGGGCCAGGCGGTTGGGACAAGAGGTAGCCTATGCGGATATCAATATCCTGTACCAGTGTGAGGATGATTCGACTCACGATATTTGGTCCCATTCAGGACAGTGGTACGAGAGATGGCTTCAGCTTCGGAGGGAGATAATTTCTTGGTGGCCATACTAAGTGATGCACGAGTCTGGGATATCTGGGCTGGAGATATGTTCGCTATTTTCAATGGCAAAGTACTCTCGAATCAATATTGCCGTGCAGTGTATTGCCTTCTAGGAAATAGTGATCGCTCGTCATGGTGAGAAGCTTGTGACCCCTCACCAACGCCGAGGTCGGACGACGGCGACATCACTAATCCATCTCACTATATACCTAGATTCTTGCCATCAACGAGCATGCTCGCGTCGTGTCCGCATTAGGCCCGTGTCCACCTGTAGGTGACGATCGCAGACACGACGACGGTCCTCTTTGCGCGGAAGGCGAGTGTCTACTGATTACACAGGCACATGCGGAGCTTCACTCCAGTATTGCGCAGTCAGTCCATCTGCCATCTCTGGCAACCGGCAAGCGTAGAGATGACCAAGCTAGAACGTACGAGGTACCGGTGTGCCCACTGCTGAACGACGGGTACTGGAGTGTGAATGTGGCCGTGGTGCACTTTCTATGATGGACAAACGGAGCTTTAAGCAGCTCTTCATATGCTATTTCATTTGGAGCCATCTCCTTGACATGATGCTTTGACACAATTGTCGTCTCATCTTACAATTCCGCTTCGCTGATCAGAAAGAGCACGCTTGACAATACTGACACTTACTCCACCGACCATCAGATTGATACCACTCACCAGATTGAGCCTCTCAGAGAGGATTGCCATTTCACGAAGACAAGGTCATCTTCTACGCCATTCACCTGATCCAGAACGAATATCTCTCCACCTGAACTTGGTACCAGGCCAGAGTAGCCATAGCTAGGTCCAAGATTGCATCGTAGCAGGAAAAGTCGAAGCACCATCGACATTGCACATCGACATCCACATAGGAGGCCCGCTCGGTTTCAGACAGGTGGCGTCTCAGCTGGACAGTATGCATCCGTCACGAGCTCATCTAATCAATTCCAACACGCCTCTCTCGCCCCCTCCATCAAGCGACGATCCCGAACAGCCAACCAAGAGCACTGCATTCGCATTGACACTGCCACGGCCCTCTTACACCACTGCACCATCTCCATACACCCCCTCGCCATTTCCAGTTCCAAGCAACGTCCGCTCCTCACCCACAAGCGAGCACCGCCCAGCAGCTCCCTCCCGCTCACCCTCCCCTCTCTCCTCGCGCTTTACCAGCACTCACACAGAACCAAGAATCTACTTCCTCCCTCTCCCCTCTACCCTCGCCAACCAGCGCCTAGACGCTCTCGAATCAGCAACCAGCCGATCCTGGAGCGCAAAGCAGGACCACGATAGACACTACCACCGCTCCGGCCGACCAAGACAAGGCAAATGGGACCAGAACCTCCACGTCGCAGCAGTGAAGAACCAAGAATACTCCATCGACGCAGACCGCAGCACCAGACACACCCCCAGGAGCACCCGCGACCACCACCATGAGAACACACAAGAGACGATGACTCTAAGGGAAACAACAACCGACCGAACCACCGCCCGCAGCGACCGCACCAGCAACCGCCACCGTCACAGACCCACTAGACTTCCGACCCAAGACAGACGCAACACCAAATCCCGCTCTCGATACCGATCCCGCTCCCCATGCCCTGCGCAACGCACCTCCTATACCACGGAAAGCGACACCCTCGACCTGCTAAGACGGTACACCTTTTCCGACACCACCAGCGGGTCGTCCGTAGTCGACGCCGGCGCCGAGTGGGGCGGCGGAGGGGCGTTTACTTCTGGTCGTCCGCGTCCTTCTGGGTGCTCTTCTGGGTACTTCACTGGGCAAGGGGATGGGCGGAGTAGGTATTCTCCTGAGAGAAGGGGAGGTGGGAGGAGGGGAGGTTGAGTCAGAAATAGGTTTCTCCGGGCCGCTAGAGTGTCCCTTGGTCAGGTCATGGGAGGGGTTGTTGCTTTACTTGCTTGGAGTTGGGGACAAGGACGAGACACGATATCCTGCAAGGCTCGTGGTTCATGAAAGCAAGGCGTTGCGCGGGCGTTCCTGGCCGGGAGAGTGATACCCTTTGAACCAGATGAGGGATGTTTCCAGGAAGTGCATTTCGGTACACATTCGACAAATGCATAGCGATGGCTGTTTTCAATATAATACGACAGCTAGCAGCAGCATACTACACGTCACGTATCAAGCTTATCACACAATTGTGGGTATTTCATAGAGTTCTTTCATCATATCTACAGCAGAACTAGTTGCCCGTCTCAGCGGCGGTCGGGAAGAAAGAGAAATATCATTATCGTACAGCCGCCTGTCTGACCAGGCCGTAGCGCCCTCATCCGAAGCGGAGCAGAGTGTCCGTCGGTGTGTGTATGAAAGTGATCGTGTTCGCTACGCTAGCTCCTTTGAGAAGCGTTGTAAAGATCGTGTGTATCGTGAGCGTGGTGCTTAGGTGGGTCCATGACTGAATCTGCATGATAGAAACAGCAGAACGAAAGATAAGACAAGAAGGTAGAGGAAGTAGTTGGGCCCTTCCAGATGGTGTGTCGGACTGGAACCGGAGAGGAAGTGTCTGTCGAAGGAGACTGACTGGACAATTCGTTGCGTGCTGGCTAATGTCAAGCCGATTCGTGTTGCCGCTTACGCTATGCAAATGCAATGGAGAAATGGTTATGCTGAGACTGGTGCGTGAGGCGATGTATCCCATAACGCCCGCTAAAAGGGGAATCAAGCTTTTAAAATCAAATGCGATCAAGAGTCGAATGATCGAAGATCCCACCGGAGGAGACCAGAGTGGTCGAATTAGGTAGAGAAGAGATTACTAGTCTCGTTCCATATCTGGGTTGGCGATGCCCAGTGGCCGTGAGTAGTCACGTTGATCCTGCATGGTGCCGATGCTGGTTCGGCTTCCATTGCCTTCCCAGTCCTGCATGATGGCGGCAGGATTGAGTCGTTGATCATAGACTAGAGGTCTGCTGTTTCTTCGACTGGCGTGTGATGACGCGTCGTAGACACCACCAGGAGCGCTTACTGAGCTCTCTGGCGGGTCGTAAAGAGCAGACTGACGTTGACTGCCATATCGTGGCTCTTCCATTGACTTTTCCGGGTCGGCCGTGGTATTGTTGCGACCTGTAGCAAGCAGGCCAGCTTTGCTAAGGACGCTGGCGTTGCGGTTGATACGACTGCCGCCTGAGCTGCGGCGGTCATCGCCTTGTCTTCTTCTTCTCCAGAGGAAGAAGAGAGCCAAGAGGATAAATGCTAGACCGGCGAGAGATCCAACGACAGCACCAGCGATAACACCACCAGAAGGCGAGTTGGATTGAGCAGGTCGTTCGGTGAGATTGTCGGCGGCAGTGCCACTCGTGCGGGCCCGTGGAGTTGAGGTGACAGTTTGTGTCACGATGGCGCCTGATACAGTGACGACTTGTGTACTCGTCACGGGGGCTTCTGATGATTCGGTGCTAGACTCGGTGCTAGAGGCGGTGGAGGACGGAGACGATGTCTGTGACAAAAGTCAGTAATTGTCTCGAACATTGTTTATCCTCGTCCATGTATGTGCGGGGCATGTCGGTGCTGTTTATCATAGGCAATCAAAGCTGGCGTACAAGTGTGATGACAGAGGTCACCGTGGGTGGGGGCGATGGTGATGATAAAGAGGTAGAAGAAGGAGGACTGGCAGTAGAAGTACTACTAGTAATAGGCGGGGGAGGAGGGGGATCGGTTGTCGAAGGGCTCGGACTTGCCTCTGTAGTGGAAGGTGCTGCAGAGGTAGATGGCTCCCCGGTGGGAGTTGGGGGACCGGGGGTAGGACGAGAAGGTCGAGTCTGTGGGTAGAAGATGTCAAAATATTTGTCATCGAGTCCATCTCTAAAAAGGAGGGGGTTGACAAGAATTGACGAGTCGCAATGATAATCAAGCCGATGACCCTTTGTGTGCATCCATGATATGCGTGCCCATGATTGGATGTGTATGTGCGTGTGTGTATGTGCTTGCGTTGTATATGCCGATGTCGCCGCCGAAATCACCAAATGTCTAAAGACTTACCTGTTGTGTCCTTGTTTGTGATGTTTGTGTTGGGGAGCTTCCTGCTGTTCCTGAAGGCTGCCTGTAAAGAGCCATGTAGCCGAAAAGTCCCGAGTCTTGATTTCCGCACAGCTCGCTGGGGTAGCCTGGACATTCTTGGGAGCATTCGCTATTGTCGACAGTGTCGGCAGGAGCGACGTTTGAACACCAGCAGTTTTGATATTGTACTACGGCAAAGGCATATTGGTCCTTACATGTATCGAAGCAGAGGCCGTTCGATTGATATATGCTAAAGTCTGTGTCGACAGTCAGTCTTGGTTGTGAATAAGAGGTGAAAGCTCTTACTAGGTTGATTGCTGGCACCTGTGTTCTGGTTTGAGCATAGCGATTGGCTGAGCTGAGCCTGTCCACCAACGGCAAACAAGGCGAGCAGCAACAGAGCCATTGGCGAGGGTATCGAGTATCCAGCCATGATCGAGGGGGTGTAAGAAGTGAGAGTGAGTCCAAGTGCGAAGAATAGCAGTGGCAAGTCGGTCAATCAAGGCCTCGAGTCCTACCAGGCCATGCACATGTCAAGACGGGCGGTCCACCCAACGTCGGTGGAGTCAGACAGTCGACTGGGAGCGGGGTCGTCAAGGTTGGAAGGCCGCCGGCGAGGTTATCGAGCACAAAGGGGAAGAAGCGAGGGAGCAGGTCGCGGGAGGTGAGGAGGTCGGGATTAGATTAAAAAGAATTGAGGCCGGACAGCGGAAAGGGAGGCGGAAGGTCGTGCGTTTTCCAGAGCAAGGAAGTAAAGATGCAGGAAGGTTGCAGCGTAGTGCAGACGTCGTGCACAAGGTTTAGGAAAATGCGGGTCTGTCGTGGTCTTGAGGCTACGAAGAACTACGAGATCGACTTGGAGTGCAAGGCGCTAGACGGCGTTAGTGGCGTCTTGGTGCCGAGTTGGTCCAGCAGCAGCTCGGTGAGAAGAATCACGACAGAACGGGAATGCGGCTTGGTCAGTGCATGTCCACGATGGTCGACCTGATACGAAAGAGGATAATTGGCAGGCAAAGAATCATATTTCAGTCACGGCGTGGACAGCAATGACATTTCTGCCCCGTCATCTCATTTCCTGCTCACTACCAGGATGTGTCAAGACGAGAAATTGGAATGGGCAAGCAAGGGCGGCATGTTTCAGTCTGACCCGGTGCAGACACCACCACCGTGATCTACGCCAATCGCTCGTGTGAAGGTGTCGTGCGAGGTCGATCAGTGCCTGATAGCACAATGCAGTCGACTCCGGCATGCACGTGAGGTCACGCCCGCGCACATCGTTATCTCGCGCAAGCAACAAAGACGTAAAGATCGTTAGTGCACAAAATGTGGCTTGCCGGGAGTGTCTGTCAGAGCAGTTCGGTCTGTCTCTGTCATGACTGGCTCAGGATCCCTCCCCAAGCCCCAAGCCGGGAGTGGGCACGGTGGATGCGATACGGTGGAGATGGTGGAGCCGTCGACGGGATCTGACCTCTCTAGCCGCAAATCATCGCCCGTGTGATCTGGCTATTGAATAATGCAATATCAGCGGCGAATACGCGAACTGTTCAGGGCTTGACTGCAAGCAAGCGAACATGTGAGGTCACCTGTGTGATAACAATGTCCATCTCTTTGCCACGGCCACGTAGCAATCGCCTGGCCTAATAGCTGTGCACTAAACGTGCATCCCAAAAAAAAGCCCGGCGGGGTTGTGATGTTGAGATGCTGCAAGTGAGATGCAGAGCAAGTTCCCCTCCCTGCAAGCCTGAATCTTAACATCCACTCGAGCTTCAACGAACAGCGAGCAGCATTCTCCTTGGGTCGTGTCTAGATGCCTTGCTCTTTCTCAACAGCCTCACGCACGTGTCAAGGAACTATTTCCTGTTCAATAGTCTTGGGGTCTCACTTTCGCGCTCTCCGAATCTCCACCACCCTCATCCTTTGTGATAGCTATCAGAAAGTACATGCCCTTTGTCACAACTCCGGCCCTGCGTCTCAGACGATTCGCATTCCAGGCCCTGCTTCTGACCTTCGCACTCTTTCGTGGTTTTGCCGCCATTCGCGACAACGGGATGATGCTGTGATCCTCTCTTTCCTCGAGAAATATCTTCACCTGGACCAAATGTCTCACCACCTGACAGCCGCGTCCCACCCATCCATCATACACGTACCTTGCAACTCGGCCCCAATATCTCCGAGCTTCTCAGCGTCAGTAAAGAAAGCAAAGATCGGCCCGAACGATTCCTACCAGCTCCATTTTCACTCTTTTCATTTCTTAAAGTCGCTGCGCGGTACCTGTCACCGTGCACCGTTTGTGTCCTCCCAACGAGCCGCAGCGCATACAGATCGCGATCTCGAATGAAGATCAACAAAGGTCCTTGTGTACCTGGCGGGTAAAGAATTGATTTTTTCTGTTTCCTTCTCATCTTCGATAAACTGCCACGCCGGACCGGGCGCCAACTGCAACGCTTTTCTTGACAAATCCCATCATCATCCCTCAGCAAGGATGCCCTGCCCTGCCCATCTCAAGGATTCCGTCCTCGCCATCCCCGCCGGCATACTTTCCTTTGCCAAGATGGAGCACACGCGTTCCGAGAGAAAAATCATCCAACGTGCTTACCATATGGTTGGCCGTAAATCCCCCCGCGGCTCTGCTGAAAGCCTGTCATTGGTGGCTACCACGTCGATTACGCAAACCATTCCACCAAGCTGGGCCAACGCCGTTTCTTTTCCTCCATTCCTTGCTTTTACGCTGCACTTCCCTTGACGCCGGCCAAACTCACAATGCCTGTTCCTTGTCTCCCAGTGATCTGAAACAGATGGTATGCAATGCCGTTGAGTCTGTCCCAGGAGCCGAGTCGCTGGGCCCCTCGATGCGATGACCTGCAGATGCTAAATCTGTCCAGAAATGCATTGACATGGTAGGGTTTGTGCATCTGGTCTTGGTCATTGCGTTTGCTGAGGCTGAGGTCACTGGGATCATAAGGGGTGAGTATCCTTGTGAGCTGCTGCTTTTGGGATCTTGCTTTTGTTCTGCATGGGACTTGTGTCCGGGAGAAGAATGATGGCTACTGTGGATGTCATGGATGGCGCCGTCGACGGATGAAGATGTGGTGCAGATTCTGCTTGCTCCTTTCCCTGATCTACGGTGACCTCCTCTATCTGTCTTTGCACATTCTTCGCTGGACCTCCCGATGAGTATTACCACATACCATACATCTGGTTTTCGAGTGGCGAGTAATACTTTACCGGTAAACTCCATATGAGTACGAAAGCACCCCCGAACTCCTACATATGGAGAATCATTTCTTGCTCCCTGTATGATGCCACGCAAGCATCTATCCTTCAGCTTCGACTCACCTCCGCCTCCCCTCAATTTGATACAGACACCGAGGACAAGCATTCAAGCACGGCCGGACAGAATATGGTTGGACTTATCGTAAGGTAACATGTCTATAGGATGTATCTATAATCTACATTTCTACAAGACCTTTATCATGTCTTGCCCTTCCTACCTCCCCCTCCCTGCGTCCCAACGCTCAAAAACACCACAAACACCAAACTCACCCCCGCCGCCGCAGTCGCATACCAAAATGCCGCAGCATACGGCCCAACATTCTCATCACCCTTGTAATACCCCCTTCTCAAACCCTCCCCTTCCCTCACCGCATCAAAAACCGCCGTAATAACCCCGAACCCCACAGTCGTGAACAACCTCGTGACCGTCTGAAAGATCCCACCAGCGATACTCTGCTGATCCGGCCCCAAAGCCGTCATGACGTACATATTCGCGACATTGAACTCCAGATCCGCGCCAACCACCATGAGCAAGAACGACGGAAAGCAGAAAGCCCAATATGACGAGCTCGTCTTGTTGAGACCCAGCAGGATGAATGACAACGTGTAACTCCCTGCTCCCACGAACATGAGCATCTTGTTGTTAATCCGATGCAGAAACGCCCCGGCAAAGACATTCACAATGACCCCCATGATGGCCAACGGCAGGAGGTGCACGGCCGTCGACAACGCCGAGAAGCCCCACACACGCTGGAAGAAGAGCGCGATGAAGAAGCTCGCGGGCGGGAACGCCATGAATCCCAGCGTCAGAATCGCCATGAGCAAGGAGAAGTTCTTGTCGCGCCAAATATACATCGGCATGAGCGGGAAAGGATAGAAAGACTCCCACGCCACGAAAACGAGAATGAGCACGAACCCCAACGCCAGTGTCACGAGGACGTACGGCGTGCGCCATCCTTCTGGCGCCGAGGAGCCGAGGGACAGCGCCGCGGAGAACATGCCGATGCCGGAGACGGTGAGGAGCATGCCCAGGGGGTCGAGTTGGCGGAGAAGGGGCAGGGACAGGGCAGGGCGAGGCGCGGTGTCCGCGGGCACGCAGAAGAAAGCGGCTACGCCGAGGAGGAGGTAGATGATGGCCAGCAACCAGAAGCTGGCCCGCCAGCCGAGGAGCTGCGTCGCGATGCCGCTGAAGACCATACCCGCCGCGAAACCCACCGGGTTGCCGGAGGAGAAGCACGCGAATGCGGCGTTCTTGCGCCGACTCGGCTTGCCGTATATCTTGCTCATTTTGCCCTGCGCAGGCGGGACGGCGGCGGCGCTGAGGAGGCCGAGGATGCCGTTGAGGACATCGAGGGAGATGGGGGTGCGGGCGAAGCCGGCGGCGAGGGAGAAGATGGAGAAGAGCAGGAAGGAGGCTATGATCATTGGTTTTTGGCCGAAGAGGTCGGCGATGCGTCCGAAGAAGAGGAGGAAAGAGCCTGAGGCGAGAGAGGAGGAGGCGGTGAGCCAGGTGATTTCGGCTTGGTTCATGGAGAGGGCGCGGGCGACGATTTCGGGGATGACGGTCGTGGCGCCCATGAGGAAGGGGTTCATGGCCATGGCCATGGTGGCGATGAAGACGAAGAGGAGTTCTTGGAAGGTGTTGCGGAAGCATTCTGGGCGGGCGCCGTAATCGTCGGCCTTCTTCTCCTCCGCCACCTGTGCTTCTGTGCTTATTGACTTCTCGTCGGAAGGTGGAGTGGACGTATGGTTGTCGGCTTGAGCCATCGCTGGCGGCGCTGTCTTGTCCGACATGGCTGTGAAGTCACGAAGGACCAGCGAATTGCCTTTTCAAATGACCTCGACCTATCTCTTCAGGCTGACAAAATCATGCCAACGACTTCACACACTGCATCAAGAAGAAAGAAATGCCCTCACCACTACAAAATTGTAAGCAACCAACATTCAAAGGGCTTTATCGCGGCACCGATTCCGCAGCGTTTGTCAGAGAAAGGCGGATCTCACAAGCGGCAAATGGCAGCAGATTTACGATGCGAGAAATGGCGTCTTGGCTGCGGCTCCGTCCCAAAGGGGCATAGATTTCCGACCTGAAGGCTGAGGGTATCGCATGCTCTTTGCAATACAGCATCATGGCAATGATAAAATTTTCAAAAGGCATGTCCAGGAAACCCATCATCAAACATATCCGCCAATTTCGCCAACTTACGCTCGTCACTGCCTCTCCCCCTCATGACCTTCTGCCATGAGTTCCATTCCTCATCATTCAACAGGCATGAATCGAGCTCCTTCTCAACACCAGGAATATCGAGATCCTCGCCGATGAAGACTACCTCCTGGCGACGATCACCCCACTCGCCTCCCTTTTCCATATCGTGCTTGACGAGAGCGTCGATCTCGGCGTCGCCGGTGAGGTACTCTTCCTCTGGGAGGGTGCAGAGCCAAGGACGCCCGCCCGAGACGGTGAGCATGGCACCGGCTTGGGACCATTCGCCTGCCCTGAACGGTCGGGCGGCGAGGAGAATCTCGCCCTTGGAGCGGAACAGGCGTGAGAAGAGAGGGTGGGCACGCTTGTTGGCGACGATGGTGGCGTTGTCGGGGATCTCTGGTGCTGATGTCTCGGGGCCGTCCTTCATTTCTTTGTCGTCTGCAGTGAGAGATGGTGAGGTAGGCGCCGTGGACCCTGATGAGGCAGAGTCGGACATGGCCGAATCGACGTGGTCTGATGCCGAATTGGACGCTGAGTTCTTGCGCGCTGCTGTGTTCGTCGGCTCATCGACTTCCATGCCATCCTCGTCATCATCCTCGTCTTCTTCATCCTCTTCATCTTCTTCCTCGGGATGCTCAAGTTGAACCATGAACTTGTCGTGTATGAGCTGAAACAGCCTGAGCGGATGGAATGGTCGGCGACGGGTGTAGACAAAGTTGCGGACACCGTACTCTTCGGTCTCGGGTTTCGGCGTGACCACGTTCTTGCCATTTACTTCACGAAGTGTCATGGCATGCAGGTCTTGTAGCCACCCATAGCCGGTCTGCGCTCTCTCAAGATTGAACATGCCAGTATTCACAATCTCTTTAACGTCAATCTTGCCGTAAGATGATTGGAGGATCTTGGCTCTGTGATTGAGCTTCTTGATAAGAGCCGACATCCTGTTGCGAGTCTTTTGGTCGACCTAGGGCATTGGGTCAGTATGTTCTGAGGCTCTGTATTGACTGTAACATCGTACCATGTCGATCTTATTCAGCACAACGACATCGGCGAACTCAATTTGATCCACCATCAGATCGCTCACAGTCCGCTCATCCTCGGGCACCACATCGTCTCGGCGTGAAGAGAGCAAGTCGGTAGTCTCAAAGTCGTGGAAGAGAGTAAATGCATCAATGACTGTGCACGTAGTGTCCAGCCGTGCAAATTTCTCCAGTCCTCCGGCTGCTTTGCTGGGACCATATAAGCACAGGCTCGTCTCGAATCAGGTTCTATACATACAGTTGATTGAGCACCTTGATCATCGACTCGTCGAGCCCATCCACCATGCTGCCCTGGAGCTCGATCTGCTCCGCCAGACGAGCATCGAAGGTCTCCGCCACCTGCTCTGGTTCACTGATACCACTGCTCTCGATAATGATATAGTCGAATGACTGCAGTTCAGCAAGCTTGACAAGCTCTTCGAGCAGGTCTCCGCGCAGTGTGCAGCAGATGCAGCCATTCTGCAGTGCAACCACCTTCTCTTCCGTCTTTGTCAATCGGTGGGTCTGCTTGATCAATGAAGCATCGACATTGATTCTGGGAGGGTCAATCACGGGTCCTGCCATCTATGAATGTTGACTTACTCTCCGATATCATTGACGACCACTGCAATCCGCAAGCCATGGTCAGCTCGCAGGATATGTTGAAGTAACGTTGTTTTGCCGCTGCCCTTTTCAAGATCAGATCATGCTCAGTCTCTGAAGCAGCTTGATATTGACTCACCAGGAAACCAGACAAGAGAGTGACAGGCAATGCCTTTGGTGGTACTTTGGGCTTTGCAGACGCAGCTGCTTTGTGTGCAGCGCCCCTCGTGTTTGGTTTCGGCATGGCTGCCATGAACGATTCCTGAATAGAACTACAGCCCGAAAGTGATTGACCAGAACAAGACGCAATTATGAAATAGCTATCGTGTGTGCGTACTTGCTGACCAAGCTCTCTCGCATAGAGCCTCCTCCATCAAGGTACCCTGGTGAGGCCATTGCGGTACTCGTGAACGAGATCAGGGGAAACATATTGGACAGATTGAAGCTACAGTTACCGTCGCAAGATATGGAGCCGTAATCGAAGTGCGGTGATTGGTCTGACAGCGCCCCTTGTCTGCATCAGCCATTTCTTGCGATTTGCCATTGGATGCTGTCCAAAGTATGTCTGTTCCACCACGCAGGGAGTTGTTGAGGTACGATACCCATTTGACCTGACGATGAGCCTTCATAACAAGACTGCTTCTGAAGATTGTTCACTGTCAATGGATGCCTTAAATCATACATAATGTTGACGACGACATTCTCTTCATCGTAGCCAGGAGACGTTGAGACGCCATGCCTTAATTGTTGTCGACCACCGGCGAGTGGACACTTTCCTGGTCATGGTGTCGAGCTTGGTCATGTGTTGGAGCAGCAACGATAGCAGATGGCTTACCTCAATCGTGACTACGAATGAGGTTGATGTTATTGCAAAGGAGAAGGATTGTCCTCGGCTTCGACTCCAGCAGAGCCGCAGCATCATCGACCCCGCGATCGAGCTCCACCAAAACGCACGGATGCCCTTGCCAGCGGAGCCGCCCTTCCAGCGGTATCCCGCCATTGATAGCAACCTCAACATCTCTACACTCCACCATTCCGAGCATTTCATCAGTCTCCGTGTCCAACCTCGTCCGCACAATCTGTCGGGCGCACAACAACTCACAATGCCCATCTCACTCGCCATCCCCAAGTTCATCGGGACGGTGAGCCTCGGTCTTTTGACAGTATGTCCCCTCCCTCTCATACCACCCCACCACTCCCCCTCACCCAAGCCCCATCTCAACACCTTCTCCTACCTCCCTTCACTCCTCTCCCCCCCTCTCCCACAAGCTAACCACAACAGGGTATCTCCTACACCCTAACCCTCACCTACCCAACCCTCCTGCTCCTCCCCTCCGCCACCCACGCCTCCCGCACCTTCTCCTCCCTCTCCCGCCTCGCCCAACTCCACCTCGTCACGCTAGGCACTCTCTCCCTCCTCGCCTTCCAGACCGCCTTCTTCGCCTCCCCACGCCGCAGCCGCCATCCTTACCTCCTCTGGACCTCGCTTTTGGCCTTCGGCAGCGTGGCGCAGGATGTCTACCAGATCGGCAAGAGTGTGATCGCGGGAGGACCGAGTACGTTGAGGATCAACAAGGGGGGCGTGGAGAAGGAGAATGCGAGCGGGTTGGGGGAGAGTCAGGAGTGGGAGGACGTGAGTGAGTTGGGGGTAAATGGGGAGATGGTGGAGAAGAGGGTGAGGAAGGCGCAGGGGAGGGAGATTAGGAGGGCGGTGGTCGGGGGGTTGGCTTTTGCTCTGGGGGTGATTGGCTTGTGGGGGGATGGTGCGTAGGGGAGTAGACGCAGGTGGAGCAAGGGGAAGGAGGGGGGGGCCCGGCACTCGACTCAATCATTGAATGGCGAGCAATACGAATGGATAGGGTATTAGAAAGCAAGTATTATGCATTTATGAGAGCTACTGAAATGCAAAGCCTTTTATGGGACCATCATACTGATGTCCGGAACCCAACAACGCCGTGAAGAAACCTGGAAACGAGACGTGCACGCCTAAGCAGCGCTCGAAGTTTGGGTCACCCAGATGGTGACCTCTCCGTCCCCAGTCAACCTGGACATGCTGCTCGACGGGGTCATAGTGACAGTCGAGACCGAGACGCTGGAGCTCGACGAAGACGATGGGTACACAGTAACGGTGGTCGGCTCCTCCGAGGCAGACACCGTCACTGTCTTTTGCTCGGCTGTGGACGACGAGGCGGACACTGTGACAGTCTTCGGCCCATCCGACGACGAGCTAGCAGACACGGTCACAGTCTTCGGACCCTCAGACGACGGCCCACCGGACACCGTGACCGTCTTCCCACCCCCGACGTCCAGCCTACCACCACAGTGCAGACGGATGGCACGAACACCGACATGGAACGTGCCTCCGCTGTTCAAGGTATCGTTGAGACACGTCTGGTACGCGCTACGATCATGCAGCTCAACAGTCCCATGCTGATCGCCGCTGCAATCGCCATTCTCGTACAGCATGAGGCTGCACTGCCGTTTGTCGTCGTAGATGTTGTGTTCGTGCTTGTTGGTCTTGTAGGGGAAAAGGCGGAGGCCGTAGGCGCGGCCCATGTGGTCGGTGATGAAGTGGTGGTGGCATTCGCCTTCGACGGCGTGTTCGATGGCTGGGCGGACGTTTTCGCGGCAGTCTTCGTGGTCGAAGGCTTGCACTTCGACTTCCATTTTCTTTTTTGCGAGGGTGGTGGGTGATAATATGCCCAAGAGGGCGAGGAGGATGGGGGTGTGCTTCATGGTGGAGAGGTCGGTGGGGTAGTTGATGGGCTAGATGATGGAATAGTTGGTGAATTCAATGATGGAGCAGTTGATGGACTAGACGATGGAGTAGTCGATGGAGTGGTTGATGATCTAGTTGAAGTACTCGTTGATGCGGTGGGCGATGGAATGGTTGATGGGCTGCTTGCTGAGCTGATTCATGGACTGGAGGATGGCAGAGGACGGTGGGAGAATCAGGGGGTACATAAGAGGAAGAGAAATCAAGAAAATCACCATGCCACCTTTCCCTTCTGATCGGATGCATGAACAACTTCATGTGATGTCAAGAACCTACCTCTCCACTATAGCCTCATGCTATCCTCAACCATATGTGGTCTTCGGCGGCTTGAGACCATCCATCTCTCATATATTCAGCCATCCCTCGTCGCTCTGTATGCCACAACCATAAGCTGCAGTCTGCTCAGCCTTCTCGTCCTATCCTGACGCCACAGTCGGGTGCGTCCATCGCGGGAGCATATGACCATGAAGGGAAGCTTAGGTATGACCATAGACAGAATCATTGAGAGTTTGGAAAGTAATGCGAGGAGAGTAAAAGAGTGGATCAGTAAGTTGTACTACACATGAAGTCAAAAACGATTCACACCGCAATTATGCAGGATGCTGAAAAAGAGGCACAATAGGACAGAAAATGTGCTCACGTGTCGTATTTATTTGTCTTCATGAACCAAGCCGGGATATGACCGAGCTACATCACTCGTTACCAACCCCTTTCCAAACCTTACTCCAACATCCTCTGCAGCAGATACTATGTGGGTTTTCTACCCCCTACCCACTTCCTGCAACCTTACCACTAATAGGCGCCATACCATACCAACTTATGACCACCAGCCCCAACAGCGCCGCGACAATACTGAACGTCATTGCCACTATGCCCTTTGGCGTGAACCCAACCGGCAATGGTGCAGGTGGACTATTCTCCCCCTTGAGATCGAACAGATCCACCGTGTTCCCCGCCGCGTTGCCGCTTGTTAGCGTACCAATGTCTTTGCATGCTTGCATGTGATCCTCGGGTATGGAAAGGGTCTTTTGCATTTCGAGCGGGGCTTCGATCATGGTTGCTGCGAGGCCGGAGATCAGATGCCAGTCGAGATGGCACTATTAGGATGTTAGTGGGTGGGGCCAGAAGAAAGGAGGATAAGTGGCATGGAGGGGGGAGTGACTTACATGGAAGAACCATACGCCGGGATTGTCTGCCTTGAAGCGGATGACAAAGTTACTCTGCGGTCGGACCATGAGGACGTCTCTTCGCATTGGCACGGTGGGGGCGATGGAGTGATTGGATGGATCATAGAAGCCCGCATTCTCATCTGCGCGCACAAGGACCTGAAAGTTGTGTCCGTGCAAATGGAAGGGATGCTTCCCGGGGTCGTCGTTGTTGAGGACGATGTCGATCACTTGGTCTTTCTCGAGGACAAAGGTGTTGGTGTAGCCGCCGTAAATGGTGGCGTTGTCAGCAGCGGCGCCGGATGTCAGAGTGGTGTATAGTGTGGGCACTTTGGGTGCGGCGTAGGAGATGTCGTTGAATGCGGCATAGTTGGCTCCGTCGCCGAGGTTGATCATCGACATGTTGAGCGTCAGGGTCTGGTCGGCTTCGGGGAGAAGACGTTCTGCATCATTGGGAACGAGCTGGAAGTCGTCAAAAGGCTCAAAGACATCGAGTTCTACTGCTGCTGACTTGTCTGCGGCATCGTTGTACACAAGCCATCCGGTCACATTCGGGTTGAGACCGTCTGGCACAGTGTCGAAGAGGTCAGTGTCCATGCTACTCACCATTGCAAAGTTGGCATCTGTGCTGTTCTTCGTGGTGACGAGGAAGCTGTAACGTTGAGCGGCAGTCAGGTAGATCATGTCTGCCTCGGCGGCGTCGGTAAAGACGCCATCGACCTCGACGATCTGCAGCTTGTGTCCCTCGATCCAGAAGTATTGTCCGGCGAATGCTCCTACATTTGCAATATGAAACAGATAATTCTTGCCTGGTTCGACTGACAGCGTGAAGTTCTGCGTGTCATTCATGAGAGCAGCGTTGGGAACTGGCTCTGCACCGGTCGGATTGGTGACGCTGATGAAGGATGAAATGAGACCAGGCATCTCATCATGATACCAGTCAGAGAGCGTCAAGGACACCTCGTGGTCGTACTGGCCGTTCACAGGATTCTCGGGATCGTTGACCAAGAGTAGCTGACGAAGACCGTCTGGGTATTGACCCCGGGAATGCGAGTGATACCAGTACGTCCCTGATTGATCGACCTGCGATACTCAGCTAGGCGCTTGTTTGATAGTACACTCCCAACATACTGTAAAGTTGTAGGTCATTGACGAGCCGGGAGCAATGCCACATTGCGTTACACCAACCGGGCCATCCATGTAATTCGTGCCATTCTGGAAGAAGCCATGCCAATGTACACTTGTCGACTGGTTGCCCAGCTCATTGTGGACGTGAGCGACAACTCGATCGCCTTTGGTGATGTTGACGACTGGAAGCGGCCATTGTCCGTTGATACCGATTGTTGGTCTCTCGAATGCACCGTCCGGGTTTGCTCTAACCCATGTGATGTTCCAATCAAAAGTTACAGTCGCAGCGAGCGTTGCGCAAGACTGCAGAAGAAACAGGAAACCGAAGGCACAACGTGATCCATGAAATGAAATCATCTTGTTGCCCTCTCGAGAGCTTGCTCAACTCGATCGAGCTTGCTTCTCCAGCGGTATTATTTTGGCAGAGGCGGATAGAGATTGAGAAGGAAGAGATTGATAAGATCGTGGCAGGAGCTCACATTGAAACAGATACTTACCACAACCGACCCACGGGAAAGCGATAGCCGTCCAAGATCCAGCCCTGCAGGAGGGGAAACACACATCGATTCATTCGGTAATGCTGTGAATGTCACCGGATCCGCGTGGCTTGCGAAATGCATGAGGAAGGAGGGCGAAAAATCTTATCAGATGATCCAGATTGTAATAGTCTCGCTTGATTTATGAGGAGGCTAGGCGAAAAGCGGTTTGGCCCAAACGCTGAATCAGCGGTCAAGCTCCGAGTTCGCAGAGCTTGAGAACGCTTGGCCAAGCTTGTCTGCCACTGCCGGGCCTTAATGTAGCAACGAAAACTCCAATCGAGAGCCGGAAACTTGTGCTGGAATATCAGGAAGAGCTGTAAACCCACCAGGCGTCGTCGTATATAGCAGTAAATCTGGATGGTCGTTCGAATTTTGAGGTGGTGGTGGTGCGGGATAAAAAGATCTGATAAGCTCTGTGAATGCAAGCCACGTTTAGAAACCCTGAAATGTTCAACGCGGAAGCCCTGCATGCTCCAGCACGCAAACGATGGAAATGCTCGGTTCTTGTACCCAATAGTTCCGTGTCGTCCGAGGCGTGTTTCGAGGAGCCTGGCAATCAGATTATCCATCGACCTTATCTGATCGTGTTTTCCAGCATCCGTTCACACCCCCCCCCCCGATACCTCATTCCGCCGCACAGCTGAGCCATCGTCGCCATCGAGTGAATCTCGGACAAGATGGTGAACGTCTTCGCCATTCCTGGTAGGGCGAGCATCCAAGACGGGAAATTGTTGACTGAAACATTGTAGTCTTTTTCATTTGCTTTCGAGAATGTCTCGAGACCAGCATCATCGTTTCGGTGCTGCTGTCCTTCCTGAAGCAGGCTGTCGGCCCCGAGTATGATGTAAAGACGTACAAGCGTCTAGTGAAGCAGGTGAGCAATGCCGTTCCTGACCGTCAGCACAATGCTCACCAACTACTAGGTGTGGCTTGGTGTAGCAAGTGGAATGTTCATTTGCATTGCCATAGGAGCTGGTATGATTGGAGCCTGGTATGGCATCGGAAAAGATCACTTTGCCGGAACAGAAGAAGTCTGGGAGGGTGCATTCGGCTTGCTTGCTTCTGTCATCATCACCATCATGGGAGCTGCTCTTCTACGGGTCTCGAAAATGCAAGACAAGTGGCGGGTCAAGCTTTCTCAAGCTCTCGAAGCGCGAAAGTCGAATGGACAGGGGCCTGCTAAGAGATCCTTCAAGAAGTGGGCTGAGAAGTATGCCATGTTCCTGCTGCCTTTTATCACCGTCCTGCGCGAAGGCCTCGAGGCAGTCGTGTTCATCGGGGGTGTAGGCTTGGGACTACCAGCGACGGCTTTCCCGCTTGCGGTCATCTGTGGTCTTGGTGCAGGTGCATTGGTCGGCTTCATCTTGTACAAGTATGTCGCAGCAGCGCGGACTGTTGGGATGATTGGCTGACGTCTGACAGGGCTGGAAACCGAGCTTCATTACAGATTTTCCTGATCATTTCGACCTGCTTCTTGTACCTCGTGGCTGCCGGCCTGTTCTCTCGAGCGGTCTGGGCCTTCGAGCAGAATGCTTGGAACAAAGCGATAGGGGGCGATGCTGCCGAGACTGGAGCAGGACCAGGATCCTATGACATTCGCAAGAGCGTGTGGCACGTTGACTGCTGTAGCCCAACAGTCAACGGAGGGGGCGGCTGGGGCGTATTCAACTCCTTATTTGGTTGGCAAAATTCGGCCACTTATGGGTCTGTTATTTCATACAACCTGTACTGGCTGGCTGTGATCATCGGGTTCCTTGCTTTGAGGTATAAGGAGACCCGTGGCAATTGGCCTTTGGCTGGAAAGCAAGCTTCCACCAGTAAGGCTGAGACCTCGTCCAACTCGGACAACACCGATGTCGAGGAGGTCGTTCCAGTGGAAGGCCCAGCTGTCAAGTCCGGCTGAAGGGACTGCCGCCACTGACGAGTAACGATATGTCAAAAATCTGGACCTGGTGGCAGAAAACCCCAGTTGTTGTCAGACATGTGGACAACTGACAAAAAAGTAGGAGGTGATGATTTGTGTCGATGACAAGGCCGGTTTCGGCGAGCTGTGATTGGACAGCATCAACATCGTCATTATTTTCCTGAACTCTCACATAGCTTTTGTTCATACATGAATATCAATGAAACTCCACATGTGAGCACACTTGTCCAACAGTTTCCTCGTAAATTGTCTGCATCATGTTTTGGCCATATCCATGAGCCTATCCTGAGGGAGCAGCCACTCTACGAAGACACGGGTACGGTCCCGGACACCGCCAACAGCAGGAAGCAATGGCGACGCTGCAAAAAAAGGTCAAGCCAAAGACCTCACCAGCGATCAAGAAGAAAAGTGCTGTCGACAACAAAGTCGCATCGCCCCTGAAAGTGCCGCAACTACCCTCGGCGGTAGCTCAAGTCCTAGCTGTTGATGATAACTGCACCACCATCATCAGCGAAAGAGGTGACCTGATTCTCCTCTTCCAACATGAGCAGAGCGGCGACGTACACAGGGCCAAGTTCAAGGTGGACAGCGTCATTACCAGAAAGGCATCTCCATATTTTGAGGTTCTGCTGGACCCTTCCCGCTTCGAGGAAGGCCGACGAGTTGCTACAATGCTGGCATCTTTTAGGATCCAGGAGCCCCGCCATGATGAATCTATCCCCGACAGGGACACCGATCAAGAGCATGTAGCTCAAGATCTACCCGAAGTAGTCATCGAAGACATCGGCCGCATCTCACCAGTAAAGTCCATCGCTCTTCTACTCACCGATTTCCTCCGTCTGCTCCACTCGCAGTCCCTGGTAGCATCTCATCCTCCGCCCCTCGCTAATCTGGCAAATCTGGTGGCTGTGTTCGATCGCTTCTCAGCTCTGCCAATCCTCGAAAGCTACGCCCACGCCCACCACCTCTTCACTCTACTTGATGCCAAATCTAAGCCCCGAGCTCTCCCCGAGGAGAAACTTCGCCAACGATCATTCGTTGCACTCCACCTCGACCATCCCCCCTGGCTCATCCAATCTACTCAACGACTCATCCAGACTACAACGTTCCAAGCTTCGTCCCCCACAGATCCTGCCTGGACCGATCTCGGCTCTCTCGAAGACGAGCTACACGCCCGTCGAATCGCCGTGTTGGACACTGTTCAATCAATCCAATCCTTCTTCCTCGCTCAGTATTCGTCTCGCACGCGACAATGTCGTCTCGGCTATGACAGCTCCGCAGCCTGTGATTCCTACCAACTCGGAGAAGCGGTCAAATTCTTTTCTCGCTCGGGCACCTTTTCACTCGTGGGTAGTCTATTGCCCGATGAAGACGCTACGGTGTGGGGAGGAGACTTGCTAGAGATTCTCGAGAAGTGGAAAATGTGTCCCGAGTATCAGATCGATTCAAATCATCATCACTGTGGTATCAGGACGAGGTTGCTCCCGATTCTGGAGCGGATGGAGAGAGCTATTGAGGATGTCGGTGTGTGTGGGGACTGTTGGCGGGACCACAGAGACGAGTACGCATGGAGCCGGGCAAAGGGGCCACTGATTTGGCGAAGGGACGAGCCGGTGAGAGGGACAGGATTAGGGGTTGAACGGAGATGCTTGAGCAGACATCTGGCATTGAGAGACATGTGCCTAGCCAAAGACAGAGTTTGGTGCTAGCCCGAGATCTAGACCAAACTACTCATCCGACCACCACCCCTTCCCACACCCAAGTATGTACAATTTCCACATCTCCATCTCCTCACCCCTGCAACCCATCCTGAATCATCCCCGCAATCAACCTCACATGCCTCTCCGCATTCGTCTCACTCCACTCGGAATCATAATTCAACCCATACGGCCAAACATGCCCACCCCCACAATTCACCTTTGTCCCCGCCCCATCCCACCCCGCCACCAACGCATTCCCCCTCGGCCAATTCCCCGCCGCACACTTCGTGTCAAACGCCGCCGTCTGCCCAATCCGGGCTTGGGACCAGGATGAAGGTGGTGTTATATCTCGCTGGTGGTAATGGCATTGGAACTTATAGAGAGGACTGACCGGTGGGGAAATTCTTGGGTCACCAGAAGTTTTGACATGATCTTCAGTATACTCGGCGTTTCATCGACGTCCTTTGCTCGGGATGTCTGCTGATCATACAGGGGTGCGAGCGGTGATTGACACGACTGTGACTGGGATCGTTGAGCACTTCGCTACCTGGTACCTTTTGCACCTTCCGACAGGGGTACAGCGATCAACGATGCGACGTCAATAAGCAGCGGTCTCGATAGTGTCACGAGTGTAATCAGGTGATATCTCTAATATGTGAGGGTTGATTGAGGTCAATGACGGAGTAATCTTGGTGGCCGGCCACACCGGGCTTGGCTTGCCAAGTAGTACAGTACCCCTGAAATCTTTCGCGAAGCATGCGTGAAACAGCGGGGTGCAGCGACGAGGGTCCGGGCTTGTCAGGGAAGGCATAAAGCTTAGCGTGGTGATTCGGCACATGGTGAAAAACACATAATCGGTCGAAAGCAGTCTGCACAAGTGGTAGCTTCGGAGTTGAGTGGTCATGCGAGCTTGATGTTCGTCTAAGAGGTATTGATCGACAGGCTTGCAGCGGAATCTACCTCGTGCAGGCAAGTCACGGTGCCTCCGGTGGGTCGTGTGCAAGCATGCATTTTCTGCCGATGTAGCTCGCTACGCACTCACTTTGCAGAACAGAGCATGTTCGATACTTTGTCGGCATGCAGGAGCATTTGGTCCTCACCCACTTACATCCCACACCGCCAGTCAAGGAGGACCTGCCATGTGCTGTCCGACGAAGCAAGATGTTGCAGTCGATTGTGCCGACGTGATCCTTGCTCTAGATGGAAGTGATCTTCGTGCCGCAGCGATGCTTAGTACCAGTCTTGAGATACTGCAGAATCGCGAGGTTGAAGGTCCGATGGTGCCCTTCGCGAGGCTCTGGCACTCTAGTGCTTCCCGCGGAGCGTAGTCAAGGGCAACCCTCTGATCAAATCAACTGCTGCGACGGGCAAAGCACCCGATGAATGATGAGACGAGGCCTCGCTGGTGGCTTTTCTGATGTAGTTTCATGCCATGTGAACTATTCCACCCGGTAAGTTGTGTTGTTGATCGAGGCGTGAGTGACATTGGCTAGCATCATCCACAGACGAGTCCTTCCTTGGGCAACTCCACCTTCTCGTCGCCGTTGGCTGCTCTGTCCTGGCCCTGAACAGCTTTCTCGCTTGTCTTGACCTCCTCAACCTTTCCCTCTGCAGTAACACCAGCTTTCCTGGCCTCTTCCTGCTCGATCTGGAGCTTGCGCTTCTCCTTCTTGCTCAGCTGCAAAGCACCCTTTTCCAGAGCTTCCTTTGGTAGCGGTCGGACGTGGGCTTGAATTACGAACCAAGGACGCTTACACCTCTCAATTGCCGCTGTGGAGGATAGCGTCTCGTCCACTTCTGCTGACTGATGATTTTGTTTATCGTTACCATCCATGGCTCCGTTAGTGTTCCCCTGTCCGATAACGGCGGTCTTCTCCTCTTCATCTTGTTCGATGATGCCCTTCCTTACTACCTCTTCGACCATGGTCAGAATGTTCTCAAACCCTTCGATGTCGCCGACCCTTGTCCTTGCAAGCTTATCCCTGATATGCGTGTGTCGCGAGACTAGAGGTCGCAGCATGTGGAACAGATGAGCTTGCATAGCTGTAAGGTTGGGGTCTGACTCCCTCTCCTTCTGCACTTCCGACTTTTGAGGTTGCTGTTTCTTGTGCATCCGTCTCTGCTTCTTCTTCGCCGGTTGTCCATGCTCATTTTCTGCTTCTGCTTCGCGCTTCGCCTCAATGGTCTTCCCCGCCTCTACATCCTTCTGTTCCACTTCTTCGTAATCCTTGAGGTCATCTCCCATGACGAACAAAGGCTTCCGATTAGGGGGGTCCTGTCCCAGCACATGCTTGTGAATGATGTCCATGTATCGCCTCAGCACCGCATCCATCCTATAGCCTCCCTTGCCATCACGACCCCGCCAGTATTCCCTTCCTTCGAGCCCCTCTTTCGGTGCCTCGGCGAAGATCGTCGGGTCATACAAATTTCCTTCCGCAGACATGACAGCGTCTGCCCCAGTGGCTTCAAGGCAACGTTCGATGTCGCTATGCTGCAGCACGTTCCCGTTTGCGAAGATGACCGTGTCCTTGGGTAGACTCTCTCGTAGATATCGTATGACAGCCCAATCCGCAAGTCCGGTGTTGTGGCCCTTCTGCTCCCTCCTCCTGCCGTGCACTGTGATAATGCTCGCTCCTGCATCTAGAATTGTCTTTGCGTATTCCAAAGTCTCCTCCTTGGTCTCGAGTATTCGCATCTTAGCCGTCACTGGAATTGGTAGTCCCTCATGTAGCGTACGTATGAGCTTGGAGATCAGACCCCGGTCTTCTTGCAAGAAAGCGCCGTAGTTCCCTCTCTTTGCAATGCCTTGCGGACAACCGAGGTTGAGGTCTACGGCGTCGCAGAAGGGCGAGACGGCGAGAGCGGAGGACAGGAAGCATTCCGGATCGTTGGCGCAGAATTGGACGAAAAGAGGTCGATCGAAAGCAGGATTGCCATCGAGATGTAGGGGAGAGGTCGCCTCGGAGGACTCGTAGGGGAAGGGTATAGTCGGCTTCACGGCTTGGAAGTGTGCATCTCGATATCTCGGTGTGTCCGTAAAAAGTCGAGCATGGAACATGGGGGTGTAGCAGAGTAAGGATGGCTGTTGCTCAGGCGCCATGAAGGAGCGAGAAAGCAGACGCCATGCCTGCTAGCATTAGTGAAGTCCGAGGAAAGAGATGGTAGAGTACAAACGAATTCAGACTGGTCTACCATCGGCGCAAGAACATATTTGGGCGAGCCAATGCTCTCATAGAACGCTCGTCCATGAAGCTTCCGCTTCGTGCCCCGAGACTCTTGGGCCATTGTGCTTGACGAGGAGAAAGACTGAGCAGCCCACAGGCACTTTGGTCCGAGTCGGATGCTCCAGATTGATCGGTAATATGTAGATGAGAAGACTTCGCCACGACCACAGGAAAAGCGTCGTGTGAGCATCAGCACATTGCCATGTGAAATCAAAGTGAAGTGCCCATCATCAGGTCAACTTTTTGAATCCCCACACTCGGAGCTAAAGCAAGCCACACCCGTTGATTGGCTTCGGAGTCCCACCTGTTGTACCTCGATCCTCATCCTCGATCGAGTACGCAATATCCGGAGATCTACCGGTTGTTTGACCAGCTTATTACTCTATATATAGTCGACCCTCTGTCACTTAGATAGTTACCACCTTTTTATCTCAGTTTTTCTCATCTATCGATCTCAACGTCAAGACCTCTCAGTACTCCGGTCACTGAGCGTGCTGACGTGCCAAGCCTCAGCTGACTCAGCACGTACAACACCACCCCCTCTGGTTCCACTTTTTTGGGGAACTGCTGCACGCCTTTTGAATGCTCTGGGAAATGACATAATGGCAATCTATCACCTTCCAGGCACCCTGCACGTAAGATAAATATCCCACCTTGATTCTCGGCATTGGTTCTCCATCTTGTACATATCGCTTGTGAAAATGGTCAAAGAAATAATCTTGTATGATTTGCCTAGCAAACAGGGAACGCCATGGTCCCTAAACCCATGGAAAAGTGAGTCGGTTTTGGTTGTCCTTCGAGCATTTGCTGATACAGTACAGCAAGGATGATCTTGAATTTCAAGGGAATTGACTACAAGACCGAATGGGTCGAGTATCCTGATATCGCTCCCAAATTCAAGTCCTTGTATGTACAACCAACGATTCGACGATCCAGAAGAGTCATGCTGACACCACATGCAGTGGCATTGAGCCAAACAAAGACTCGCCAGAGTACACCATTCCAGCGATCCAAACAGCCAAGGGCGACTATATCATGGATTCGAAAAGGATCGCGTAAGTACTCTTCCACACTTCCTCTCCTTTCCTTATGCAGGACCTCCCTGACCTCCCCAGCGCATACCTTGAAGAAACCTACCCACCCGGCGACTACGCCGCCGTAAAACTCGACGAACCCGTCCAAGAAAAGGTAGTCAAGACGCTCAACGACATATGGAGGGCCTTGCAGCCAGTCAGTCCGTATCCCCCTCGTCCCTTTCATATCCTCATTGCTGACAAGCCACAGTCCTGCCCCTGATCCCACGCAACGTCCTCAACCCATCTTCCGCGGAGTACTTCCAACGCACCCGCAAAGAGATCTTCGGCATGCCGCTCGACGAGTTCGAAGCCACGAAGGGTGGCGATGAGGCGTGGAAGAACGCCGAGAAGCCGATTGGTGAAATGGCGTCGCTCCTGCGCGAGGAGGATGGGCCTTACTTCCAGGGCGACAAGTGTATGTTGACCTTCGCTGCCATGTCGTGGATAGTGACTGATTGTGCCTAGCTTGCTATGCTGACTTCTACTTCGTCACTTTCCTCCGCTTTGCAAAGGCTGCGGACGAGAAGGTGTACGACAGGATCGTGAAGGATCAACCTGAGTTCAGAGCCTTGTATACCTGCATGGAGGCGTATTTGGATAAGGCGGACTAGACACCTACCGTATCGTGTAGCGTGTCAACCAGCGAACGGGAGATCGTTGATAATTATAGCGACAGCGATAGACCACATGTTTCCTTGCACTTGTACAATCGGGATATGATACATTCGTGACAGGACCGCAGCTATGCCAGTGGTTCCTCATCATCTTCTTCATCGTCGTCATCATCCAGAATCTTCTTCTCGACTATCAGGTTGCCGCTCCTTCCAATCCTGCTCTTTATCGAGCCTCCTTTCTCCAAGTCGTACACTTCTCGGGGCATAGGGCTGACCAGCTGGAACTTATAGTCATGCTCGAAGCCGGCGGGTTCTTGGACCGCCTTCTCCTGCGCATCCTCTTGCAGAACGCCGTAGCACTCTACGAAAGCATACAGTTCCTCGAGATCTGCATCTCCTGCAAACTTCCTGATGACGCGGTCCCCCGATGGCATGCGGATACTGATTCTGACCGTGTCCGTCACGTCTTGACCAGGCTCAGAAGGTAAGGATTGTGCTCTCCACTTCTTCCACTGCAGAATGTTTTGTGCTCGCTGCTCTTTGGCTGCCGCTCGTTCCCTTTCTGTTCTCTCCTCTCTCTCCCTTGCAGCCTCGGCTTCTCGTCGCTGTCGTGCACGTTCTCGATCCTGTGCGAGCGATCGCTCATAGGCCGAATTCTGCTCTTCTCGAATGTTGCGACTGGCTTGCTGCTCTTGCCTCTGCCGTCTCGCAGAGCCGAGTTCTTCATTCCTTGTTTGAATCGCCTTTTGAAGCTTATCAATCAGCTCGGAAGCTGGAGTCGGTCCAGCGTTGCGCGCAACTACCGACATCGCAGTCGATGATACTGATGGTGTGTGGACAATCAAGCCGACGAAAGGGAACTTGGTGACGTTCAAGGCATTGGCAACTTGGAACCCTTCAGAGTCTCGGACACTACCACCCCAGACAAGAACCTCCGAGTGGTGCTCCTTGATCCAGTTGACAAAGTCTGGGGCAAGAAGGGTGTCGCGCACGAACGGCGCCGTGTCATCGTGCTCAGGTGACAGAAGGATGACCAAGAGATATTTCAAGTCCTTCTTCGCAGCATCGAATGCTTGTGCATAGCCGCTCTCTTGGAATGGCAGTGTACCAGGCTCACTTCCATGCTCTTCCTCGAATTCTCGAATGAACCGCGCGGCAGTATCACGAGGGCTTAACGGCTTGCGATTCGCATATCGCTGCGATCGCGCTGACTGTACTGGCCATAATCTGCTCAGTATGCTTGGAAGGATCGGGAAAGCCCAGCCCAAGGTGCCAAAGAGTCGAGCGAAGATGCTGTAGGTGACATTGAATGGGAGAAACAGGAGAGTGATGATGAAAGGAGCTCTCTGCGTCAACTGTGATTCTGGCGTGGGTACCACTCGTGGTGCCGGATCGAATTGAGGCGTGGGTCTGCGATAGGCACCTGCATCGAGACTGTCTTGTAGATTCTCCTGTCTTCTTGCTGCCGGCGGAGCGGCTTGTCTGGCAGCTTCTGCTGCTACATCTACTGTCTCCGTGTCACCGTCGAAGAAGCGTGTGATGGCAATCTGGATTCTATCAGCTCAGGCCAAAACACGATCACGTCCAGCCTACCTGTGTATTCCATTGACACCTTTGGAGCAGGGGGATTGCGGCCCCGATCTCCTGGTCTGTGACCGCTGTAAATTGTTGGAGTGCAAGCTGCTGTTCTTCGTTCAAGCTTGACAGATCGACGGAAGAATCTGTCATAGCCGCCTAACAGTCCCGTCGGAAGTCGGCGACCGAGATGAAAGATACTGGGTTGCTCGCGATGTAGATGAACCATTTGATAGGCCGATGACGCTGAACCAGAGCTCTGGGAATCTCCAGCTGAGTCAGCAGGATCTGATGGCGGGACGCGACAGCGGAGCGGAACTGTTGAACGCATCTAGAAGAGGTGAGACAACCGGGACACTGCATCTTGTCACTCGGACTGTCGCATTGGATCATTACTGCAGCAGGGGATCAGGTCGGCCACTCATGAGGGCTCGCAGACGTCCATATCAGCTCGGATAGGTGACAATGTCGCGCGGACACAGCAATACCGTCGCTTTGAGGCACAGGTACGTACCTCTTTCCTCATGCATTCTCCAATTCTTTCCAGATGGCAATGCCAGCGAAGAGAGTGACTAGACTCTACAATTACTCGTATGCATTCGGAGGGGATACTCGAGCATGACTCTTGCATATCACTTCTATCGCTTATGAAGCATAATTCTACTTCCCCAACTCGATGACCTCTCATTAATACCATCAGCCCCGGTCATTTTCGCTTCCCTCCCTGCTGCGCGATCAAGCTGAAGTAGCTGAAACTTTCGCTCCATCATGTCAATGGATGCCCGGAAGACGCATCAGTCTCCCCGTCCAAAGGGGCGGGAGAATGCCAAAAACATACTATGTCGTAATATGACCATTTATGGCAGCTGCCGGGCCCAGAATAATGGTACGGACTGTTGTCTGGTGGTAGCACAACATGTTGATTGCTCCTAGGATGTCCATTCAGCCACGACGTGTCCCGCTTCGAGGCACAAAACGACAATTCGAAGCGCTTTCTTAATGTAGACTCTCCTTCTTTCACACCCTTAGCACCGGCGACCAACAATCAAACGCCGAAACCAATTGGCATATCACCAAAAGCTGCCGCTGCAGCCATCTTCACGCCAAAATCGTCAGGTGGGTTCACAGAATGACACAATCGGGACACGAATTGACAGGGACAGCGGCGCCGACACCAACTCCAAACTCCCACCCAAAGCCACCTTCTGCGGACTGGTCAAATCAGATCAAGGAATTTGTACCTGGTCAATTCAGTGACTTTCAGCCTGGCGGAACTCCCTCCTTCGATCCTTATTCTATGCAAGCAGTCGGCAACGCGATTACGGATATCCCTGAAGCTACTGCTTCCCAACAAATCAATCCTTACGCCCAAGATACGACCGCCCAAATGTTTCAAAACCCGGCGGCTTTCTCCCATTCACAGCCTCTAAACTACCATCTCTATGCGCCAATTGGACCGCACCGAGAGAATCTCGTGGCATACCAGCGGACAGCTCATGACTTATTCATACCTGACCATTTAAGAGAAGAGCTCCAGCGTAAAACAGAAGCATCCTTGCAAACATTTTCGAATTCAACGCTCCCTCAACAGATTGAGCACTTCCATTCTCTGGTGGCGCTGGATACCACTGCTCAAAAGGCCGCCTCCGTCTATGGCTATCCAAGCTGGCTCTACAAGGCTGTATCCAGCAAAGATGGCTATACGTATTGTTTGCGCAGGCTTGAGAATTTCAGGTTGACAGATGAGCGAGCAATAAGGGGGATCAACAAGTGGAAAAGGATCAGCAGTGGCCATGTCGTGATCGTGCATGATGCTTTCACGACAAGAGCCTTTGGCGATAGCTCGCTTATCATCGTTACTGACTACCACCCACTTTCTCAGACCTTGGCTGAGAAGCATTTCACTCAGGCGCCGAGACATCCCACCAGGCCAGCCACGGCATATGCTACGGAGAACGAGCTATGGACCTATGTGGTTCAGCTTGCTCATGCCTTGCATCCAATCCATGCTGCAGGTCTAGCTGCTCGACTGATACTGCCTCAGAAGATTCTTGTGACATCCAAGAATCGTATCAGGCTCAATTCCTGCGGCATACTCGACATCACACAATTTGAATCTGCCAGGTCTATCCAAGAACTGCAGAACGAAGACTTTGTCCAGCTTGGTCGGCTTGTGCTTTCCATCGCCACTCGAACTCCCCCTACGGTCAACACACCTGCTAAAAATCTTGATCAGATCGGCCGTCTATACGGAGACAAGATGCGGGAAGTCATCGATTGGCTACTTGCTGCACCAGTCAATGCCGCCGTTGGCGAGCTGTCGGGAGAACGCAACATCGACACCCTGCTTGCAATGATTGCCTCACAAACCGCAGCGACCATCGATGCATACTCCCACGAGGCAGATAGTCTCACGTCCAACCTTGCTCGGGAGCTAGAAAATGCACGACTCGTCCGTCTCGTCACCAAAATGAATCTCATCCTCGACCGACCTGACTCCTCAGCTCCTGGTCAAAATCCATCGTCAGGTCCTCAAGGCCTCAACATGAGCTCCTCCTCCTGGTCGGAGACAGGCGAACGCTACTATCTCAAACTCTTCCGCGACTACGTCTATCACGCAGTTGACGCCGAAGGACGACCCAGCCTGGACCTAGGCCGCATCCTCGCCTGCCTCAACAAACTCGACGCCGGGGTAGACGAGAAGATCCTCCTCGTATCACGCGACGAACAGAACTGCTTCGTCGTCAGCTTCCGAGAAATCAAGCGCGGACTGGAGAGTGCATGGGCAGAACTCATGAAAAGCGGGAGGAGATAGAAAACTCCCTCGCGAAAAGTCACCATCGCACGGCCATCGGTCGCCGTCAAACCACGACCGTCCCTGACCATCAAGACACAACCATGGATGGCCAACCAGAACACACCATCACCAACAACATGGACCCCGCGCACCCCGATCGTGAAGCTGCCTCCTCGGAGAACTCCTACTGGCCCGAAGCACATGGCGAGATACAGACGACCAAGACATTGCCGCAGATTCAATAGGTGGGCGACTCCCCCGGCGAGGAGACCCATCTGGTCGGGGTACCGGCCGCAAGCACAGTGGTAGCAGGCAGAGGGCGTGGCTCCTGGTTGCGATCCTTTCTTTTTGAATCGAAAACCCGTGTCAGATACTGTGGATAGAAACGTCATTACTAAATTTTTCCCATTACTCAGATCAGACGAGCATTGTGCGGAAGTTGATCTGATTGCTCGCTTTGCTGATGAGATGCTGTGCGGCAGATCTTTCAGGTTCTGTGCTGTATCTGTCAGTGAAGGAGGTAACCGTCGTAGTGCAAGAGGGGGGTTGTCGGAGACGTAGGTGCCAGCGCGGCCAGCCACAGCTACCAGAGGAACCACATACCGCCCAGTGGCAGTGTGATCATACACTCCTCGAAGGCTCCATTATCATGATCAGCGAGCCACGCAAGGAACACAAACTACTTTGATTCATGCTCTTTCATTCACCGGAACTGCTTAACAGGCCCTCCCTTGTTGCCCCAGCGATTCCCCATTCTCTTGGACCTCTCGTTCCCCGCCCTGAGGAACTTCTTCCTTGTCCAGCTATGTTTCCGCCCAAAGCGTTCCTTCAACCTCTGCTTCTAGTGGGGAACGGTACCGCCAGCGGTGATGTTGGTGTCGCCTTGCCTCTGGGAGTTCTAGACATTGGTCAGTAGGGACCATGTAAGCTCGTCTGGGGTGCTACATACCTCTGACTCTATGATGGTGCCCTTCTCGAGGATCTGAGTCACCACATCCTCCTCTCTGCTCGTGCCGAACTCGGATTCCAGCTGGCCTTTGGAGGCGCCGTCGAGGACACCTTGGGAGCCTTGCCTGGTGGAGGTCAGTATCGTGTGCTTGAATAACGCTGGGGGCGTGTCCGTGAGCTTGAACAGAGGTAGTTGTCCAAACCATTGGGCTGCAACAGGCGGTGTGCAACTCACTTGTGGGTGACGAAGATCTTCCAGCCATTCACGACTTGGGCCAGAGGGATGGACTTGTCGCTCTTCCAGTCGCGGACGGCCTTGCCGTTCTCGACGAAGATCACGTAGTCGTCTTCGGAGCCCTTGAAGTGGACCTTGCAGGTTTGTGCGTTGCCTCTCATTTTGGGTCTTGGTGGGGGTGGAGCTTGGTTTGGCGGGGTAATTTGATGTGGTATGGAGCGACTGCTACAGCGATTGCTGGGGTCAAGAATGTGTGGATGGATAGCGAAATGGTATTGTGTGAGATGTGAAGAAGAGTGTCGAAGAAGTACAAAGATACTTTGCTTCCTTGGTGCGTGAGCCGAAAGTGACGAAACAGAGAAGGTGCACGGCCAAGTGACGTCATGCTCGACAAGCGTCAGGAACGAGCTTCACGTTCACATCGGAGGAATGCGAACTTGCGATGATCGACAGGGGAGCTTTGACTAAGGGCTGCACTGCTAAGCTATATGTTCGAATTGAAACGAGTGTCATGGCTACGAATGCCCCACAATGATGCTTGCAATCTATGCTTGCACCCTTGACCCAAACGACCCTCTGCTATTACCAACCTCGTGCACAAGAGTAATCCTGAAAGAGTGTAGAATGCTCCCTTGCTCATCATCATGCTCGGAACCTCTACGCCAGTAACTTTGCAAGTCTGCTCCTTGCTCGCTGCCTCACTCCAGGCCTCCCCTCTTGCGAAGCCGGACTCTTGCTTGAGCATCCGGGACTGACTTGCATCGGCATGGCGGTGACTTTGGATGTTGCTACTGTTGCTGTCTGGTCCTTACCGAGCCGGTCGGTCAAGTCCTCTGATCCGGATCGACGTCTGGTGATAATACTACGAGAGCGTTTGATCCTTCCAGGATCCAAATTCTCAGAGGGGAAGAATGGTGTCTTGGGTCTCTCGATCCCCATGGTCAACGTGCGCAGACCAGCTAAACGACCTCGCGCTCTTGAAGTTGCCTTGAGATCGAAGTCTTCTGGCAAGAATGCCTCTGGCGCCGAGTGGAAGTCGATCTTCTTTTCAGAGGGCTTCTTGGGTACCTTGTCGGCAACGGGTATCCTTGGTCGAGTTCGAAAGCTGCGGTCATCCATCAAGGATGCTTGACTGATACTGGTGTAACTCATCGACCTCTTGGAGAAGTTACTGGTGATGCTGGCCATGCTGAGCTTGCGAATGACGTGTCCAGCAGATGCTCGCATGCTGTATTCGCCTCGCTTTGACCCCAATCCAGGAAATGGTAGTGTATCCTTGGTCCAAACATCCATGAGTATCGCTTCCAAATGAATGCGGTCGCTGCGCCTCGGAGCAAGTACTGGAATGTGGCTAGGCGTTATCACGGATTGAGATCGTGGGATGGGGAGCACCAACACGGACGAATCGTTCTCCTTGCCAGCTGCCTGAGTGTTCTTTATGATGACTTGGTCGAGCTCAGTGAGTGGCCCGAGTGTGGCCGCACGCTGAACAGAGGCTCGACGGCGGAAGTCACAAGCTCTGCCGTATGCTTTGCCTACACTTCGCATCTCGTCGGTCAATGGGGAACGGATGTCGATAATCTGGGATCTTCCTTCATTGAGATACTGCTTCTCCACAGCAATTCGCCCGGAAATCTGACCGCGCCAGACGTCAGCTTCGGCTTTAGAGCAAGCCACGGACAGGATCTCGAACAGCGCGCCTTCGCTCTCAAATGTCAGCTTCCAGGTATGGGGAGTTGTGTGACACTGCAAAGCTGTATACCAGTCAGCCTTCATCTTCGCCACTTTGATGCCATGTACAGACCTTTGCCATTGTCCGGCTCCTCGATAGCCGACGTGCTCAAAGGGATGACCAGCGATACGTGATACTTGCTTGACGAGGTTGCAGATGCGATGACAATACACGACTCGTACAATATCGTGATGGCATACTGGCCTCTGATATTTGTGGTTCCTCGGTAGGCGAAGTACAGTGTTCCACAGAGGAGTAGCTTCCCGAATTGGTGGAACATGGTCTCGATTGCATCCTAAAGCAATATTAATCACAGCACAGTATAATCCATGATCGAAGAGATCTGACCTTTTTCTCGAACAGCAATCGTTCTTGAAGCAAACGGTGGCTGTTGAAGGCTCTCAACCTCTCAGGATTGCCGCTAGCTTTATTGAGATCATGGCAGGTCTGGGAAATTACAAACAGAGCATCGTCGAGTGTCGAGTGCGAGACAGGATCATCGCCGCATGGTGTAAGTGAAAGGAGATCTTTGAACAGTAGCTCGTATCTGGTGGCTCTCTGGATGGGCTGAATTCGATCAGTCAAACTTGCTCTACACGTCTACGAATGATACTACCTTGATCAAGAGATCCTTCAACCCCAGAGCTTTCTTGATAGTCCCAGTCTTATCCCGAGTCGAGCAGATGGTGGCTTGAAGTGCCTCGAGAGCACGATCATGATCCAGGCTTGGTGAAGATGACCTTCGCATGTCGACCTCGAACTGCATAATCTCGCATCGAGCACCGTATTCTTCATACACGGTGAACCTCTTCGCCTGCAGCAAAGTCAGTATTCCTCCACGTGGTATGACCATAAAGGTTACCTTGGTCACGAAAACTTGTGCAACTTGGGCCGCGAGCTGAGGTGCACAAAGATGCTCTAGACCGTTGCTGAGACTGGCTCTGGTGGCTTCCAAGGATTTACGGAAACGACGAGGGTTATCATAGACCCTCTCCGGGCTAAGTGCATCAAGCCGACCAGCCGCTGTATGTAGGCGAGGACGTGTGACGGTATGCTGGTGTAGCTGCCGGGATGATCCACACGGTATGAGCTGTTCGAGAAGGGGCTGCAGTTCGGCAAGTACTTCCTCATGGAGTTGGACGACATCACTGATGCAAGCCTGTATCGCAGCTCGCTTGACAGATTGGACAGGCAACAATAGTGTACAGTAAGCCTTGCATATTAGCCGATTGTCTTGATCAAGAGTGAGCGTCTTACATGATGAAGAGCCTTGAGGTCGGCAAGGTATCCTCCTTCAGTCCTGACCAGCTCTTGTACCTTCCTGGCACGCTTTTGAGACCTGCGAAATGCAGCCTCATCGATGGCCGGTATCGATCCGCCGTTGTCGCTGTCTAAGGACGTGCGAAGATCGGATCTCGAGTTGGGGTTGCTCATCACGTACATAATCGAACGTGGCGATCGCGCAGATGCAGGAGCATTGATAGATGGCAGACTTGTGGAAGTCATAGTCATGCTTGCAGAACGCACACCCGTGACGAAAGCGATCGAAGAGACGTGGGAGCCTGAGTGGCGGTGGTGCGCAATCAGCTCATCTGACCGGTCACTTCCCTGGCTTCTCTCCATTGAGTGTATGGCGCGGCGCAGGCATGGCGATTTAGCTGGCGTCTGAAGGTTGGCGTTTCTCCGGCGGAGTGTGCTTACCCATCGACGGAAAGTTTGTGTTTGCAGGTGATCCTGTTGCTCAGCCGGCTCTGAAGCAAAGTCGATCACATCTGGTGTACCGATGACTGGGGGTGTCTCCGGTGATTCGTGCCATTCTTCGTCCTCGCTTGTGCCATCTTTGCCGTCGACCAATGAGACACTGTCGATACTGACGTCGTCACCAGACTCCAACACAGCCTGTGGGAACTGGTCGAAATTGAATGAGCCAGAATATCTCAAAGCTTGAGCCTCCGACTCGGACAAGGTAGAGGGGACGAGACTGTGGGGTGTTGACAAGATGCTAGATATGCTTCGACGTGCTGGTGAGTGATCATGCGTACCAGACTGAGATTGTGGTGTGGAATGACTGCCTGACAATGACAACCTGGCAGAGGCGGCAGAGTGTGATGGCTTCGAGATCAGCGAAGTGGTCGAGAGGAATCGCTGTCCATGATAGCCATTGAAGCCCTCTGACCGACGACTCTTCAGAGAAGAAATGGATCTGTGCAAGAGGGGACCATGATCAGTTCCCTGAAATGGGACGAATGGCGGAAATGAAAGGACAGAAGCCATGATGGTTCCAATGGTGGAAGACTGATTGAAGTTTCTATTATGTTACGATGCATAGGACAGCATGTTGAAGCTCATTGAGGCTGGCAATGGAGTAGAAAAGATATGGCTAGAAACAGAGGCAGCATCGCTGAGGTCCTGATGTTGAACGGAGATAGTGACGACCCAGACTGTCGGGACGACCTTGGAACCGGCTGACGGGGTCTTTAATGGTATTCGCAAGGCAGTCGCGATACACTGCTTGGTCGATGGACCCAAAATCGCATAGCAGGGTGCTGTCTTGGGGCGAGATGCACGAGCTCATGGTAGCTTGTGAGGGGCACATACCTGTAGACATTACACGGTCGACCGAATAGACTTAGCTGTGACAGTATCATGCAGTTGCTGGAGAATCTTTGACTCTCTGCATGCTCGAGTACATTTGCGAGCATGAAGAGACGGCTCTGCTGCAATGAAGCTTGAGCTTGAGCTTGATCTTGAGCTTCGCTGACCGACACCGGCAACGTGCTGTCCTCCGATCTCGGCCGTTTCCCTCAAAGTTATTTCTATAAGCCTCCTTTTCGACTCACTGGATAACTAAACATTTTGAATTTGCCACGCATTGTGGTGTTGTCATTGTACTACGCAAGTCTGCACGACCTAACATGTGATGATGGTGTGTGTCACAAGGTTCTCAGCCCCACGGCAGGTGGTAAGGTATGTTCCTTTTGCAGCGCACCTTGGTGAACTGGTAGAACGACTTGACTGCTCGATCTTTGTCTCGCCACATACACAATCTCATGTCTCAGCAAAGGAAGAAGACGCTTGGACAGATGGAGGACGGAATCCTCTACAAGACCTGGAGTACTCTCTATCCAATCCCGACTTCCGTTGGTGTGAAAGCGGATGAGCAATCTCTCCAGGTCATCGCCCTGGGTCTATCTCGGACCGGCACAGAATCACTTTCGAAGGCATTGAACGTACTAGGATATGGATCTGTCGCACATGGCATGCGTGTTGCTGGAGATCCAGCACTGAGCGCGGCATGGATCCGGCTGACTGTTCAGAAAATGCGACGCACTCCAGCCGCCGGAACCAGCTCCCAGTATCGGTTCGACTCGGGATTGCGGGCGGATACATTCGATACTATATTGCGACCCTATGCGGCGCTCACAGACAATCCTGGGACGCTGTTTGCGGAGGAATTGATTGCCGCTTACCCTGATGCAAAGATCATTGTAAACAAACGCTCGGATATCGATGCATGGCACACCAGCTGGAAGACTGCACTCCTACCTTTTTGTTTCGATTGGCATCTTTGGGCACTCAGCTTCTTCGACCGAGAATTGTTCTGGATGGTTGCTGGTTGGACATA
Source organism: Elsinoe batatas (assembly GCA_017309325.2). Taxonomy (NCBI): domain Eukaryota; kingdom Fungi; phylum Ascomycota; class Dothideomycetes; order Myriangiales; family Elsinoaceae; genus Elsinoe; species Elsinoe batatas. The sequence goes on from JAESVG020000009.1 coordinate 1,178,230, forward strand.
CCTCACTACCAAGCCCTACTGTGTGCACAGCTGGGATGAACAAGGTCGACAGGTCTACCAGGATCACTACTCTTGGATTGATGTTGCAATCAAGCGACATGGTCGAGCTGGGACCGAGTTATGCTGGGAGGTTCATGACGGGTGGGAACCCTTGTGCAATTTTCTCGGACGTAGCATTCCGGAACAGCCATTTCCGAATGGCAATGGGCCCGAAGACTTCACGCGGCTGATCAACGAGCAGATGCACACCGCCAAACAAAGAGCATGGCGAAACGTGGTCCTGTGCCTGACCACGTCGATTGCTATCTCGGCATATCTGGTTTGGAGTACTTGAGATCTAGTGCTTACTGATGTTTACCCTCTTTCTGATTTACTCGGTCCAGTGTACTCTTGCCAAATATCTTCCTTGATCTGCACTTACCTGCTCACTCGCATTCTCGTGCTTGGTCTCTCCTAGACCTTATCCCGTGTGGGGCTGACAGCTGTCGTAGTTTGTGTCACTAGAAGCACCTAGCCCGCAATCTTGGTCACGTTCGTGCGACGATGATCTGTTCTTGACCCGCCAATACCACGAATTCCTGGAGAGCATGACAGATAGGCGGTCATTCGGCCAAGATATGTTACGTCCTCACGATCTCCCAGAGTCGTGGCTGTCCTTCCGTGGATCTGCCTTCTCGTCACTGTCCCATGACCAACACTTCCCAATACTACCATAGCATTCGGGGGGTCGTTGTCCGCACGGATGCAGGCTGTGCGGCAGCGACCTCATATGAGACTGGGTATAAGTATTGTTGCTACGCATCACTTTCTCTAAGATGCTATTCACTCTTCTCTGATCCAACGACAGCAGCCACCCTTCATTGCTCTTATTCTGACTCATCTCACCCTACCATCGCAGTCTGTGTCACCGACTACTCACATTCAACATGCGATTCTCCAATCCCATTCTCACTCTTCTCGGCGTGATGGCTGCTGTTGCTCATGCCGCTCCAGTCGACTCTCCTGCTGGGCGCAACCTCATTGTCCGCCAATTCGGTTGTAATCAAGCTCTATGCATGGAGTGCTACAGAGGCTGTCCAAACCCTAGCTTCTGGTATGTACGAAAAAAACACCACTTATACCATCTATTGACAATCATCCAGCTTCCAATGCCAAACCAGCCCAGTAGGGAAAGCCAAACGGTAGCAACGACAATGTAGCTAACAGAAGCAGTACTGCGAATGCTGATCAACAGGCCAGCGTTTAGCGGCGACACTGCTCCAAGTTGAGCTGAGGTTTACAAGGGAGGAGAACAAGATGGCTGGGCAACCGGCAGGGTGCAAGCCTCATCCACTCATTCATCATGATCTACTGTCTAGTATAGTCATCATAGCATCACGTACACGAAGCTTCATTACCTTCAACTTCAGTCGCCCTTGAGTTTCCCCGTCATGCTTCATCTCCACATGTCTTCTTCTCCTTAAGCATACAGGCTTCCATCCTCCACCCTCCCATCCAACGCCTTCATAAGCACATACAACCCCTCCAACCTCGGGACCTCCACGCCCTTCTCCCTCCCCAACCTCACCACCCCTCCCAAAATCGCCTCCACCTCCATCCTCCTCCCCCCTCTCACATCAGCAAGCATACTCGGCTCAATCCCCCTCGTCCCCAACCTCTCCTTCGCCCTAGCCAGCACCCCCTCCACCGTCCCCCCATCCATCATCCCGTACCCACACCTCCCCGCCACCTTCACCACCTCCATCATCACCCCCCTCACATACCCCTCCGCCTCTCCACAAGCCTGTAGCACCGCTACATCCCTGCTTCGACTCAACGCACACACAGGGTTCCACCCACAGTTCAACACCAGCTTCTTCCACCTCTGCACCTGCACGTCGTCGTAGACGTGCGCCGTCCCGTTGCCCCGACGGATCAACGCCCCGAACTCCTCCGCTCGCGCCTTCCACCCCTCTGGCGCGACGGCAGGGAAGGTGCCGATCTCGAGGAGTTCCAGCTCTCCCATGTCGATCACCCCCGGCGCAGTCTGGGTGGAGGGGAGGTAGACTACGCAACTGAGCAGTGGATTCTCGGGGTAGGTAGCGGCGTATTCTTCCTCGATGAGCAGACCGTTTTGGATGAGGACTATGGTGGTGTGGGAGGGGGTGATGGCGGGTGCGACGAGGGCGGCTGCAGGGGAGGGAGACGGGATGGGGATAGGGGAGGGGAAGGATTTGGTGGTTATGATTAGGTAGTCGTAGACGGTGCCGGGGGGGCAGGCGGTGGTGAGGTCCGGGTAGACGGGGCATACGAGGTGGATGGTGCCGAAGATGGCCGAGGTGATGTGGAAGCCGTTGGCTGGGTGTGTTAGTTGGGGAGGAGGTGGGGGGTGAGGGGCAGGGAGTGTGAGCAGTCGTGACATGGAGCCGGGTCGCAGGGGAATATAAGATGGAGATTTTGATGGTGCACGCAAGATAGAATTGAAAAAGGCACTGACCTTTAGCTGCTTCATAATTGGATCTGCATACCGCGCTGACGTCGCAGCCAGCTTGCTGCAGTATGTAGACATAGATGGTGCCAATGGCCCCCGAACCGAACAGGAGCACCTTGGGTTTCCGTTCTGCCATCCGACAATTGATAATGATGACAACCAGGGGCCGAAGTCTTAGGGGCCGAGCAATGGTGATACTGGTCAGGGAGCGGGAATCGATTTACATCACAAGTTCAAGGAGCGATATCGGGTTATCATTATTCATGAGTCAGCTTATGCGTCGGGCAGTCTAAGCTCTGATAAGGTCACCTTTGGATGCAAGAGTGTATGCATCACATCTGCTAGGATCTAGTCGACCGGGTATCTGCTATGGTCCAGCCTGCTGGGTATCAACGAGCACGTAATCGCCTTCTTCGTCCTGCACGGGTGCATCTTCCAATTCCACCTGCCCGCTCTCATCGCTAGTCCTGTCTTCCTTGACACCCTCATCAGCTTCAGCAGGCGGCTGCGGAGATTTTGACCTCCTGCCGAGAGCAGCGTCGAGATCCAGTGGCCGTCCAACACCTAGACTGCCCTCTTGCGGTCCCAGATCCGACATTCCAATCTCGTCCGGCCCCCTTGCGTGGGGCAGCTCCTCTCCATCTTCGTCCTCCACGCTTGCCATGGCTTCTGCCGTTGCTCCCACATTGCGCCTGACAGAGGCTTGCGCGACAGGCACAACTCCTGCTTCTTGTTCTTGCCTAATAAGCTCCCCTTGCGTGACCGCACCCTGTTCGCGAAGGGTCTGCTCGGTGGTCATGTCTGCTTGGTCATCGCTGGTCGTCGGTGAAACTGTTGTCTGACTGGCGCTCGAGACGCCGTTGACGGTCACCGACACAGTCTCGATACGTCCTGCGCCGTTTGGTCCTTCGATCGTCTCGGTCCCCTCGGTGTGCAATTCGCCGTCTTGTTGTCTCGTCATGATATCGTCTGTTCCATTGGTATTCCTCAGCCATGGAATGAGAGTCAAGAGCGCGCCGCCCAACCCTTCATCACCGGCCAATCCATTGCTCTTCTCGTCATCCCCGTTTGGTAAGAACATGCCGTTCGTGACAGGTGTCGTTTGGTGTATAAGTGGAAACGACGTCGTGGAGGAGGAGACGGACACAATGCGATCGAGTGCGTTCAAGAAGGGAGGGAGGAAGCGATAGTATCTCCGTGGTTGAAGAACCAATTCGGCAAGGCGCTGCACTGTGTATGGCGGGCTTTTGGCGAAGGAAGTCTTCAGGATATCTATAGATGATTTGTACGACTCGGACAGCTCCGGGAAAGCTCCAAGTGGATCGTCATCTGGTCGAGGAGTATGTTGAGCAGCACGGGATGGAGGTGGGCCCATTGAACTCTCGCCCTTCCCTCCACTGGCTGAGACGGGCGTCGCATTCTCCTTGTTGGTATTGGAAGTCTGTGAACCTGGCTCCACTGATCCTGCGCTCTCCTCTTGTTGGGTATTCCTTGGGCTAGGGGAAGGTGCTGCGATCGGGGAGGCTCTAAGCGCCTCATTGTCCAAACGCTCCGATGGTGGTGCCAACGACAGTGTTGGTTTGGCAGGGAGAGGAAACTCGGAATAAACGATCTCGATGTCCGTCAGTGTTGTTCATGCCGTGCTGTAGAACCACCTACGTCGTGTAATCTCTGCAAGACGTTCTCAAGTACTCTTGGCCATTCTGTGCTGCGCGACTGTCAGCCCATTTGTAGGAGTTGCAATTGTGTCGCATACATGTCGAGAGAGCCGTCGCGGGCTGCGGCTTCTAGGACCTCCTCGGTACTCGACATCTGTGCACTCAGTATGATGTTCAAAATCGTCGTCAAAGTTACGAATAGATACGGCATGGAAGTTTAAGGTTTCCTCGAATCTTGGCATCAAAATGCGGGAAGATGGGACTGTTCTAGCACGTGCTTCACGTGGCCTGAGAATAATGACCATCAGGGGAGTGACAGGTATCAAAGTTGATCGTAATACCTGCGACTGTCGATAGTAACTATTGTGTTGCGGTACAAGCTAATGGCGCCACCATTCTAAAATGCACTTTCTACCCATCACTTTTCCTGCACTTACGCCATCGCCGAACGCCTTCTCGCTATCGAACTTGACGAGCTACTGAACCATGATCGCGCGTTGCTGCCGAGACATTGTCGGAATGAGGTGCTTGTCCTGCTTGTGCCAGAATCCTCCACACCAGATGGAGGACTTTCATTGGGTCTTGAAAAGGAGAATCGCAACATGGCCCAGGTAGAAGTAAATGAAGTGTTTCGTCTCTGTCAATGTCATCAATTGTCTGGCGCGGCGACTGACACATTATACTTACCGTGCGTCACAAAGCTGCCGAAGTTACGACCCACTATACAATGCCATGTTGCGCCCTTGCGATCGTCGAACTTTCAAATGATCAGATGATATTCCGATTGACCTTGGAATCCCATACCGTTTTCTTGATGTGATGCGCAATATCCTTTAATATGATCAGCATCCTTGGGCTCGCTCATTGCCACGGACGAGCTCACCTTTTCGATGTTGAATTTGTTCATGGCTTCTTGTGCTAGAACCGCACGTTAGTCTATTGATCTCATCGTCCAATACCCTCTCGGACTCTAAATAAGTCTTCGGAGTTTCGCAGTGATCGGGGGTTCTCATACCAACATCAATGGCTTCTTGCTGCATATCCTCATTCTTGGTCGAAGATCAGCATTGTTACATCAAGACAACAAGATCATGCGAATCACCATATCAGCGCTTTTGACTTGCGCTATACCACGTCAGTTTTTTGCGAGATCGTTGCCTGCGTGGGTGTCCTTACCATCCAAGCGATCGGGCTTCTCCGAGTCATTATCCTCCACATTATTTGTCGTCTTGACGAGTGATTGTTCCATTGTCACAGGAAAATTGCGTGTAGAGACGGCGTTGGTGAGCTATATGATCCGGCGCAAGAGAGACATTCAAGTTGAGTGGTGTTTGGGATGCGGCGGTCGTTCAAATTGGCCCGAGCGTCCATGCGGCGAACATGCATCGTCACCTCCGAAATTCTTGGAGAAAAACTGTCCCTTCTTCCAATCACCACCTTGCTTGTCGACTCGTGCATCGATGTCAACAAAGTTCTCTGCACAGCAGCTCGTTAACTCTTGAGCGCTTACTGCTCACGACAGAGCATACACGGAGAGGTCTCCTGCCAGGAGAAGGTCAGAAAAGGGCACAGCCATGGCATCCAGAATCTTTGTGACTGGCTTGCCGCCTTCATTGACGCCAAACGAATTTAAGAAGCATTTTTCCAGTCAAGGCTCCGTCACAGATACAAAACTCTTCCCGGACAGACGTATAGGATATGTGGGATACAGCTCTGCACAAGAGGCCGAGAAAGCAGTCAAATACTTCAACCGAACCTTTATTCGAATGTCCAAATTGGCCGTGGAGCTTGCACGACCGATAACGGCGAGAGACAACCGAACACCACAGGTGCAGAATGTACCACGGCAATCCACTGTGCAGGCAGAGAAGACTTTAAAGAGGAAGAGAGGGTCAGACACCACACCGGAGGACCCGAAATTGAAGGAGTACCTCGAAGTGATGCAGAAGGGACCCAAGACGCGGAATTCTGCTATTCCTGACGAGCAATCGAGTGCTGCCATCGCATCAGCAGCAGATGACCTCAGCGAAGACGATGTCCAAGTCATATCACGATCGAAAAAGGCACGACCTGCGGAGGAGACTTTACCAGAAGAGGCTGCTGCGCCTACAAATCACGAGACGAAGGCGCAAGATGAGGAAGCGGCTGGCGAAAACGACTTAAATGCAGCTCTTTCCGCCGCATCGACTGACGCGGACTGGCTAAGGTCCCGTACGAACCGCGTACTGGATTTACAACAGGCTCAAACAGAGGACAGCGAGCAAGTCCAGTCTGGGGGCAGCGCACCTATTCTCGAACCCATGGCGACAGAAGAGGAAATACCCGATGCATCGAGGAACGGCGTTGAGGCGGAGCAGGTTGGTGACCAGGAGGTCGAACCTCGGGGCGAAGTAGAGGTCAAGATACGCGAGTCGAGTAGGCTGTATGTCCGAAACTTGTCATACAGCACAACAGAAGAGGATCTTCGGGACCTTTTCGGAGCTCATGGCGAGCTTGCAGAGGTTCGTACTTTTCTGTTCACATCAACCCTCCTTTACCAACAAGATGAACATCCGATAGGGACAACCGATTCACTTTTGAGGATAACGGGACAGAGAATATTTTAGTAGATGCTTCTCCCCAGACTGACCACTCTCATGACATCTGATACTTTTCGAATGATCAGATGAGCCATATACTGACTGATAGTAGGTTCATCTTGCCATCGACAAGAAGACTAGCAAACCCAAAGGCTTCGCTTTCATCCATTTTGAGACTGCCGACGCCGCGATTGATGCATGGAAGGAACATGATGGTACTCCGTTGAATGGCCGCCTGCTGCACATTCTGCCTGGGTCGACGAAAAGGGAGACCAAGCTCGATGAATTTGCCTTGTCGAAACTTCCGCACAAGAAACAAGAACAAATCAAGAAACGTCGCGAAGCAGCTACCAAGACTTTCAACTGGAATTCCCTTTACATGAACCAGGATGCAGTAATCTCGTCTGTGGCGGATCGGCTTGGAGTGGACAAGAGCACCTTGCTCGATCCTACATCATCAGACGCCGCCGTCAAACAGGCCCACGCTGAAACACACGTCATTCAGGAGACCAAATCATACTTCAAGTCGCACGGTGTCAACCTTGACTCCTTCAGTAGGAAGAAACGCGGGGAGACTGCAATTCTCGTCAAGAACTTCCCATACGACGCCAAAGCTAGTGAGCTAAAGACCATGTTCGAGCAGCATGGCAGCCTAAAGCGATTCCTCATGCCTCCAAGTGGGACCATTGCGATTATCGAATTCGAGAATTCTGCTCAGGCCAAGTCTGCTTTCAAAAGCTTGGCTTATTCACGAATCAAGAGCTCGATGCTGTATCTCGAGTTCGCCCCACAGGAGCTCTTCGAAGGTGGCGTAGTGGAGGCAGTGACTCTTCATGCTACTCAGAATGGCATCACGAAGCCTACCGCTACCGATCTGCTCCAAACGGCCGACATTCCGGACAACACTCCTACGGCAACTTTGTTCGTCCGCAATCTCAATTTCTCCACTACGACCAATCGATTGGACGAAGTGTTTCGGCCCCTGGACGGGTTTCTGTCTGCACGAGTCAAGACCAAGACAGATCCCAGGAAGCCAGGCCAGACTCTCAGCATGGGATTTGGTTTCCTCGAATTCAGAACCAAGACTCAAGCTCAGAAGGCACTATTCGCAATGGATGGTTACAAGCTGGATGGCCACAGCATACAGATCAGAGCGTCACATAAAGGTCAAGATGCTGCCGAGGAGCGACGACAAGCAGAGAAGGCGAAGAAGATGGCAGGCAAGTCTTCCAAGTTGGTCATCAAGAATCTGCCGTTCGAGGCCTCCAAGAAGGATGTTCGATCCCTCTTTGGTGCCTACGGTCAACTTCGATCAGTTCGCGTGCCGAAGAAGATCGGCCAGTCTACCCGTGGTTTCGCGTTTGCGGAGTTTACCACACCAAAGGAGGCCGAGAATGCTCGAGACGCTCTTCAAAATACTCATCTTCTCGGTCGTCGTCTCGTCATCGATTATGCTGCCGAAGATCCAGAAGATGCCGAAGAAGAAATTGAGAAGATGCAGAACAAGGTCAGCTCGCAACTGAACAAAGTTGCTGTCCAGAATCTTCTGGGCGATGGCCGCCATAAATTCAAGATCAATGATCAGGGAGCGGAGGAGTAGTCTGCTGGAGGAGGTGAGCCCCTTGCGTTATGCTCTTGATCCGCCTTGAGGACAATCATCAAATTCGCATTCCGATCACAAATTACACCGTCTCGAACATCACAATTACAGAACGTCTTCGCGACTGTCCGCGTTCTTGGAGTTGCTGCAGTAACAATTTGTCTGGTTGGTAGATCTAGCTCTTTCGAGACCTTCACCCCTTGGACTTCTTTGGTAAGATGAGTACACCATCATGCACATCCGCCAAGACGAAACGTCACAGCACCCTTGCCGTGGGGAAATGAGAAAGTGCTAGGTAATCCTACTATCGAGCTCTCCATGGCGGAGATTGCCAGCAGCTGTGAAGATGTATTGGCGGATGTATGATAGGTAGGGCTTTTCTAAATCATGGTTGACCTATTCTCCCTATACGGCCCTCTTATACTGTCACAACCCAACTTTTCCCCATTCCTCTACCATTTAACTGCGTTCCAAGCTCCATTGTTCGAGAGCTCAGCATTCTTGACCTCGTCCTCCATTAGTAGCCATGACACAGATTTACGATAACCTCAGCCACTTACCAAAAGTTCCGACAGTGCCTTCCAGCAATACATTGGTACTCAAACCAGAGACCTCAGCCTTTGATACAGACTGGTCGTCATACTCAAGTACCAACTCGTCTTTCCATGGACAGGCGTTGCTCGACTTTGCCCAACATGGCCCTCAAGCATATCGACCACGAGAGGCGCTATATCCACCGATAGCAGACATCCGACGAAAGCAGCTCATGAGGTGCACACGACTGACCGATGAAGAATACAATGCCCGAGCAAGCAATCTGTTCAGGGATTTTCTAGGATGCCCAGGCTTCCTCAACTACCGAACGAGGAGGAAGAAGAGGAAGGAAGATTCTGTTTGGCCTGACTACCTGGAATTTGCATTCTTTACAGTAGGGCTCTCAGCATATATCTAATGGATGACATTGACCTTCCAAGGCACTTGTGCGGTATCCGCCTTGCGGTCGGACTCAATTTTCGGATCCCAACATCAATGGTGGGAAGAAGATGGTATGCCGACCTACATTCTCGTGCCAAATGATCATTTCTGATGGACAAAGGGGCGAAACGAGCTCATAGGCCACTACATCAAGGTCACGACTGGAGTAGAGAGGCACAGGAAGCAGGTATCGAGTCATCTACAGGTCATTCGGCCTTACGTCGTGGATAAGCCAGCCTGTATGACCGCCTGACATGACCAACGATTGTCTCCGCTAATAAGGACAGTACTTGGTTCCCTCATATCGCAGAAGGAATTGCCAAGATGGAATAAAGCTCAACAACTGAAAGGCCGTCCAATCGGGGTACTCACCAACCAGCGTATCAGCTCCCACGTAGAGCCAATCGTTGGATCGCTCGCAGACTTTGGCACACAGATGCACGGCTTGACCTTCGAAGACAACCGCTCCGAAGGTTTCGCCCTTTGCGACTTTCAAATGTCCCTCTGCCCAGAAACAAATCCCACCGCCCTCCTCCATACCTATACCTGCACAAACACTGACAGCCGCCTCCCCGACGTCAAAATCGAGAACTACCGCACCGCCTATGAGCTCTTCCCCGAGCTCTTCCAAAACCGCTTCCCTCGCCCCATCGGCTCCTCCATCCTCGCAATCGAAGCCTCCTTCTCCCTCCCACGCCTCCTCAAAACCCCCTCCGGCACCGAACTCGTCATCTACCTGCACCTCATCGGACCTTCCCTGTCCCACCCCACCGTAGTCGAAACAACCACCACCTTCTGCCTCGGCCCTCACGTCAGCGAATTCAACCGCAGCTTCGAAGGCAAACTCGTCCCCCACCCGTCCTGCCCCCCCGGCTCCCCCGGCTCCTCCGTCTACCAAATCCCCTTCCACTCCAAACACTGGGCCACGCACCTCTCGCGCCTCGGCCAAATCCATTCCCGCTCTCTCGACCCCTCCCTCCCCCCTACCCAGGCAGCTCCAATTCGCAAGAAAATCGACACCGAACTCCGCTCGCTCACCGCTCTGCAGCAAGTCACCATCTCCTCCCCCCAGGCGCCGGACGCGAAACACAACGTCACGCTGAGGTGGCAGTTCCGCTTGTCCGCGAACAACGCGACCGGTGCCCCGGGCACGCTGAATTGGCGGCAGGTGGGCATCCCGCCTATCTTGACGGAACTGCCGAGTCCGAGTGAGGAAGGGGGGGCGGGGAGTTTTTCTAGTGTCGAGGGGAGGGAGAGTGAGCCTTCTACGCCGCCGGCAGGGGGGGAGGTGGTGGTTGCGGCTGGGATGGGGGCAGGGGCAGGGGCGCTGAGGAGTCCGATTGCGTTGAGGGGGGAGGCGTGGGTGGATGTGGGTAAGCAGGGGTTGGAGGGGTATGAGACTTTTGGTGCGCTCGGGGAGGGGGGGATGGACATGGCGTATTTGCCGGAGGTGGATCTGGGGATGGGAGAGGTGGAGGAGGCGCCGTTTGATTTTGCGGATTTTGATTGTGGGATGGGGAGTGCGACGGGGCAGCAGGGGTCGGTGGTGGATCCGAGCCTGGTTGGGGAGGGGTGGGATGTGGTTGCCTCCGGGGTGGGATTGGGGTTGGCAATGGAGTCTGGGGCACAGCAGAGGCAGTATGCGTGGATGACAGAGTTGGGCGAGGCAGGGGAGGGGATGTCTGGGTGAGATGACATGATGCAGAGGGGAGGTAAGCTTTGCTGAGAAGGTAAAGCTTGATAATACAACAGGACCTCGACTAATAGTAATCTTTCTTCACGATCTACTGAGCTCGTTTTCCTGTCACACTTCCACAGTCTATCCTTGGCTTAAGCACCTTGGTCCCGCTCACTCCCACAAAGGCCTCACAACCTCCGCCCCCCTTTCCACAACCGCTTGCACCCTATCCTTGAACGACCTCGTCGCACACTCCACCTCTAGAGTCTCCAACCACACCTTCGCCACCAACTTCTCCACCTTGACCTCCAGCCCCGGCACCGGGATGCCCAGTCCATGCAACCTCTCCAACTCCCTCACCTCAGCAGCAGCGATCTTCTTCTGCTGTGCAATCTCATCGTCCTCTTCTCCGCTGATCACATCTGCGGGTAGTCTCGGCTTCTCGATCGGCGTTACTGCGTCACCACCAAAGTGTGATTCGAGGAACATGCACAGCCTCGAGAGGCGTTCCTGGGGCGAGAGATGAGCGTGGAGATTCCGGCGCTTCGAGTCATGGCTGTGGGAGTGAGAGTGGGACTTGCTGGATTCTATCCATGGTCAGTCCTGTACATGCATGTATTTCAAGGGGGAACTTACGCTTGACAGCTGCAGGGCTGCTTTCAACAGTCAGCAGAACGGCCATGACGGCATCGGCGATGCTATCGTTGTGGACGTTGCCTTCCCATTCGACTGCGATTTCGCCTTGGGGTTTTAGGACGACGTTTACTGAGTCCATGACTTCGTAGGTCAGCTCGTCTTTGCGGTCGATCTCTTCGTCGGCGTCTTCCATTTTGACGTCTTTCTTTGTGACGCCGTTTGTTTCGCCGCCGTGGACTGTGATGCTGCCGAATGTGCCTTCTAGTGCCCACTTGATTAGGTCTGGTCCGGCAGCGCTTAGAGTGAGCCGCTGCCTGCATTGGATTGTGGTCGTTGTTAGTCCGGCGTACTCCTTGAGATCTTCGGGCGCCATGAGGCTGAGCTTGAAGTCGTTCTGAACTAGTACACCGCTTACGATCTGCTCATCGTCGTTGGACATGTTTGGCTTCTTCTCGTCAGAGCCATTCTCATCTCCTGATGAAGGCGGCGAGGGCAGCGCTGTTGGTAGCTGAATGCGGTTGGCAAGCTGTCCAACCACCTTTGCGATCTTGTCGCGGCGGAAGGGAATGCGGAGCTCTTCGCAATTGGCGGGCGAGAAGACCTTTGTAGGTACTGCTTTGTGGGCGTTGAGCGACAGTAGCTTCGACTTGAACCGCATCATGTTGGTCTTCTCTCCGTGCACGAGTATCTGGATGGTGTCAGCGTGAGAGCAAATGAATGGCCATCTGTTTGACTCACCACCACAGGGGCATTGACTTCCTCGACGAATTCCCTATTCTCCGTACCATCCACGTGGGCTGCAAAACTGTACTCCTGCACAGTGCATCTTCTCGGCACCATTATCTTTTCTTCGCCTCCTCTCATCATTCCCTTCACTCCACTTTGCCTTGCTGTCATCGTCGCTTGAATACTTTCCGGCTCTGTCATGATCAACCTCGCCATTGTACCCTCGACGCTGTACCCAGTGATGATAACACCGTTCTTCGGATCTGGCGCCCATCTCTCCAGCAACGCTCTGCTGACTCCATTCTGCATCATTCCCGGACTGGCCAGCATGACACATCCCCCTACATCCTCGAAGCGCTCTAGACTCTTCAGCGAACGGATGAAGCGGAAATCCCACGGTCCGCCACCTGAACCTGTTCCGTCTGCCGCTTCAGCGAGTCGTTTCTGAAACATGTTCTTGATATTGTCGTTCATGGCATCGATGTACGTCTGGTATACGACCATACATTTCTTGGCCAGATTACTGGCATAATAGATCGGATACTTCTGATACTCTTCATGGCGAGCCCAGTAATCTTCCAGAATAAGGAGGAGTTCCTGCGCACGACCAATGGCGAAGACAGGCATGAGCACCCTCCCGCCACGGTTCAGCACACCAGTGATGGATTTCAGTAGGGCAGTCTCGCGCTCGAGCCGGGGTACGTGAGAGGCTACGCCGAATGTGGATTCTGTGATGAGGACATCGACTTTTGTGCCTTTAGGGACGGAGGCGGGTATCAGATGGCGGTCGTACTCGCGAGAGTAGTCGCCGGTGAAGAGGACCGAGAGGCCAGCGATCTCGATAAGGTACATGGCTGCGCCGAGGACATGACCAGCTGGGTAGGCCGTAAATCGTATTGAGGAGTGGGTGTGAGTTGCGTAGAAGGCCACCGTCTGAATCATAGGCAGCGTCGTCATGACGTCTTCTTCGTTGAAGAGTGAGGAGGAGGTCTCGGACGAGGATTGTGTGTTCTGCACGCGGACGGAGTCTTGCATGAGCCATTTGTAGATTGCTTTGGTTGGATGTGTCATGTAGACTTTGCCATTGAAGTTGGTCTTTGCGAGGACGTAGGGTAACGAGGCAGCATGATCCATATGAAAACTGGAGAGTGGTTAGCAGCGTGATAGTGAGTACAGCTTTTGTATAGCAAGGACCAGCATCGGAGCAAGAACAACGTGCGGAGAGATAAGTGCAGAAATGATTGCATTCATTTGGCTATGTACAGAAGATCTGCAAGAGAATGCCTGCAGGGCCTTTGCAATCGGTGTATTCATGTGCCATAGGCTTAGTAGCAACGGTGGGAAAAGGGAACGCGCGGGGGAATTTGCCAACGATGTGTCTGCTTGTGCTCCGATGCTGTCCTTACCTGCCCGGGACCTAACATGTGAAAAGGTGGTACTCACTGTGTGATGAGGAGGATGTCAACCGTGCTAAGATCGTATTCGTCGTAGAAGGGAAGTGCAGCAAGTCCCTCATAGGCTGGATGTATGCCTGCATCGAGCTGGAATAATCAGACGAATGCTAGGATTCGGAATCGTCCCAGGCGTACCATGACCGTCTTGCCCTTATAGCTCAGAATATGACAGCTGCGTCCGACCTTTTGTAGTATGAGCCTCATACACCTCAAGAACATTCCTGGCGTTCCGTACCTCGTTGCCACCACCCAGAGCTGTGAAGAGAAGCTCATCGCTGGGATCGATGGGGTCTTCCTCTTCGGGCGGAGCACTGTCGAGCTTGCGTTTCGTCGCCATTGTTCCTTCTACTCTTCTCCCTAAACAATATCGGATTCCTGGATTATATTGTCGACCAGATGCCAGAGGCACTATCCGGGTACGTGAATCACTGCATAAAGCGCATGGTACTGAGTCGAAAACGTATAGCTCGAGGAATCGATACCGAAGATCACGTGTATACTCAGCTCTCTAGTCGCGCAAGAGATTGCTGATGAGCGTTCGACACTGATTGATTGTGAAAGTCTGTGAGAAGGAATGTGAGCACACGAATGGAGCTTCACCTCACGTCGACAATAAAAGTGCACGGACCACTCGTTAGTCATCCGCGATTCTGGGACAGCTACTCCGTCTTTCACTCCTATCATACTACGCCCGGATCATTGAACCAGCCTCGGCGCTCAAAGCTACGTCCTGACCTTTCCTCGCGGCCATAGAAACTACCTGGAGTCACTTCGGAGTACGCAGGACCGCCGTCGCGACGACCAGGCGATGTGGATGAACGGCACTTGAAAGTCTACTTTGCGGCCCGTGAGGCATCAGCTTCACAGAGTCGTAACGAGCGTCTGCTTGCGGCAGTAGCCTGTCGCCGTCGCCATGGCCCATCAAATATCGCCGCCGCAGCGGCCTCAACAATTTCAGCAGCAGCAGCAGCAGCGCCCGTATTCACCCTTCCAGCAACAACCGGCTCACTCCCCACCTGGGATCGCACTCCCGCCAGCGAAGCGACAAAGACTTTCACCCGGGGCTGGATCGCCGCAACTATCAAACAGTCCATTTCCCGAGTCACCTTATGGACCGTACTCGGCACCGGCGGGAAGCCCGCCTCCTTTCAATGTCCCACAACCACATGCCTACAGCGCTTCTCCTCCACCTGCCGGAGTGATGGGACCACCTCCCCGACCCACGGCAGAGCAAAAGGCGGCCAAGGAAAAGGAGGAGAAGGAGAAGGTCACGGATATTAGCGACATCAGCGATGCAATGTGGGGTTCCGGTGTAGATCTGAGGGAGGAAGAGAATTATCTGTCGAGCACGAACCGGACATTCTATGGCTCGCAGTCTTTTTCGCAATCCTTTGGCGACTCACAATCGACCATCGTCAGTCCGAACAATAGCTTTGGCGCGCTGACGCAGAACCTGTCGGGGAGTCAAATACAGGGAAACGGACCGATATCGCAGCCGCCATCGAGCATGGAGAGCGTGGAGGCCGAGATTGAGAGGAAGCACCGGGATGCGGCGATGAAATATGCGAAGGAACACGAGCACCATTTGCGAGATCCATTCTTGCTGGGCAACAGCTTACGGCACAAGATCCACCGTATCGCAGTGAATCAAGGTGTACACTTGGATGTGAGAGGTCTCTATGAGCCGCCAAAATCCGCACCAAAGCCTCCACAAAGACCGCAAGGCGTCAACGGAGTATACTCATTGGGGGACAAGGACACTGGTGTGGCAGCTATCCGAGCAGACAGCATTCCAGAAACACAGCACGCGTTTATCGAAGAGAGCGCAAGATACGCCGATATCCTCTCATTGGTGTCGTTGGCGGCGAACGAGCGATTAAGATCTGTCATTGACGACGCACGCAAGATTGCTCGCGGGCGACAGCTGGGGAGTCACGGTGTCGTGCCGCCAGATTTCGCAGACATAGCGACAGGTCAAGGGCAAAGGAGTGCCAGTGTGAAGGCTGAAAGTGTGATTGGTTCTGCTTGGGACGCGGCGAAGACTCCGCCAGCATCCGCCGATGGTAAACGTGCGTATCATCTGCTTGATGGCAAGGGCAAGTGCTAACATGCATCGCAGAAGAGACCGTATCCTTCACTTCATCGCTTCCCTTGCATCTCTCAAATCTCGCCATCAGTGAGCACAAGGCAGAAGCCGCGCGGATCAAACGTCGACAAGAACGTGCTGCGAAAGCGGCTGCTGCAGCTGCAGCGTCAATAGCTCCTGATGGTGAGACAGTAATTCCTGGAGCATCACCCGTGACACCGGCCCCTGGTACACCAGCTCCAGCCACACCAATTTCGAATGACAGCCCCGCAAACTCGATCGCTCCAGACAAACCTCTTACCAAGAAAGAACGTGAGAAGATGGCCAAAGCAGGTCAAAGTGAGGCTGTCATGCATCGGGCCGCCAACTCGACCGCAGCCATGCAGCTTGGGTTCGGCAAGAAAGCCAAGAAGTACAGCTGGATGACGGGTGGTTCCGGTGCCGCTGCTCCTACAAATCCGTTCGCGAAGCCTTCGAAACCTTCCGGTGGAGAGAGCAAGAAGGAAGACAGAGGCAGCGAGGTCAATGGTGAAGTCACGAAAGAGAAGAGAGGCCTCGGTAAGGAACGCAAATTCGGGGACTGGAGAGAGGATGGTGACCAGGGCAAGGGTGTCCAGCTCAGAGATCTTGTCGCGGTTATGGAGAGGGATGGCAAGAGTAAACGGGCATTAGAGCTTGCTTGGTTGAAGCTCGAAAAGGAGGGACAGTAGATCCTGATATGGGAGTCGCATGAAGCGGGCTTCACTCTAGTACTGAGTCTGGTCGGTGCTCGTACTCGTGCCAAAGTATGCATAGCGCTGGAGTTGGGTCACAGGCATGCAAAGGTCCTACTTTGTGCCGGCATGAAATGACAAGTAAAACATTCTCAACGTACTGCTCCGTGTTCCTATGCCGGGTTTCAAGCAAATCCCAGCCCTTTTGCAAAGGAGAATAGCAACCGATGGTGATCGTTTCATGGCCAACATGAGCAGTTCTTTCTGACCCACACAGAAGCCGATCCGGAGGATGGCGTTTATATACAAACCTCGACTTCTCACCGGAGCTTCCTTTTCATCCAATTCCATGCCTTGCTGACAAGTAAGCGCAATGGCGATTGACGTGAGAACAAAAATGGTAACGACAAGGAAGCCGCTCACGTATGAGAAGATATCCGAGCAACGAATGTGGCATGTAAGTTCGAAGGTCATGATGGACATATAATCTTACTCGCATGCTTTGCCATCACCGCTCCACTCAAACCAGGTCAACCCAAGCTATCCCTAGCAATACCCCAATCAGACAGAAACAATCTTGTCTCTTCATCATCTGGTAACTCAGCACCGGTCAATCCAGCATCTGTCAACTCAGCACCCGCCGCACCTGTCACATCAGCAAATGGCGGAAAACAATTCCCTTCTCCCGCAGGTGTGAAGGCAGGCCAGCAAAGTCCAAGTCCTGCCCCCAGTTCAACCGCCTCCTCAGCCGCTTCCTCGGCTTCATTCTGGTCTCCCACATCGTCGGGGGCTTCAACGCCAGCGACCCCAGACTCGCCACCACCACAATTCCTGGACGGGCCGATGATGGACTCGCCGGTCGGAATGATGCGATAGTCTTTGCACTCATCAGTGACGGCAGCATCGACGCCGACTTCGCCATTGGGGATCATGCAAATGGTGTGAAAGAGCTTCCGTAGTTGGGCAGGATATCTAACGGGAGCACAAATTGAATAGCATCAATGTCATCATGGTTCCGTTGACGTTCAAATAAGGAATGTCCCTTCATTTTCCGCCAAAGCGCTTTCGGTTTTAGTATCCTTCTTGATCTGATTCATGCCCCTTCAAATGGTGCTACCAGAAAGGTCATTCTATTTACGCTGACAATGGCATCAGGTCAAGTGAACCGACAGTTTGAATGGAGTAAGAAGGCTATCGTACGTAGGTAGTCGGCCTACTTCTGCCATTCCGGGGCGAGTACCTCTACAACCTCGGGTACATGGTCACGTGACGTCGCAAGGTCAGGAGCTTAACTTGCTCGGACATCCATGTCATTCTTAAAGCACAGGTTGACGCCAAATATGGTTGATAGCACTGGCTTAATGACGATAATTTCTTGTCTTTAGGATATAATCTGAAAATGAATGCGCAATGGGAGTTCTAGAAGACTGGCCACTTGTCAGGCCCCCTGACCAACCTTTTCTTGATTCCTACACGTTTCTGTCACCCAACATCCTTCGATGAAACTATCATTTGTGCATACATGCTGTCCACAGTATTGGTAGGTAACGTAACGTCCGATAAGTAAGTAGGCATAAATGCCTCTTCTCCCTCTTTCATCATCTCGAACACAGACCCCGTCTTCCCATCCACCATGCTTGCGACTCGCCTTCTCATTTCAATCCTACCATCATTACTGGTCGGCTTCACCATAGCTGGTCCCACAGGCTTGAAGTTGACCATACCAACAACGCCTACCACAAGCAACAACGTCGCCGCAGGCTCACTCTCCGGCGGAACCTTGAATGGAGGCACTCAGCTCCCAACCTCTAGCACAACTTCAGGTGGAAACACCCCGCCACCACCTCCGACTGACACCAAGTTGCAGAAACAGGCTACCGATCCACTGAAGACGCCGGTCGATGATGAGCCGAAGACGCCAATAAATGATGTTCCTTATACGCCGGATACAATGGATAGGCTCGAGTACTGGGATTACAAAAAGGTGGGATAGTGGAACAAGCATTTTGGCTTCCATACCAAGTTCATCATCGCTAGTTAGAAATGCGAAAGTTGGGAGAGTAGCATTCAGATCCCACCGTGGCATGTTTCGTTCGTCCAGTGGAGATTTTCACCTCTTGTCGTTCCTATGCTTGCGGGAGCAGCTCCGCGGAACGAGAAAGGACCAATAGAACACACTACTTGACCTCGCGTATGGCTCCATGCGATGTGATGATTGGGGAAAGTGTCGCAAGAGATCTGCCTGGTGAGGCGAAGGAGATGAGTCGTCCATGGCACGTGGCGGGTTTGTGAAATGTTGCCACCAACCCGAATTTCTCAACCTCGGCCGCCCTGCTGAAAAACTTCATCTTAGGAAGTTTTTCCGCGACAAGGCTGATTCCAAGTCGATCAGATAACTGATCTGATGACAAGGATTGCCTACTTGATGAGCGGTCGCACCCTTTGTCCATTCTTGCCTGACAACTTGACACCAATTCACAAGTCACATGGCCCAACCAGTCGGTGAATTGCATTTAACAGCGGAAGACATTGCAGCTAAGTATTTTGGGCTTGCGGATTGATTCTGGCTGAGCAATAAATCGAAGATGGCAGGGGCAAGACTTACACCCTGGATGAGTGGGTCGATGCCTGTTAACATCACCGCGATAGCCCACAAGATCTAGGACCTGGCGGACTGGATGAGTTGAAGCGTGTTTTGAGATCACTATTGCGGTACGAACCTGCTCTGGATATCAATCATTGGCGTCACAACTTCCAAAGGTCATCAAGCGCGGCGACTGCCGGAGTACGTGCCACGTTGCAGAATATAGCACACTTTGCATACGGCACTATCGGGACAATTTCCTAGGCCCCCCCCCACGGACGGCAAGCAGGTTGGTTGTTGGGTCGGGTCAGCCACAAGATGTTTTGTCGCTGAGGCACTGAATCAAGCTGACATGGGTCTACCTCTGGTTCTGTCCTATACGCAACAGACTCACCGCACATCAGGATTTCAGGTCCAGAGAGCCACCAGGCTATGGTCACCTGTTCTCATTCGGCCATCGTCCAGTGACCTGGTACAATCAAGGTAGATAGGCCATACGGCAGCACCCTCCACTACAAACTACTCATTCCGTCACTTTCGAGTCTCCGTTCGTCATGTTGTTCCCTAATCTCCTGTTTCCAATCCTTCTCCAAGCATGCTGTTACAGCTCAACAGCAGCGCTACCTCTAAACAATCAACCACAGCTTTCAAAACGCACATTTACGCCCCCAACGGCTAAGAGGCCGTTTCCACCTGATCCGTGGAACCCGAAGTATGCTCGGCCGACTGATGACTTGAGTTGCCTATTGCTGAGACTAGCAGATCTACGCCCCTCACCCCGGGCATGACAGAGGTGTCATCGGGGAAGATTGCACCAGTATCAAGCTCGGCGAACTCGGCGCCGGGCTGGGAAAGCCTGCCGCCGTACACGAGTTTAGGCAAGTTCGGTGGCGTCGGTAAAACAGCGAAGGAAGAAACGACAGTTGAATCACCCATTGCTGGATTGAATAGAGTGTCAGATCCGGGGATCTAAGTATTTGCTCTTGATGGGGCTTGGGCGACTTGAACGAGGGGCTGCGATATTGATGGTAGGCAGCTGACCTGGAGAAGGGAAAAGTTGCTGATGCCTTCTCGCGCTAGTCATTGTGGGCTCTGCTTGCGTCGGTGGGCATAAGTGCAAGAACCCGACCCAATTGGCCCATAGCGTGCAATGACAAGCTCTCCTCAATTACCGTGGTGAAGCAACATTGGGACGTCCTTTCAGCCATCCGCGACCCGATCAAGATCGATGAGTGATCCGAGTCACTTGTCGACGTGGTGTCAACCTGCCATACTGGTTTGCCACGTATACGGATCTAACACGTGCCTGTCTTCGAGTCCAGGCTCACCATCCAACAATGACCAACACTAGTACACGGTCAGCCCTACAAAGTGGTCATTACTGAGCGTGAGGACCACATCGACATATCCTCTGTCAACGTCACGCAACCCTTTCGTGGCATTAGCCAGATCGCATAGTAGCCATATAGCACTTCCACTCCCTATCAACCTCTCCCCTCCTCTAGTCCAAAGTCCACAATCACCATGCGATCGTCACACCCCATCGTACTTCTCACCCTCCTTGGTCTCGCCATCGCCGCACCCACCACCACTAGCACCACCAATACGGCCTCTAGCACTACGGCATCCAAGACCTGGACTCCTTGGGGCTACAAGTCGACCGAGCTGGCTCCACCCACCGACCCTTCAATACAGCCACCCATTGGAACGAAACCTACGTCCAGTAAGCCCCTGCAGGACAGGCCGCCGAAGCCGCCGGTCGATGAGGAAGACACGACGCTTGCGCCGCCTTGGGCACCCAAGGAGGGCGGGATTAAATTGACGGTGGAGCAGATGCAAGGGAATACAGCAGGTTGAGTGACGCAGATGCAGAGACCTTCAGGCCAAGGAATCATGCGACTTCGTGGTAGTTTCTTGCGTGCTGAATGACGCTGGTACGGAGGGGTGGTTTGTGGAAGAAACAAATGCGGCAGGATATGTGAAGTAAATATCTTTTTGCTGTGGTGGTATACCGGAAATGAGTTTCATGAGTTCACTGCGACCTGGTATATCTACTGTGGTGACGGCACGCATATCGGAATGAGAATGCAGGAGTGATGTGGGGGAAGCTTTTGCTAGGATGGTGAGGTCACGTGGCCAGTTTACTACCAACATGTTGGCTGCCACGAAGCTGGGATCCCCAACTCCATACAAGACAAATGTCAAATGTACATGTTAGAATGCCAACACGGGAACATCGAGGATCTGACAAGCATTCGCAAGAGACCCTGTGCAAGGCGGCCATGCTTGCGAGCCTCTCCTCCTTCTTCACCCCCTCCAACCTGACACCCCATGAATCCTCTCACGAAGGAGTTCGGACGAACATATTCACATCAACGCCAGCTTTCCATTCCTGCTAGCTAGTGAAAAGCCATCCACCAGTCCATCATTCTATCGTCATGTTTCCCTCATCGTCCATGCCAAAGCACAATGCGCGTTCTCACCCTCCTGCTACTCATTCTCCACATCACCCTTCCCATCCTCGCCGCGCCACTCCCACCCGATAAAAAGAACCCCCACAACCCCTCGGGTCAGCCCGCACAATCAGCCCCGACCCAGCCCCCAGGCCAAAC